>OX419760.1:14419413-15619413 GCA_948567375.1 Lunularia cruciata
TTTTTGTCCATTGGACCCAAGAATTGACCAAGTAGTTGTTGATGAATGGAAGGAACACCTTCTTTTCTTATTTGTCTTGCATTTTTATTTCAAGTCAAGGTTGTTGTAGAAGGAAGAGAATAAGCTCTTCGCAATGCACTACTACTCATTGAGATATCATTGGGCCCAACCAAAATATGCATGGTAATCAAAGAAGTATAAGGACAATAGTAAAGTACCAAATTATAGAAAACTATGAAGATTACCAAGAGTATTGTAGTAAGCACCACCAAAAGGAAGACCGCCTCAATGCTAATACAAACCTCAAAGGAACACAAACCTAATCCCAAGGCTGTGGACTCTTTGGATGGCAATGATTCTAATGCAAATAAAGAATTTGTGATTGGGAAATGAAGAGGGAGATGACCAAGATACACATGATACTCCTAGTGCAATGCTTGTAAAAGAGGAGAGGGAGAAAGAAAAATTACAAGCTACATGAAAATCACTCCCAAAGCAAGTGACCTCTTACTCTCAGATAGTATTATCTTCTTGATGGAAAGGGAGGTGATGTTGAACCAAGCATGGAAGTACAAAAATCCACTCCCACAATAGGAGTAGAGCTAGCCAACCAAGAAGAATTTTCTCCAAAAGAAGGGAGGACTCTGGTGGATGAGGACGATATCTTGATATCCCATTTGTAGTAGAATGCTCTTCCAATGTCAGAGCTGAAAGTGGAGGTAGAGCAGGTTCTGACTTCCCTACCACTTGTGGAGCAATAGGTGGCAACTCCATCTTATGAGCCAATAACCAAGGATACTCAAGCAATGCAATCTCAACTTGGTTGAGGAAAATCAATAGATAAGGGAAGACTCTTGAGTGGAAAAAGGGTATGCTCCCAAGGAAGAGAATATCCTTAGATTCAGATAACTTGTTTGTGAAACCAACTGCTGCTACCAAAATAGTGGTGGGCAAGCAAGCAGATGATAGGAAAGGAGTAGTGTCGTGCTTCCAAGCAATGTTAGAAGTAGAGGGCACTCCATTGGTTCCAACAACAACTCAAGATCACCAACACAAGAGAGAAGAAGCATAAGTCCCACAAGAAGAGGTAACTTGCTGGGGGCCAAATTCAAAAGGACATCCAAAACCCACACTAAATTATCCACCATTGTCAATGTGGGTTGTTCATGTGTTGGGGCAAATATTCAAGGCCATAGAAGAATTTTCATGGAAGGATGGAGAGCTATAATGCAAGAAAGAGGAGTAAATTTCCTTTTCAAACAACTAGAAAGTCTAGAAGATGGATAGTGATGAATTGTTGCGGAAATACAACGAGGAGATGTGCAATATCAAGGCCAAGGTCATGGTACTTAAGATAAATGCAGCCCAGTGGGAGCAAGCATTTATCACTTACAAGAAGGTACAAAAGGAGAAATTGAGCAGCAATGAGAAGGAAATAGTCATGATGAAGAAAAAGGTGGTTAGATCACGACAATGGATTTCCCAATTGGCCAGAAATTTGCTAACCATAAGAGGGGGGGGTGCAAGTGTTGTGTTGAGGAGATGAAGATGAAGTACAAGGAACAATTGAGTGCTTGGGATGAAGAGGTAGCATCCCTTAAGTAAGAACTAAGTTCTCCATATCTAGGGTGCCAAGGACAAACTTAACTACAACACTAATAGTGAGAAGGCCCAAACTTGCATCAATGAGTAGACCACTATTGTCAATGACCCCAAGGAAAAGGAACAAATCCTTTGTGTGCAAGTCAGGCAAGAAGTAAAGATGGAGCTACAATCCATCTTGGATACCTTGGATACCTTGGATACCTTGGATGAGGAGCGGATGAGCGTTTTATTCAAACAAGCAATAAGCCAAGTTGGCTGACCAATTACAAAAGCATATTGATTCCAAGTTCAAGGATGTCCTGTCCAATATCCACCAAGAAATTAAAGTGTATAATGACCAAGTCAACAAGTTGATTTGAAGGTGTAAAGGTGAAAGAGATCAATATATTTGGGATAGCATATGTATATAGCATCATGATCATCAAAGTCAAATATTATCATGTTGGGAGACCATGTACATACGTATATAGCATCATGATCATCAGATTTAGACATCATCATGATGGGTGATCATTGGAGTTAGACATCATTGTGGTGGGAGACCATTGGTGTCAAGCATCATCAAGGTGAGATCTCATTAAGGTTGGACCATCATTGAAGTGGTATCACTATAGAGTCACAACATTTGTATAGACTATATGTGCAATAGTACAAGTGTATATTATTACACTTTTGTAGTGCCATGTCATTGGGACCATTCTCTTGATGCCAACCTGGACTCATATGACTAGTAAAGTGTACAAAAAAGCATCTCTTGCAGGTGCACTATCATAGCATTCAATTAGAATGATAAGGTAGTCACGTTAAAGTTACCTTAATTGGTTAAGAGTTAATTGGGGCATTGTGCCATTGCACAACCATAGATGCACCCCATATTTTTTTAATGAAAGGGATTAGGGGAATCCCTCCAACCTAATAAAGGTTCAATCCCAAAATTGTAAATCACATCTTTTTTATCTAATTTGTGCATGCTCAATCTACCTGCTTGTGTGTATGCAAATTAGGTTCTATCTTGAGGTATACTAAGGATGCAGTACCCATATTTTTCAGTTTTTTAAAAGTTTTAAAGAAGAAGTGTATTGGTAAAGCCAAAGAAGGGCTAAATAGGGAAGAAACATGAAGAATCATGTGTTTTGGCACAAACCTAAAGTCGACTTCGGGTCAAAAGGATTCAAGTTTGACCAACAAAAGATGAAGCCGAAGATAGAGGACTTTGCATTGGGATGTGCAACCTGATCTAAAGAGCCTATAAAAAATTTTCCTTGGGCCAGCCAATCAAGAAAGTATGTGGGAAGAAACTGACTACCTCGGGACCAACATGATCTTGAAAGTGACAAGAAACCAATCCCTAGAATTGGTGGGTAAACAGAGAAGCAACTAAAGAATGACTGATCAGCAAAGGAATATAAAATTGAGATTATGATGAGGAAGAACTGCAATGTGTAGACTGTATCTTGTTCATATTTAGAGTCAATCCAAAGGAATGCAAATTGTGAGTATGCAAGAGGAGTGGGTTAGAGTCTTGGGTTTGATCTTTCATAAGCAAAGAGCAAGGAAGCATATTATGGCCTCAAAGGAAAATAATCAGTATGCAGTGAGGGGTCTTGCAATTTTTCAATATGATGTAGTGGCAAGGATTGAAGTCTTGTCTTGACTTGCATCACATTTTTGGCATGGAATTGGAATTTGAGCTTTCAAGGGTTCATGGCAGAAATTGCTACCAGCAATTGCAAGGGAGGGTCCAAACATGAAGGGAAGAGAGGAAATCTAACTCAATGGACTAAGTTGGATTGGAGATTAGTCATGGGAAGAAAAGCAAGAGAGGTAGGAGGTGTCACCTTTTATCAAAAGTGTGATGCTTTGGAAGAAACTGCCAAGGTGATGAAGTCTTTCAATAGACCTCACACCAAGAATGGGTACAAGGTGGATAGTTACAAGGATCTTGTACAAAGAGGGATCATGAGCATGATGATGGCTATGTTCAAGCAAGAGTAAACCACCTATGTAACAATGCAGCAGGCAGTCTTCTTTCATCAAATGTTTGCAGGAGAGGCGGTGGATTGGGCAAGGTGTTTGCACCAACAAGTTGGGCAGATGATCTCTAGTTGGAGAATGGATATACCACCCCAATACTTCATACCCTTTGCAGCCCACTTCTACTTTGGGCTGAACCTAATGAGCTTAAAGGAGAGAGGACAAACGGTGTTCCATTTTAACCTTGATTTATGAAGAGAAGCACATGGGGATGAACAATATTACATCAAGCAAGTTTGTGAAGGCAAAGATTATTACTTGAAGAGTGGAAAGGAGAAGATAGTGGCAGTGCACATCCCCATGCCAAGAAAGAGAAGTAGACCCAAAGGACAAATTACATCGGTGTAGCCCTAGATGATACAAAGACTAAATCCAAAGCTTGCACCGGTGGAAGTGAAGGAATCGACTTTGGAGGAAGAATCAAAAGGAGAAATGGAGTCAAATGGAGAAGCCTTGGGAGCAAAAGAAGAGTTTATGCTGTGAAGTGAAGAGTCAAGCAATGGCAATGAAGGAGAGGTTGAAGTTCAGCAATCAAGAGAGTGGATTGCTGGAGAAGAAGAGTGTGAGTTCCATGAAACGATCAACCGCATGGACAGATAAGACAAGCCATGTTTGGAGTTGCCAGTAGATGAGCTAGAAGATGAACAAGTAGGAGAGAGTGCCTTTGAATTTCTAAGGGAGCAAGAACAAAGAGAAGCACTCAAGAGGTCATTGCCAGACCAAGCAAAGTTGAAGACAAGGAAGAGAGCTCGGAGGGCAAGACTGTGACAACTCGGCAAATATCACTTTTGCGGTAATCGGGTAAGTAAAGTTTGTTCCCGTAGAGATACTATTTAGAAATGTCCAAATACAAAGTCAAAAGTCACAATTGCAGTTCTTCTTGGTTTCTTCTTTAATCTCTCAGGTAGAAACTACACCCAGAAGAGAGTAACAAGCTTACAATCTTGACAACTTGTCACAAACACACACACATAATCACAACATAGCAAATTCTGTCCAAACAACTCTTGATTGTGATGATTCAAATTCTCCTAAAGATGGCACTTCATTGCAAAGAATGATTTCGCCTTAGAATTGTGTTCCATCCCTCCACTGAAGGCACAACTTTCTCGATCAAAATTGTTTCACATCAACTCCGTGCTGCACTTACGAATGCAGAATACTACCAACATTACAATTCTTCTCAGATCTGTCAAGGCATTGCTCCGATGCACTTCACTCAACATCAAACACACAGAATGAAGATCAAGGCTGCAGAATCCAACATCCACAAACACACTTACTTGCTCTTTGGAATTCTCCACACACTCACAAGCACAAACACAAAATTGACAATCGGAATTAAGCTCAAGGGACGAGCACTAAGAACAGCACTTTGCTTTATCTATCTTCAGAAATTTGAATACAAAACAACATAGTACTACGAATGCTCTCCTTAAATACTGAAGCAAATGGTAGTTCTTCCTACCTATGCACCGCTTCCTAACATCTCTTCCTACCTGCAGATCCAAACTTACAATCCATCTCTTCATATCTACCTTTTCCTATCTCAAAATTGGTACTTATCCCGATCCGATGTCTACCTCATCATTGGCTTCCAAACCCGATGATCTTCCTATCACTTCTCCTTCTTCGGGTATAGCTAATTCTACTAATTCCTTCACTATTTCTACTACTTCTACACTACAATCTACAATTGAGCTCATGGGTAATCCTTCTACATCCTTATCTCCTGACCCACTCTTCTCTAATGTGTCAAATAACAGATCCGATGACACTTGTACTCTTACTTCTGCAACATCGGGTCTAATTACAATCAATTCCTTTGCTAATTCTATTATATTCTCATCACAAATTGTAATTGAAAGCATGGGTACACTATCTACACCTTCAATTTGTAATCCACTTTCCCCTAATCACTCATGTTACCCAAAGACACTTACAATCTGATCTTGCATTTCGGGTTTTGTTCACTATTGCTACTTCTCCTTCAATTCCTGTTCCATTTTCAATCGGAACTGAAATTGAAGTCATGGGTATCCTAACTATCTATTCTTTCTCTATCCTAACTCTCTCTGATGCCTCTGGCAAGATTCCCAAAGTCATCTTTGTTGCACTCCAAGGTCCGACTATCTCAAATACAATCATCTTCGTCTTGAGGCAAAGAAGCTTCTAACCCAAAGTTGTGTTAACCTGAAGTCAGAAGTCGGAAGTCAGAAGTCTCAAGTCTCAACTCCGAATCCAAAGACGCCAACCCGAAGACACTAAACTACTTTGTACAATTACTCACAAAACTTCAAATACTTATAACTTCTTCTGCAAACCTCTAAACTTTGTGATTTTGGTGGCAACGAAAAGCCATGAACAAGACGCTTTCAAGGAGATATAGCACGCTTGATTTGGACTTGTGGACATTGAGATATAGTCCCCGCAAGAATATCGACCTGTAACTTCCATTCCTTCTTCGGGTCTGCCCTCTTTCAATCCAAGCTGAGTCTGTCTTCATTTGACACAAAGTTGACTTCCTTGTGCTTGATCAAAATACAAATTTCCTCTCATTTCTTCTCCATTTGGTTTCAATTTGGTTTCAGCAAGGCACTTCTTATTCAAAACTCGTCCAAAATGAAAAATGTGAGTACCACAAAGACATTGAAGATACAAAGATTGTGTCTTTGGGGTAAGGCACCAGCCAAAGAAATGCCTGCCAAAGAGAAAGACAAAAGAGAAAATGAAGGAAAATATGGTAGAGTCAACTATCTATCAAAGATAATTTTTCTTTTGTTGGTGCTTCTATAGCATAAGAAAGCAGAGTTGAAGAGCCATCATCCAAAATTGGGGGATGAGTTGGAGATAGTGAAAATATGGAGTGAGGAGATCTCAAAGTTGAGGAGTAAGCAAACCAAAGAGAGAAGGAGGCCGGAGAACTTTGGGCTGCAGCAATTCTTCAAACAAAAAGCTCGGATGCCTTGCAAGAGAACTTTGAGAAGTGAAACAAAGAATTGAAGGAGCAAAAGGTGTTGGTCAAGAACATGGAAAATGAAGTTGCTAATGTGTGGGTTGAAGTCATACACTCAAAGGCAATTGCAATAGTTATGGAGCAAGAATTAGCAAGTTTGAAGAAGAGCAAAACATAGAAGGACCAAGCATAGTAACAAGAATTGACAAAATGTAATTGGGAGGAAGAATGATTGTGGGGGTTGCTTTGAGGAGTTGAGGATCAATTAGTCCAATATGTGCAAGGGAAGGCGGCAGGAAAGGCGGCACTGAAGGCTGAATTCAAGGATGAGTTGATGATGTATTGGTACAAATTGGAAGTGGAGAGAAGTAAGGAGAAGATAGTTCTGAGTGTGGAGTCAGATGTAGTAGGAGCAGTTGTGAAGGAGTTGAAACTGATGCTAAGTACCCAAGCCAAGGATAAGTTAGAAGAAGTGAGGTTGCACGAGTTGAAGTTGTTGGTGCAGAAACAAGAAGGAGGAAAGCAAAAGATGTAGAATTGAACTATCTTTTGATTCATTTAAGAAATAGAGTAGAGAGGAAGATGTTAGAGGTAGGAGACAATTTAGACAATCTTAGATTTAGATAGACTTTATAGTGAGATGAAGACAAATAAGAAGTCCAAAGTCATAGAAGTAGGAGTTCAAGTGTCTTTAGGTGTCTTCAAGTGAGTTACCTTAGACATTAGTGAAGAGTGGGTTGGGAGATAAAGAAGTAGATAGGTTACCCATATCTGGAATCATAGTTCAGAGTGAAGAAGTAGAAGAAATAGAAGATGTAGGAGTAGTATTAGAAAGACCCAAAGAGGGAGAAGTGACAATAGTAACATTGGGTTTTGAATTTGAAGTTGAAGTTGACATTGGATAGGAGTAGAATCAGATTTGAAATTTGAAGAGACAGATATGAAGAAGTGGTTTGTCATTTTGGATCCGCAGGTTGCTAAAGTTGTTGTAGAATGGTATTTTTGTTAGTGACTATCAAGTGCCCTGCCTATTTAAAGGAAGCATTTGTAGTGTTATGTTGTTCAGTATTTGTAATTTTGAAGTTGAGTAAAGCAAAGTGCTATAACTTAGTGCTCGTCATTTTGGCTTAATTCCAAGTATTAATCCTATATGTGTTTGTAAGTGTTTGGAGAAATTCAAGTTGCAAGTCAGTAAGAGTGTTGGATATTGGATTCCACATCTTTGATTTCATTTTGTGTGTTTGATCCTAAGTGAATAGTAATGAAAACAATGCCTTGATAGATCCATGAGAAATCGTAGTGTTTGTAATATTTTGTAATATATTGGTGAGCACACTATGGGGTTGATGCAAAGCAATTTTTAGTGAGTAAGTTGTGCCTTAAGTTGAGGGTGGAACACAATTCTAAGGCAAAATCATTTTATAGTGAAGTAGTCTTCTTTGAGAAGATCTGAATAATCACAATCAAGTTTGTTTGGAAAGATTTGATGGAGTTGTGATTAAGAGTGTTAATTTGTGACAAGACTGTGATAAATGCTTGTTACGCTCTTTTGGGTGTGATTTCTACTCGAGAGATTAAAGAGAAATTATTACTGTTTACATTGTATTTGACCATTTTTGACTCGTACCTCTTTGGGAACAAACTTTACTTATTGATTACCGCAAAAGTGATACTTGCAGGGTTGTCACACATGAGGACCTCTATGATCCTTAGTGTCTTAAATTTTGTTTTCTATATGTTTTCTAATTGCTTGACCAAGTTGCGGTGAGGAAATCAAATAAGAACGCAAGTGTTGGACTGCGGGAAGGCATTCAGGCTTGAATGGAGCTCTTGATATTTGGGTCTATGCATTGAGCAGTCATGAGGATTGTGAGTATCATACCATACCACACATAATAAAAAGTCCAATGTGTCATGATCATGCAATATAGTGGTGTGAACTTTTTTTGGGAAGGGTAGAACAGTCTCACTAACATTATAGTATGCACAACATTGGTAACTGCAAGGGAGAGAACTTTGGGGCCATTGACCATCAAAATAGACTGAAACATCACCTTTCAGAGCTCCAATAGTATCTTACATTTGGTGAATGTAATTTGGTTGTCATAGCTTTTCTATAGTGCACCACTATGGGTGACACTACACTCTTCTTGGACTGGTTTGTGCCCAAGAAGTTAAACATGTAATAATAGAAAAGTGTGACAAGGTTACTCTTTCTTTTCAATTCTAGACATTTCCAAACTGTATTGTGTGAAGAACCTATTCCTACACATTATACTATTAATACTTCAACACTGGATTGTCATTAACTTTGTTGTGAGCCTTTGGTAGTGGATATTGGAGGCAAGATTTCAAGTTTGACACCGTGTAGAAAAATGTTCTTATCCTTAGAGGACTTTGCACAGAGTCCTCTTTGTATATGCTGCATTGGAATCAGATTCTATAAACAAGTTTTCATTTTAGCCATGGCCTTGGGTCTTTAGAGGATGCATAAAACGAAGCTAGATTCTCGGGATACTATATCTTTAAAATTCATATACGGGAAGATGTTAAGTTTTCCACATTCCCTGAGTCTACTGTATATAAGAGATTTGGAAGCAGTGTCGTCTAGATAGTGAAGGAAAAGTAAGGTTTTATCAACTTAAAAGTGCCATGTAGAAACTGCGTGATAGCCAGATACTATCAAGGTTTTATCAACTTAGAAGTGCCATGTAGAAACTGCGAGATAGCCAGAAACTATCAGACAAGGATTCTTCAGAGGTATAAAATCAAGTGACTTCTGTTTCTGATTCTTTTTGAGGTTCCAATACATATCTGAACCGGGGTAAATACCATCAACATTTTCAGTTTGTCTACCTATGACTACAATGTTTACTCGAATAGCATCTTGTTGTGTACACAACTCTAGCCATGTCTGGTTCTTTTAATTATTCTCCTCATTTCAGCAAACTGATAATTGTTAGTGACAATTTCCATAAGAATCAATCCTCGAAATCAGAATCAGTTTCAAGTACATTGGAATATAATCAACACAATATACTACGGTCACAATCATACTGCCAATATATACTACACTATGCACACTTGCCAGATACGCAACAAAGCCTTAAAGTTTCCTAAATTTCATTCTAAATAAAGCATATCAACGCGCTGTCACTCTACTTCTTCCCTAGTTAAATGTTACATCAGCTTCTTAATGGCGGCCACGCCGCTGGAGCGATAGTTTCACTTACAGAAAGAGGCCCCTTGTCTCCCAGCTTGGGTTATCTCATTTTCAAAATACCAAGGGTACCGAGGCCTTGCCCTATCGTTCAGTACGTTCTCGAGCTGTCATTGCATGTGTAACTTACTGTGCCGCCGAAAATGGTGATTTGCAGAGACAATACTTTGGTTAGAGATGGAGCAGATTACTTCAGCTGCAGGAACCGTCCGTTCAAGTCATGTGTTCAAGACAAATCATTTCAAAAGAACTTCTACTTCATATAACTCCCCAAAGAAGTTTGTATGCTCTAAGAACTTTGTTCTCACACTGAACACTGTATCAGTCTCTAGATTCTCGATTTCTAGTAGGACTAATTGTTGAAGTACTCAGATCGCGTCTTCAATGCATAAATAGGACTAAGAAGAATCCACAAAGAACGGGAATTGGACCACTCGACGAATTCCTCAAGGTAAAAGTTTCCTGTACAAAATCAAAGGCAAGGCTTCGATTTGCCGCGTCCAGTTCCATCCATTCAGTTGAAACTTTTAAGGTGCAGACAGTCTAAATCATAGCTGCGGTTTATTTCGAAGTCTCCCCTCCGTACCACGAAAAAATGGAAGCGACAAAACCACAGCACGAAGAACTTGAATCACCACACGAAGGACTTGAAGCGACAAAACCACAGCCGAGACATCGTGCATCGGGCTTGATAATAACGTACATGTTCTTGAATGTTTAATTTCACATTACTGAACTGTAACGGCACTGTAATACATCATATACCTGTCAAGGAAGCTAGTTCTTACAAATTGATCGTGTGACTAAGTGATCACATCGAATCGAACTTAGCTATCCAAAAGAATTAACAAAGGCTTTGAAAAGGATATTCGTCCAGACTTCAAAGTCTTCTAAGTTTATCTCTTCTGAGTTTATTTGTCGAGGGATCATCAGATCATCACTCGGCTGCTGAGCGTTGGTAGACGATCTATTTAGATCTTCTCCACAGTTCACTCGCTTGCAATGCTGCTTGTGTTGTTTGAGGTTGCACTTGTAACTGAACTTGTATCCGCACTCGCACACGAATGGTCTCCCGCACACCTTTGCATGCTCCTTCAAATCCGTCTCGACATAATATCGTTTGGGGCAGTTCTCGCATGAATATCGTTTCGTCCCCACTGAGTGTTTGCGACCGAAGTGTCGCCTCAATTCGTAAAGACCCACGCACATGCACATGCAAACTGGGCATTTTGCTGGAACTTTCTTGTTGCTCAGCGCTCCAGACCTAGTAGATCCAGAGGAAACTGTGAGCAAGTGGGCATTTGTTGTGGTTGCAGATGCCGTGTGGGTTTTACCATGTATTCTCATGGTCTGCGGATTTTTGAACGTTTTCTCACACTGGGGGAAATCGCACTTGTAAGGCCTGCGGTTTAGGATTAAAGCAATCGGTGTTACTTCAATGCCATTCTGATCCATTCTGCAGTCGAGAATTCTGCAAGGTCAACAACGAAGAAGAAGCTAGAGGGGACGGGACCCCGCTCAAGAGGATCCGAAGTGAAGGGAGCGCTTAACTTAGGCCAGCATCACTAGCGAACCCAAGTGCTCGATTAACGAGTTTAGCAATGACGGGATTCACTTGTAAGCATAAACGTATCAACTAGTGTTTGGTGTGTAAATGATATCGCCCAGCGGAGTCTAGCGTGTAGCACTCTGATGGGAACACGCTGCTGTTGACACGACCAAACAGACGATAATTTAAGTATACCATTATCAGTATCGAAATCCTCCAATGTGCTATCAACCTCGTTCTTCTTTACATTTGGTCAGCTATCCTGCGGATCAAACAAGCTGTAATTTAAGTAGATCATTATCAGTATCTAAATCCACCAATGTGCTATCAAGCTAGTTGTTCTTTACATTTGGTCATCTATCCTGCAGATCAAACAGGCGGTAATTTTAGTATATCATCATCAGTATCTAAATCCTCCAATGTGCCATCAACCTAGTTCTTCTTTACACTTGGTCACCTTTCCTGCGGGCTTTTTGTTTCCTTTTCTCAATATCCCGCCAGGTACTGAAAGTAAACTTGAGTTATCGGAAGTAAGCTCCTCTGGAAGATGAGAACCCAGTCACATTCATTTCACACATCAACGACTCGGGTTCTTGCATTTGGTCTAATAACCCCTAACATTAGTAGAGCCAGGATGCGAATCTCGAAAACCTGGACAGTCGGATTTCAGGATGTGAAACCTACATATCTTGAGCAAGGCTCAGTGTCCAGCTCCCAGCGAATGTTCTTATTTTCCTAGGGGACACTGGAAAATGTGCCTCGTATGCAGCTTGCCTTGCAAAATTTTCAAATTCTGTGCAGTTCCGTAGTTCTCAATGACTCCTGAAATAGGATATTGCCTGTTTAAAAGATATCGACTGTGGCCACAGATACAGCAGCCACGCAAATCTTCAGCTCTTGGACATGGCCAATTTCGCCATAAGGACGGGGAAATTGTACGCGCAAGTGCTTAGCTACAAACAGCCAGAGCTGTCATCAAGCAATTATAAGGAATGCCATGTCGTTATTACCAAGTGGGACGCCATGAGTACGCCTGTACACTTCAATGTACCTTGGGGCCCTGATGTGAAGACCACCAATAATAAATCATTCACCCATCTTCACAGATATGGACCAAAGCCTTAAAGTTTGCTAAATCTTGTTCTACATAAACGACATCAACGACCCGCGCTGTCACTCTAATTCTTCTCTAGCTAAATGTTACCCACTTACACCAGTTTCTTCTTGATTGCGACCCTTCTCTTCAAGTCTACGTGTTCAAGCCTTCTCTACGTACTAAAAGAAATTACCGTCATAGATTCCGCAATCAGCTTCCTTTGATATATATCCTTTTTCATCCTTGATAAGCCATAATGTTCCAGATAAGTTAGCTATTTCTATTCTGTGATGCTTAATGTACTCCTTTCCAATTCGGATCGTTCGTTGATTAGTTTGTTCCGAACCAATTGGAGGAATTATGGACGACGTATACCAGGGCACGTGCGACAAGATGAACTTCCGGAGGTTTCATGTGGTGCTTCATTACTTCAAAATTTGCTTGTATTGATAATAATAATATGATTATTGGGAGAAGTGACTCACAAGAGAGTTACTTGGAAGAGTGACCTGGTAATGGGATAAACACTTGGAGCGATTTAAGATAATCCCGTATGCTGAAAGGAAGAAGTAATTTGGATATCATATGAGCTCTATGGTCAAGTTACACAGGGTGATAAGCAAAGCTATGTCACAGAGGAGACTGAGAAGCACTCGCACAACTGACTACTCCTATCTTGCAGATACAAAGTGACTCTACTTACAGAACTACTACTTCAGATCTGTAACTGCTATTGACTCAATCCGATCCAAGTGCTACTTCTACTTTAGCTTCTTCATCTCTACATTCAGCCAAAGTATGAGTTAACTACAAGTGCTCCTACACTTTGGGTTCATCATCTAATTTTACTACTATCTCCTCCTCATCAACCTATACAAAAATTTTAATCATGTATCCTAACATCATAACTTAAATTTAAATTTAAATCATAACGTATCCTCTTTTCCTATTCTAACTTTCTCAGATGACTTGGGTAACTCAGTCTAGTCCACCTGCACTCCAATCTAAGCTACTTTGGATGGGCTCACTATCTTCTCACTAAGAGTAGTGGTGGCATGACTACCTGCATTTTTTTAACTAATTCTAATCTAAGGCAAATATTATCTCCTACTTCTATCATCTTCATATCTAATCTATTCCTAAGACAAATAAGCAAGTTATTCAAATCCTCCTCCTTTGCTTTCTTCCTAATCATCTCCTACACCAACAACTTTAACTCATACAAGTATGCCTCTACTAGTCCTACCTTGGCTCTAGTGATGAGCATTGCCTTGAAACATTGAGTCACATCAGAACCCTCCTTCATTGAGAGTGCCTCACATTGGGTTACCTCCTCTACCAACAACATACAAAGTTTCTGTAGTTCTATCAAATGTTTCTCCTCCATCTCCTTCTTTTCTTCTTCTACCTTGGATACTTGAGCTTTGGAGTGCTAGACAAGGTCATGGAGCTGTTATGGTTCCCTGGCTTGGCTGGCCATCTTCTTCTACCAATCCCTATCCTTCTGTGTAGCTACTCATCTCAATTCTACCATTATCTCTTCCTGCATTTGGATTTGGGTGGTATGGTGGAATAGACTGGTTTGCACTCTCTCCAACTAATCCTTCATCTTCTATAGAGCTTCATTTTGCTCTAGAAGTTCTTCCTTCTTTCACTCCAAGTACCTTCCACACTGGTCATAAATCCTCTGCAGATTAGCAAGAATTTATTGTTGGACAACCATGTCAACCCAAAGAACTTCAGCTTCATATTGAACTTGCATTAGCATCGCCTTCAACTGATTTGCCTCCATAGTCAGGACCTTTACCATCTGCAATTTTTTTCTCACCTCTGGATGCTCTACCTCTACCTCTTGCATCCTCTCTTGCATGTATA
Source organism: Lunularia cruciata (assembly GCA_948567375.1). Taxonomy (NCBI): domain Eukaryota; kingdom Viridiplantae; phylum Streptophyta; class Marchantiopsida; order Lunulariales; family Lunulariaceae; genus Lunularia; species Lunularia cruciata. Next base: position 14,433,749 of record OX419760.1, read on the forward strand.
CCAACAAGGGACACACCACATTGGACAAGTTATTCACTCACTAGAACTTCTTGTCCTCCAATCCTCCTTCTTCTTCAGACACAACTGTCTATACTTTAGTCAATAGTCATGATCTCCTTATGGCCAGTCTAATTCCTTCAGAGCTCTCCTCCTTTGGTTCACTCAGCCTAACATGACTCATCTTTGTAGTGCACCATGATTGAGTTCCATGCTAGAACACAATTCATTGGGTGTCTTCAACCCAATGGAAACTATCCTCAATTTGCATCTTCCATCTTTCCAAGTCTAATCCAAGTATCATTTCACTCCAATACAAAGTGACTTCCTTAGGGTGGATCATATCTCCTACTTTGGATTCAAATCCACCAGTTTTGTACATCTAACCTTCTTTACTACTCCAAATATCACTCCCTAAACCTAAAAATTGCCAAGAGAAAAAAAATGTGAGAACCACTGCACTTCCTAAAAGGCAGTCCGTTAGTTAGACAAGCACTCTTTAGAAAGGATTAGGTACTCAGAGTTGTACAAGAGTGGAGCACTCTAAGAAGGCCAACGCTACCTACACTCAACATTATGTGTATTTTAGAGGAGTACCCTCAAGATTGGTTGGCACTTGGAGTTGTAAAGAGTTGAGGTTGAGTGCAATCAAAATGGTATTGCACTCAAAGTTGTATACTCAAAGATGAGTGCCCTCAAGTTTGTATAGATACTTGGGATTGTACATTAAAAATAAATTAGGCACGGTTTGATATCTCCTTTGATACATGTAGGAGCCTAATCATTCTAAAGATGATTAGGTGATGATAAAGTGTTCTTATTGACTATACACATAAGTACGTCAATATTGAGTTATCACACCTATATCTCTTACCTCTGACTTTTGAGGCTTCTGAATAGCACTAAAGTACTTTGTCATCAATAGGTTCCCCTTGATTCGGTATGGCCTTATCTTGTGCGAGAATGCTACACATTGCTCCAAATCAATGCCTTTAGGGCACTCCAAATTGCATATGTATTGATTCTCCTCTGAGAACCTTAGTTTGATCTTCAATTTTTAGCCTATAGAGAAAATCATCATTGCCATGTTGTACTCCTTTCAATACTTGCACAATGTAAGGGAATTCATGCTAGAGGAGTATCCACCTTGCAATGTGCCCCAAAAGGTCTGCCCTTGTTATTAGGTTTTGTAGTGTAACATGATCTTCATGAAACACAAACTCATAACCTAGTTAGTAGTGATGAAATTTTTTACATGCATACACCATTGTAAGTGCCTCTCTTTCAGTAGTGGTTTATTTTTATTCAACATCTGATAGCTGTACTTGCAAAATAAATCAAAAACTCCTTGTCAATATCTTTCTGACTAAGATTATTCCTATTCCTACTAATGATGTATCTACATATACATGAAATAATCTATCTCAATCAAGAGCTTGCATGAAAGGTGCTTCACCTATCATGCAAGCACCAATTTGGTCTTCATTACTACAAAGGCTTGCTTTTGCTATGGTGACTACATGTGGTGCTCTTATTTCTTGAAAATCTTCTCTTGTTGATCCTATTAGGCTTAAATGTTAAGAGAACCACAATGAATGATATAATTATTGGGAGAAGCACTCTGGAGTGATGTAGGATAATCCTACATACTTGCAGGCCTACTTGTATGATGTTTAGCACTTGGAGTGATGAAGGACAATCCCAAATGCTAATCAAAAGAATGAGTTTGGAGGCCACATGAGCTTCAAGGCCAAGTATGAAGGTGGCAAGTAAAATTGTGTCAAAAAAGGAAATGAGAATCACTTGGAGAGTTGTAGAATGACCCCAAGTGCTTGAGGATTGAACAACACTTGGAGTGCTAAGTGATCATTAAGAGTGCTTTTAGGTTGTGCAGCCATGATAGCCCAATGATGACTTACTTGTAGTATAATTGGTAATAATAGGTTGTTCCAATGGGGATACAATTTTGAATTGGCTAGGATTGAAGCAAAAGTGTTGCTTTGGCACAAGTTGGCTATTGTTATGTAGTTAACCTCTTGGTAGGACAGTTCCTAAAAGAGGGTAGGGTACCCTTCTATGGCACATTACAAGAACCAAAAAACCACTAAATCACACTCACAAATAATATCTCACTGCGCAAGCTCATGAAGGTGATGATTCAATCTATCATATTGGTCATCAGCCCCAAAGGTCTTTCCCTTGCAGTTACCTATATAATGCATAACGTAGTGCAAAATAGAGCATTCTACCCTTCTCAAAGGCACTCCTCGCCACTATACTATAGGTCTATGATACCCAAAGCTTTTTATTACATGTGATTATTTACAATACTCACAACCATCATGGCTCTCAATGTGTTGCCTCCACCCTTCAAAATTCCCAAGCTTGATTGCACTCCGGCACGTCAGCACTTGCATTCCTACTTTTAGTTTCTCAATGCTACTCAACTCAACAATTGAAAAACAAACACCATATTGAAATTGATACACTCAAGAGGTACACATAAGAGGTCCTCAAGCATCATCCCTACAACAAAGTCAAATGCTCAAGCACACAAGCAATGAGATTCTACATTCACAAGTTTGATAGATAGGTATGAAATGGAATTTCAATCTATGGTGACTTAACTTGTATTAAGTTAGGATGACTCCCCTTATACTTTTTACTACAACAAGATGGGGTGCATCCACAATTGTGCGATGCCTCAAACCCATTACTATGAATTAAGACTAACCCTATTCTACCTAATTGGTTGTTACAGATTCAATGCTATGGTGGTGCCACCTGCAAAGAGGTGCTTATTGTACACTAATACCATGACTCCAACAACGCATCTGGAGAATGGTCCAAACAATCAGATATTTATGGAAGAACTAATTTAATGTTTAAAGCCTTAATTGCTCAAAGGAGTCCTATACATGTCATCAAGTGGATACATTCCATCATGATGATTGTGTCAAGACAACCACATCCCAATGGTCCAAAACTATATAACTATATAGGTATTTTCCACCACAATGTACTTCCTTGACCCTCCTTCACCTTTACACCTCAAAATCAACTCTTTGAAGTGTTTGTTGTACTCCTCTAGTTTATGGTGGATACTACTTGAGATACTTTTGAACTTGGCATCACCATGCTTGCACAACTTCTCTAGAAGCTTGGTCAATTGTTCAGTGGAGTAGGTCTTGGCTTCTAATGTTTGTATCTCCCACTTCAGCTCCCGCAACTTAGTCTGGTGAGCTTGGGTTGTAATTGCGAATTCCACTTGTAGTAGCATTGTCCATGACTATAAGAACTCTCATTCATTCCTCATCTAGAGTATCATAGATGAATTGCAACTCCATCACTAATTCTTGTCTAACTTGTACTTAGAGGATGTGGGCTCTATCTTCATGGCCAACCACAATGGTGGTCAACTTCTCAATGCGCATCTTGGCAACTTCCAAGGTGGCATCACAAGATTGCTCTTCTATGGCCTTCTCCTACTATAGAACATCTAGCTCCTTCTTTGGGCACATCACCTCCTTGTCCCTATCATCCAACTCCTTGGCATGATTCTTCTTCATTTCCTCCACTTGCTGCTTGGATCTACTCTTGATAGTTATTAGGTTGAAGTCCTTTGAGTAATCTTTTGCCTTGAGCTTGCTATCTCCTCAATCATCTTGGCTATCTCACAATCCTTTTCCTGCATACTCTCTTCCTATGTGGTCTTGTAATCTGTGAAGGCCTTCTCTCATTGGGTAGACCCTACTTTCATTACTGCAAGGCAGATGCTCCATAACTCCTCCTTTTGCTTTATTAGCACAATGTCATTATCATGCTTCCAAGCCTTGTAGTTGTTGGAAAGCACAATGAACTCACCTTGCTTTATCTTCAAGGAGGATTCTTTATTTTCTAGAGTAGTGTAATACTGCGAGGACAAGAGAAGAGAGAAAACACAGATTCCACACTCAAACATTCGATGCCCCAAGGGAGCACCTTCTCTTTATTATATAGACAAAGAGAATCTCCTCCAAGGAAGCTCCACCATAGGATTAGGGACACAGATAGGTGACATGTCAGCAAGCTCCACCCTTGGATTACTTACTTGGATGGGTGACCTGTCTGGTCTAGGTCCTATCTGGTTGGTCAAACAAGCTTTGACCGGAGGGAATCTTTTAGGGAATCTTCCTATAGGAATCTCAGAATCACGTGATTAAGATACCGTTGGAAAGCTCTTGACGAGACAAAGCAGGGGGGAGGGAAGGCCAGCCTTTCCTCCATTGAGGTAGGGCTTCTGCACATTTTTGAGGCCTAATTCATCCGTTTAGGCCTCCAAAATTGCCTGCAAAGATTTCAAGCATATTTTGGTTCCTACTCTATTAGTAGAAGTACTCTTTTGGTGATACTTCTATCTGATCTATTTTGACCATCATTTATAACATCATTCTAGATGTTACCAAACCAAATTTCACATCTAGATCATATGGCTAACCCTTGGTATTATAGACCTCCCTCCTTTTAAGACACAACGTCCTCGTTGTGCAATTGTTGCTCAAATGCTTGCACCAACACCGGTGCATGTGCCAAATTGTCAGTGGGTTCCCAGGTTGCTTCACAGAGGGGGTAACCTTTCCATTGTACTAGATATTCCACCCGCAGATGGCGAGTATCACGCATGCGCTTTTGGAGAATCCGCTCCACTTCATATTCCTCTGTGCCATCAATGACTGTCGGACAAGGTTGAATGTCCTGTGTGGAAGGACCTTGGCCTGATCGGGGAGCATATCTGCGTAATAGGGAGACATGGAACACTGGATGGATCTTCATGTGTGGTGGTAGCTCAAGGTGATAAGCCACAGCGCCGATGCGACGAAGAATCAAGAAAGGCCCAATAAAACAAGGTCTGAGCTTACGAGATCCCAACTAATGTGAGGTTGGTTGTCAATAACCACACTTGATCCCCAACATTGAACTCCATGTGCCTACGGTGTGCATCAGCATACTGCTTTTGTTGATTTTTTGCAATCTATAACCTGTGCTTGGCGTCTCCACACCTTGTTGGATTCTAGAAACAAATGTGTTGACTGCATCAACCTTGGTAGTCATTGGACAGATCTTCATCAAGCTAGAAGGTGTGAAGGGATGCTCACCATACATGAGGAAGAACGGAGTGACCTGGGTGGAGGCATTCACTAAATTGTTGTAAGCAAATTTCACCAATGGTAGTAGGGTGTCCCACCTCTCTTACTCTTCTAAGGTGAAGCCGCGTAACATGTCTTTGATCGTGCGATTAGCCCGCTCTGTTTGGCCATCTGTTTGGGGGTGGTAAGCTTTAGACATGGCCAACTTGGTTTTGAAGAAACCAAAGAGTGTTTGCCAAAACAAACTGGTGAATTGGGTGCCTCTATCGGTGATGAGTACTCTAGACAAGCCATGGTGAGCAAAGACTACATCTAAGTATAGTTGAGCTAGTTGTGGAGCGATCACCTCCTTGGTGGTAGGGCGTACATGAATCATTTTGCTGAGCTGGTCTACAAAGACCACAATGGAGTCAAACCTTGAGGTGGTCTTGGGTAATTCACAGACGAGATCCATACTCACTTGTTCCCAATGTTGGGTAGGAGTAGGGAGAGGTTGAAGGAGCCCTACATGAGCTTGATTAGAAGCTTGATTTTGTTGACAAAGTAGGCAGCTACGCACATAGTCCATCACGTCGTTGCTCATCTTGGGCCAATAGTAATGGCGCTTGATTGCCTCCAAGGTCTTGTCTACTCCAACATGAGCTGCAATGGCCAAATCATGACATTCCGCTAGAATGGTGGTGCATAATTCTGGGACATTTGGGATCCACAATCGGCCCTCTCGAAAGGTGAGTCTTTGGGTGCTGGTGACACCTTTGGACGATTGCGCTTCTACAATCTGTGGATCAGTTTTTGTAGCAGCTAGAATCTCTTGCCAGAATTCAGGCTTAATCTTAACCTCTGCCACCAAGTTGTTGGACATTGGCATGCGGGTGAATGCATCTGCAAGTTGCTTCTTACCTTCCACATAGGTGATTGTCATGTTGAAGCGTTGTTGCCACTCTGCCCACCAAATTTGGCGACGAGATAGATCCTTCTGCGTCTTGAGGTAGACTAGAGGTTTGTAGTCTATCTCTACTACAAATGCCTTCTCGCCCAAGTAGTGCTTCCAATGCTTGGTTGCTAGAACGATGGCCAGCTCTTCTAGTTCTGTGGTGTGGTAGTTGCGCTCTGCCGGTAACAACTTTTGAGAGAAATATGCAATTGGATGCCATCTGTCATGCCACTCTTGTTGTAGGACTGCTCCTATTGCTATGCCTGATGCATCTGTAGCCAACTTGATTGGACGTTTTGGGTCATACCACTTCAAGATCGGTGCATGTAGCAAGGCGGCCTTCAATTCTTGAAAGGCCAACTCTTGTGTAGTTCCCCATGTCCACTTCTTCCCCTTGCCAAGTAGTGCCGTTAAAGGTTGTGCAACCTTGGAGAAGTCCTTGACAAATCTACGATAGAATCCCGTCAACCCCAAGAAGCTCTTAAGTTGAGTTTGATCTTCTGGGGCACTCCATTTTTGAATGACCTCTATTTTATCTGTCAATACTTGAGTGCCCTTTGCACTTACTCTATGCCTTAAGTAGTCTACTTCAGACTTGCCAAACTCACACTTTGAGATTTTGGCGTATAACTAATTTTGTCTTAGAATCTAGAGGACCTCTTGTAGATGTTGTTTGTGTTTTGTCATCGTGCTACTATATACTAAGATATCATCCAAGAAGATGATAACATACTACCAAGTATGGACAAAACATGTCATTCATTAGGCTCATGAAAGTGGTAGACGCATTGGTGAGGCCAAAAGGCATCATAAGATACTCAAAGTGGCCATACTTGGTTTGAAAGGCAGTTTTGTACACATCCTCTTCTGCAATTCAGATTTGATTGTAACCGCTCCGCAAGTCTAGTTTGGTGAAGTATCTTGTTCCATGGAGTTGATCAAACAGGTCATCTATGCGAGGTAAGGGGTATTTGTTCTTCACTATTTGCTAATTGAGACCCCGATAGTCAATGCACATGCGCATTGTACCATCCTTCTTCTTCACAAACAAGACAAGGGCCCCATATGGTGATACGCTAGGTTGGATGAACCCTTTCTGTAGCATCTCCTCAATTTGAGTCTTACACTCCTCCAACTCATGAGGTGATAGGCAATATGGGGCCTTACAAGGAGGTGTCTTTCCCGGGAGTGTCTCTATTTTGTGATCTACTCACCTTTTAGGTGGTAATCCTGAGGGTAGATCATCTGGAAAGACATCTTGAAACTCATCCACCAAGTCCTTCAATTTCTCAGGAATTTGTCCAACAAGTTGTGCACTCTGGACTTCTCTTATTAGACCCATAAAACATCTATCGGTCTTATAGACAATTGTCGTCCCTACGCCATATAGAGGTAGTTTCTGCCTATGTGATTTTTCTTTAACCCCAATGATTGACCATTGGTGGGTTCTCACTACTTTCTTCCTCCAATCCACCATTGGGTTGTACTGCTCCATCCATGGCATGCCTAAAATTGCATCATAACGGGCTAACTGTATCACTCGCCACTCAATTGCTTCCTGATATTCTCCTACAGAGAGGGTTACCCGTCTAGGTAATGATTCAATCCTCTCTGTTTGCCCATTTGGTAACTCTACTTCTTCACTTCCATCTCTCTCTAGATCTATTCCCAAGCTTATTGCAACAGAGCAAGACAAGAAATTCTCTGTTGCTCTCGGATCTATTAATACTCTCACTTGATTACCTTCTAGGATTCCATTCACGACAATCAATTGTGAGGTTGCCTTTCGGGATCTTTGCGCATTATTCTTCTTCCTTCCTTCGCTTCTCTGCTTCCTTCTTGAGCCAGTAAGGCCGCAAGGTACATTTACTAGCAATCTTTGTTTCCCAAGGTGGTTTCCACCTCCTCCTCTTCAATGTGCCTCTCCATGTTGTTCAAAGATAGCCTGTACGAAGGCCGAGGGCCTCTAGGGAAACGAGTGCAACAATTGGTAGATATGTGCCCAATATGGCCACAATTATAACAACGGCGTTGTTCTCCTCGAGTCCCTTCTCCTCATGGGACTCCATCTCTTTGTTCTTCTACCCGTCCCCGCTCCCCTTGAAGCGGCCGTGCTCCTTGATCCCGAAAGTGAAGTTGCCCAATTCCATCGGTACTGGTCCACCCATGTGTGGCATTTTTGCCCAATAATGTTGAGGTGGAACTACTCCTTCACCTCCACCTAATGCTTCTGCTATTTTCTGCGCACAAGCAATAGCTTCAAATACCGTGCGAGGGTTTTGCACCATGACTTCTTGGGAAATCCGCTCTTTCAACCCTCGTTTGAAATTATTGAGAGCCTCTGCTGGACTCATGTCGGTAATTGCGACTTGTAGATCCAGAAATGTCTCCACATACTCTTGTAAGCTATTCTCCTGTCTCAATCCCCATAGTCGGGTTTGAGCCATCTGCACAGAATCCACCAATTGGAAATTCTTTAGCAGTCCTTCTTGCATTGTTGTCCATGTGACCTCCCTTCTCTCTGCCAGCATGGATCGTTCCCAAGCATCATACCATGTGAGTGCTTTATCGGTCAAGTACCCACATGCAAACACGCTTGCAGCATGCTCTATGATCTTTGTTGAGGACAATCAAAAATATCAATTCATTCTCAAGATCCAATTTTCCACTACTCTTGTCGTACGCTGCTCCTTGTAAGGCTCGATGTTGCAAGTCTTCTTCATCCGGAGCAGCAATGTGGCTTCATTGTTGATAGGGTTTGTAGGCACAGGTGCCTCTCCAAGTACTTCAGTTGTAGGTACTGGGTTTTGAGACGGCTCTTCTTCTTGCATGGCTTGATTGTTCCTGAGGGTCTGCACTTGACTTTGTAATGTCTCCATGGTCATCTTAATCTCTTGAAATTCATTCAACATCCCTTGCATTCCTTGCACCAGCTCTTGCAACTGCAGATCCATGGTTCCTGCAACACCCAATGCTAACGTCTACTTCAATACAGAGTCAATATAATCACTTTGGAAGGCGCACAAACTATCGGAACTACCATTGGGACCTCAGAAGCTATTACTCGTTGATAATACTCCTCACCAAAATTCCTAACCACAAAATCTCTAAACATCACTTTTGGCCTCACTACATAACGGATTTCTACTTGAGTGTTGAAAGGGAGAGGATTTGGGACATTCATATCTATATTATCACAATAGAATGTAGATCGTCAAATCCCACTCTCTGTCATATATCACCACAGGTAGAATCACCGGGTTTGGTGAGTTCATCACTCTGTCCATGAATTCCGCTCCAAAGTGATAAACTAGCGATACTCTCATCTGCTCACATTGGATGTACATAACCTTGATGTGGAATGGGTTTGAGAATGGAAAGCTAGGTGCGGGAAATTGTCCCCCCGGCGCATCCATCCCCTCCGCTCTCTAAAGTCCTTCTTAAGTCTAGCGATTACTCTATGTTCTCCACCTCAAATTACTCAGCTTTAGTAGTTCATGCTATTCCAAGAGGGGTGATCCACTCTCTTGGACTAGAACACTTGCTCTGATACCATTGTAATACTCCGAGGACAAGAGAAGAGAGAAAACACAGATTGCACACTCAAACATTCGATGCCCCAAGGGAGCACCTTCTCTTTATTATATAGACAAAGAGAATCTCCTCCAAGGAAGCTCCACCATAGGATTAGGGACACAGATAGGTGACATGTCAGCAAGCTCCACCCTTGGATTACTTACTTGGATGGGTGACCTGTCTGGTCTAGGTCCTATCTGGTTGGTCAAACAAGCTTTGACCGGAAGGAATCTTTTAGGGAATCTTCCTATAGGAATCTCAGAATCACGTGAGTAAGGTACCATTGGAAAGCTCTCGACAAGACAAAGCAAGTGGGAGGGAAGTCCAGCCTTTCCTCTATTGGGGGGGGGGGGGGGGTTATGTACATTTTCGAGGCCTAATTCATCCGTTTAGGCCTCTGAAATTGCCTGCAAAGATTTCAAGCATATTTTGGTTCCTACTCTATTAGTAGAAGTACTCTTTTGGTGATACTTCTATCTGATCTATTTTGACCATCATGTATAACATCATTCTAGATGTTACCAAACCAAATTTCACATCTAGATCATATGGCTAACCCTTGGTATTACAAGTAGCTTCAAGGTGACAAATTCAAGCCTTCATGGACATGAAGTCTTCTTCCCCCCATAGTGCCCCACTCTCACTTTGTGGTGCTCCATGGCCATGGTCACCATACTGACCTCTCCATTCTACATATATTGGCCATTCACAAAGACAGACCATCTCTTGAGATTTTCTTGGATCATGATATTAGTTGTCTTGCACACCATACCCTTTTATTTCCACAAGTTGGGCCTTGGGTGCAAAAGGTGGGTGTTGGCTTTGATCAACTCCCTCTCTACTTCTTGTTTTTCCCATATGGCCATTTGAATGTGAAAGTGCAAGAAATTGATCAATCTCTTATGATCCATCACTATAGGGTCAACTTCTTGGTAGGCAAGGAGTAGTTCTTGTAGAGTCTTTAGTATTGGTCCCAACATTTATACAACCAAGACAACAATGGAGGATAGTTGAGTGGGTACATGAAGGATCCCTCTATGTACACCATAAGACTTGGCTTGGACCTATAACACCCATTGGTGCATGTATGCTCTATAGGGATATTAAGTTTAGTATTGCAAGTTGTATACAAATATTGTCTCTATGAAGTTTAGCTAAACTTTTACATTAGTAAGGATTAGCTAGAGTTAGTCCTAGCTTAGATAAAAGTGACCTTATTTGAGTGAAAGTGAAAAAAGTGAACATCACTAGTTTGTCTTCTAGTGTATTGACTTGGTTTTATTCATAGTTCTTTGACTTTGAGGAAGAATTATGGACTCTTGGGCCCACAAGCCTTGTTGGTGCAAAGATAGCCCTAGTGAAGGAATCCTTGACTTAGTTGGTAGGTGAGTATAACATCACATACCCATGGGATTATTCCAATGTGCTTTGATATTTCCTTAGACTTTTTTACTTTATTTGACTTTTAGCCTAGTATCTTGAGTTACTTTGGTAATTAGTAATTCTGGTGTGTAACTTTCTCACAATTATATAAGTTAGGGATATGGGGGTACTCAATATCCTTTTATTTGCAACTATCTTTCATTGAGTTCTCTAGTGAGAAATATCTTGAGTCTTGGAGGTACCTTGGAGTTCCAGCCTCACAAGAGTGCAATGGAGTTGGGGTTTCTTGGCTTCTTAGTCTATGGTGTGTAACCTTAATAGCTATCAAAGTTTCATCTTGAATGAGAGGTAATTAGGCTCAAATTTTTGGTTTTGTTGTCATGACCTCTCTAGAAGGCAAGATAATATTTTACATACAATTCTATATTAGGCAAAAGAAGACTATGAGAGCTCACTTGGAGAGAACATTGGGGGAGGAGAGGGTTTAACTTAGAAAACTTGGACCCATTCGTGTACCTTGTAATCCATTATGATCTTTTTGAGGTGATATTATGCATAATACTATATACATGAGAGGATTTGGAGAGATTGTGTGAGGTGGATTGTAGATTTTGGAGATTATGATCAAAATCTCAAATCTAGATTGAAATTTTGATAGAAGATAGTTTTGATTATCTTTCAGTTAGGACACTTAAAATTATTGTAAGGTTTGCTACACACATTGAGCTAGAATTTTTGAAAGGTGGTAGCGTAAACCGTTCTTGCAAACATGCTCTATAGAATTTTGTGTAGAGTTTGTTATTTCTTCATTTTTCATTGGATTATTTTGAAATTCTTCAAGAAAATCAAGTGCAAGATTTTTTTTGTTCAGCCTTAAAATTTGGAAAGAAATCATTCTTGCTCATGAAATTACAAGTTTCTAAAGTGAGGGTGTGGTTTTCAGATGAAATCTGAAAAACGTGTGTTGCAAAGAGAAATGTGTATACCAAATGGCTTAATTAAAAGGACTGAAATTTTATGGGAGAGGACAACCTAGGGTGTTGATGAAGTGTGAAAAAATTCAAAAAAGTGAGATTTTTAATTTGGCAAAATTGAATGACATTGTAAGGAGAGGACATTTCAGGATAGTTAATTTCTCATCAATGAGGAGTGTAGGTTGTTAAGGTTATGTTAGTTTTCTCATGGAGTTGAAGTGATAGTAGTGGTTCATTTCTAAAAAGGAGAATTTAGAGTAGAATATGAAGAGAGTGTTGAGAGGATTCAAAGACCTTCATTGTTTGGGAGAAAGAGAAAGTGAAAATAAACAAAAAAAAATTAGAGAGGGGAGAAAGGTAGTGAGAGGCTAAGATGGAAAAACTTATGGTTTTCTTTGGCAAGAATGGAGAGGATGTGGAGGCTTTATTGAGAGACTTCAAGAGTGCTTGTGTAGGAAACAATGAGAGGAGGAAGAATGAATGAGCCTCATTACTACCGGATTTCTTTAAGGATGCAACTCTTACATGGTATGAGTCAAAATACCAAAAGAAAGAGAGTAATCTTAGGAGAGTTTGAATATAAAAGGTGTGGTACCCACGTTTTTTTTGGGTAGTTTTTAGAGAAGAAATGCATTTTTGAAGCCAAATCAAAAGAAAGAAGAGAAGAATGATGTGTTGGGATCAAAAGAAGGAAATCTGATCCAACCTAAGGAAGTTGTCAAAGGAAGAAGGACTTGGATCAGACTGGATACTTTGCATCAAAATGATGAACCCAATCCAAAGTGGGAGTGGAAGAATAAGAAGAGGCTTTGTCCATCAAATATGAATATCTACATTGAGAGGACAATGGGAGGAGAGTGTACATAGACAAAATTTTCAACATGAAGAAGAAGAAGGAGGCCAAAATAACCCACTCACTACTAAAGAATTGGAGAAGGAGGTGTTGGACTTGCAACTTGTTCACAACTTACAAGAAGTTGGGTGGTGAGATTACTTCTCACCACCTAAACCCAAACAAAAGAAGGATGCAAGCAAAAAAACATATTTGTTGAGACATAGTACATAGACCTCCTCCACAATTGTGAAGGGAGCTAGTTATTTGAAAGAACTGATTTGTGAGAAGACAACACAAATCTTGATAGAAGAAGAGTGCGAATAAATCTTACATACGATCAACCAATTAGGGGATCCCCAATTGGTTCATTGGTATCTTGAAGAGCAATTTGATGATATTGACCTTCTACCTAAATTTTGGTTCAAAGGCAAAGTGCTCTCTGACAAAGACCCAATGTTGAATTTGATACCTTAGGACCCTTGGCTTGATTTTGAAGGACCATAAAGTGACTCGATTCATGCAAGTTTGATACCATAGCAACCTATCCATCAACCCATCAACATGACATTTTTCCTTATTATAAGGCAAGCCTACCAAAAGGATAAGGGGACTCAACATGATGAAAACCCTAATGAATTTATTGAGGAGTTTGAAGTGATTTCCTTTGCCAACAAGGAACATAACTCCACAAATAGATTGCATATTTTGCAAGTTTGCTCAAGAAGAAAGCTTGAAGATGGTATACCCATGTTACTCAAAAGGGGTTCAAGCAGCCAACTGGGTGGAACTTTGGGACAACTTCTAGGAAGTTGATTACGATATGAGTGTCTTCATTGCACTCAATGATTTGGATCATGGTTAGAATGAGAAGTTGAGAGACTACATTGAGTAGTTCATGGCACTATTGAACCAAGTGCTAAAACAATTTGGTGGTTGGTAACTCCAATGCCCAAGCCATCACTTTGTTTGTTGGCCAAATGTCACCAAAGATTTGGATATTTGCCAAGGAGAGGAATGTAACTTCTTTAGACAAAGTACCCAAACATGTTGCTTGTTACAAGATAGCCAACTCTTATTCGGCCAACAACTAAAGAAATTGGGAGAACAAAGCCAAGAAGGTGAGATGAAGAGCATCTCATAGTACCTTCCCTTCTTTGGAGGACTCATCCACCTCATCAAGTTCCTCCTTGGACTTGGAAGAAGATCACAAGCTGAGGAAGAATAAAAGATGGTGCGGAAAGAATGTATTGCAAACCCCAGCCAAGAGTATCAACAAGATAGACACTAAGCTATAGACTTTTATAAAAGAGCTATTGGATTTTAAAATTCAAATGATTTGGGCAAAGGACAAAAGGAAACCCCTCTCATTTAGAAGATCAAATGTTTGGTGTACTTCATGTGGAAAATCAGGTCATGCCAAGACAGAGTGCTTAAGCAATAGACTTGTATACCCAATGCAACAAATTAATGGGCTGTGACCTAGGATCAAAACCCATATCAAGAGTCGGAGGAAGAGGTGGTCTATCAGACCCAAGAAGTGCACCCACCATTGAGCATGGCATCCCAAGGTCCACGCTATGAGCAAAAGAAGTATATGAGTAATGTTCCACCCCAAAGACCGCCAATGCCAAACCAGAATCCACTTTACAATATTGTGCCTGGGGCTTGTTATAATTGTAGGTTGCTTAGACATTGGGCTCCAAACTATCTTGAGCCTTGCTGGCAGATTGGATATGTCCTATTGTGCAAAAATTGTATGGGATCAGGTCATATGCCTAGTCAATGTCCCCAACACTTGAGTTCAATGCCTTTGGTGAGGTTTGTTCAAACTCCACCAAAACATCCACCTCCCCAAGCCAAGGTGGAGGTGACAACAAATTGTATAATTTTGGAGGACAAAGTTCCAAAAAATTTGAACTAGCCTTGGAAGGATAATATATGGATATTGATGTATTGCAAGTTGAAACATGTCTCAGAAAGAAGAAACCTGGTCCCAAAGAAGCAAGCACAACCTTGCCTTATTTGAGGAAGGCAAAGAAATTGCATCTTAAATCAATCTTGTCTGCAAAGTAGGATAAGATCTTGGAAAAAGCCCTAGCAAAAGCCTTGTAGAAAGAAATCAAGGAGGCAATGCATATAGACCACAAAATGGTTTTGGAGGAAGACCAAAGGAAAAGCCTCAAATATTTGGGGCCAATATCAGATCCAAAGTTGAAGATCTGATTCAAGCTGAGGTGGGCAAACCCAAAGTACCTTGGGTTCAGACCACCAATACTCCCGTCACCATCCTAAAGAGAAGAAACTAAGTTTGGCCCTAAAGAAAGTAAGGTTAATCCTCAAGAAAGATTTCCCAGCCATATATCATATTGAGCAAGAGGTTTTAGGATCTTCAAAGGTAGATGGGTAGATCACGGGTTGTATCATCACATCTATACCCATTGACTTGTGTTCAAGAATGAATGTAGTGATGGAGTATATCATGAAGAGGTTGGGGTATCATACTTTTGAACCAACATCCTAAATCCTGAAGTTTGTGTATCAAACTAGATGCCAACCCTTGGGCATGCTATCCAATATAGTAATGATCATTGCATGAGTACTGTTCAAATTAAACTATATTGTATTGAGACCAAAACTGGTTATCCCTTGTTGATTTGAAGACCTTGGTTGTATAGTGCACATGTTGTGGTGGATTGACACCAACAAAAGTTGTGGTTCAAAGACATTTTGTCTAAAGAACACCAGTTGGTGACAATAAGTTGGATGAATGTTCCCCACCTTGGAGGAAAAACTTTGTTGGAAGATGACAATCAATCTGATGATTCTTTGTCTTTGTCTTTAGAAGACTCAAACAAGGCTCAGACTCAGACTCAGTCTACAACAACTATTTGGGGTGCTACAAGGTGGAGGTCAAGGAAGAAAACCCATATAGTATCACCTCAAGTAGCATTGATTTGGAGGAAGGACATTTAATCTCCAATCTACTTTGGTTGAGCCAAGTCAGTCATGTAGAAGGAGTTATTCACCCAAATGACTATCAAGATGTTGTCTTAGAAGAAGGCAAAGTATTGAAAATATCCAAGATAGTCACTCCAAATGAATTGGCAAACTACACTGCCTTGTTTATTGAATATCAAGATGTATTTGCCTAGTCTATTGATCAGATGCTAGAAATCTACAAACAATTTGGGGAACATCAGATTGATCTGATTGAAGGTTAAGTTCCAATTTGGTAACTTCAGTAGTAATTAAACCCAAAGTATTCACTCTTGGTAAAAGATAAGATTTACAAGTACTTGGGTGCCAGAATTATCTTTCTAATTTTGAGCAATGAATGGGTTTCTCCCATTGTCATTTTCTTGAAGAAGAAGACGGGGAACATTTGGGTGTGTCAAGACTTCCAGAAGTTGAATGCTGTCACAAAGAAGGATTATCATCTTCTGCCCTTCACAAACACAATTTTTGGACCAAATGGCTAGTCATCCTTGCTATAGTTTTCTCTATGGATTTTCAGCCTATAATCAAGTATCCATTTGTGAAGAAGTCAAGGAAAAAACTACTTTCACCACCAAATGGAGCACATTTGCATACAATCAAATGCCCTTCAGTTTTTTAATGCTCCTGCTACTTCTACCGGATGATGAATGCAATTTTTAAAGATTTTCTATGGAAGTTTGTGGAAGTTGTCATTGATTATTTTTGTGTGTTTGGACAAAGAAAGGTGCAGTTGGACTATCTTCACCAAACATTTGAAAGGTGTCATTTTTCCAGCTTGTCATTATACCCAAAGAAATGTTTCTTTGCTATGAAAGAAGGAAATCTGTTAAGACATTGGGTGTCAAGCCAAGGAATTGAATTCAATGTGGAGAAGATGAAAGTGATTGTAGCTCTAGATATCTTCCAAAAATATTTAGGAGTTGAGAGCCTTCTTCGCGAACGTACGCTGTTCACTATATGCCTTTTGAGGATGGTGCGCAACAAGGCCGAAGGGTCATGTCAGATATTATGGACACTTTGTGTCTAACTATGTGGTGGTGGCTGCACCCTTGACAAAGCTATTGAAGAAATCCAAAGATTACTCATGGGAGGCAGATCAAGAAGAAGCCTTCCAAGTGCTGAAGAAGAAACTTGTGGAAGTGTTAGTTATGAGGGCTCCAAATTGGGATATCCCTTTCATGTGTATGTGGATATTCTTTTCATGGCAATTGGAGTAGTCTTGAATCAAAAAGATGAGAAGAAGAAGCACTACTCCATCTATTATACTAGTAGACAACTTTAAGTTGCATAGAAGAATTAAACCATTACAAAAAGAGAAGCACTTGGAATGGTATATGCCTACAAGAATTTTTGCCACTACTTTTTAGGATAAAAATTTGCATTCCATGTGGACCATTATGTGTTGCAATATTTGGTGAAGAAGCCTGATTTGTTTGGACAAATTGCATGATGGATCTTGTTATGACAATAATTCACATACACTATACAAGTAAGGAAGGGGGCTTTGCATCCAAATGTGGGCTTCTTATCCAAGTTAGAAACTCAAGACCAAAATCTGGAGGAAGATTACAGGTTCATTGATGAAGGACTAATGCAAAGTATGAGGTATGTCACAAAATATCATTATCTACATATCTTGCCTTCTAGAGAGGTCTCGGCAACAGAACCAAAAATGTGAGCCGGCCTGTCTCTCACTCAGGATGAACCACTGATGACTATTGTGGTAGCGCACTATGGACTAAGAAGGCAAGGAACCCTAACTCCATCATACTCCTCCAAGGCTAACACTCCAAGACTCAAGACATTGCTTACTAGAGAACTCAATGAGAGAGAGAGATAGTTGCAAATGAAAGGATGATGAGTACCTCCTCACCCCTTGTTCACATACTTGTGAAATAGTTATGTACCAAAGTTACTATTTACCAGAGTAACTCAAGTTACTAAACTAAAAGTCAAGTAAAGTCAAAAAGTAGAAAGGAATATCCATTCACTTGGGCATATTCCACTAGCATGTGATCTTATCTTGACCCAACCACTAAGTCAAGGATTCCTTCACATGGGCTATCCTTGGACTATAGAAGAATCCAAAACAAAAAGGCTTGCGGGCCTAAGAGTTCTCAACTCTTTCCTCAAAGCCAAACACCTAGGAATAATACCAAGTCAACACACTAGAGTCCAAAATATTGGTGCTCATCTTTTCCACTTCCTCTAAAGTAAGGTCCACTCTATCTTAGTTATGACAAACTTTAGCTAATCATGACTAATGTAGAACCATCCTTTATCTCTATATAAACTATATCTCTCAAGTACTTGTGATACCAAGCTAAATATCACAATACCACACACATGTACAAATGGGTGTTACAATTCAAACCCAAATGAACAACATATGTGAACATGCAATAGGCAATCTTTTTCCACCGGATGTTTGCAAGAGTGAAGGTGAACTGGGCAAAGTGTTTCCACTAGCAAGCAAGGCAGATGATTGTAAATTGGAGAACTGATCTGCCTCCATATTATTTTGCACTATTTGTAGCACACTTCTACTTCAGGTTGAATTTGCTGACAGCGGAGGAGAGGCAGCATATGATATCACATTTCCATCCTAACCTATGACGAGAAGTAGATGAAGAAGAGCAACACTACATGAGACACCTACTGGTCAGTGATGATCACTTCATCAGAATGGGACAGCAAGAGAGGGAAGAAGGAAGAAGTCCAAAGACGAAGAAGCAGACTAAACCTGAAGGAGTGTTGCCTCCAACACAACGAAAGACTTGAAGACTTGCTATGCAAGGTAAGAAGGCAGTGAGGGAAGAGACTTTGGAAACCAAATCTGAAGGGGAAACTAAGTCTAGAGGAGGAGACTCAGAAGACACAAAACTCACATTACAAAGTGGGGAATCCGGAAGTGAGAGTGATGGTGAAGCAGAAGTTCAACAATCGGCTGAAGTGGAAGAAGATGAAGAGTTTTATGTGGCAATTGACCGTATGGAAGGAGGTGATAATCCCTGTGTAGCCTTGGTCATGGAGGAGATGGAGGCCAGGCTAAGGAAGATTGCAAGGGAGGTAGAGCTAAGAAAGCCACCATGGAAGATCCCACAAGACCGAGTTCAGCCGGCAAGGAAGAAGGAAGCCCGGATGCAATATCATGGAAGGTACAAAGATCAAGACTTTGAAAGAAGGAGACAGTGGAAGAGGCAAAGTACAAAGATGAAGCCAAAGACAGAGAAAAAAACTGGAGGAGTGCAGTATTTAATGCAGGTTGTAACTCCATTTTTGGAGCTATTGAAGATGCAGTAGAAGGTAATCCCGCAAGATCATATGAAGGTGACAAATGAGGTGCAGGTGGTGAAGTATTTGCTAGATGTGGGTCAGAAGATAAAGAGTTAGATAGATTACCCATGACCTCAATTATAATTCATTATGAAAAAGTAGTAGAAATAGTGAAGAATTTGGTAGTTGAAGATAGACCTGAAGAAAGAGAAGTAATAGGAAGGTCATTAGGTTTGGAAGCCAAAGAAGAAGTAGACATTGGATTGGAGAAGTAACAATTTTTTAGATTTGAAGAGGTAGATATGAAGAGGTGTATTGTCATTTTGGATCTACAAGTAGGAAGAGTTGTTGTAGAATGATGATTTAATAAGTAACTATTGATTGCTCTACTATTTAAAGGAGACATTCACAATGTTATGTTGTTCAATATCATAATTTCTGAAGATAGATAAAGCAAAGTGCTGAATTTAGTGCTCGTTGCTTGAGCTTAATTCCAAGTATTAACATTGTGTTTGTGTTTGTGAGTATGTAGAGAATTCTGAAGTGCAAGTCAATGTGTTTTTTAAATTTTGGATTCCGTAGCCTTGATCTTTATTTTGTCCGTTTGATCTTGAGTGAAGTGCAATCAGAGCAATGCCTTCATAGATCTGAGAGGAATTGCAGTGTTGTTAGTATTCTGTAGTTGTAGTGAAGCGCAGTGTTGATGTGAAGCAACTTTGATCAAGGAAGTTGTGCCTTCAATAGAGAGGTGGAACAAAATTCAGAGGTGAAGTCATTTTGCATTGAAGTAGTCGTCTTCAAGAGAATTTGAATCATCACAATCGAGATTTTTTGGAAAGATTTGAAGGATTTGTGGTTATTGAGTGTTAATTTGTGACAAGACTGGGAGTAAGTGCCTGTAACTCTCTTCTAGGTGTATTTTCTACTTGAGAGATTAAAGACTCAACCAAGAAGAACTACTTGTTACCATTTGACTTCATATTTGGAAATTTTTGAATCAAATCTCTACAGAAACAAACTTTACTTACTTGATTACCACAAAAGTGATTTTTGCCGGATTGTTATATGATTTTTGGTGCTGCTGACAAGGATACAAATCTTGGAAGTGGAAGAATACAAAGCTAAACTTTAAACTATTTTTGGAACCAATATGAATGTGTGCATTAAGAAACCAATGGAGAGAGATTTTGAAGACAAGCATTGCATCATGAAGAAGAAGGATGCCAAAAAATCCAATCTACTTTTGACAAAACCAAATGGGAGGCATTGGTCTTCCAACTTCTTCACAAAGTGCAATAATTTTTGCAAGAACTTGAACAAAAGAAATGGGAAGGCGGGTGGCAAGGCTACTTCTCGTCTCCATCTTCCAAGAAGAGGAAAGACTCCAGTGGGCATACATACTCATTATGACCTAGTACACCAACTTCCCCTAAATCTACAAAGGAAGTTGAATTTAAAAAGAAATTTGTGTGGGAATAAAACAACAAAAATCCTAACATAAGAAGAGTGTCAACATCTGCTACACATGATTCCTTGATTGTCTCAAAGAAAATTTGAAGAACACTCTGAGGGTGTTGAACCTTTTTCTTCTACTTGGGTTGAGGTTGACACAATCAAAGAAGAAGTAATTGTCAAAGAAGACCTAGCATTGAACTTGATCAATTGGAATCCTTGGGCTATCAATACGGTGTCAATACCAGCCAATTCCTTGGTTCCATCAAGTTCAACCTTACCTGAACCAATTCCACGGAGTAAAACAATGACTTTGTTACCTATTGCCCAGCATGCCTATCAAAAGTACAAGGGGACGGAACAAGACAAAGATCCCAATGAATTCATAAAAGAATTCAAAGTCATTCTTTTTCTAACAAGGAACACGACTCTACGGATCATCTGCAAATTTTTCCAAGTCTGCTCCAAAAGAAAGCCCAGAGCTGGTATACCCATGTAACCCAAAAGAGGTTCACACCAGCAGATTGGGCAGACTTGAAAAATGGCTTCTTGCAACACTTCCAGGAAGTTGACTACAATACAAGTGTCTTGGTGGCAATCAATGATTAGGACCGAGGATAGAAGGAAAAGTTGAGAGACTACTCTGAGCGGTTCATGGCTGTCTTGAACCAAGTTCCAAAGCAATCCAGTGTGGTGAATTAC
Organism: Lunularia cruciata; assembly: GCA_948567375.1. Lineage (NCBI taxonomy): Eukaryota > Viridiplantae > Streptophyta > Marchantiopsida > Lunulariales > Lunulariaceae > Lunularia > Lunularia cruciata. Next base: position 14,455,001 of record OX419760.1, read on the forward strand.
TCCAATGCCCAAGCCATTACCTGGTTTCTTGGTGGACTCTAGGCAGAGATTTGTATCTTTGCCAGGGAGACGAATGTAACTTCCTTGGACAAAGTACTCAAACATATTGCCCGATATGAGGCGGCCCACTCTCACTTGTCTAGTAACAAAGAAATAGTGAGAAGAAAAGCAAGAAGCCTAGAAGGAGAGCTTCTTGCAGCACATCCCCTTCTTTGGAGGAATCCTTTAGTCTTCAAGTTCTTCTTCGGAATTTAAAGAAGATTCAAACCCAAGGAGAATATGAGAATTCGGAGGAAAGAAACCAGTAACACCTCCAGCAAAGAATGTACATAAGGTGGATCAAAAGCTGGAACTCTTATTAAAGAGTTTGAGGATTTTAAGATCCAAATGATTGAGGAGAATCTTGGGAATATGTTATTTAGTGCCATTTGAGCACATAAGTCTTGTGGGAGTATTTTGGTTAGGGCATTTGAACCAGAGAATCACACGAGGTATTTTAGTTAGTACTACCTTGAGCAAATGAGTCTTGGGGATTTTTGTGTTTAGGAGTGACAAAATGGGAGAAGAGAAGAAGAAGGGTTTTGCCCTAGAGAAGGGAAACTAAAGGAACAAGAGAGAAATCTCGGACATTTTTTCTTTGTGCACTTTGATCAAAAGGGCCTTTAGGAGAAGTTTTTGAGTGGCTAGGCTTTTGCCTTTGCCATGAACAGTGTTGAGTGTTCAGGGAATGCAGTAAAGCTTTGAGTCTTAGAGGAAGGAAAGCTGGTTGGAGAATTGACAAAATAGTGTTGAGTGTTCAGAGAATGCAGTAAAGCTTTGAGTTTGAAAGGAAGGAGTGGGGTTCACGAGAAGGAAAGTTGCCTGAGGAATTGACAAAACAGTGTTGAGTGTTCAGAGAATGCATTTTGAGTTTTTTTAGAGAATGCAATAAGGTTCAAGGTTGGCAGAAGGAAGAAGGCAGAGGAATTCGCCAGGAGAAGAAGGATAATTGACAAAATGAGGGAGAAGAAAAACAAGATTTATTGAGTTTTGACAGAAGAAGGCAGAAGGTTCGATGACAAAGGAAGGAGTGGAGTTCATGTGAAATGAAGCATGGCCAGGGTTGACAAAATAGTGTTGGGTGTTCAGGGAATGCAAGAAAGCATCAAGTTTCGGAGGAAGGAGTAGGGTTCACGGGAAGGAAAGCTGGCTAAGAAATTGACAGAATAGTGTTGAGTGTTCAAAGAATGCAGAAAATTTTTGAGTTTCAGAGGAAGGAGTGGGGTTCATGGGAAGTAAAGCTTGGCTGACTATTGAAGGAATAGTGTGAAATTTTCAGAGGATGCATGTTGAATTTTTTTTCAGAGAATGCAGAAAAGCTTTGAGTTTCAGAGAAAGGAGTTGGGTTCACTGGAAGGAAAGCTTGGTTGACGATTGAGGGACCAGTGTGAAATTTTCAGAGAACGCATGTTGAGTTTTTTTTAGAGAATGCAGAAAAACTTTGAGTTTCAAAGGAAGGAGTGGGGTTCACGGGAAGGAAAGCTTGGTTGACGATTGAGGGAACAGTGTGAGATTTTCAGAAAATGCATGTTGAGTTTCTTTTTAGAGAATGCAGAAAAAAATTTGAGTTTCAGAGGAAGGAGTGGGGCTCACAAGAAGGAAAGCTTGGTTGACGATTGAGTGAATTGTGTGAGATTTTCAAAGAATGCATGTTGAGTTTCTTTTTAGAGAATGCAGAAAAGCTTCAAGTTTCAGAGGAAGGAGTGGGGTTCACGTGAAGGAAAGCTTGGCTGACAATTGAGTGAACAATGTGAAATTCTCAAAGATTGCATGTTGAGTTTTTTTTAGAGAATCCAGTAAGGTTCAAGGTTGGCAGAAGGCAAAAGGCAGAGAGGTTTGCCAAGAGAAGAAGGATAATTGACAGAACGAGGGAGAAGAAAGACAAGATTTATTGAGTGTTGACAAAAGAAGGAAAAAGGTTTGATGATAGAGGAAGGAGTAGGGTTCACAGGAAAAGAAGCATGGAAAGGGTTGATAGAATAGTGTTGAGTGTTCAGGGAATGCAGTGAAGCTTTGAGTTTTAGAGGAAGAACTAGGGTCCACGGGAAGGAAAGTTGGCTGGGGAATTGACAAAACAGTGTTGAGTGTTCAGAGAATGTAGTAAAGCTTTGAGTTTGAAAGGAAGGAGTGGGGTCATGGGAAGGAAAGTTGGATGGGGAATTGACAAAATAGTGTTGATTGTTCAGAGAATGCATTTTGAGTTTTTTCAGAGAATGCAGTAAGGTTCAAGGTTGGTAGAAGGCGGAAGCAAAGGCATTTGCCAAGAGAAGAAGGATAATTGACAAAATGAAAGAGAAGAAAGATAGGATTTATTGAGTTTTGTGACAACTCGGCAAATATCACTTTTGCGGTAATCAGGTAAGTAAAGTTTGTTCCCATAGAGATACTATTCAGAATTGGTCAAATACAAAGCAAAGTAACAATCTTAATTCTTCTTGGTTACGTCTTTAATCTCTCAGGTAGAAACTACACCCAAAAGAGAGTAACAAGCACTGACTTGCAGTCTTGTCACAACAATTTGTCACACTTAATTACAACCCTATCAAATCTTTCCAAACAATCTTGATTGTGATAATTCAGTCTCTCCCAAAAATGACACTTCACTGCAAAATGACCTTGCCTTAGAATTGTGTTCCACCCCTCCATTGAAGGCACAACTTCCTTGATCAAAATTACTTCACATCAACTCTACGTTGCACTCACAAATGCAGAATACTACCAACACTATAATTCCTCTCAGATCTATCAAAGCATTGCTTTGATTGCACTTCACTCAAGATCAAACACACAAAATAAAGATCAAGGCTACGGAATCCAACATCCAATATGCACACTAACTTTCACTTGAAAATTCTCCCAACACTCACAAACATAGATACATAATTGATACTTGAAATTAAGATCAAATGATGAGCACTACTTCACAACACTTCACTTTATCTATTCTCAAAAATTATGAGCACTAAACAACATATGACTGCAAATGCCACCTTTAAATAGTGAAGCAATCGATAGTTACTAACAATTATACCATACAACAACTTTTCCTACTTGTAGATCCAAAATGATAATGCCCATCTGCATCTTCAAATCTCAAAACTGTTACTACTTTGATCCGATGTCTACATCTTCCTTGGCTTCAAATATTGAAGTAACTTCACACACTACTCTATCCTGGGGATTCACAACTACAAATTCTTCTACCAATTCTAGCTTTTCTCCTTCTTGATCTACAATTCCCCATCACAAGTAACCTTTCTAAATCTCTATCTCCTGACCCACTCTTCTCTAATATCTCCATAGGTAACTCCAAAGATATTTGTACTCCTATGTCATCCACTTCAGGTTTTGCTCTTACATCCTTCCAAAGTTTATCTATCTCCAATTTTACCAAGTCTAATCTAACTATAATATTATTTTCCACTTCTAATATCTTCATATCTACACAAGTTCTAAGACTCATCAACAAGGCATTCAAGTCTTTATCCTTCAAGTTCCTCTTCCTTGTCTCTTGCACCAACAACTTCAACTCGTGCAATTGCGTTTCTTTGATACATACACTGGCTTTTGTACTTAGTATTGCATTCATCTTTGTTATAATCTCCTTCTATGGTTCAAGTCTCATTCTTCTATCCCGTTCCTGATCTGCAAGCCAATCTTCCTTATACATTGCCAGTTGTGCCTTGAACTCGGCTTTCACTGTCTCTTTCTCCTTCTCCTTTTGCACAATCTTCTTCTCCAGATTACGAAGTAACTCTTTCAGTCTTCCTCCTTCTCTATACCTCACTGTCAACTCTCTTTGCCAAAGCTGCTTCTTTTCTTCTACACTCTCCATCACTCTATCAAGCTCTTGCCGTTCTCTGCTACTCTTACCATAGCATGAATAATCTCTGATTGAAAATTAGCAAACTGTTGTTTCAAGATTTCATACTCCGCTATTTGCCTTTCCCTTACTATGACATTTTGCTCTATGATTCTTTCTCTACTCCCCACTTCTCTCTTCAAGTTTTCAATTACTTGATTTTGTACTAGTGCATCTACTCATAGTACTTCATTCTCCTCCTAACCTCAAATTATACTCTTCTTCAATTTTGAGTTCTCTTCTTCTAAGCGTGCTAACACCTGCAACACACTCTTCACCTTCAAACACTTTGACTGCATTTCCTTCTTCTTGTGCTCCAACTTTACTAAAATTGGCCACACAACGTCCCGCATATACTCTACTCCTCCACTTGGGTTTACCTCAACTTGCAAACTTTTCTCCTTCTTTGCCTCTTCTTCACTCAATACTCACTTTCTCAGCCGTAATCGCCTTATGGGAATGGATTCTTTGCTCCTTAAACTTCCAGTCTCCACTTCTCTTACCTTACTTGGTCCCACTTCATACTTCACATTCCTTCTAGAGTAAACTCCTCATTGAATGGTCACCTTCTTTTCCTCCTGCTCTGGAACTTCTTCTTCTGCATGCAGGTTACATTCTTCTTCTTTTTCTATCTTTCCTTTGTCCTCCTTGGGTACCAATTGCATCTCCCCTCCATCTTCACTCTTGTTGCTTGTTTCCCCACTCTGCAACATGAATTTGGGTTCTTCTTCCTTATCCAAGTCTTCTTGCTTGCACTTGGCCTCTCCTTTTAACTCCTCATCCGACAATGCGATTACCACCAAGTCTCTCCTTGGGTTTACTTTCCTCATCTTCCAAGGTCTCGTCACCGCTTCTTCTTCTTTGCCTTGTCAACTCCTCTTCTTTGACTTTGGAGTGTCCACCTTTAACTGCACACTTTGCCTTTTCTGCGTGTAGTACTCATCATTGCTCCTTATCTACAAGATGTACTGCTGCTCCTCCACATCAACATCTCTTCTCAAATCAGGGTCAAAGTGCGACACCATCTTGTGTCTCTCCGCCGTGTTTAGCAAGTTAAGTCCGAAATAGAGGTGGGCTGAAAATGGCACAATGTAGAGTGGAGACAACTTGTCTTGCAAGTTCCACACCATCTGTCTCACACGTTGATGAAAAGACTTTGCCTAATTGATTGGTTCCTTTGCAAACATCTTGTGGAAGAATACCTCTTGATGTTTCATCACATAAGTGGTTTGCTCCGGCTTCAAGATAGCCATCTTTGCTGCCACAATGTCTCTCTTAATTGGGTCCTTATAGCTCTTGACTTTGTAGCCATTCTTTTTGCATTTTGAAGAGAAGGCCTCTCTCACTTCTTGGGTTTCTTCAACTACTTCTCCCTTCCCCAAGACCGTGGATCCTTGCTCATCACCCGACTTTCTTCTGAGTCTTAACCTCCAATCCGACTCTGTCCACCAAGCTGGATTTCTTCTCTTCCCTCTCCCTCGGGGCCATCAAGACACTTACTCTGGATGATCTCAGTCATGAAACCTGGAAAGCTAATGTTCTAGTTCCATGCCAAGAATGTGATCCAAAGCCTGCTCAAGACTTTGATTCTTGCAATCACATCTAACCTCCAAATTGCATGATTTCTCATTGCAAATTTGAAATTCTTCTTCCCACCTCCCATCTTTCTCTCTTCCACTCTAGGTTGGGCGCTACTCTTCCTACTGATTCCCAGACTAACTCTCCTGACTTCCTCTTTACACACTAGCGCGTCTTTGACTACACTTCCCTTCCTACTATCTCCCGTAGGACAACTTCTTAATGGCAATGGAAAATTACTTGTCATCGCTTTGTCTCTAGCCTAATTTTGACAGTGGTGTGCTTCCTCCTTCTCTCTTCACTTGGAATTTCTACCAAGAAATCACACCTTCTTCATGCTTCTGTCAGTGTCAATTCCCTCCCGTTCATAGGCCAACTATTTTGTGCACGGTACCTTCTTGAATGTCCAACCTCAAAGGAAATTTATTACATTGTCCACAAGGATAGTGTAACAACAACTTGGGTTGAGCACCCCTGAGACAAAGTCTCCTTACTGTGGGTTACAGGCTGATAGGGCAAATCCGAGTACTTTGTCTTTTGACACAAAGTCACTTTACCTCGGGTTTCAACTTGAGGACACCATTCTTTGCTTTCTAATGCCATACATGCACAATACACCTTCTTTTGTACACTTCTTCTCCATTAATAAGAAAAAACCAAAAAATGTGGGTACCACAAGTTTTGACAGAAGAAGACAAAAGGTTCAATGACAAAGGAAGGAGTAGGGTTCACGGGAAGGAAAGCTGGCTGAGGAATTGACAAAACAATGTTGAGTGATTAGAGAATGCATTTTTATTTTCTCAAAGAAGCATTAAGTTTTGATTTCCAAATGCAGGAGTAGGATCCTAGGGAAGAGAAGTGGCTGCCAATTGAGGGAACCGGGTGAAATTTTCAAAGAATGCATTTTGAGTAAGTTTAGGGTTATTTTTTTAGGTATTTATTAGTTTAGAAGTTTTTATTTTCTTACAGAAGTAGTAAGTTTCAATTTTCAAAGGGAGAAGTAGGATTCACGGGAAGAGAAGTTGGCTGACAATTGACAGAAAAGTGTGGGATCTTTAGAGAATGCATTTTGTGTTTCTCCGAGAAGCAAAAAGTTTTGATTTTCAAAGGAAGGCGTAGGATTCTGGGAAGAGAAGTGGCTGACAATTGAGGGAACAATGTGAAATTTTTAGAGAATGCATTTTGAGTTTCTTAGAGAAGCAATAAGTTTTGGTCTTCAAAGGGAGAAGTTGGATGGCAATTGAGAGAACAGTGTGGAATTTTAGAGAATGATGTTGAGTTTTCTCAAAGAAGCAAGAATGCAGTAAGGTTTGAGTTTGACAAAAGGCAGTAAGGTTCAAGTTTGACAGAGTGCAGTAAGGTTCAAGTTGGGAGGAAGCAGTAAGTCTTGAGTTTCACAGAAAGAGAAGGGTTCACAAAAAAGAGGTTTTGCTAACAATTGGGAGAACAGTGTGGAATTTTAGAGAACAATGTTGAGTTTTCTCAGAGAAGCAAGAATGCAATATGGTTTGAGTTTGACAGAAGGTAGTAAGGTTTGATTTTGATAGAAGGCAGTAAGGTTCAATGACAAAGGAAGGAGTAGAGTTCACACAAAGGGAAGCTGGCTGACAAATTGACAGAGCAGCACTGAGTGAGAAGCTCAAGAGGAGAACTTGCTAATGACAAGAAAAAGGACTATGAAGCATGGCAAGGGTTGACAAGACAGTGAAGCTTCAAAGGGAAGTTTTGGCTGGGCAGAAGGGTCTTGAATAGGGTTGGCAGGATAAAGAATTCTTGAAGGGAGGAGTTAAGTCTGGGCAGAAAAGGAGTAAGAATCAAAAGGAGCTCTTGAGGGAGAAAGCAATAGAGGAGAATTGTCTGCAGAAGGGGAGGATAAGTCATTGTTTTCCGGACAGGCTGAAGGACTATGGCGGAGAACCTTGAAGGTGAGAGAATTTGACTGTACGAACAAAGAGAAGGAAGAGGGATGATGCATCAAATGCAAAATTGAGATCCAGACAGGAGAACCTTTGAGGGGAAAGTCTGGCATAAGGATCAGAGAAGTGCTTGGTTGTGCCATCAGAGTAGCCCAACAAAATTCTTTAGAGGGATCTCGTCTTGGCAGTGACAGAGCATAGAAGAGAAGGAGTTGAGAAGGTTGTGTGCATGTGATTGGACGAGGTTGGAAGCTCAGCTGGAATGTCTTGATTGCTCAGGTGATAAATTAGAAATGGTCACTCCATAGGAAAGAGTTGTTCGTCTTGTATGACTTATAGCTGTATGACTGGTTAAAGAGGATGATTCATGAACTGATGAGTGTACTCTGAATTATGGATGTTGTCAAGGGAAGGGGTCTATTTTAGGAGCTCTTGGTCCAATCTATGTGATTGATACAATTCAGTGATCAATACGGTCGGGTTTGACCGCCGTTAGTTGCTTGCGGCTATTTTGCAAGTCTCACTTGAGTCGTCCTAGGAATCTATCCGATCCAAAACCACAGGCCCAAACATAAAACAGAACTGGAAGTGAGACTATATAGGAGTAGAGCTACAAGGCCAAACACAGCCAAACATAATTGAACACAAAAAATCAACTTTAGCATGCAAGATCCAACATACAAACCCTAGGAGAAACCTACTCCTGGGAGTGATTAGAACAACTTGACCTATCAGGATGAGCTTGCCGGCCGTACCAAAAAAGGAAGAGAATGTCAAACTGTGAGAAGACTTAAGTCATTGAGAACAATCGCAACTAAGCATGAGCAGCCAAGTGCCCATGCACTCTTGAGGCAAAAAACCCCGCAACAATGTCTACAAGTGCTAACATCACATTTAAGCAATTGTGGGAGGACAACAAGTTGTACAAGAAGTAGTTGAGTTCAGCCCTCAAGAAAGTAAGGGTGATGACCAAGAAAGACTTGCACGCAATATATCGTATTGAACAAGAAGATTTAGGACCTCCCAAAGTGGATGTGGAGATCATAGGGTGCATGATCACATCCATACCCATTGATTTGGGGTCAAGTGTGAATGTCATGATAGAAGACATTGCACATTGATTGGGGTAAACAATGTTTAAACCAACACTCCAAATTCTGACATTTGCGGATTGAACCAAGCGATGGTCTTTGGGCATGCTGCCAAATATTACTATGATCATTGGAGGGGGTGCCCTTCAAGTTGAATTACATTTTGTTGCGACAACTTACCAAACTGGTCACCCACTCTTGATTGGAAGACCCTGGTTGTACAATGCTCACGTTATTGTGGATTGGCACCAGCAAAAGCTAAGGTTTAAGGACATCTCGTCCAAAGATCAAAAGCTGGTGACAGTGAGTTGGACAAAGGTTCCTCACCTCTGTTGAGTGCTCATAATTCTCATAATAGATAAAACAAAAGTGCTATGAAGCAATGCTTATCTCTTGAGCTTAATTCTGAGTATCAACTCTACATTTGTAATTGTGAGTGTGTGGAGAATTTCAAAGTGCAAGTTAGTGTGCGTGTTGGATGTTGGATTCCAAGATCTTGATCTTCATTTTGTGTGTTTGATCTTGAGTGAAGTGCAATCGGAGCAATGCCTTGATAGATTTGAGAGGAATTGTAGTATTGGTAGTATTCTATAGTTGTGAGTGCAACACAATGTTGTTGTGGAGCAATTTTGATCAAGGAAGTTGTGCCTTCAGTGGAGGAGTGGAACATGATTTTGAGGCAAAGTTATTTTGCAAGCCAATGTTGAGAGAGATTGAATCATTACAATTAAGATTGTTTGGAAAGATTTGGTGGATTTGTGATTAAGAAGTGTTAATTTGTGACAAGATTGCGCATCAGTGCTTATTACTCTCTTTTGGGTGGGGTTTCTGCTTGAGAGTCTAAAGAAGAAATTAAGAAGAACTACATTTCTGACATTGGACTTCATATTTGGACATTTCTGTCCAGTATCTTTGAGGGAACAAACTTTACTTACTTGATTATTGCAAAAGTGATATTTGCTGGGTTGTCACAAGCCTTCTTCAAGAAAATTGAATCATCACAATCAAGATTGACTTGGAAAGGATTTCAAGAATTGTGATTATGGGTATTGTAACTTGTGACAAGATTGCAAATTGAGCTTATGGGTGTGGTTTCTACCAAAGAGACTAAAGATACAATCAAGAAGAATTGATTGGTGACTTTTAATTCATATTTGACCAATTTTGACAAGTCTCTTTATGAGAAAAAATAATTACTTATTGATAACCACAAAAGTGATACTTGCTGGGTTGTCACATAATCCCATCAAGTGTACTATGGTTGCATTGCTCATGTGGACTATGTTCAAGTTGACATGGAGCATGTCAACAATGGGCAAGCCACCTTCTTCCAACTATTACATGAGGAGATACCTATAGACTAGGCAAAGATGTTTGTCCATTGGACCCAAGAATTGACCAAGTAGTTGTTGATGAATGGAAGGAACACTTTCTTTTCTTATTTGTCTTGCATTTTTATGTCAAGTGGAGGTTGTGGTAGAAGGAAGAGATAAGCTCTTCCCAATGCACTACTACTTATTGAGATATCATTGGGCCCAACCAAAATTTCATGGTAATCAAAGAAGTATAAGGACATTAGTAAAGTACCAAATTATAGAAAACTATGAAGATTGCTAAGAGTGTTGTAGTAAGCACCACCAAAAGGAAGACTGCCAAAATGCTAATACAAACCTCAAAGGGACACAAACCTAATCCCAAGGCTATGGACTCTTTGGATGGCAATGATTCTAATGCAAATAAAGAATTTGGGATTGGGAAATGAAGAGGGAGATGACCAAGATACACATAGTACTCCTAGTGCAATGCTTGTACAAGAGGAGACGGAGAAAGAAAAATTACAAGCTACAAGACAATCACTCCCAAAGCAAGGGACCTCTTACTCTTAGATAGAATTATCCTCTTGATGGAAAGGGAGGTGATGTTGAACCAAGCATGGAAGTACAAAAATCCACTCCCACAATAGGAGTGGAGCTAGCCAACCAAGAAGAATTTTCTCCAAAAGAAGGGAGGACTCTAGTGGATGAGGAGGATATCTTGATATCCCATTTGTAGAAGAATGCTCTTCCAATGCCAGAGCTGAAAGTGGAGGTAGTGCAGGTTCTGACTTCCCTACCACTTGTGGAGCAATAGGTGGCAACTCCACCTTATGAGCCAATAACCAAGGATACTCAAGCAATGCAGTCTCAACTTGGTTGAGGAAAATCAATAAATAAGGGAAGACTCTTGAGTGGGAAAAATGGTATGCTCCCAAGGAAGAGAGTGTCCTTAGATTCAGATAACTTGTTTGTGAAACAAGCTACTGCTACCAAAACTGTGGTGGCTACCAAAGGAGTGGTGGGCAAGCAAGCAGATCATAGGAAAGGAGTAGTGTCATGCTTCCAAGCAATGTTAGAAGTACAAAGCACCCAATTGGTTCCAACAACAACTCAAGATTACCAACACAAGAGAGAAGAAGCATAAGTCCCACAAGAAGAGGTACCTTGCTGGGAGCCAAATTCAAAAGGACATCCAAAACCCACATTAAATTATCCACCATTGTCAATGTGGGTTTTTCATGTGTAGGGGCAAATATTGAAGGCCATAGAAGAATTTTCATGGAAGGATGGAGAGCTACAATGCAAGAAAGAGGAGTGAATTTCCTTTTCCAACAACTTGAAAGTCTAGAAGATGGATAGTGATGAATTGCTAGGGAAATACAAGGAGGAGATGTGCAATATCAAGGCCAAGGTCATGGTACTAAAGATAAGTGCAGCCCAGTGGGAGCAAGCATTTGTCACTTACAAGAAGGTACAAAAGGAGAAATTGAGCATCCATGAGAAGGAAATAGTCATGATGAAGGAAAAGGTGGTTAGATCACAACAATGGATTTCCCAATTGGCCAGAAATTTGCTTATCATAAGAGGAGGGGGGAGTGCAAGTGTTGTGTTGAGGAGATGAAGAAGAAGTACAAGGAACAATTGGGTGCTTGGGATGAAGAGGTAGCATCCCTTAAGTGAGGACTAAGTTCTCCATATCTAGGGTGCCAAGGACAAACTTAACTACAACACTAATAGTGAGAAGGCCCAAAACTTGCATCAATGAGTAGACCACTATTGTCAATGACCACAAGAAAAAGGAAAAAATCCTTTGTGTGCAAGTCAGGCAAGAAGTAGAGATGGATCTACAATCCATCTTGGATACATTGGATGAGGAGCGGATGAGGGTTCTATTCAAACAAGCAATTAGCCAAGTTGACTGACCAATTACAAAAGCATATTGATTCCAAGTTCTAGGATGTCCTGTCCAATATCCACCAAGAAATTAAAGTGTATAATGACCAAGTCAAAAAGTTGATTTGAAGGTGTAAAGGTGAAAGAGATAAACATATTTGGGATAGTATATGTATATAGCATCATGATCATCAAAGTCAAATATCATCATGTTGGGAGACCATGTACATATGTATATAACATCATGATCATCAGATTTAGACATCATCATGATGGGTGATCATTGGAGTTAGACATCATTGTGGTGGGAGACCACTGGTGTCAAGCATCATCAAGGTGAGATATCATCAAGGTTGGACCATCATTGAAGTGGTATCACTCTAGAGTCAAAACATTTGTATAGAATATATGTGCAATAGTATAAGTGTATATTATTACACTTTTTGAGTGCCATGTCATTGGGACCATTCTCTTGATGCCAAGCTGGAGTCATATGAGTAGTAAAGTGTACAAAAAATCATCTCTTGCAGGTGCACTATCATAGCATTCAATAAGAATGATAAGGTAGTTACGTTAAAGTTACGCTAATTGGTTTAGAGTTAATTGGGGCATTGTGCCATTGCACAACCATGGATGCACCCCATATTTTTTTATTGAAAGGGATAAGGGGAATCACTCCAACATAATATAGGTTCAATCCTAGAATTGTAAATCATATCTTTTTTATCCAATTTGTGCATGCTCAATCTACTTGCTTATGAGTATGAAAATTAGGTTCTATCTTGAGGTATACTAAGGATGAGGTACCCATATTTTTCATTTTTTTACAATTTTTTAAAGAAGAAGTGTATTGGTAAAGCCAAAGAAGGGCTAAATGGGGAAGAAACATGAAGAATCATGTGTTTTAGCACAAACCTAAAGTCAACTTGGGGTCAAAAGGATTCAAGTTTGACCAACAAAAGATGAAGCGAAAGATAGAGGACTGTGCATTGGGATGTGAAACCTGATCCAAAGAACCTATAACAAATTTTCCTTGGGTCAGCCAATCAAGAGAGTATTTGGGAAGAAAGTGACTACCTCGGGACCAACATGATCTTGAAAGTGACAAGAAACCAACCCCTAGAATTGGTGTGTAAATAGAGAAGCAACTAAATAATGACTGATCAGCAAAGGACTATAAAGTTGAGATTATGATGAGGAAGCACTGCAATGTCTAGAATGTATCTTGTTCCTATTTAGAGTCAACCCAAAGGAATGCAAACTGTGAGTACGCAAGAGGAGTGGGTTAGAGTCTCGGGTTTGATCTTTCATAAGCAAAGAGTGAGGAAGTATATGATGGCCCCAAAGGCAAATAATCAGTATGCAGTGAGGGGTCTTGCAATTTTTCAATAAGATGTAGTGGTAAGAATTGAAGTCTTGTCTTGACTTTGCATCACATTTTTGGCCTGGAACTGGAATTTGAGTTTTCAAGTGTTCATGGCGGAATTGCTGCCAGCAATTGCAAGGATGGGTCCAAACATGAAGGGAAGAGAGGAAATCTGGCTCAATGGACTAAGTTGGATTGGAGATTAGTCATGGGAAGAAAAGCAAGAGAGGTAGGAGGTGTCACCTTTTATCAAAAGTGTGATGCTTTGGAAGAAACTGCCAAGGTGAGGAACTCTTTCAATAGACCTCACACCAAGAATGGGTACAAGGTGGATAGTTACAAGGATCTAGTACAAAGAAGGATCATGAGCATGATGATGGCTTTGTTCAAGCCAGAGTAAACCACCTATGTAACAATGCAGCACGGAGTCTTCTTTCATCAAATGCTTGCAGGAGAGGCGGTGGATTGGGCAAGGTGTTTGCACCAACGAGTTGGGCAGATGATCACTAGTTGGAGAATGGATATACCACCCAAATACTTCATACCTTCTGCAGCCCACTTCTACTTTGGGCTGAACCTAATGAGCTCAAAGGAGAGAAGACAGATGGTGTACCATTTTAACCTTGATTTATGAAGAGAAGCACATGGGGATGAACAATATTACATCAAGCGGGTTTGTGAATGCAATGATTATTAATTGAAGAGTGTAAAGGAGAAGATAGTGGCAGTGGACATCCCCATGCCAAGAAAGAGAAGTAGACCCAAAGGACAAATTACACCGGTGTAGCCCCAGAAGATACAAAGACTCAATCCAAAGGATGCACCGGTGGAAGTGAAGGAATCAACTTTGGAGGAAGAATCAAAAGGAGAAATGGAGTCAAAGGGAGAAACCTTGGGAGCAAAAGGAGAATTTATGCTGTAGAGTGAAGAGTCAAGCAATGGCAGTGAAGGAGAGGTTGAAGTTCAGCAATCAAGAGAGGGGATTGCTGGAGAAGAAGAGCATGAGTTCCATGAGGTGATCAATCACATGGAAGGACAAGACAAGCCGTGTCTGGAGTTGCCAGCAGATGAGCTAGACGATGAACAATTACGAGAAAGCGCCTTTGTATTTCCAGGGGGGCAAGAACAAAGAGAAGCACTCAAGAGGTCATTGCTAGACCAAGCAAAGTTGAAGATAAAGAAGAGAGCTCGGAGGGCAAGACATTGAAGATACAAAGATCATGTCTTTGGGGTAAGGCACCAGCCAAAGAAATGCCTGCCAAAGAGAAAGACAAAAGAGACAATGAAGGAAAATATGGCAGTCAAGTATCTATCAAAAATCATTTCTCTTTTGTTGGAGCTTATGTAGCATAAGAAAGCAGAGTTGAAGAGCCATCATCCAAAATCAAGGGATGAGTTGGAGATAGTGAAAAAAATGGAGTGAGCAGATCTCAAAGTTGAGGAGTAAGCTAACCCGAGGAGAGAAGGAAGCCGGAGAACTTTGGGCTGCAGCAGTTCTTCAAAGGAAAAGCTCGGCTGCCTTGCAAAAGAACTTTGAGAAGTGCAGCAAAGAATTGAAGGAGCAAAAGGTGTTGGTCAAGAACATGAAAAATGAAGTTGCTAATGTGTGGGTTGAGGTCATACACTCAAAGGCAATTGCAATAGTTGTGGAGCATGAATTAGAAAGTTTGAAGAAGAGCACAGCAGAGAAGGACCAAGCCTAGTAACGAGAATTGATAAAATGTAATCGGGAGGAATAATGATTGTGGGGGTTGCTTTGAGGAGTTGAGGATCAATTAGTCCAATATGTGAAAGGGAAGGCGGCACTAAAGGCTGAATTCAAGGAGAAGTTGATGATGTATGGATACGAATTGGAAGTGGAGAGAAGGAGAAGGTAGTTCTGAGTGTGGAGTCGGATGAAGTAGGAGCAGTCGTGAAGGAGTTGAAACTGATGGTAAGTACCAAAGCCAAGGATAACTTAGAAGAAGTGAGGTTGCACGAGTTGAAGTTGTTGGTGCAGAAACAAGAAGGAGGAAAGCAAAAGATACAAAATTGAACTATCTTTTGATTCATTTAAGAAATAGAGTAGAGAGGAAGATGTTAGAGGTAGGAGACAATTTAGACTTTATAGTGAGATGAAGACAAATAAGAAGTCCAAAGTCATAGAAGTAGGAGTTCAAGTGTCTTCAGGTGAGTTACCTGAGACATTAGAGAAGAGCGGGTTGGGAGATAAAGAAGTAGATAGGTTATCCATGTCTGCAATCATAGTTTAGAGTGAAGAAGTAGTAGAAACAGAAGATGTAGGAGTAGTATTAGAAAGACCTAAAGAGGGAGAAGTGACAATAGTAACATTGGGTTTGGAAGCTGAAGTTGAAGTTGAAGTTGACAGTAGATTGGAATAGAATCAGATTTGAAATTTGAAGAGACAGATATAAAGAAGTGGTTTGTCATTTTGGATCTGCAGGTTGCTAAAGTTGTTGTAGAATGGTATTTTTGTTAGTAACTATCAAGTGCTCCGCCTATTTAAAGGAAGCATTTGTAGTGTTATGTTATTCAGTATTTGTATTTTTGAAGTTGAGTAAAGCAAAGTGCTATAACTCAGTGCTCGTCATTTTGGCCTAATTCCAAGTATTAATCCTATGTGTGTTTGTAAGTGTTTGGAGAAATTCAAGTTGCAAGTCAGTAAGAGTGTTGGATATTGGATTCCACATCTTTGATTTCATTTTGTGTGTTTGATCCTGAGTGAATAGTAATCAAAGCAATGCCTTGATAGATCCATGAGAAATTGTAGTGTTTGTAATATTTTGCATTGGTGAGCACACTATGGGGTTGATGCAAAGAAATTTTTATCGAGGAAGTTGTGCCTTCAGTTGAGGGTGGAACACAATTCTAAAGCAAAATCATTTTGTAGTGAAGTAGCCTTCTTTGAGAAAATCTGAATCATCACAATCAAGTTTGTTTGGAAAGATTTGATGGAGTTGTGATTAAGAGTGTTAATTTGTGACTAGACTGTGATAAGTGCTTGTTACTCTCTTTTGGGTGTGATTTCTACTTGAGAGATTAAAGACAAACTCAAGAAGAACTAAATTATTACTATTTACATTGTATTTGACCATTTCAGACTCGTACCTCTATGTGAACAAACTTTACTTATTGATTACCGCAAAAGTGATACTTGCAGGGTTGTCACAAATGAGGACCTCTATGATCCTTAGTGTCTTGAAATTTGTTTTCTGTATGTTTTCTGATTGGTTGACCAATTTGCGGTGAGGAAATCAAAATAAGAACGCAAGTGTTGGAGTGCGGGAAGGCATTCAGGCTTGAATGGAGCTCTAGAGATTTGGGTCTATGAGTGAAGCAGTCATGAGGATTGTGAGTATCATACCATACCACATATAATAAAAAGTCCAATGTGTCATGATCATGCAATATAGTGGTGTGAACTTTTTCTGGGAAGGGTAGAACAGTCTCACTAACATTATAGTATGCAGAACACTGGTAACTGCAAGGGAGAGAACTTTGGAGCCATTGACCATCAAAATAGACTGAACCATCACCTTCTAGAGCACCAATAGTATCTTACATTTGGTGAATGTAATTTGGTTGTCATAGCTTTTCTATAGTGCACCACTATGGGTGACACTACACTCTTCTTGGACTGGTTTGTTCCCAAGAAGTTAAACATGTAATAATAGAAAAGTGTGACAAGGTTACTCTTTCTCTTCAATTCTAGACATTTCCAAACTGTATTGTGTGAAAAACCTATTCCTACACATTATACTATTAATACTCCAACACTGGATTGTCATTAACTTTGTTGTGAGCCTTTGGTAGTGGATATTGGAGGCAAGATTTCAAGTTTGACACCGTGTAGAAAAATGTTCTTATCCTTAGAGGACTTTGCACAGAGTCCTCTTTGTATATGCTGCATTGGAATCAGATTCTATAAACAAGTTTTCATTTTAGCCATGGCCTTGGATCTTTAGAGGATGCATAAAACGAAGCTAGATTCTCGGGATACTATATCTTTAAAATTCATATACGGGAAGATGTTAAGTTTTCCACATTCCATGAGTCTACTGTATATGTGAGATTTGGAAGCAGTCTCGTCTAGATAGTGAAGGCAAAGTAAGGTTTTATCAACTTAAAAGTGCCATGTAGAAACTGCGTGATAGCCAGAGACTATCAAGGTTTTATCAACTTAGAAGTGCCATGTAGAAACTGCGAGATAGCCAGAAACTATCAGACAAGGATTCTTCAGAGGTATAAAATCAAGTGACTTCTGTTTCTGATTCTTTTTGAGTTTCCAAGACATATTTGAACCGGGGTAAATACCATCAACATTTTCAGTTTGTCTACCTATGACTACAATGTTTACTCGAATAGCATCTTGTTGTGTACTCAACTCTAGCCATGTCTGGTTCTTTTAATTATTCTCCTCATTTCAGCAAACTGATAATTGTTAGTGACAATTTCCATAAGAATAAATCCTCGAAATCAGAATCAGTTTCAACTACATTGGAATATAATCAACACAATATACGACGGTCACAATCATACTGCCAGTATATACCACACTATGCACACTTGCCAGATACGCAACAAAGCCTTAAAGTTTCCTAAATTTCATTCTAAATAAAGCATATCAACGCGCTGTCACTCTACTTCTTCCCTAGTTAAATGTTACATCAGCTTCTTCTTAATGGCGGCCACGCCGCTGGAGGCTCGACAGCGATAGTTTCACTTATAGAAAGAGGCCCCTTGTCTCCCAGCTTGGGTTATCTCATTTTCAAAATACCAAGGGTACCGAGGCCTTGCCCTATCGTTCAGTACGTTCTCGAGCTGTCATTGCATGTGTAACTTACTGTGCCGCCGAAAATGGTGATTTGCAGAGACAATACTTTGGTTAGAGATGGAGCAGATTACTTCAGCTGCAGGAACCGTCCGTTCAAGTCATGTGTTCAAGACAAATCATTTCGAAAGAACTTCTACTTCATATAACTCCCCAAAGAAGTTGTATGCTCTAAGAACTTTGTTCTCATACTGAACACTGTATCAGTCTCTAGATTCTCGATTTCTAGTAGGACTAATTGTTGAAGTACTCAGATCGCGTCTTCAGTGCATAAATAGGACTAAGAAGTATCCAGAAAGAACGGGAATTGGACCACTCGACGAGTTCCTCAAGGTAAAAGTTTCCTGTACAAAATCAAAGGCAAGGCTTCGATTTGCCGCGTCCAGTTCCGTCCATCCAGTTGAAACTTTTAAGGTGCAGACAGTCCAAAACATAGCTGCGGTTTATTTCGAGGTCTCCCCTCCTTACCACGAAAAAATGGAAGCGACAAAACCACAGCACGAAGAACTTGAATCACCAAAACCACACGAAGGACTTGAAGCGACAAAACTAAAGCCGTGACATCGTGCATCGGGCTTGATAATAACATACATGTTCTTGAATGTTTAATTTCACATTACTGAACCATAACGGCACTGTAATACATCATATACCTGTCAAGGAAGCTAGTTCATACAAATTGACCGTGTGACTAAGTTATCACATCGAATCGAATTTAGCTATCCAAAAGAATCAACAAAGGCTTTGAAAAGGATATTCGTCCAGACTTTAAAGTCTTCTAAGTTTATCTCTTCAGAGTTTATCTGTCGAGGGATCATCAGATCATCACTCGGCTGCTGAGCGTTGGTAGACGATCTATTTAGATCTTCTCCACAGTTCACTCGCTTGCAATGCTGCTTGTGTTGTTCGAGGTTGCACTTGTAACTGAACTTGTATCCGCACTCGCACACGAATGGTCTCCCGCACACCTTTGCATGCTCCTTCAAATCCGTCTCGACATAATATCGTTTGGGGCAGTTCTCGCATGAATATCGTTTCGTCCCCACTGAGTGTTTGCGACCGAAGTGTCGCCTCAATTCGTAAAGACCCACGCACATGCACATGCAAACTGGGCATTTTGCTGGAACTTTCTTGTTGCTCAGCGCACCAGACCTAGTAGATCCAGAGGAAACTGTGAGCAAGTGGGCATTTGTTGTGGTTGCAGATGCCGTGTGGGTTTTACCATGTATTCTCATGGTCTGCGGATTTTTGAACGTTTTCTCACACTGGGGGAAATCGCACTTGTAAGGCCTGCGGTTTAGGATTAAAAAAATCGGTGTTACTTCAATGCCATTCTGATCCATTCTGCAGTCGAGAATTCTGCAAGGTCAACAACGAAGGAGAAGCTAGAGGGGACGGGACCCCGCTCAAGAGGATCCGAAGTGAAGGGAGCGCTTAACTTAGGCCAGCATCACTAGCGAACCCAAGTGCTCGATTAACGAGTTTAGCAATGACGGGATTCACTTGTAAGCATAAACGTATCAACTAGTGTTTGGTGTGTAATGATATCGCCCAGCGGAGTCTAGCGTGCAGCACTCTGATGTGAACACGCTGCTGTTGACACGACCAAACAGACGACAATTTAAGTATACCATTATCAGTATCGAAATCCTCCAATGTGCTATCAACCTCGTTCTCTTTACATTTGGTCAGCTATCCTGCGGATCAAACAGGCTGTAATTTAAGTAGATCATTATCAGTATCTAAATCCACCAATGTGCTATCAAGCTAGTTGTTCTTTACATTTGGTCATCTATCCTGCAGATCAAACAGGCGGTAATTTTAGTATATCATCATCAGTATCTAAATCCTCCAATGTGCCATCAACCTAGTTCTTCTTTACACTTGGTCACCTTTCCTGCGGGCTTTTTGTTTCCTTTTCTCAATATCCCGCCAGGTACTGAAAGTAAACTTGAGTTATCGGAAGTAAGCTCCTCTGGAAGATGAGAACCCAGTCACATTCATTTCACACATCAACGACTCGGGTTCTTGCATTTGGTCTAATAGCCCCTAACATTAGTAGAGCCAGGATGCGAATCTCGAAAACCTGGACAGTCGGATTTCAGGATGTGAAACCTACATATCTTGAGCAAGGCTCAGTGTCCAGCTCCCAGCGAATGTACTCATTTTCCTAGGGGACACTGGAAAATGTGCCTCGTATGCAGCTTGCCTTGCAAAATTTTCAAATTCTGTGCAGTTCCGTACTTCTCAATAACTCCTGAAATAGGATATTGCCTGTTTAAAAGATATCGACTGTGGCCACAGCAGCCACGCAAATCTTCAGCACTTGGACATGGCCGATTTGGCCATAAGGACGGGGAAATTGTACGCGCAAGTGCTTAGCTACAAACAGCCAGAGCTGTCATCAAGCAATTATAAGGAATGCCATGTCGTTATTACCAAGTGGGATTTGCTATATATCCTTTTTCATCCTTGATAAGCCATAATGTTCCAGATAAGTTAGCTATTTCTATTCTGTGATGCTTAATGTACTCCTTTCCAATTCGGATCGTCCGTTGATTAGTTTGTTCCAAACCAATTGGAGGAATTATGGACGACGTATACCAGGGCACGTGCGACCAGATGAACTTCCGGAGGGTTCATGTGGTTCATTTCTTTAAAATTTGCTTGTATTGATAATAATAATATGATTATTCGGAGAAGTGAATCAAAAGAGAGGTACTTGGAAGAGTGAACTGGCAATCTAATGGGATAAGCACTTGGAGTGATGGAAGATAATCCCGTGTGCTGAAAGGAAGAAGTAATTTGGACATCATATGAGCTCTATGGTCAAGTTACACAGTGTGATAAGCAAGGCTATGTCACATAGGAGACTGAGAAGCACTCGCCCAACTGACTACTCCTATCTTGCAGATACAAAGTGACTCTACTTACAGAACTACTACTTCAGATCTGTAACTGCTATTGACTCAATCCTATCCAAGTGCTACTTCTTTGGCTTCTTCATCTCTACATTCAGCCAAAGTATGAGTTAACTACAAGTGCTCCTACACTTTGGGTTCATCATCTAATTTTACTACTATCTCACCCTCCTCATCAATCTATACAAAAATTTAAATCATCGTATCCTAACATCATAACTTAAATTTAAATTTAAATCATAACGTATCCTCTTTTCCTATTCTAACTTTCTCAGATGACTTGGGTAACTCAGTCTAGTCCACGTCCATCCGATCTAAGCTACTTTGGATGGGCTCACTATCTTCTCACTAAGAGTAGTGGCATGACTACCTGCATTTTTAAACTAATTCTAATTTAAGGCCAATATTATCTCCTACTTCTATCATCTTCATATCTACTCTATTCCTAAGACAAATAAGCAAGTTATTCAAATCCTACTCCTTTGCTTTCTTCCTCCCCATCTCCTGCGCCAGCAACTTTAACTCATGCATGTATGCCTCTACTAGTCCTACCTTGGCTCTAGTGATGAGCATTGCCTTGAAACATTGAGCCACATCCGAGCCCTCCTTCATTGAGAGTGCCTCACATTGGGTTACCTCCTCTACCAACATCATACAAAGTTTCTGTAGTTCTATCAAATGTTTCTCCTCCATCTCCTTCTTTTCTTCTTCTACCTTGGATACTTGAGCTTCGGAGTGCTGGACTTTGGGGTTGACTACTCTTCCACTGCTCAACTCCTGATCCTTGAGGGTAAGCTCCTCCTCCTCTGATTCCAAATTTGACTCAGTTTCTTCATCTTCTGCACCTGAGGACAAGTCCACCACTACTATTGCTCAATGGGTTCAATCTTCTAATTGTCCTCCTCTTTGCAAGAGACACAATATCCTCGGGGTTGGGTTCACTTCTTTGGCTTTGGGACTGGTGCTGAAATCACCTTCTCTTATCCCTTTCTGGTGAAGTAGTGGTCATTCTCCTCACCTCCATCATGTAGCACATTTCTTTTGGATCCGTGACTTGTTGTAAATCCAATGAAAGTGAGACACCATACTGTGCCATTCTTCCAAGGTAAACAAGTTCATACCCAAATAAAAATGATCTGCAAATGGCATGAAGTAATGCAATGGTGGATCCATTCTCCATTGCCCCCCCCATCTACTTTGTCTGTTGTCTGTAAAGACAACCTGCCCAATTCACCCTCGCTCCTACAAACAACATATGGAAGAACACAACTTGCTGGTCATCACATATGTGGTGTGCTCTGGCTTCATCATC
Organism: Lunularia cruciata; assembly: GCA_948567375.1. Lineage (NCBI taxonomy): Eukaryota > Viridiplantae > Streptophyta > Marchantiopsida > Lunulariales > Lunulariaceae > Lunularia > Lunularia cruciata. The sequence goes on from OX419760.1 coordinate 14,477,126, forward strand.
ACCATCATTGCTCCAATGATACTTTGCCTCACAAGATCCACATAGATATCTACCTTGTACTTGTTTTTCTTCTTGGGCTCATTGAACAATGGCTTCAACTTCTTTATTTCCTTTTAAATAGATAGAGTTCTTAAGCAGTTATCTAACTTCCTAAACTACTTCTTAACAACTTTACCAACATGTAGATCCAAAATGACAATGCACCTCTTCATATCTGCCATTCAAAATCTCAAATCTATAACTACTTTGACCTGATGTGTACTTCTACTTCTACTAAACCCAAGGTTCCTTCACAAACTTCTCTATCTTTGTGTCTACCAAATACCACTAAATCCTTCTCTATTTCTACTACTTCTTCACTCTAATCTGCAATTAAACTCATAGGTAATTTATCTACTTTCTTATCTTGCAACCCACTCCTCTCCAATGTCTCAAATAACTGACCAAAAGACACTTACTATCTAATTTTGCACTTTGGGTTTATTCACTATTGTTACTTCTCCTTCAGTTTTTATCATATTTTCAATCTGAACCAGAATTAAAGTCATAGGTATCCTAACTAACTATCTCTTCTTTCCCTATTCTATCTATTTCAGACGCTTCAGATATTTGACCCAAAGACTCCTACATTTGATGTCTGAGTGCCTTGAATTGGGTCACCTTTGTCCTAAGGCAAAGTCTCTTGACCTGAAGTCTTGTTAACTCAAATTCATATAAGTCCAAAATTCTATAGACTTGAAATACTGTGGACCCAAAGAACCTCAACCCAAAGTCACTCAACTACTCTATACATCTACTATATAAACTTCAAATGTTTGTAGCTTATGCTACAAACCTCCAAACTCAACAATTTTGGTGGTAATGGAAAGCCCTGAAAGAGATGCTTTCATCAAAATACAACAAGTACAATTTGGACATGTGGTCATTGAGATATGGTCCCCACATTAATCTTGACCTGCAACCTTCATTCCGATGCAAAGTATCCTCTTTTGGCATCTAACCTCCTTCCTCCTCTTCCTTTGACACAAAGTAAGCTTCTTTTGGTCTGATCTAATCCAAGTCCTTCTTCCTTTGACACAAAGTAAGCTTCTTCATGTTTAACCCTAAGATTCAATTCTTCTTCTTTTGTCTCCATTTGGGTTCAATTCCACCTTGATTGTACATTTCTTCTTCAAACTCATCAAAACCAAAAAATGTGGGTACCATTGTGGTCAATACCCCAAACACAAAATCTATCCTTCAACAAATATTTTTTGAGTAACTACCAAAATACCCCTAAATGCCAACATTGCTACTCTAGAGTTCAAGCAATCTATGTGCGACACTCTGAATGACATGACAACTATCCTGCATATATACATCATTACACAACATACATCATTGTAAACATCACACTGTGACAACCCGGCAAATATCACTTTTGCGGTAATCGGGTAAGTAAAGTTCATTCCCATAGAGATTCTATCCAGAATTGGTCAAATACAAAGTCAAACAGTAACTTGTAGTTCTTCTTGATTTCTTCTTTAATCTCTCAGGTAGAAACTACACCCTGAAGAGAGTAACAAGCTCACCCTCTTGACAACTTGTCAAAAATACACACACACATAATCACAACATAGCAAATTCTGTCCAAACAACTCTTGATTGTGATGATTCAGATTCTCCCGAAGACGGCACTTCACTACGAAGAACCATTTCACCTCAGAATTGTGTTCCACCCCTCCACTGAAGGCACAACTTCCTCAATCAAAATTTCTTCACATCAACTTCGTGTTGCACTCACAAATGTAGAATACTACCAACACTACAATTCTTCTCAGATCTGTCAAGGCATTGCTCCGATGCACTTCACTCAGGATCAAACACACAGAATGAAGATCAAGGCTACAGAATCCAACATCCACAGACACACTAACTTGCTCTTTGGAATTCTCCGCACACTCACAACTACAAACACAAAATTGACAATGGGAATTAAGCTTAAGCGACGAGCACTAAGAACAACACTTCGCTTTATCTATCGTCAGAAATATGAATATTGAACAACAATTCATTGCGAATGCCACTCTTAAATAGTGAAGCAAACGGCAATCCCGCCTACCTATGCACTACTTCCTCACATCTCTTCCTACCTGCAGATCCCAATTGACAATCTATTTCTTCATATCTGCCTCTTCCTATCTCAAAATTGACACTTATCCCGATCCGATGTCTATCTCATCATCAGCTTCCAAACCCGATGATCCTCCTACTCTTTCTCCTTCTTCGTGTATAGCTAATTCTACCACTTCTACACTAGGAACTACAATTGCACTAAAGAGTGGCTTATCTAACTCTCTATCTCCTGACCCACTCTTCTCTAATGTGTCAATTATCAAGTTTGATGACACCTGAATTCCTACTTCTACAACATTGGGTTTCTGCTCCACTGTCACACTATTCCAAATTTTCTCTAACTTTGAATTGACTAAATCTAATTGAAGACTAACATTATTCTCTACTTCTAACATCTTCCGATCTACACGCTCTCTCAATCGGATCAACAAGGTGTTCATGTCCACATCCTTGGCTTTTCTCTTCCGAGTTTCCTGCAGAAGCAACTTCAACTCATGTAGGCGGGCTTCTTCTAATCTCCCTTCAGCCTCCGTGCTTAGAATTGCTCTCAACTTCCCCGCAACTTCTCCCACTGATTCTGATGCATATCCTCGAGAACGTTCTACCTTCAACTCCTCATGATACATCTTCAACTTGTCTTCGTACTCCGCAGCGAGCATCTTCTTCTCTTCTACATACTGTGTGTTCTGCATTTCCGCGCTCCTGACAAATTCTCATAATTGTTCCTCTTCTTCTTGCCTAGCTGTTAACTCCCTCTGCCATGCTTGATCCTTTGCCGCTGCACTCTTCTTCAAACTATCCAACTCCTGCTCCATTACGATGGTCATTGCCTTCAAATAGACATTCTCGATGCGCACATCACTCACTTCTTCCTTCATCTTGCTCAGCCACATCGCCTGTTCCGTTAATTCTCTGGCTTGCCTCTGCAGTTCTCTCTCTTTCACATCGCAGCTTTCTTGTAACATTGTGAGAGTCTTCTTCTTCAACCCTTCCTCCCGCCGAAGTTCTTCCACTTCTTCACTTCTTCAGACTTGTTGCTCTTGCAACCCCTTCACTTCACTCAGCAAATGCATCACCACCTGCAACTCGTTCATCCCCCTCCTACGATCTTGGGGAATTACCTTTCGATGATCCTTTAGTAGCTCTAGCAATGGTGTGACCACCTTTGTCCGATGATGCTTCTCTCACCATCTTTGTATTCTTCATAATCAGCCGTCGAGTCTTTTGTTGAGTGGGAGGCAACTTTGCTTCTTTGGGTTTGCCGCATTTCTTCATCTTTGGACTGGTGATTTCTTTGACCTTCCACTGTCCGGTCTTCAAGAAATACTCATCATTGGCTCGTAGATGCAGCATATACTGGCGCTCTTCCTTGTCTACTTCCCGTCGTAAGTCCGGATGAACGTGAGACACCATACGATGATGCTCCTCTTCTGTCAGCAGGTTCGGCCCAAAGTAGAAATGTGGTGCAAACAGTGCAAAATAATGCGGTGGAGAACCCGTTTGCCAATTGATCACCATTTGCCTTGTTCGGTGGTGGAAGCACTTTGCCCAATTCATTGGAACTCCTGCAAACATTTGGTGGAAGAAAACGGCTTGCTGCATGTTCACATATGTAGTTCATTCTGGCTTGAACATGGTCATCATCACCCCCACAATGCTTCTTCAAATCGGATTCTGATAGGACTCCACCTTGTATTCATTCGTCGTTCTTGGAGCAAAAAATGAATTGCAAATTTCCGCCGTCTCCTCCGCAGCATCACACTTCCGATAGAAGGTGATCCCTGTCAGCTCTCTTGCTTCTCTCCCCAATACTAACCTCTAATCCAACTCAGTCCATCGAGCCGGATTCCCTCTCTTCCCTTCCACCTCGAGACCCTCCTCACAATTATTGGCAGCAATTTCTGCCATCACTCTCGGGAAACTGAAATTCCAGTTCCATGCTAAGAAAGTAATACGAAGTCTAATCAAGACTTCAATTCTAGCTACTACATCTAATCTTGGAATTGCAAAACTTTGCACCGCCAGCACATTGGCCTCCTTCTTTGCCACAATCTGTTCTTTCATTCTACGATGCTGGAAGATGATACCCTCTCTTAGATGAGACACTCTAACTCCCTTGGGATTTGGAAAATTTCACTCTCAATGGGCTTTTGGACACACATTACTGCAGGACAACTACTCAAAGGGATTGGAAATTTACTCGGCACATTCAACTTGTCCCTACACAATCGCAATCTTATATTACCCTGAATTGCAGTCATTTTTTAGTCAATTTCAACTTCGACTTTCTCTCTTCTGTGTGCAAATCCCGGTCACTATCAAGACATGCTTCTTCTGCCTCCGCCGTTTCTTGAAATGTAGTTTCTTGCCACATACCAAGGTTGTTAAACGGTCTTTGTTTCTTCTATGCCTTCCGACCCAAAGACGGTGCTCATCGTACTTTCTCTGGTGTACTCCTTTTTTGAGTACCCCTATCATTGGATCCAATGTTGTCTTCTTCAGATGTCCTCCGAAGTTACTTCCGTCCATTCTTCATCCGCAATTCAACTTCCAATGCTTACTTCTTCTCTTAAACACTTATAAACATAGAAAAACAAAAAATGTGGGTACCACACACACATAAGTCAAATGTGAACTCTAAAGTACCACAATCACTCCCCTAGCTAGCTGTTAGTTCCCTTTAACTCCAAATAGCCATCTACTCTAAGTGTATGGTATACCCTAAGGTGCACAAAAGATTGAGCCTCATCGTTAGTCACATGCCTGCAATCTATACCATATAAAGGATGAACTAGCTATAGGTCAAGTACATCTAGGACATAACCACTCTCCTCAAGGAACCACTATGAGAAGAGTAGTCATACATGCCATATGCCATCCTCTTGAACAACTATCACACACCAATATAGTAGCAGCTCCACCAGAAGAACCACATAACATACACCTCAAGCTTACTCGTACAAGTGCCAAGCTTGGGTCCATCATACAATCAATGTTTGGGAGGGGCATGGCACACAATTGCACCTATGATCCTTCCAAACAACACTATCATGTCCTTCCAATAGAAGGACTCTAGATGGCAAAACTTCACACATCCTCAAGATAGTGCGGCTGGTGGAAATATCAAGTGTCATTGGTGCTATCTGCTATAGATATAAATAGTCACCTAGAGGAAATTGATAGATCAAGGGTCTATAACCTCCTTGAATGGTAGCATAGCATAAGGTATCCCTATGTTGAGCAATCACCAAGTTCTCAAAGGCCATTGGCATCACTCTTCAAAAGATCTTTGCCTATTGAGAACATGCACTCATCCATACATCTGGATCATCCAAGTCCAAAATTGTAGTGGCATCTCGACAAATGGCTGCAAGTAAATCTAGATCTTGTCCATAAAGTGAAAAGTAAGGAGAGAAGGATGCTAAGGAGGCTTGCCGGCTTAACCAATAGCCCATGGCCAACAAAGGTAATTAGAGATCCCAATCTCCCAAGTGGCCTCTCTACAAACCTTTCTCCACAGTCATCCCTTTATTGTTTGAACCACTCTTTTTGCTAAGCCATCTACCTTAGGGTGATCTGAATAGGTAGTACAATGGTCAATCAAAGTCTTGTCACACAAGGCCTAAAACTCTCCCAAGAACTCTATACCCTAATTAGTCAAAACCTTAGTTGGTGCACCAAAATGACTAAGAACCCAATCTAGGATCAACTAAGTTGTCTCTTCACTAGACTTGTCAAGAAGTGGCACCAACTCAATCCACTTGGAGAAGTGCTCCACCATCACCAAAACATACCAATGATGTCACATAGTCAACAATAAAGATAAAAAAAAGTCCAAACTTCAGCAAGAATCCCATGATAGGTAATGGTTGCAGTTGTGGCGTATGAGCATTGAACTCTAACTTGGTCACAAATCACACATCTTGCAACAAATTGCTGTACATTGGTCTGCATATTATGCAACCAATAATGACTCTAGAGTAAGCTATATGTACGCTTTACTCCATAATAACCTAGCTCCTCATGAGCAGACCAATGGTGGTCTTTGAGATGGAAGTGGTACTACTCACACTCTACCATCCTCCCATACATGAAGCAGGTGTTTGCCCTCCAATCTGAACTGCTTTGCTCATTGAAGAACATAGTCTCTCTCCTTGGGCCCAACTATGCCACCCACAACACCAGTGCAAAGATAGTCTATCACTAAGACATTGTCATGAATGTCGCACTATCTTCACTCTTTGTATCTATGATCTCAATAACTCTTCCTATATGTGTTGAGAGAGATACCACCAAAGCTTCAAAAAATATATAGAGAAAGGCAGCTGTATGCCAACATGGCACCATCTCCTCATCTATCTCACCACGCCAACATGCTCCAGTCTGATCCTGTTGGCTAGAACATGGGTTTCTACTCAACCCATCTGCACCACGGTTCACCACTATAGGTCTATGAATAATCATGAAATCATACTCTTATAAAATTAGAGCCCATTGTGTAAACTTCCTTGAAAGCTTCCTTGAAAGCTTGTTGGACTCCATCAACCACTTCAATGGCTGATAATCAGTGATGAGAGTAAAGGGGTTACCAAGTAGGTAACATCAAAAATGTTCTATTGCTCAAATTGTTGCCTAGCACACTCTCTCATATAAACTATACTTTGTCCTTGCTGAATTGTTGGAGCAAGTGGCATAGACCACAACAAACTCCTTCCTCTCATTATCATGTTAGATGAGCATTTTTCTAAGCCCCAACATACTCCAATTAGTGTGAACTTCAAATAGTCATCCTCTGATCTGTCTCCTCAAAATAGGAGTAGATGTCAACCTCTCCTTGAGCTCTACAAAAGTTCTCTTCTGCTCATCTTCCCAACACCACTCTTGTGTAAGGTTGGTCAATTTTTTCAAGGTCTTGGAAATGGCACTAAATCCTCTAATATAGAACTGATAGAATTTTGCAAACCCAATGAATGTTGTCACATTGTGTTCACATCCGTAGGCCAAGGAGTATGTATAATAGCCTCCACCTTGGTTTTTTGAACACCAAGTCCTCTAGGGTAGATAATGTGACCCAAATACTGAACGTGCTTATGGAAGAACCTACACTTCCCAAGATGTAATTTGAGTCCATGAGATCTCAACCTCTCAAGCACCTCCAACAATTGTCTCTCATGCTCTTCCATAGTAGTGCTATAGACCAAAATGTCATCAATATAACACTTAGCAAAATCCAATCCAACTAGAATTGTATCCATGATCCTCTAGAACTTAGCATGAGCATTTTTTAACCCAAATGGTAAGAACCTCCATTGATATAACACATCCTTGTCATGAGGATCAACAGCCCAAAATGTTGTCTTGGACTTATCCTCCTCCTTGATTGGCAACTAATGATATTCTACTTGACGATCCAAAGTATTCAAGATGCCCAATCACATCAAAGATCTTCTTTGATGTAGGCATGGCATACCAATCAGCCCTAGTCTGTCCGTTGATAGGATGGTAATCTCTACACATCTGCCTCTTTGTGTAGTTGCCATGCATATCCTTCTTGGTTAGATCATTGTAGCTGATGCCTACTCTCCATGTCAGATCTCCACCAAACCAACCTCAAAAAGGTCACTACTCCGCCTTTGAATCAATGCTCGCTCCATGTCATTGTATCTATAGGGACGTCAAAAAATTGGTGTATCACTAGTAAGCTCAATCCAAATACAAGGTCCCATTAGAGCCCCCAAATCCTTCATATTGAAGGCAAAACAAATCATGTAGCTCCTCAAGAACCTCCAAACTCTCCGTCTTTCCTCTCTTGTAAGCTTGGGTCCAAGATTTTGCTCCCAAGTAACCTCTATAATTGTTGTAGGAATGGAAGACGTATTTATTGACCACTACACTAGACCCTTGGGAGCAATAGTGTCATGCTCCCAACCACCAGAAGTCCCAACCTCAACATGAAAAACTCCCTCCAATCTGGCTGCAAGCTCTATACGTCATCTAGCTGCATCCTAAGTAGACCAAGGGTGTAATCCAAGTAACCCATGCTCACTTGGATGGACTCAAAGAAGACCACTCTCTCTTGTAGCCATTGGCTGTGTCCCAAGAATACCATGCCCACTTGCTTCATTGCTCTCAGCATGTGCTTGAATTTTCCCAATAGGCACAGAGCTCACAAGTGTTTGAATGGTGATGCCTATCAAGCGCATCCTACGCTACTCTACCAAACCAAGGCTCACAATCCAAGTCAAATAGTTCAGGTCCATAGCCTAACCTAACACTTGATGCATAGATGCCTCTAACACTACTAAAACAACAATAATATGGGTGCAAAAACCCATTACCCGATCTCTCTCATCGGTGTTGGGGTCAACCAATTATTGTAACTATGAGTCCCAAACTAGTCCAAGGTCTTCCTCTCAAAAAACATGGGAGTCTAGGAAACTCATAAGTGTTAGGTGAAAAGTGGGAAAAGTAGCGTTGGGCTATCCAACTAGGTTCACCACTACCACTATCTAAGACTAATGCCCAACATCCAAGATATCATCAACAATGATGTGGTCTAGTCGTGGAATCCCGTTATAAGCACGTTATAGAACCTTTTTGGGTAAGAGGTTTGTCTACTAAAGACAAAGACAATGAGCTCATGATCCTATTCTGGCTGCATCTAATAGTAGGGCAAGGTCCATCTAAGAATGGAATTGATGCATACTCACCACCACTCGGGTGCAAGAATCACCCATCAAAGGGATGTTCTTCAAAAAGTAAGATGGAGAAACTAATTGATGAACTTGGAGATGTTGTAGTATTTGTAACAGCTCCCAAAATGCACCAAAACATGGATCTTGAAGACCCAAACCTTGACGGGTACGTATATGTCCCTGACATGAGCATCCAAAAGTCACCAAATGAATAGACCCATGTCTCTCCAGATCATGCACCCCTAGCAAGGAAATGTCTATTGGTAGGGCCTTTTGGTAACCCTTAATTGCTTACATTAGTAATAACTCAGGATACCGATAGGCCAAGTGTGCTACATGATAAAGAGAGACTCATCTAGCAGTCTCATCTCTCTCCACATACAAGTACCTCTGTACTCATATACCCACTTGTAGTATTGTAGCTAGTCTAGTGCTAATCCCACCAAACAACTCCAATAGACATACTCCCTCTATTGGATATTGCTAAACAATGAGTGTGGTATCCAGAGGTGTCAGGGTAATTGACTTTGGATGCTCATCCTCACATTGGTCACCTAGTAGTACAAAGGCTCCACTCCAAGCCTGTTGCACCAATTGATATGCATGTTGATGTAATGCTTACTTTGAACTCCACAAAGGAACATCCAAGCTGGATAGAACAATTCCACTTGTACTCCAAATCCAAGTGATCTCCTTTGGTACTAGAGCATCCTCTGCATGGGCGTTCTCCTCCAATAAATCACCAAGCCAAGTAACAAAACCACTAAAAGTTGAAACTGAAGCCACCATGGTTCCAGATTGTAGTAAGCCAAGACTACCACTACTGAAGCATATTGGTAGACAACATACTTGTCCCTCACCAGGCTGCCAACTTGGTCTATTGGAGGTTGTCTTCTCCCAATAGTCAATATAGTCAATATTGTCCCCAATAGACCCATGGGATATAACATTGCTCCACCCACTAACACATCCTATGACTAAGTCATGATCATAATGGCCTGAGCTCTCACCACAGAGCTATCAATTGAATGACCAAGCTGAATCTAGACAACAAGCTCTCCACATGTGATGTACTATGTAGAACCACCCCTAAAGATGTTTGGATTTGAAATGGACACCTCTCCACATCGGTCTTTTGTAACTCCAAACCAACAACTACAGCCTTCTCCAACATAAGGAGTTGTGCACCGGAGTCAAATAAGACCTTTTATGGTGTATAGACCTTCCTTGAAGGCCCCACCAACCAAAACATCCCCCTATGGTTATCCAATAGGACAACTCCAAATGTAAACCATGCTTGCTCAAAGGCTGGTCTAGCAAGTAACTCTTCCAATCTAGCCATTGTTGCTTGCCATAAACCATTGGTCATATAGCAGATCCCATGCTCTTCAACCAAGTCAACTCCACTATTAACTACCTTTGATCTAGTAGTAGGAACAACATCATCCTTACTATCACAAAGCATAGCAACAAACCAAAACATTGGAGTTGGGTCAACTTCCAATGCACACATGTCATTGGTTGAGAACAATGGAGAGAGCATAAACAATTGAGCCATCCCCAACATTGTGCTAGACTTAGTCTGTGTAGTAGTAGGTGGTTGACTAGTATGTAGTCTATCATCACCTACCACACCTACACTATGACATCTAGGAGCCATAGATGTCATCTGTGGTGCCTCAAAAAAGTGTAAAAGATTGGGGAAGTGTGACTTGTCTACTAGCCTCTCCTCTCTATGGATCCAACTCCATTGATGCTCTTTTATGCTCTAGAGCACATATTGCACTCCTAGTCACTACAGTAGATGCATCTACCTGTGTTGCTTTGCACATGAAATCCGAGATATCTCTATCACCCACATATGAAGTGGAAGCCTCAACACTCAAATCTGATCTCCTCTGAGCAATGATCATGCTAGCCAATCTTTGCTTCAACTACTCAATCTGAGTAGCCATGGTTGTATCAAAAGTAAGGGCAGGTACTGCACCTCTACTAGGTGTGGGTCTTCTACCACCACCTCTACCACTTTGTCCTCCATGCTTTGGAGCTCTTTTACCACCTGCCATAGTAGTCTTACCACTCCATAACCTTGGGTGTAGGTCAAAGTACCAGTCACTAGTGTGACAAAATTTGTGGCAATGCTCACACTTTCTTTGTGCTAGTTGAGATGCACTAGAGGTATCAGGTTTGCTGCCTTGAGTGCACTCTCTCTTCTGATGAGGTCCACCATAAGTCCAACAAGCAACACCACTACTCATTGGCTACTGTTGACCCAAAAATGAAGGTAAGGGTCAAGCCATATTAAGCCCTCCACTCATTCCATAGGATCTAGGTTGTCCACCTTGTCCTTGGAAACCAACATGGTGTTGTGCACTCTATTGCATTTTGGAAGAAGTAACAGCTATGGATGAGATCTCCCTACCAAATCCAAAAGTCACCACTCTCTCTCCCACCATGTTGAGCTCAATACGCTCAACCAAACCAAAGACCACTGCCAAAGTAGGCAAAGTCACTTGTAGCAACATAGCATCACAAACTCCACATTACAATTCCCTATTCAGTATCCCATACCAAAATTGGACTCCTTGAGTAAAACTGATCAGCCATCTCATGCAAGTATATGCCTTGCATAGGCTCTCTTTAGCCTTCCAATAGAACTCTTGCAAGCTCCTTAGCTTGTCAATCCACACTCCTTAGTAGTTTTGCCTCAAACATTGGAAGAACTCCACCATGGGATTAAACCCCAATACTAGACCACCTCCTATAATAGTACATCCACTCATAGTAGCACCATCTCCAAGAGATCCACCAATGCTACTAGAGCTAGAACTTGTGGGCACTACCAATCTACCCTTAGAAACATAAAATATCAAGTGATGGAGACATAGTTTGGAGACCAATACTATCTCTATAGCTCAATCTCCCCCAAGTAAGCTCTCCTAAACTCATGGTAGTCATATATTGGTGGACCATCCAAGTGCTGAAATAACCTCTTCTATGCCATGAAGGGTGTGAACAAAATTGGCTTCCGCATCTACTATAGATCACACCAACTATTGAAGTCATGGATGAAGTCATCTAACTCAATGGTACCCACAATACCAGAGTAACACTTGGGACCTTTGGAGGCTCCATAAATCTTGTCCATGTCCCATAACAATAGTATAGACATATCAAGTGCACTCTCAACTAAGTCAGCTCTTGTGTCAAACTCCAACTCATAGTCAATCTCCTCCCTCATTGGGACCTAAAATACATGTTGACACTCAGCTCTTGTGTCAAACTCCAACTCAGAGTCAATCTCCTCCCTCATTGGGACCTAAAATACATGTTGACACTGAGTGCCAGTCCAAGTAAACCCAATATGTATTACACTATTATCTCCTCCAGAATCTCCAAAGAACTCCATTGTGACAAAGAAACCAAAAACTACAACCGGCAAATGTAACCTCCGCATGTACCCCACCAATGCCAACACCACCAACTAAACATCACTGCCTATTATAGCTCTAACTACAACAACTACTCTAGGGGAAAGGGCAACCTATAACCTATAATCACTAAAAGTACTCTCACAATTTGCATGTCATCACTTCCTCCCTCATTGAATAGAAACATAGGTAGTCTGATTGGCCATCATTCCAGTCTCACTATCGAGAGCACACTAGAGCACCAACGCTCTGAAGTCAAGGCATTTTACACAAACATGGTGCACAAAAAGGAAGCAAAGAACATAGGGGTCCAATCACAAAGAAATCTAAACAAAAATCCTCTGTCTCATAAATCAACATTAGACTGACTCTGCTATTATTTTGCATTTGACATTATATGAGTTATCTACTTTTTAAGCTACTATTCAAGCTATGACTTAAGGATTCAAGCTATGACTTAATTCTTGGGAGGCCATGGTTGAGAGTAGCATACACAGCTGATCGATGCCACAAAGGGTACTTGAGGATTGGGTCATCAAACCATAGACTCACAATTCATGTGACTTACACCACCAACACTTCACACTCGAGTACACCATCTTTTGATTATTGGGAATCAGATTCAGAAGAAGGAGCTTCAAGTGTGGACATAAACATGGAAGAGGAGACTTTCATGGAGGAGGATGAATTTGAATTTGATTCAAATGTGTATTCCTTGTGTGCAATGGATTTTGCACCTAAGCTAAAGAGTTTGAAGGACCTAGATAAAACACCATTGACACTTGAGGAGATAAAGAGGAGCTTATCTACCCTTAAGTATGGCCAAAATGTTATCAAGGAGGAGAAGGTGAGATTTGAGGAGATTTTCTACAAGTTCATCCATGTATTTGCTTTTAGTTACAAGGATTTGAAAGAAGTCACCTTGGAGAAGCACAAGATAGAGGTGGAGTCACATGCAAGACCAATCTGCCAAAAGCAATGTTGCATTACCCCACCAACATCTTTGGTTGTGAAAGAGGAGATTGATAAGCTCAAGGTGACCAGATTTATCTTTCAGGTCGAGAATTCAGAATGGGTGTCTCCAATTGTCATTGTGAAGAAAAAGAATGGCAAGCTTTAGGTATGTGTGGATTACAAGAAGCTCAACGTTGTTACCAATAAGGACTACTACCCATGCCATTCATTGATGAGATCTTGGAGGAGGTTGCAGGTCATGAGAGGTAAAGTTTTGGAGATAGTTAAAGTGGATATAACCAAATCAAGATTCGATCAGAGCATTAGCAACTCACCACATTCACCACACCGTGTGGAACTTATGCTTTCAAGGTCATGCCTTTTGGGCTTTGCAATGCTCTAGCTACATTCCAATGGTTCATGAGCAAGTATTTCAACCTTTCTTTGGGAAATTTGTGAGACTTCATTGATGACTTTTGCAACTATGGGAGCAAGGAGGAGCACTTTGAGCACCTAATCAAGGTCTTGCAATGCTTGGATGAGGAAAATGCATCACTCAAGCCAAAGAAGTGCATTTTTTGATGTGAAGAAGGTCTACTTTTGGGGCACATCATCTCCAAGGATGGAATAGCAGTTGATCTTGAGAAGGTGAGGAAAATCTCAGACCTTCTATTGCCTTCAAGCTTGAAAAAGTTATGCCAATTCTTGTGGATGGTTTGATACTACAGGAGGTTCATCTTCTCATTTTCCAACAAGGCTTAATCATTGACCATCTACATGAAGAAGGATGTAGATTACATGGGATTTTGGAGGACAAGGAGTCTCTCAAAGTTTTTGAGGAGCTCAAGCAATCTCTTATTGTAGCTCCAATTCTTGCTAAACTTGATTGGAGTAAGCCTTTAATCATCTACATTGATGCTTTTAATGTAGCTATAGAATGCAACTTTTAGTCAATTAGACCAAGATATGCATGATCATCCAATAGCTTATGCTAGTAGGTAGATGATTTAAGCAAAAAAAAACTATTTCCAAGGATTTTCAAGGATTATCTTGATTATTGTAAAACTTGTCATGTTTGTCAAGCTTTTGCTAGAAAGCCTACTTCCACTCCACCACTAAGATGAATTTCATTGCTAGGACCTTTTAAGAAGTGAGGAATTTATTTTTTAGGTCTTCTCAATAGAACCCCAAGGAACAATTGGTACATTGTGGTAGTTACTGATTACCTTACCAAGTGGGTTGAGGCTAGACCATTGAGGGACAAGAATGAAGATGAAGTTGGTGCATTTCTTTATGAACACATTATGACTAGGTTTGGATGCCCTTTGGAGTTGGTTTCTGATAGAGGAGGAGAGTTTACAAGAAGCATCACTACAGCCATGCTACAACATTTCTCTATCACACATAGAAATAGAGTAACTACATCCTATAAGCTAAATTCCAATGGCTTGGCAGAGAGAACCAATCAGACCTTGTGCATGATGTTGGCCAAAGATGCAAAAATGGAGGGGACTTGTCATGCGTATATACATTGCTACACAACATACATTGTTGTCAACATCATACAGTATAGAAGCACAATTCACATATAAATCATATATAGACTCTAAAGTGCCATAATAATCAGATAGTTTACAACTCTTGAATCCACTCAACTCAGATCGGTACTTGATCTATCACTCTATAAACTGCCAACAATTAGGCATTGATTATTGTCAAGCCACACCCACTCTAGCTAAGAGAATCTAGGTGACTCTTGCCAGCCTCTGTCCACCATAATCAGGAACTCAAAGGCTCAACATCCGAGAAGTGAGCTCTCTGAAGCTCCACTTCAGAAGTGTACCCCTAGACTCGAGCTAAATCTGAAATCCTAACAAAGCATTGATAGGAGATTGAAGAAAGCACAAGGAGGTGATGCACAGAAGTAAAGGAAGGACCAACTCAAGGAATTTGAAGAGGCAAGAGCAGTTATTATGGTTTGAGTGGAGCAAGCCCAAAGGAAACAAAAGGACAACTATGACAAGAGGCAAGGTAAGAAGAAGGTGGAGCCTCTCAAAGAAGGTGATTGGGTAATGTTGTTTGATTCCATTTTATTTGAGTGCAAAAGAAGGTTTTGCCTAAGTACTTTGGACCTTTCATAGTAGAGAAGGTGTGGGGCAATTACACCTTTGATCTCAAGGACTTGGGAGGAAGACACTTTGATAGGATTTACCATGATAAGTTGAAGATGTATCATAGAAGGTAGAGAGACCTTCACTTTGAGGACAAAGTGAAAACTTAGTCCGGGAGTAAATGTAACACCCATTTGTACATGTATGTAGTATTGTGATATTCAGTTTGATATTACTAATACTTGTGAGATATTATTTATATAGAGATAAAGGACGGTTCCACATTAGTCATGATTAGCTAAAGTTAGTCATAGCTAAGATAGAGAGGACCTTACTTAAGAGGAAGTTGAAAAGATGAGCACCACTATTTTAGATTCTAGTGTGTTGACTTGGTATTATTCCTAGGTGTTTGGCTTTGAGGAAAGAGTTGAGAACTCTTGGGCCCGCAAGCCTTTTTGTTTTGGATTCTTCTATAGTCCAAGGATAGCCAAAGTGAAGGAATCCTTGACTTAATGGTTGGGTCAAGATAAGATCATATGCTAAGTGAAATATGTCTATGTAGGTAGATATTCCTTTATAATTTTTGACTTTACTTGAGTTTTAGCCTAGTAGCTTGAGTACCTCTAGTAATTAGTAACTTTGGTGCGTAATTATTTCACAAGTATATAACCTATGGAGGTATTCATCATCCTTTCTTTTGCAACTATATCTCTCTCTCATTGAGTTCTTTAGTGAGCAATGTCTGGAGTCTTGGAGTGTTAGCCTTGTAGGAGTATGATGGAGTTGGGGTTCCTTACCTTCTTAGTCCATGGCGCGTTACCATAATAGCCATCAGAGGTTCATCCTAAGTGAAAGATAGGCTAGCTCATAGGTTAAGATAAGACCACATGCTTAGTGGAATATGCCCATGTGGATGGATATTCCTTTGTACTGTTGGACTTTACTTGACTTTTAGCCTAGTTACTTGAGCTTCTATGGTAACTAATAACTTTGGTGTGTAAATTTTTCACAAGTATATAAACTAGGAGTGAGGAGGTATTCATCATCCTTTCATTTGCAACTATCTCTCTCATTGAGTTCTCTAGTGAGCAATGTCTTGAATCTTGGAGTGTGAGGTTAAGAGGAGTATGATGGAGTTGGGGTTCATTTCCTTCTTAGTCCATGGAGCCCTACTATAATAGCCATCAAAGGTTCATCTTGAGTGAGAGAAAGGCCGGCTCACAGGTCTACTTTGCAACCCCTTTGAGAACTCTCTTCTTGCTAAGACACCAACCCTTTTGATATTCTTCTTGTTTCTCTCCTCAATGATCTGTCCTGCAAAAACTCATTTGAGAGTTCTCTCTTGCTATGTGTCCTGCAAAACCCATTTGAGAGTTCTCTTCTTGCTAAGACACCAAATGCTTTTCTCTTGAAGATTCTCTTTGGTCAAAGCACTCCTTCTAGATCTCTTCCTTTCTGCAAATACATTTTATCACTAATCTCCTATACAAACCTTTCTTTGGTTCTTTGCTCTTGCAATATTCTAAGATTCCTTTGTCTTGTAGCCCTTTAGGACCTTTTTTTGTCTTGGCAATGCTCTTTAGGGCCTCTATTCCATAGTTTTTTGCTTTGCCAAGCTCTTGAGAAATTCCCTTCCCTTCTTCTGTCCTGTCTAGCAACTCCTTCAATGCTCTTCCCAATTCCCCTCTCTCTCTTCTATTTTGTCAAGCAACTCTTGATGCTCCTCTCAACTTCTCCTCTCATCTGTCATGTCAAGCAACTCTTTTGATACTCTTCTCAATTTCTCCCTCTCTTCTATCATGTCAAGCAATTCTTTTGATGCTCTTCCTAATTTCTTCCTCTCTTTTGTCCTGTCAAATCCTTCTTTGAGAGTTCTCTTCTTTCTTATGTCTCATTGTTCTGCAGAACTCTCATGGATCTCTTTGACCTGAATATTTTCCAGATCCCTCTATCTCAGCAAAAAAGTCTCTCTTCTTTGATGCCTCTTCTTGTAAATGTGACTCCCAAAAATAATCTCATTGATATGGCAAAACCCTCAATCCTTCAATATTTCTCATTGCCTATATCCCAAAAGCTCTCAATAGTTTTTTGTCTTGCCTAAGCTCTCATTTGAGAGTTTATTTTGTCCTGCAAAAACTCTCAGAAAACTTCTCCTTCTTCCATAATCTCCTTTCATTATACACTGTCATTTGAGAATTCACTCTTTCTGCCAAACATTTCCCAACTTTCTTCTTGCAAACCTTCATGTCTAAGCTCTTCCAAATTCTCTTCCTGCCAAACCCTTGATATCTCACTGTTCTTGAAAACCCTCAAGCCTGTTCATTCATATCGTGCACTTTCCTATCTTTGGGTCTATCTATTATCACTAAATCTTCTGCCAATTCTCCTACCTCATCACATTGAACTGCAATTAAGACATGGATAATCTATGTACATCCTTATCATGCAACCCATTCTCTCCTTATGTATCCAATAATTGATCCAAAGACACTGAATGTTTGATCCTACACTTTGGGTTCATTCAATAAAGCTATTTTTCCTTCTAATTCTATCCTATCTTCAATTTGAACTGAAATTAAAGTCATGAGTATCTTAACTATCTCTTCTTTCTTTGCCCTAACTATTCCAGGTGCTTCAAATATCTGACCTGAAGTCTCTTGCATCCGATGTCTCTTGCATCCAATGTCAAACTACCTTGGATTTGGTCACCTTTGTCTTGAGGCAAAGGATCTTGACCCAAAGTCATATAAACCCAAAGAACCAAACGTGAAGTCATTCAACTACTCCGTACATCTACTATAGAAATTTCAAATACTTGTCACTTCTGCTATAGACCTTCAAAATTTACGATTTTGGTGGCAACGGAAAGCCCTAAAGAAGAGGCTTCCAATGAAATATACCACGCACAATTTGAAAACATTTTCACAAAGATAAAATCCCCCATAATAATCCTGACCTACAACTTTCATGTTGATACAAAGTACCCCTCTTTCAGGTCCTTTTGGGTCCTCCTTCAGATCTGCACTCCTTTGGTTCCAATCCAAGTTCTCCTTCCTCTAACACAACATTGACTTCCTTTGGTTGGATCAAAACATAGGTTTCTCCTCATTTCTTCTCTATTTGGGTTCAATTCAGTTTTTAGTAATTCACTTCTTCTTCAAAACTCGTCCAAAATGAAAAATGTGGGTAAATCTAAAGAGGCCAATGGAAAATTTGGTCTCAAAGGCCACTAGGAAGTAGCAATCAGCTTTTATGTTCTTTGATAGGCATCACAACTTCAAATATGGGTGTGAATGTCCTTGTAGATTATAGGCCACTAGCACCCCAATGAAAGAATCTTCTTCTTTACAATATTCTTCAGGGCTTATTGTCCTCCCAATGCTTTTGAGTGTAAGGACTCAATTACTCCTCCAACTTTGTATTACCTCCAAGCATCTCCAAAGTACTTTGTCTATGCTCATTTTAAATAAAATGTTGTGTTTTAGTATGGTCTCATCTTCTTGAGGAAGACTACCCTTTGCTCTAGGTCCAATCCTTCAAGACAATGGCAAGATAGTGATATTCACCCACATACCTTGTACTTTGCATTGACATTAAATGATATAACACTTCATCAAGAAACCAATCATTGAATTCCAAGTCTTGGTCTTGAGTTCCAACTTGGATAAGAAGTTTGCATTCAAATGCAAAGCTTCCTTTCTTACTTGTACAATGTATGTGAATTCCTGTAACAACAAGATCCATATTGCAATTTTCCAAGACAAATCTCCCTTCTTGATCATATGTTGTAGAGCATAATAGTCCACATAGAAGAAAAAATCTTATCCCAAAAAATAGTGGTGAACCTTTTTATAGGCATACACAATTCTAAGTGCTTCTCTTTCAATCATCAAATAATTCTTTTTTGCCGTTGAAAGTAGTAAATTGGGTCTTTCTTCTTCTCATCTATCTAACTTAAGACAATTCAGATTGCCATGGACAAGGTGTCCACATACACATGAAAAAGGGTATCCCAATTTGGGGCTCTCATAACTTATGCTTCAACCTATTTCTTCATCAACACTTGGAAAGCTTGTTCTATTTTGCTTCCCACAAGTAGTCTTTGGACTTCTTTAGAAACTTTGAGAGGGGTGCAACAAGCATCACATAGTTTGATACAAAGCATATGTAGTATTTGACATGTCCCAAGAATGCCCTCAAATCCTAAATTTTTTTAGAGGATTTCAAAGCTAAGATGACTTTCACCTTCTCAACATCAACTTCAATACCTTGTCTTGAGACCCAATGCCCCAAAACAATACCTTCCTCCATTGCAAAGAAGCATTTCTTTGTGTGTAATGACAAGCCAGAAAAATGACACCTTTCAAAATTTTGGTGAAGGTAATCAAAATTTACTTCTCTTTGCCAAACATACAAACATTGTCAATGAAGACTTCCACAAATTTGCATAAAAACTCTTTGAAGATTGCATTCATCATTTGCTAGAAAGAAGCGGGAGCATTACACAACCCAAAGGGCATTTGATTGTAAGCAAAAGTGCTCCAATTGGTGTTGAATGTGGTTTTGTCCTTGTCTTCTTCTCAAATGGATACTTGATTATAGCCTGAAAGTCCATCAAGCAAGCTATAGCAAGGATGACCAACTACTTGGTCCAAAATTGTATCGGTAAAAGGTAAAGGATGATGATTCTTCCTTGTGACTATATTCCAGAAATATTGGCACACATGAATCTTCACAATCTTCTTCTTTGGAAAAATGACAATGGGAGATGCTCACTCACTGCTCAAGATGAGAAAGTACTTGTTGATTTCATCTTTCACCAAGAGCGAGTACTTTGGGTTCAGTCAATATTGTCATTGACATACCAAAACTACACCTTCAACAAGATCAATCTGATGTTCTCCAAATTGGCATGGAATACCCACCATTTGATTAATCGACCAGGTGAATCCTTATACTCTTTAAATAGGGCAGTGTATCATGTCAACTCCTCCAAAGTGACTATCTTTAAAATTTTCAATTTTTTTCCTTTAGACAAGACAACATCTAGACAAACATCAAGGTTGATGACTTCTTCAACATGATTAACTTTGCTTAACCCGAGTTAAACTACAGTCAAACCCCCTTCCTCCAAATCATTTTCACCCAAGGTGCTATCATATGGGTCTTTTGTGGTGCACACATTTTTATTTTTTTTCAAAATGAAGGAGACAAAGTGTATAGAGAAGTCAGATTGCGCTTGTATGGCCAAAGAAGGCAAAGAAAAGAGTCTTTGGGATGAAACCCGAAGTAAAGTGACTTCGGGCCATAAGGCGAAGTACTTGGAAATGCCCTGTCAGCATATAACCCGGAGTAAATTGTCTTCATATCGGGGGAGCTCAACCCGAGGCGAAGACAGTCTAACAACCTTTTGTCAGGGCAAGAAATTCAAGAAGGGACCGTTCAAAAACCGGCGGCCCATATGCGCAAAGGTTGATTGATAGTGATAGGTGCATGCAAGTGGTGTGATTTCTTGGTAGAAACTCGAAGTGACAAAAGACAAAGAAGCGCAACTCCATAAAAATCAAACTTGCAATGACAAAATGTCAAGTAATTTTCCTTCGCCGTTGAGAGGTCGTCTTGCAAGTGATCATGGGAAGGGAAATAGAGTTGGAATCATGGTAGGGCGTAATGGAGAAGTCGCGAGAGTGAAATTGAGAGATAGTGAGAAAGCAGAAGAGATGGGGAGAGGAAAGAAGAACTTTGAATTTGCAATGAGAAATCATGCAATTCAGAGGTTAGATGTAATAGCGACGATCGAAGTCTTGAGCCGACTTTGGATCACATTTCTGGCATGGGACTAGAATGTAAGCTTTCCAGGATTCATGACAGAAATCATCGATAGCAAGTGTCTCGATGGACCCGGGGAAGAAGGAAAGAGAGGAAATCCGGCTCGCTGGACAGAGTCGGATTGGAGACTTGTACTTGGGAAGGAAGCAGGCTCAGAGTAGGGGGCCGCGTTCTTGGGAAAGGGAGAGATAGCTCAAGAGACCCATGAGGTGAGGGATGCCTTCTCGTCAAAGAGGACAAAGAATGTGTACAAGGTTGAGAGCTACAAAGACCCTGTGAAGAGAGGGATCGTGAGTGCACTAATAGCTATCTTGAAGCCGGAGAGAACCACGTATGTGATGAAACACCAAGTGGTGTTCTTTCACAAGCTATTCGCAGGAGAACCAATCAATTGGGCGAGGTGTTTTCATGGGAGAACAAGGCAGATGGTGTGGAATTTGTGGGATAAGTTGCCTCCACACTACATCGTGCCGTTTGCAGCACATTTCTACCTTGGGCTCAATCTGCTGAACTTGGCGGAGCGAAATCGGATGGTGTCGCACTTCCATCCTGATTTGAGAAAGGAGGTTGACGTCAAGGAGCAGCAATACATCTTGCAGATCAGGAGCACCGGTGACTACTACACAAAGACGGGGAAGAACATGGAGGTTGCAGTGAGTACCCTGACTACAAAGAAGAGGAGTCGGCAAGGTGACGCCAAAGACATAAAGAAACCTCGGCAGACACGGAAAGGCAACCCAAGGCGAGGTATGGTGGTAATCAAGTTGGAGGACGAAGACTCAGAAGGAGATGCCGAGCTCAAAACTGAAGACTCGGAACACGAGGAGGAGCATGAGCTAACGCTGCAGAGTGGGGATACGAGTAGCAATAGTGATGAAGGGGAGAAATGACATCGGCGCCAGCTGCTGAAGAATACAAAGAAGAAGTGCAAGCAGAGATGGAAGCCAAAGACAATACCCAGTTGGAAGATGAAGTAACTGTGCCCGAAGAGAAGAAGATCGCAGTACAGCAAGGAGTTCGCTCGAGACGTAAGGCAAAGTGTGAAGCGGGGCTGAGTAAGGCAAAAGAAGAGGTAAGTGAAAGCTCGGGAAGTGAGGCGTCGATTCTGATACAAAGATTGCAGAGAAGAAGGCAAGTATCGGATGAACACAAAGTACAAAGAGAAGTGGCCACGCAAGAAGAAGTAATCCCGAGCGATGGAGTGGGGTACCTGTGGGAGATTGTGTGCCCATTGTTGGTGAAGATGGAGCACAAAAAGAAGGAAATGCAGTCGGCATGTCCGGAGGTAAAGACTATATTGCAGGTATTGACCAGATTAGAAGAAGAAAACTCGGAGTTGAAGAAGAGTATAACTCGAGGTGAGGAGGGAAGGGAAGTGCTGCAAGCGGAGGCAGTGGTGAGAAGTCAGGTAATTGAAGACCTGAAGAGAGAAGTAAGTTATTGAGAGGATCTTGTGAAGAAGAGTGACATAGCAAGGGAGAGACAAGTAGTGGAGTATGAGATCTTCAAGCAACAGTTTGCTGATTCAAGAGTAGAAGTAATCCATGCTATGGCGAGAGTAGCTGCAAAGGATCAGGAGCTCAATAGGGTGATGGAGAGTGTCAAAGAGAAGAAGCAACTCTGGCAAATGAGAGTTGGTGGCACGATACAGAGAAGAAGACCAATTACGAGAGTTACTTCGTAATCAGGAGGAGAGAGTTGTTCAGAAGGAGAAGGAGAAGGAGTCGGTGAAAGCCGAGTTTGAGGTGGAGTTGGTGATGTATCGAGAGGATTGGCTCACAGATTGTGAATGTGAGAGGAAGACCAGATTGGAGCCATTGAAGGAGATAGTCCTCCAAATGAACATAATGTTAAGTACAGAGGCCAGCATTCGAATTGAGGAGACGAGGCTGCACAAGTTGAAGTTGTTGGTACAGGAGACAAGGCAAAGACAAGCGAAGGATACAGATATGAATGCACTGTTAATTAGTCTCAGAACTCGTGTAGACAGAAAGATCTTAGAGGTAGAAGATAATATTGTGATTAGATTAGACTTAGTGAAAATAGAGATAGAAAAGCTTCGGAAAGATGTTAGAGCAAAACCCAAAGTAGATAACATAGGAGTACACATGTCTTTGGAGTTACCATTGGAGACATTAGAGAAGAGTGGGTCGGGAGATAAGGAGTCAGATAGATTACCCACTAGTGGAATTTCAAACCAGGAAAGAGAATTGCTAGAATTGGTAGAAGAAGTAGAAGATATGAGACCCAAGGATAGAGTAGTAGGAAGTAAAATTACTTTGGGTTCAGGTTTGAAAGCCAATGACGAAGTAGACATCAGATTGGACTAGTAACAATTTTGAGATTTGAAGAGGCAGATATGAAGAGGTGCATTGTCATTTTGGATTTGAAGAGGCAGATATGAAAAGTTGTTGTAGAACGGTATAGTTGTTAGAACTGTCAATTTGTTCACTACTTAAGAGTGGCATTTGCATAGAATTGTTGTTCAGTGCTCATAATTTTTGAGAATAGATAAAGTGGAGTGCTATGAAGTAGTGCTTGTCGCTTGAGCTTGATTCCGAGTATCAACTTTGCAATTGTGTTTGTGAGTGTTTGAAGAAATTTAAAGTGCAAGTCAGTGTGCTTGTTGGATGTTGGATTCCATAGCCTTGATCTTTATTCTGTGTGTTTGATTCTGAGTGAAGTGCAATCAAAGCAATGCCTTGACAGATCTGAGAGGAATTGTAGTGTTGGTAGTATTATGCGTTTGTGAGTGCAGTGCAAAGTTGATGTGAAGCGATTTTGATCAAGGAAGTTGTGCCTTCAATGGAGGGGTGGAACACAATTCTAAGGTGAAGTCGTTTTGCAAAGAAGTGCCGTTTTTGGGAGAGCCTGAATCGTCACAATCAAGATTGTTTGGAAAGATTTGATGGAGTTGTGATTATGGAGTGTGAATTTTTGACAAGACTGAAAATTAGTGCTTGTTACTCTCTTCTGGGCATGGTTTCTACCTGAGAGATTAAAGATGCAACCAAGAAGAACTGAAATTGTTACTTTGCTTTGTATTTGACCAATTCTGACTCGTATCTCTATGGGAACGAACTTTACTTACCCAATTACCGCAAAAGTGATATTGCCGGGTTGTCACATCTTCATCTTCATCTTCAACCTCTTTCTTGTAGCATTCCAAGTAATTAACTTGGACTTCATCTTCATAGTGTTTGGAAGACAATGAATCTTTGGATTCATCTTCATTTTTTGACAAAGTCATCTCCCAGAGGTGGGGAACCTTTGTACAATGCACAGTCACCAGCTTTTGGTGTTTGGACAAGATGTCCTTAAACTATAGCTTTTGCTGGTGCCAATCCATAACAACTTGGGCACTATACAACAAAGATCTTTTGATCAACAATGGGTAACCAGTTTTGGTCACTAGTCCCAACACAATGTAATCTAACTTGAAGGGCACCCCTTCAATGATCATGGTAATATTTGACAACATACCCTAAGGGTATGTTGTCTTGTGTTGTTCCTCCCAACTCCTTGAGATTCTAGGTGTAATTGCCCCACACCTTCTCCATTAT
Source organism: Lunularia cruciata (assembly GCA_948567375.1). Lineage (NCBI taxonomy): Eukaryota > Viridiplantae > Streptophyta > Marchantiopsida > Lunulariales > Lunulariaceae > Lunularia > Lunularia cruciata. Next base: position 14,501,824 of record OX419760.1, read on the forward strand.
GAAAGGTCCAAAGTACTTAGGCAAAAACTTCTTTCCTACTCTCTTGAATCAAATAGAATCAAACAACATTACCCAATCACCTTGTTTGAAAGGCTCTACTTTCTTCTTGCCTTGCCTCTTGTCATAGCTCTCCTTTTGTTTTCTTTGGGCTTGCTCCACTTGAACCATAGCAACTGCTCTTGCCTCTTCCAACTCCATGAGTTGTTCTTTCATTGACTAATATGCATCACCTCCTTGTGCTTTCTTCAATCTCCTATGAATGCTTTGGAAGGTAGGAAGATCAAAGTGAATAGGTAGGGTAGACTCAATACTATATACTAATTGAAATGGAGAATATTTGGTGGAAGTCTTCATGGTTGTCCTATACTCCCACAAAACCACATAAATCCTCTTGTCCTAATGATGTTTAGTCCTCCACATTTCTGCATCTTTGGCCAACATCATGCACAAGGTTTCATTGGTTTTCTCTGCCAAGCCATTAGAATTTGGCTTATAGGATGTAGTAACTCTATGTATGATAGCGAAATGTCATAGCATGGCTATAGTGATGCTTCCTATAAACTCTCCTCCTCTATCAGAATTAAACTCCAAAGTGCATCCAAACCTAGTGATAATGTGTTCATAAAGAAATCTACCAACTTCATCTTCATTCTTGTCCCTCAATGGTCTAGCCTCAACCCACTTGGTAAGGTAATCATTAACTACCACAATATACCAATTGTTCCTCGGGGTTCTATTGAGAGTACCTACAAAATCAATTCCCCACATCTCAAAAGGTCCTAGCAATGGAATTGATCTAAGTGGTGGAGTGTAGACTTTCTAGCAAAAGCTTGACAAACATGAAAAGTTTTGCAATAATCAAGACAATCCTTGAAAATCTCTCTCCAATGGTAACCCTTATCTAGAATCTTGAAAGCAATCACCTTTCCTGCAAAGTGTCCTCCACATACTAAACCTTCATGAAACTTCTTTATGAGAAGGACAGACTCTTCCTTGCCCACTGCTCTTTGAAATTGACCATCTGCTCCTTAGTGAAAAAGAATATTCTCCACCATTGTGTAAGGTCTAGATCTTGCTGCAAGGGCCTTCCTCTCCCTAGCATGCATCCCTATTGGATAGTAACCTCAAGTAACAAAGTCCTTAATCTCCTTGTATTCCATTGCAACCTCTTGAGTGATTGAGATTGTCATGAGCTCCTCATCCATGAACAAATCATCCACTTGCTCATCTCCATCATGATCATAAGCCCTAGATAACAAATCAGCATTTTCATGTTTCTTTCTTGTTTCTTTCTTGTTTCTTTCCTTTTCTTTCAAGATTATTGGTCTTATTAACACTTTTTTTGGGGATGTCAATGGTTTCTTTCCTCCCCACCTTCATATTCTTCTTGGCTTCTTGCCCTTTTTACAAACAACTCTTTCCTATGGAGTGACCATTTCTAATTTATCACTTGAGCAATCAAGACATTCCAGCTGAGCTTCCAACCTCGTCCAATCACATGCACACAACCTTCTCAACTCCTTCTCTTCTATGCTCTGTCACTGCCAAGACGAGATCCCTCTAAAGAATTTTGTTGGGCTACTCTGATGGCACAACCAAGCACTTCTCTGATCCTTATGCCAGACTTTCCCCTCAAAGGTTCTCCAGTCTGGATCTCAATTTTGCATTTGATGCATCATCTCTCTTCCTTCTCTCTGTTTGTACAGTCAAATTCTCTCACCTTCAAGGTTCTCCGCCATAGTCCTTCAGCCTGTCCGGAAAACAATGACTTATCCTCCCCTTCTGCAGACAATTCTCCTCTATTGCTTTCTCCCTCAAGAGCTCCTTTTGATTCTTACTCCTTTTCTGCCCAGACTTAACTCCTCCCTTCAAGAATTCTTTATCCTGCCAACCCTATTCAAGACCCTTCTACCTAGCCAAAACTTCCCTTTGAAGCTTCACTGTCTTGTCAACCCTCGCCATGCTTCATAGTCCTTTTTCTTGTCATTAGCAAGTTCTCCTCTTGAGCTTCTCACTCAGTGTTGCTCTGTCAATTTGTCAGCCAGCTTCCCTTTGTGTGAACCCTACTCCTTCCTTTGTCATTGAACCTTACTGCCTTCTATCAAACTCAAACCTTACTACCTTCTGTCAAACCCAAACTATATCGCATTCTTGCTTCTCTGAGAAAACTCAACATTGTTCTCTAAAATTCCACACTGTTCTCCCAATTGTTAGCCAAACTTCTTTTTTGTGAACCCTTCTCTTTCTGTGAAACTCAAGACTTATTGCTTCCTCCCAACTTGAACCTTACTGCACTCTGTCAAACTTGAACCTTTCTGCCTCTTGTCAAACTCAAACCTTACTGCATTCTTGCTTCTTTGAGAAAACTCAACATCATTCTCTTAAATTCCACGCTGTTCTCTCAATCGCCATCCAACTTCTCCCTTTGAAAACCAAAACTTATTGCTTCTCTAAGAAACTCAAAATGCATTCTCTAAAAATTTCACATTGTTCCCTCAATTGTCAGCCACTTCTCTTCCCTAAATCCTACTCCTTCCTTTGAAAATCAAAACTTTTTGCTTCTCGGAGAAACACAAAATGCATTCTCTAAAGATCCCACACTTTTCTGTCAATTGTCAACCAACTTCTCTTCCCGTGAATCCTACTTCTCCCTTTGAAAATTGAAACTTACTGCTTCTGTGAGAAAATAAAAACTTCTAAACTAATAAATACCTAAAAAAATAAACCCTAAACTTACTCAAAATGCATTCTTTGAAAATTTCACCCGGTTCCCTCAATTGTCAGCCACTTCTATTCCCTAGGATCCTACTCCTGCCTTTGGAAATCAAAACTTAATGCTTCTTTGAGAAACAAAAATGCATTCTCTAATCACTCAACATTGTTTTGTCAATTCCTCAGCCAGCTTTCCTTCCCGTGAACCCTACTCCTTCCTCTAAAAATCAAAGCTTTACTACATTCCCTAAACACTAAACATGGTTTTGTCAACCCTTGCCATGCTTCACTTTTTGTGAATCCTACTCCTTCCTTTGTCATTGAACCTTTTGTCTTCTTCTGTCAAAACTTGTGGTACCCACATTTTTTGGTTTTTTCTTATTAATGGAGAAGAAGTGTACAAAAGAAGGCGTATTGTGCCTATATGGCATTAGAAAGCAAAGAATGGTGTCCTCAGGTTGAAACCCGAGGTAAAGTGACTTTGTGTCAAAAGACAAAGTACTCGGATTTGCCCTATCAGCCTGTTACCCACAGTAAGGAGACTTTGTCTCAGGGGTGCTCAACCTAAGTTGTTGTTACACTATCCTTGTGGACAATGTAACAACTTTCCTTTGTAACAACTTTCCTTCCTCAGTTGTCAGCCAAGCTTTACTTCCCATGAACCCCACTCCTTCCTCTGAAACTCAAAAAATTTCTGCATTCTTTGAACACTCAACACTATTCTGTCAATTTCTTAGCCAGCTTTCCTTCCTGTGAACCCTACTCCTTCCTTTGAAACTTGATGCTTTATTGCATTCCCTAAACACCCAACACTATTTTGTCAACCCTGGCCATGCTTCACTTCACATGAACTCCACTCCTTCCTTTGTCATCGAACGTTCTGCCTTCTTCTGTCAAAACTCAATAAATCTTGTTTTTCTTCTCCCTCATTTTGTCAATTATCCTTCTTCTCTTGGCAAATTCCTCTGCCTTCTTCCTTCTGCCAACCTTGAACCTTATTGCATTCTCTGAAAAAACTCAAAATGCATTCTCTGAACACTCAACACTGTTTTGTCAATTCTTCAGGCAACTTTCCTTCTCGTGAACCCCATTCCTTCCTTTCAAACTCAAAGCTTTACTGCATTCTCTGAACACTCAACACTATTTTGTCAATTCTCCAACCAGCTGTCCTTCCTTTGAGACTCAAAGCTTTACTGCATTCCCTGAACACTCAACACTGTTCAAGGCAAAAGCAAAAGCCTAGCCACTCAAAAACTTCTCCCAAAGGCCCTTTTGATCAAAGTGCACAAAGAAAAAACTTCCGAGATTTCTCTCTTGTCCCTTTAGTTTCCCTTCTCTAGGGCAAAACACTTCTTCTTCTCTTCTCCCATTTTGTCACTCCTAAACACAAAAATCCCCAAGACTCATTTGCTCAAGGTAGTACTAACTAAAATACCTCGTGTGATTCTCTAGTTCAAATGCCCTAACCAAAATACTCCCACAAGACTTATTTGCTCAAATGGCACTAAATAACATATTCCCAAGATTCTAGCACCATAAACAAAGTCATGAGTTGGTGTGTCACAACTTTAAGCTCCAAGTGTCTTGTAACACAAAGGGACTCTCGAGTTTAGGTACCATAAAAGGAAACTCTAGAGCTTACCAAATGGCACCAATGATAACCGTGAATCATTTTCCCAACATCATTGCCAAATTGGCCACAATATTGTACTGAGGGACTCCTTCAAACTTCACCTTCTTTACCTTCATCTTAGGGTCCAAAGTTTGTCCTTGTTCAAGTTGGACTTTGGGGTGCTTCAAGATGGTGATTGGAGTATTGGTGGTCTTGGCCCGCTGTTCTACGGGTTGACCAACTTTGGCTTGGATCAAATCTAGTTTCTTTGGACTTGATATCTACCAAAAAAATGGGAGGCTTTGTCTTCATGTCCTCGTCCAAACTAATCTCTTGAGTTCTTTGTACTACTTCCTTGATTTTTTTCTACAAAGCTTTAGCTTTAGCTTTTGCTAGAATCTTTTCCTCCTTGGCAAAAATAATAGCATTTGGGCGCAACCTCTTTACCTTTTATGAAGACAAAGAAGTAGTACTTGCTTCTTCGGGATCATGCTTCTTCTTACCCAAGAGTGTCTCAACCATCAAAATTTTGAGGTCTGGCCATTCTCCTTCTAAAGCCGTACTCTCTTCTTGAGGCCTCTCCTCCTCAAGTGTTATACAATTTACATTGGTATCCCCCTTTGCCTAGAGCACAACCCACTTTGCTGGGGTTTGTACATATTTTACAGGCGGCTTTGGGTTTGGTAGTTGCGAGCACTGGTTTCTAGTATGCCCCAATTCCTTACAATTTCCACACAGTGGAATATACCCAATTTTCCATCTTGGCTCCGGACAGTTTGGAGACCAATGTCCAATTGAGCCACAATTATAACAAGCACCCAATGCAACATTTTGTCGCCAATTTTGGCCACCCACCGGTGATCTTTGTGGGGGAGCGTTGTTTTTATACTCCCTTTATCCATACCTCAGACCTTGATATGACGTGCTTGCCTGAGGCTGTACGTCTTGGGTCTAGTACACAGCTTCATTTTCCTCACATTGGTCCCAACCTAGAACCCAATCAATTTGTTGCATTGGAAATGCAGTGTGCATAAAAATTTGTATATTAGCATGGCCAGATTTACCACATGCATTGCACCATCCATTTTGTCTGCCAAATGATGGAGGCTTTCTTCTGCCCTTAGCCTCAATCATTTGGATCTTGAAATCCTCAAACTCTCAAAATTTAAAATTTAATAAGAGTCTACAGCTTTTGATCCACCTTATGTTCATTCTTTGCTAGAGGTGTTACTGGTTTCTTTCCTCCGAGTTCTCATATTCTCCTTGGGTTTGAATCTTCTTTGGATTTGAAAGAAGAACTTGAAGACTAGAGGATTCCTCCAAAGAAGGGGATGTGCTGCAAGAAGCTCTCCTTCTAGGCTTCTTGCTTTTCTTCTCACAATTTCTTTGGTTCCTAGACGAGTGAGAGTGGGCCGCCTCAAATCAGGCAATATGTTTGAGTACTTTATCCAAGGAAGTTACATTCGTCTCCCTGGCAAAGATACAAATCTCTGCCTAGAGTCCACCAAGAAACCAGGTAATGGCTTGGGCATTGGAGTAATTCACCACATTGGATTGCTTTGGAACTTGGTTCAAGATAGCCATGAACCGCTCAGAGTAGTCTCTCAACTTTTCCTTCTATCCTTGGTCCAAATCATTGATTGCCACCAAGACACTTGTATTGTAGTCAACTTCCTGGAAGTGTTCCAAGAAGCCATTTTTCAAGTCTGCCCAATCTGCTGGTGTGAACCCCTTTTGGGTTACATGGGTATACCAGCTCCGGGCTTTCTTTTGGAGCAGACTTGGAAAAATTTGCAGACAATCCGTAGAGTCGTGTTCCTTGTTAGGAAAAGGAATGACTTTGAATTCTTTGATGAATTCATTGGGATCTTTGTCTTGTTTTGTCCCCTTGTACTTTTGATAGGCATGTCGGGCAATAGGTAACAAAGTCATTGTTTTACTCCGTGGAATTGGTTTAGGTAGGGTTGAACTTGATGGAACCAAGGAATTGGCTGGTATTGACACCGTATTGATAGCCCAAGGATTCCAGTTGGTCAAGTTCAATGCTAGGTCTTCTTTGACAATTACTTCTTCTTTGATTGTGTCAACTTCAACCCGAGTAGAAGAAAAAGGTTCAACACCCTCAGAGTGTTCTTCAAAATTCCTTCGAGACAATCAAGGAATCGTGTGTAGAAGATGTTGACACTCTTCTTATGTTCAGATTTTTGTTGTTTTATTCCCACACAAATTTCTTTTTAAATTCAACTTCCTTTGTAGCTTTAGGGGAAGTTGGTGTACTAGGTCATAATGAGTATGTATGCCCACTGGAGTCTTTCCTCTTCTTGGAAGATGGAGACAAGAAGTAGCCTTGCTACCCGCCTTCCCATTTCTTTTGTTCAAGTTCTTGCAAAAATTATTGCACTTTGTGAAGAAGTTGGAAGACCAATGCCTCCCGTTTGGTTTTTTCAAAAGTAGATTGGATCTTTTGGCATTCTTCTTCTTCATGATGCAATGCTTGTCTTCAAACTCTCTCTTCCCGTCGGTTTCTCAATGCAGACATTCATATTGGTTCCAAAACTAGTTTAAAGTTTAGCTTTGTATTCTTCCACTTCCAAGATTTGTATCCTTGGCAGCAGCACCAAAAATCATATGACAATCCGGCAAAAATCACTTTTGTGGTAATCAAGTAAGTAAAGTTTGTTTCTATAGAGATATGATTCAAAAATTTCCAAATATGAAGTCAAATGGTAACAAGTAGTTCTTCTTGGTTGAGTCTTTAATCTCTCAAGTAGAAAATACACCTAGAAGAGAGTTATAGGCACTAAATCCCAGTCTTGTCACAAATTAACACTCAATTACCACAAATCCCTCAAATCTTTCCAAAAAATCTCGATTGTGATGATTCAAATTCTCTTGAAGATGACTACTTCAATGCAAAATGACTTCACCTCTGAATTTTGTTCCACCTCTCTATTGAAGGCACAACTTCCTTGATCAAAGTTGCTTCACATCAACACTGCGCTACACTCACAACTACAGAATACTAACAACACTACAATTCCTCTCAGATCTATGAAGGCATTGCTCTGATTGCACTTCACTCAAGATCAAACGCACAAAATAAAGATCAAGGCTACGGAATCCAACATCCAAAAAACAAATTGACTTGCACTTCAGAATTCTCTACATACTCACAAACACAAACACAATGTTGATACTCGGAATTAAGCTCAAGCAACGAGCACTAAATTCAGCACTTTGCTTTATCTATCTTTAGAAATTATGAATACTGAACAACATAACATTGTGAATGCCTCCTTTAAATAGTAGAGCAATCAATAGTTACTTATAAAAATATCATTCTACAACAACTCGTCCTACTTGTAGATCCAAAATGACAATACACCTCTTCATATCTACCTCTTCAAATCTAAAAAATTGTTACTTCTCCAATCCGATGTCATACTTCTTCTTTGGCTTCCAAACCTAATGACCTTCCTATTACTTCTCTTTCTTCAGGTCTATCTTCAACTACCAAATTCTTCATTATTTCTACCACTTTTTCATAATGAATTATAATTGAGGTCATGGGTAATCTATCTAACTCTTTATCTTCTGACACACTCTTCTATAATGCCTCTGCTGTCAAATCTAAAGACACCTATACTCCTACTTTTGCTTCTTTGGACTTTTTATCCTCCACCACACTACTCCTAATTCTTGCTAACTCTGAATTCACTAAATCTAATCTAAGACTTACATTGTCTCCTACTTCAAACATCTTCCTATCTACTCTCTCCCTTAAACAAATAAGAAGAGTGTTCATATCTACATCCTTTGCTCTCCTCTTCCAAGTTTCTTGCACAAGCAATTTCAATTGGTGAAGTCTTGCTTCCTCCAATGTTCCTTCAGCCTTTGCGCTCAACATGGCCTATAGTCTCCTAACAACTTCTCCTATTGATTCTGATGCATACCTCCAAGATCGCCATACCTTCAACTCTTCTTAGTACATCTTCAACTCATCTTAGTACTCAAAAATAAGCATCTTCTTCTCCTCCATATACTGAGAACTCTATAGCTCAACACTTTTTACCAAGTCTCCCAATTTTTCTTCCTCTCGATGTCAAATTGACAACTCTCTCTACCATGCTTGATCTTTCCCTATTGCACTCTTCTTTAGGCCCTCTAACTCCTGCTCCATCACTACTGCCATCGCCTTCACATGAATACTCTTGATGCGAGCTTCACTGACTTCCTCTTTCATCTTTGTCAGCAACATCATCTGCTCCTTCAACTCTTTGGCTTGACACTACATCTCTCTTCTCCTTTGCTCAAAACTCTCTTGCAAATTCTTTAGAGCCTTCGTCTTCAAGACTATATCTATCCAAAGCTCCTCTACTTCTTCTCTTTGGGCTTTATTTTCTCAACAATCCTTTACTACATCTAGCAGATACTTCACCACCTGCAGCTCATTTGTCACCTTCATACGATCTTGCGGGATTACCTTCTACTGCATCTTCAATAGCTCCAAAAATGGAGTTACAACCTGCATTAAATACTGCACTCCTCCAATTTTTTTCTCTGTCTTTGTCTTCATCTTTGTACTTTGCCTCTTCCACTGGCTCTTCTTTCAAAGTCTTGATCTTTGTACCTTCCAGGATATTGCATCCGGGCTTCCTTCTTCCTTGCCGGCTGAACTCGGTCTTGTGGGATCTTCCATGGTGGCTTTCTTGGCTCTACCTCCCTTGAAATCTTCCTTGGCTTGGCCTCCATCTCCTCCATGACCAAGGCTACACAGGGATTATCACCTCCTTCCATACGGTCAATTGCCGCATAAAACTCTTCATCTTCTTCCACTTCAGCCGATTGTTGAACTTCTGCTTCACCATCACTCTCACTTCCGGATTCCCCACTTTGTAATGTGAGTTTTGTGTCTTCTGAGTCTCCTCCTCTAGACTTAGTTTCCCCTTCAGATTTGGTTTCCAAAGTCTCTCCCCTCACTGCCTTCTTACCTTGCATAGCAAGTCTTCAAGTCTTTCGTTGTGGAGACACTTTGCCCAATTCACCTTCACTCTTGCAAACATCCAGTGGAAAAAGATTGCCTATTGCATGTTCACATATGTTGTTCGTTTGGGTTTGAACTGTAACACCCATTTGTACATGTGTGTGGTATTGTGATATTTAGCTTGGTATCACAAGTACTTGAGAGATATTGTCTATATAGAGATAAAGGATGGTTCTACATTAGTCATGATTAGCTAAAGTTTGTCATAACTAAGATAGAGTGGACCTTACTTTAGAGGAACTGGAAAAGATGAGCACCAATATTTTGGACTCTAGTGTGTTGACTTGGTATTATTCCTAGGTGTTTGGCTTTGAGGAAAGAGTTGAGAACTCTTAGGCCCACAAGCCTTTTTGTTTTGGATTCTTCTATAGTCCAAGGATAGCCCATGTGAAGGAATCCTTGACTTAGTGGTTGGGTCAAGATAAGATCACATGCTAGTGGAATATGCCCAAGTGAATGGATATTCCTTTCTACTTTTTGACTTTACTTGACTTTTAGTTTAGTAACTTGAGTTATTATGGTAAATAGTAACTTTGGTAAGTAACTATTTCACAAGTATGTGAACAAGGGGTGAGGAGGTACTCATCATCCTTTCATTTGCAACTATCTCTCTCTCTCATTGAGTTCTCTAGTAAGCAATGTCTTGAGTCTTGGAGTGTTAGCCTTGGAGGAGTATGATGGAGTTAGGGTACCTTGCCTTCTTAGTCCATGGTGCGCTACCACAATAGTCATCAGAGGTTCATCCTGAGTGAGAGACAGGCCGGCTCACATTTTTGGTTCTGTTGCCGGGACCTCTCTAGAAGGCAAGATATGTAGATAATGATATTTTGTGACATACCTCATACTTTGCATTAGTTCTTCATCAATGAACCTGTAATCTTCCTCCAGATTTTGGTCTTGAGTTTCTAACTTGGATAAGAAGCCCACATTTGGATACAAAGCTCACTTCCTTACTTGTATAGTGTATGTGAATTATTGTCATAACAAGATCCATCATGCAATTTGTCCAAACAAATCAGGCTTCTTCACCAAATATTGCAACACATAATGGTCCACATGGAATGCAAATTTTTATCCTAACAAGTAGTGGCAAAACTTCTTGTAGGCATATACCATTCCAAGTGCTTCTCTTTTTGTAATGGTTTAATTATTCTATGCAACTTAAAGTTGTCTACTAGTATAATAGATGGGGTAGTCCTTCTTCTTCTCATCTTTTTGACTCAAGACTACTCCAATTGCCATGAAAAGAATATCCACATACACATGAAAGGGATATCCCAATTTGGAGCCCTTATAACTAACACTTCCACGAGTTTCTTCTTCAGCACTTGGAAGGCTTCTTCTTGATCTGCCTCCCATGAGTAATCTTTGGATTTCTTCAATAGCTTTGTCAAGGGTGCAGCCAGCACCACATAGTTAGACACAAAGTGTCCATAATATCTGACATGACCCAAGAAGGCTCTCAACTCCTAAATATTTTTGGAAGATATCTAGAGCTACAATCACTTTCATCTTCTCCACATTGAATTCAATTCCTTGGCTTGACACCCAATGTCCCAACAGATTTCCTTCTTTCATAGCGAAGAAACATTTCTTTGGGTATAATGACAAGCTGGAAAAATGACACCTTTCAAATGTTTGGTGAAGGTAGTCCAAGTGTACCTTTCTTTGTCCAAACACACAAAAATAATCAATGACAACTTCCACAAACTTCCATATAAAATCTCTAAAAATTGCATTCATCATCCGGTAGAAGTAGCAGGAGCATTAAAAAACTGAAGGGCATCTTATTGTATGCAAATGTGCTCCATTTGGTGGTGAAAGTAGTTTTTTCATTGTCTTCTTCACAAATGGATACTTGATTATAGGCTGAAAATCCATAGAGAAGATTATAGCAAGGATGACTAGCCACTTGGTCCAAAAATTGTGTTTGTGAAGGGCAGAAGATGATAATCCTTCTTTGTGACAGCATTCAACTTCTGGAAGTGTTGGCACACCCAAATGTTCCTCGTCTTCTTCTTCAAGAAAATGACAATGGGAGAAACCCATTCATTGCTCAAAATTAGAAAGATAATTTTGGCACCCAAGTACTTGTAAATCTTATCTTTTACCAAGAGTGAATACTTTGGGTTTAATTACTAGTGAAGTTACCAAATTGGAACTTAACCTTCAATCAAATCAATCTGATGTTCCCCAAATTGTTTGGAGATTTCTAGCATCTGATCAATAGACTAGGCAAATACATCTTGATATTCAATAAACAAGGCAGTATAGTTTGCCAATTCATTTGGAGTGACTATCTTGGATATTTTCAATACTTTGCTTTCTTCTAAGACAACATCTTGATAGTCATTTGGGTGAAAAACTCCTTCATATGATTGACTTTGCTCAACCAAAGTAGATTGGAGATTAAATGTCCTTCCTCCAAATCAATGCTAGTTGAGGTGATACTATATGGGTTTTCTTCCTTGACCTCCACCTTGTAGCACCCCAAATAGTTGTCGTAGACTGAGTCTGAGTCTGAGCCTTGTTTGAGTCTTCTAAAGACAAAGACAAAGAATCATCAGATTGATTGTCATCTTCCAACAAAGTTGTTCCTCCAAGGTGGGGAACATTCATCCAACTTATTGTCACCAACTGGTGTTCTTTAGACAAAATGTCTTTGAACCACAACTTTTGTTGGTGTCAATCCACCACAAAATGTGCACTATACAACCAAGGTCTTCAAATCAACAAGGGATAACCAGTTTTGGTCTCAATAGAATATAGTTTAATTTGAACAGTACTCATGCAATGATCATTACTATATTGGATAGCATGCCCAAGGGTTGGCATCTAGTTTGATACACAAACTTCAGGATTTAGGATGTTGGTTCAAAAGTATGATACCCCAACCTCTTCATGATATACTCCATCACTACATTCATTCTTGAACACAAGTCAATGGGTATAGATGTGATGATACAACCCGTGATCTACCCATCTACCTTTGAAGATCCTAAAACCGCTTGCTCAATATGATATATGGCTGGGAAATCTTTCTTGAGGATTAACCTTACTTTCTTTAGGGCCAAACTTAGTTTCTTCTCTTTAGGATTGTGACGGGAGTATTGATGGTCTGAACCCAAGGTACTTTGGGTTTGCCCACCTCAGCTTGAATCAGATCTTCAACTTTGGATCTGATATTGGCCCCAAAAATTTGAGGCTTTTCCTTTGGTCTTCCTCCAAAACCATTTTGTGGTCTATATGCATTGCCTCCTTGATTTCTTTCTACAAGGCTTTTGCTAGGGCTTTTTCCAAGATCTTATCCTACTTTGCAGACAAGATTGATTTAAGATGCAATTTCTTTGCCTTCCTCAAATAAGGCAAGGTTGTGCTTTCTTCTTTGGGACCAAGTTTCTTCTTTCTGAGACATGTTTCAACTTGCAATACATCAGTATCCATATATTATCCTTCCAAGGCTAGTTCAACTTTTTTGGAACTTTGTCTTCCAAAATTATACAATTTTTTGTCACCTCCACCTTGGCTTGGGGAGGTGGATGTTTTGGTGGAGTTTGAACAAACCTCACCAAAGGCATTGAATTCAAGTGTTGGGGACATTGACTAGGCATATGACCTAATCCCATACAATTTTTGCACAATAGAACATATCCAATCTGCCGGCAAGGCTCAAGATAGTTTGGAGCCCAATGTCTAAGCAACCTACAATTATAACAAGCCTCATGCACAACATTGAAAAGTGGATTCTGGTTTGGCATTGGCGGTCTTTCGGGTGGAACTTTACTCATATACTTCTTTTGCTCATAGCATGGACCTTGGGATGCCATGCTCAATGGTAGGTGCACTTCTTGGGTCTGATAGACCACCTCTTCCTCCGACTCTTGATATGGGTTTTGATCCTAGGTCAGAGCCCATTAATTTGTTGCATTGGGTATACAAGTCTATTGCTTAAGCACTCTGTCTTGGCATGACCTGATTTTCCACATGAAGTACACCAAACATTTGATCTTCTAAATGAGAGGGGTTTCCCTTTGTCCTTTGCCCAAATCATTTGAATTTTAAAATCCAATAGCTCTTTTATAAAAGTCTATAGCTTAGTGTCTATCTTGTTGTTACTCTTGGCTGGGGTTTGCAATACATTCTTTCCACACCATCTTTTATTCTTCCTCAGCTTGTGATCTTCTTCCAAGTCCAAGGAAGAACTTGATGAGGTGGATGATTCTTCCAAAGAAGAGAAGGTACTATGAGATGCTCTTAATCTCACCTTCCTGGCTTTGTTCTCCCAATTTCTTTAGTTGTTGGCCAAATAAGAGTTGGTTATCTTGTAACAAGCAACATGTTTGAGTACTTTGTCTAAAGAAGTTACATTCCTCTCCTTGGCAAATATCCAAATCTTTGGTGACATTTGGCCAACAAACAAAGTGATGGCTTGGGCATTGGAGTAACCGACCACCAAATTGTTTTAGCACTTGGTTCAATAGTGCCATGAACTACTCAAAGTAGTCTCTCAACTTCTAATTCTAACCATGATCCAAATCATTGAGTGCAATGAAGACACTCATATTGTAATCAACTTCCTAGAAGTTGTCCAAAAGTTCCACCTAGTTGGCTGCTTGAACCCCTTTTGAGTAACATGGGTATACCATCTTCAAGCTTTCTTTTTGAGCAAACTTGCAAAATGTGCAATCTATTTGTGGAGTTGTGTTCCTTGTTGGCAAAGGAAATCACTTCAAACTCCTCAATAAATTCATCAGGGTTTTCATCATGTTGAGTCCCCTTATCCTTTTGGTAGGCTTGCCTTATAATAAGGAAAAATGTCATGTTGATAGGTTGATGGATAGGTTGCTATGGTATCAAACTTGCATGAATCAAGTCACTTGATGGTCCTTCAAAATCAAGCCAAGGGTCCTAAGGTATCAAATTCAACATTGGGTCTTTGTCAAGGAGCACTTTGCCTTTGACCCAAAATTTAGGTAGAAGGTCAATATCATCAAACTGCTCTTCAAGATACCAATGAACCAATCGGGGATCCGCTAATTGGTTGATCGTATGTAAGATTTATTTGCACTCTTCTTCTATCAAGATTTGTGTTGTCTTCTCACAAATCAGTTCTTTCAAATAACTAGCTCCCTTCACAATTGTGGAGGAGGTCTGTGTACTATGTCTCAACAAATATGTTTGTTTTCTTGCATCCTTCTTTTGTTTGGGATTAGGTGGTGAGAAGTAATCTCACCACCCAACTTCTTGTAAGTTGTGAACAAGTTGCAAGTCCAACACCTCCTTCTCCAATTCTTTAGTAGTGAGTAGGTTATTTTGGCCTCCTTCTTTGTCTTCATGTTGAAAATTTTGTCTATGTACACTCTCCTCTCATTGTCCTCTCAATGTAGATATTCATATTTGATGGACAAAGCCTCTTCTTATTCTTCCACTCCCACTTTGGATTGGGTTGATCATTTTGATGCAAAGTATCCAGTCTGATCCAAGTCCTTCTTCCTTTGACCCAAAGTCAACTTCCTTAGGTTGGATCAGATTTCCTTCTTTTGATCCCAACACATCATTCTTCTCTTCTTTCTTTTGATTTGGCTTCAATTTGGCTTCAAAAATGCATTTCTTCTCTAAAAACTACCAAAAAAAAGTGGGTACCACACCTTTTATATTCAAACTCTCCCAAGATTACTCTCTTTCTTTTGGTATTTTGACTCATACCATGTAAGAGTTGCATCCTCAAAGAATTCCGGTAGTAATGAGGCTCATTCATTCTTCCTCCTCTCATTGTTTCCTACACAAGCACTCTTGAAGTCTCTCAATAAAGCCTCCACATCCTCTCCATTCTTCCCAAAGAAAACCATAAGTTTTTCCATCTTAGCCTCTCACTACCTTTCTCCCCTCTCTAATTTTTTTTGTTTATTTTCACTTTCTCTTTCTCCCAAACAATGAAGGTCTTTGAATCCTCTCAACACTCTCTTCATATTCTACTCTAAATTCTCCTTTTTAGAAATGAACCACTACTATCACTTGAACTCCATGAGAAACCTACATAACCTTAACAACCTACACTCCTCATTGATGAGAAATTAACTATCCTGAAATGTCCTCTCCTTACAATGTCATTCAATTTTCCCAAATTAAAAATCTCACTTTTTTGAATTTTTTCACACTTCATCAACACCCTAGGTTGTCCTCTCCCATAAAATTTCAGTCCTTTTAATTAAGTCATTTGGTATACACATTTCTGTATGCAACACACGTTTTTCAGATTTCATCTGAAAACCACACCCTCACTTTAGAAACTTGTAATTTCATGAGCAAGAATGATTTCTTTCCAAATTTTAAGGCTGAACAAAAAAAATCTTGCACTTGATTTTCTTGAAAAATTTCAAAATAATCCAATGAAAAATGAAGAGATAACAAACTCTACACAAAATTCTATAGAGCATGTTTGCAAGAACGGTTTACCCTACCACCTTTCAAAAATTCTAGCTCAATGTGTGTAGCAAACCTTACAATAATTTTAAGTGTCCTAACTGAAAGATAATCAAAACTATCTTCTATCAAAATTTCAATCTAGATTTGAGATTTTGATCATAATCTCCAAAATCTACAATCCACCTCACACAATCTCTCCAAATCCTCTCATGTATAGTATTATGCATAATATCACCTCAAAAAGATCATAATGGATTACAAGGTACACAAATGGGTCCAAGTTTTCTAAGTTCAACCCTCTCCTCCCCCAATGTTCTCTCCAAGTGAGCTCTCATAGTCTTCTTTTGCCTAATATAGAATTGTATGTAAAATATTATCTTGCCTTCTAGAGAGGTCATGACAACAAAACCAAAAATTTGAGCCTAATTACCTCTCATTCAAGATGAAACTTTGATAGCTATTAAGGTTACACACCATAGACTAAGAAGCCAAGAATTCCCAACTCCATTGCACTCCTTTGAGGCTAGAACTCCAAGGTACCTCCAAGACTCAAGATATTTCTCACTAGAGAACTCAATGAAAGATAGTTGCAAATAAAAGGATATTGAGTACCTCCATATCCCTAACTTATATAATTGTGAGAAAGTTACACACCAGAATTACTAATTACCAAAGTAACTCAAGATACTAGGCTAAAAGTCAAATAAAGTAAAAAAGTCTAAGGAAATATCAAAGCACATGGGAATAATCCCATGGGTATGTGATGTTATACTCACCTACCACCTAAGTCAAGGATTCCTTCACGAGGGCTATCTTTGCACCAACAAGGCTTGTGGGCCCAAGAGTCCATAATTCTTCCTCAAAGTCAAAGAACTATGAATAAAACCAAGTCAATACACTAGAAGACAAACTAGTGATGTTCACTTTTTTCACTTTCACTCAAATAGGGTCACCTTTATCTAAGCTAGGACTAACTCTAGCTAATCCTTACTAATGTAAAAGTTTAGCTAAACTTCATAGAGACAATATTTGTATACAACTTGCAATACTAAACTTAATATCCTTATAGAGCATACATGCACCAATGGGTGTTATAGGTCCAAGCCAAGTCTTATGGTGTACATAGAGGGACCTTTCATGTACCCACTCAACTATCCTCCATTGTTGTCTTGGTTGTATAAATGTTGGGACCAATCCTAAAGACTCTACAAGAACTACTCCTTGCCTACCAAGAAGTTCACCCTATAGTGATGGATCATAAGAGATTGATCAATTTCTTGCACTTTCACATTCAAATGGCTATATGGGAAAAACAAGAAGTAGAGAGAGAGTTGATCAAAGCCAACACCCACCTTTTGCACCCAAGGCCCATATGACAACCCGGCAAATATCACTTTTGCGGTAATTGGGTAAGTAAAGTTCGTTCCCGTAGAGATACAAGTCAGAAATGTCCAAATACAAAGTCAAACAGTAACATGTAGTTCTTCTTGGTTGCGTCTTTAATCTCTCAGGTAGAAACCACACCCAAAAGAGAGTAACAAGCATTGACTTGCAGTCTTGTCACAAATTCACACTCCTTAATCACAACTCCATCAAATCTTTCCAAACAATCTTGATTGTGATGATTCAGGCTCTCCCGAAAACGGCACTTCATTGCAAAAGTATTTCGCCTCAGAATTGTGTTCCAGCCCTCCACTGAAGGCACAACTTCCTCGATTGAAATTGCTTCACATCAACTTCGCATTGCACTCACAAATGCAAAATACTACCAACACTACAATTCCTCTCAGATCTATCAAGGCATTGCTTTGATTGCACTTCACTCAAGATCAAACACACAAAATGAAGATCAAGGCTATGGAATCTAACATCCAACAAGCACACTAACTTGCACTTCAAAATTCTTCACACACTCACAAACATAGACACAAAGTTGATACTCAGAATCAAGCTCAAGCGACGAGCACTACTTCACAGCACTTTGCTTTATCTATTCTCAAAAATTATGAGCACTGAACAACATGATATTGCGAATGCCACTCTTAAATAGTGAAGTAATCGACAGTTCTAACAACTATACCGTTCTACAACAACTTTTCTAACCTGCAGATCCAAAATGAAAATGCACCTCTTCATATCTGCCTCTTCAAATCTCAAATTGGTTACTTATCCAATCCGATGTCTACTTCTTCTTCGGCTTTCAAACCCAAACCCGAAGTAACTTTACTTCCTACTACTTTGTCCTCGGGTTTCACATCTTCTACTTCTTCTACCAATTCCAGCAATTCTCTTTCCTGATCTGAAATTCCACTAGAGGGTGATCTATCTAACTCTTAATCTCCCGACCCACTCTTCTCTAATGTCTCTGATGGCAACTCCAAAGACATTTGGACTCCTATGTTATCTACTTTGGGTTTTGCTCTAACATCCTTCCAAAGTTTTGCTAGCTCTATTTTCACTAAGTCTAATCTAATTGAAATGTTATCCTCTACCTCTAAAACCTTTCTGTCTACACAAGTTCTTAATTTGATCAACAAGGCATTCATCTTTGTATCTTTCGCTTGTCTGCGCCTCGTCTCCTGCACCAACAACTTTAACTCATGCAATCGTGCTTCTTCAATTCAAACGCTGGCTTCTGTACTTAACATTGCATTCACCCTGAGGACTATCTCCTTCAATGGCTCCAATCTTGTCTCCCTTTCTCGTTCTCGATCTGTAAGCCATTCCTCTCGGTACATTGCCAACTCTGCCTCAAATTCGGCTTTCACCGTTTCCTTCTCCTTCTCCTTCTGTTCAATCTTCTCTTCCTGATTACGAAGTAACTCTCGCAATCTCTCTTCTTCTCTATACCGTGCAGCCAACTCTCGTTGCCGGAGTTGCTTCTTCTCCTCCATACTCTCCATCACTCTATCGAGCTCTTGATTCTTTGCTGCTACCCTCGCCATAGCATGGATAAGTTCTACTCTTGAATCAGCAAACTGCTGCTTCAAGATTTTGTATTCAGCTACCTGTCTCTCTCTTGCTATGTCACTCTTCCTTGCAAGATCCTCTCAATAGCTCACTTCCCTCTTCATGTCTTCAATTACCTGACTTCTCTCTACTGCCTCCACTTGCAGTACTTCTCTCTCCTTCTCACCTCGGGTTACACTCCTCTTCAACTTCGAGTTTTCTTCTTCTAATCTCACTACCACCTGCAATACAGTCTTTACCTCGGGACAAGTCGACTGCATCTCCTTCTTCTTATGCTCCAACCTCACCAACAATGGGCACACTACCTCTCGTAGGTACTCCACTCCATCACTGGCAACTACTTCCTCCCGCGGAGTGGTCTCTCTTCCCTCCTTGTGTTCTCCTGATACTCGCCTTCTTCTTTGAAGTCTTCATATCGGGATTGATGCCTCACTGCCTGAGCTTTCTTCTACCTCTTCCTTCACTCTACTTGGCCCCGCTTCACACTTCGCTTTACGTTGCGAGCAAACTCCTTGCTGTACTGCAATCTTCTTTTCCTCTGGCACGGTACTTCATCCTCCAGCGCTGTGTTGTCTTCGGCTTCCAACTTTGCTTGCACTTCTTCTTCGTATTTGTCAGCCGCTGGCGCCAATGTCATCTCTCCACCTTCTTCACTATCACTGCTTGTATCTCTGCTCTGCAGTGTCAGCTCAGGTTCCTCCTCATGTTCCAAGTCCTCCGTTTTGAGCTCGGCCTCGGCTTCTGAGTCTTCATCTTCTGACTCAATTACCACCATTCCTTGCCTTGGGTTACTTCTCTGCATCTTCCGAGGTTTCTTGCTTTCTTTGGCTTCTCCTTGCCGACTCCTCTTCTTTATCGGGGTACTCACTATGACCTCCACGTTCTTCCCTATCTTTGCGTAGTAGTCGTCCGTGATCCGGATTTGAAGAATGTATTGCTGCTCCTCGACATCGACCTCCTTTTGCACATCAAGATGGAAAGGCAACACCATCCGAGTCCGCTCCGCCAAGTTCAGCAAATTGAGCCCAAGGTAGAAGTGTGCTGCAAACGGCACAATGTAGTGTGGAGGCGACTTATCCCACAAATTCCACACCATCTGCCTTGTTCTCCCGTGAAAACACCTCGCCCAATTGATTGGTTCTCCTGCAAACAACTTATGGAAGAACACCGCTTGGTGTTTCATCACATAAGTTGTTCTCTCTGGCTTCAAGATCGCCATGAGAGCACTCAAGATCCCTCTCTTCACAAGATCCTTGTAACTCTCAACTTTGTACCCATTCTTTGTTCTTTTTGACGAGAAGGCATCTCTCACCTTCTGAGTCTCTTGGGCTATCTCTCCTTTCCCCAAGAACATGGCTCCCTGCTCCGAGCCTGCCTCCTTCTTGAGTACAAGTCTCCAGTCCGACTCTGTCCAGCGAGCCGGATTTCCTCTCTTCCCTTCTTCCTTGGGTCCATCAAGACACTTACTCTCGATGATTTCTGTCATGAATCTTGGAAAACTTCCATTCCAGTTCCATGCTAGAAAGGTGATCCAAAGTTGGCTCAAGACTTTGATCCTCGTTATCACATCTAATCTCTGAATCGCATGATTTCTCACTACGAATTTGGAGTTCTTCTTCCCTCCTCCCATCTCTTCTACTTTCTCACTTTCTCTTGATTTCACTCTTGCGACTTCTTTCTTGCGCACTAACACGAGTCCAACTCTATTTCTCTTTCCCCAATCACTTGCAAGACGACTCCTCAACGGCAAAGGAAAATTGCTCGACGTTTCGTCGTTGCAGTTTCAATTTTTATAGAGTTGCGCTTCTTCGTCTTCCGTCACTTTGACTTCCTACCGAGAAATCACACCTCCAACATGCACCTGTCACTGTCAATCAACCTTTGCGCGTATGAGCCGCCTATTTTCAAACGGCCCCTTCTTGAATTTCTCGCCCCGACAAAAGGTTGTTAGACTGTCTTCGCCTCGGGTTGAGCTCCCCCCGATCCAAAGACAATTTACTTCGGGTTGTATGCTGACAATGCATTTCCGACTACTTTGCCTTATGACCCGAAGTCACTTTACTTTGGGTTTCATCCCAAAGACTCTTTTCTTTGCCTTCTTCAGCCATATAGGCGCAATCCGACTTCTCTATACACTTCTTCTCCTTTATTTTGAAAAAAACAAAAAATGTGGGCACCACATACCTCCTCCCTCAAATGTGAGCGTCCTTGCAAACATAGACCTTAGATGTTTTAGAAACTTCGGAGTCTATGGTCCAATATCTCTGAACTCTCCACCCGTTTACTCGAGTGGCAAAAGGATTACCTTCCAAGTCAACGAGCTGCATGGATCCATTTTCGTAAAGATGAAGAACTCAATAGGGACCCATCCATCTCAAATGCAACTTGCCTGGAAAAAATATTCGGTGATTGTCATATAACAAAACCAAATCCCCTTCTCGTACAGTCATAGGCCTGATTCTCTTATCGTGCCTGACTTTCCTCTGTGCTTGTACTTCTTTCGTGGTTTGCATTGCATCATCTCTTTTCTCTTCTAACCACATCAGTTGATGAATCCGAAGATCTTGACTTTCTTCTTCCGACATTTGTTCTTCACACAAAACCTGATATGTCGGAACTTCAAATTCAATTGGCAGTATGGGATGCAAGCCATATGTCAAGAAGTATGGAGTTTGTTTGGTTGTAATCTTCTCTGTTGTTCAATATGCCCACAACGCGGCTGGTAATTTTGTATCCCAGTCATAGGCATAATTGACAGTCACCTTATTCAAAATTTTACAAAGTAACCCATTTGCTTTTTTCGTTAAGCCATTTGCTTTTCGGTTATAAGGAGTCGTCTTTAACTTTAATCTGAAAGTACTTGGTTAACGCCTCCATTACAGAGTTCAAAAAATGTGTTCCTCGGTCATTGACCAATTCCAGAGGACACCCATATCGGGAGATGATGTTTCAAAAGAAGAATTCCGCCACAGTTTCAGCATCATCTCTGCGAGTTGCTTCCGTTTCAACCATCTTGGTAGCATAGTCAGTTCAAACCAAAATGTATCGCTTTCTTGTGACTCGGGTCACTGGTTGAATGGGACCCACAAAATCAATCCCCCATTTCTCAAATAGGGCCAAAGGCAAAATTGGTCTCAAAGGCCATTGAGAAGTAGCCGTCGGCTTCCTTGTTCTCTGACAAGCATCACAACTTTGGATATGAGCATGTACATCTTTGTACATTGTAGGCCACCAATACCCTGCCAAAAGAATTTTCTTTACAGTATTCTTCAGAGCATAGTGTCCTCCCGATGCCTTGGAGTGTAAGAATTCAATTACTCCTCCTACTTCATATGACTCCAAGCATCGACGAAGTACTTTGTCTTTGCCCATCTTAAATAAAATGTTGTGTTTAAGCTGGTACGGCCCCATTTTCTTGAGAAAGACTGCCCGCTGTTTCGGGTCCATCCCCTCAGGACAATGGAGAGTATTCAGATAATTATATTCAGCTGCATACCTCGTACTTTGCATTGCTGATAAGTGATACAACTCTTCGTCAAGGAACCGATCGTCAATTTCCCACTCCTGGTCTTGAGTTTCTAACCTGGACAGGAAGTCCGCATTCAAATGCGAAGCTCCCTTCCTTACTTGTACAGTATACGTGAACTCTTGTAATAACAAGATCCATCTTGCAATTCATCCCGATAAATCTACCTTCTTGACCAAATGTTGCAATGCATAATGGTCCACATAGAAGACAAACTCATACCTCAACAAATAACGACAAAATTTCTTATAGGCATACACCATTCCGAGTGCTTCTCTTTCAATTGTCAAATAGTTTTTTTCAGAAACTAAAAGTTGTCTGCTGGCATAATACACCGGGTAGTCCTTCTTCTTCTCGTCCTTCTGACTTAAGACGACTCCGATGGCCATGGACAAAGTGTCCACATATACATGAAAAGGGACGTCCCAATTTGGGACCCTCATGACTGGTGCTTCAACCAGTTTCTTCTTCAACACCTGGAAAGCTTCTTCTTGATTTGCTTCCCATAGATAGTCTTCGGATTTCTTCAAAAGCTTTGTAAGTGGTGCAGCAAGCACTGCATAGTTTGACATGAAGCGTCTGTAATATCCGACATGTCCCAAGAAGGCTCTCAGCTCCCGGATGTTCTTCGGGGATTCCAAAGCTGCAATTATCTTGACCTTCTTGACATTGACTTCAATACCTCGGCTTGACACCGGATGCCCCAGAAGAATTCCCTCTTTCATTGCGAAGAAGCATTTCTCCGGGTGTAATGACAAGCCGGCAAAACAACACCTTTCAAACGTTTGGCAAAGGTAATCTAAATGTACATCTCTTTGCCCAAACACACAAAAGTCATCAATAAAAACTTCCACAAATTTGCGCTAGAAATCTTTGAAGATTGAATTCATCATCCGCTGGAAAGTAGCGGGAGCATTACACAACCCAAAGGGCATTTGATTGTAAGCAAAAGTGCCCCAATTGGTCGTGAATGTAGTTTTATCCTTGTCTTCTTCTCAAATGGATACTTGATTGTACCCTGAAAATCCATCGAGAAAACTATAACAAGGATGTCCAGCTACCTGATCTAAAATTGTATTGGTAAAAGGCAAGGGATGATGATCTTTCCTTGTGACTGCGTTCAACTTCCGAAAGTCTTGGCACACTCGGATCTTCCCTATTTTCTTCTTCGGGACAATGACATTGAGGGAGAGCCATTCACTGCTTAAGACAGGGAAGATAATTCTGGCCCCTAAGTACTTATCGATTTCATCTTTCACCAAAAGCGAGTACATCGGGTTCAGACGGTATTGTCGCTGCCAAACCGGAACTGCACCTTCAATCGGATCAATCCGGTGTTCTCCGAATTCTCATGGAATACCCGGCATTTGATCAATCGATCAGGCAAATACATCCTGGAATTCTATAAACAGGGCAGTGTATCTTGCCTACTCCTTCGAAGTAACTGTCTTCGAGATTTTTAAAATTTTTTCTTCAATTAATAAAACATCTTGACAGTCATCGGGGTTGATGACTCCTTCAACATGGCTTACTCGGCTTAACCTGAGGCAAGCGGGCATCAAACCCCCTTCCTCCAAGTCAGGTTCACCCGAGGTGAGGTCATATGGATCTTCGTCTTCAACATCCACCTCATAGCATTCCAAGTAATTAACTTGGACTTCGTCTTTGGATTCGTCTGAGGACGAAGACAATGAGTCTTTGGATTCGTCCTCCTCTTCTGATGAACTTGTTTCCCCAAGATAGGGAACCTTCATCCAACTCACAGTCACCAGCTTCTGATCTTCAGACGAAATGTCCTTGAATCTTAACTTCTGCTGATGCCAATCCACCACAACTTGGGCACTGTACAACCAAGGTCTGCCAATCAACAGAGGGTAACTAGTTTTTGTCATTGGTCGCAACATGATGTAATTCAACTTGAAGGGTACCCCTCCAATGATTGTGGTAATGTTTGACAGCATGCCCAATGGCCGTCTCCTAGTTTGGTCTGCAAACTTCAACACTCGGGGTGTTGGTTCAAACGTGTAATACCCAAGTCGATTCGCAGTATCTTTGGTCATGACATTTACACCAGACCCAAAGTCAATGGGTATCGATGTGATCATGCACCCTGCAATCTCCGTGTCTACCTCGGGAGATCCCAAATCTTCTTGTTCAATACGATAAATAGCAAGCAGGTCCTTCTTTGACATCAACCTCACCTTCTTGAGGGCCAAATTTAGCTGTCTCTTGTACAGCTTGTTATCTTCCCACAATTGCTTGAATGTTATGTTGGTATTTGTGGTGGCCAGATCTGCTATAATATCATATTGGGGAACTCCTCTTTGCTTTCGGCTTTGGGTCCGAAGTCTCTCCATGTTCCCACTTGACTTCGGGACGCTTCAAAATGGTGACGGGCTTGCTGATGGCCTTGACCCGAGGTTCCTCAGGTTGGCCCACCTCGGCTTGGATCAGACCCTTTACTTCAGATCGGATGTCCGCCGGAAAAATTGGAGACTTTGTCTTTGTCTCCTCTTCCAAACTCAGTTCCCGAGTCATGAGTAGTGCCTCCTTTAGTTCTTTCCACAAGGCTTTAGCTTTGGCTTTTGCAAGGATCTTTTCCTCCTTAGCAGAAAGAATTGCTTTTGGGCGCAGTCTCTTCGCCTTTCTCGAAGATGACAAGGTCGTACTCAATTCTTCGGGATCACGCTTCTTCTTACTAGAGCGTGTTTCAACCTTCAAAATTTCAAAGTCCGGCCATTCTCCTTCTGAGGCCGGACTCCCTTCTTGAGGTCTTTCTTCCTCAAGAGTGATACAATTTACATTCGTATCCCCCTTTGGCTAAAGGGCTGCACGCTCAGCGGGGGTCTGTACATACTTTACAGGCGGCTTTGGGTTTGGTGGGTGAGGACATTGGTTGCCTGTATGCCTCGATCCTTTACAATTTCCGCACAAGGGAACGTATCCAATTGGCCTTCTTGGTTCCGGATAGTTTGGAGACCAATGTCCCATCGAGCCACAATTATAACAGGCTCCGGGCGCAACATTCTGAGGCCGATTTTGGTTGCTCATCGGTGGTCTTCATGGAGGAGCATTGGGGTTATACTCCCTCGGTCTAAACCTCGGACCTTGATACAATGTGCTTGCTTGAGGCTGTACTTCCTAAGTTTGGTACACTTCCACTTCGTCCTTGTCTTGATTCCATCCCGAAACCCAATCAATTTGCTACACCGGGAATGCATTACGAGTATTACATTCTGTGTTGGTGTGGCCGGATTTGCCACATGCGGTGCACCACACATTAGATTGTCTTAATGCTGGGACCTTTCTTTGGTCATTGGCCCCAATCATCTGGATCTTGAAATCCGAAAACTCCTTAATGAGGGCATCTAGCTTGGTATCCGCCTTATGTACACTCTTTGCTGGAGGAGTCACTGGTTTCTTGCCTCCACGTCTTTTGACTCGTCTTGGCTTTGATTCTTCTTCGGATTCCGAAGAAGAGCTCGAAGACGTAGAGGATTCGTCCAAAGAAGGGGAGGTGCTGCACGAAGCTCTCCTTCTGGGCTTCTTGCCTTTCTTCTCCCAATTTCTCTGGTTACCGGCAGAGTGAGAGTGGGCCGCTTCATAACGAGCGACATGTTTGAGTACTTTGTCCAGGGAAGTTACATTCTTCTCCCAAGCAAAGATTCGTATCTTTGGTGAAAGGCCGCACCCAAGGAACCAGGTAATGGCTTGGGCATTGGAGTGACCCACCACCCCCGATTGCTTGGGAACTCGGTTCAGTAGTGCCATGAACAGCTCAGAGTAGTCTCTCAAATTCCCCTTCTTGCCACGGTCCAAATTGTTGAGTGCCACGAAGACACTCGTATCATAGTCAACTTCCCGGAATTGTTCCAGGAAGTTGTTTCTCAAGTCTGCCCAGTCCGCTGGTACAAACTCCTTCTGGGTCATATGGGTGTACCAGCTCCGAGGTTTCTTGCGGGGTAGACTTGGGAAAATTCTCAGTCGATCCGCCGAGTCATGCTCCTTGTTAGCAAAGGAGATGACTTCAAATTCTTTGATGAAATCATTGGGGTCTTTGTCTTGTTTTGTCCCCTTGTACTTCTGATAGGCATGTTGGGTGATAGGCAGCGAAGTCATCGTTCGATGCACTGGGATCGGCTGAGGTAGTGTTGAACTTGACGGAACTGAAGAATTGGCTGGTATTGACGCCGTGTTGTCAGCCCAGGGATTCCAATTCGTCAAATTCAAGGTGGGATCTTCTTCGACAATTTCTGCTATGAGGGTGTCGACTTCAACCCAAGTGGAAGATTCAGGATCAACACCTTTGATTGGTTCTTCAAAATTCCTTTGGGACAACCGAGGAATCGTTTGTAGAAGATGTTGACACTCGTCTTCAGTAAGTATACGTGCTGTCTTTTCCAAACAAAGTTCCTCAAGGAAACAACTTCCTTTACAGCTCTAGAGGAAGTTGGTGTACTAAGCCGCAATGCATATGTTTACCCACTTGATTCTTTCTTCTTCTTGGAAGAAGAGGGAGATGCAAAGTAGCCTTGCCAACCGCCTTTGCATTTCTTGTGGTCAAGTTCTCGTAGGGCTTCTTGCACTTCGTGAAGGAGTTGAAAATCCAACGCCTCTCATTCAGTTTTGTCAACAATGGATGGGACATTCAGACGTTCTTCTTCTTCACGCTGAAGTGCTCGTCTTCGAGCCCTCTCTTCCCGTTGTTCTCTCGATGCAGACATTCATATTGCGTTGATACCCTCTTTCCAATTTGGCTTTGTATTCTTCCACTTCCAAGATTTGTATCCTCGGTAGCGGCGCCAAAAATCATGTGACAACCTAACAAATATCACTTTTGCGGTAATCGGGTAAGTAAAGTTTGTTCCCGTAGAGATACGAGTCAGAAATGTCCAAATACAAAGTGAAACAGTAACATGTAGTTCTTCTTGGTTGCGTCTTTAATCTCTCAGGTAGAAACCACACCCAAAAGAGAGTAACAAGCACTGACTCGCAATCTTGTCACAAATTTCACACTCCTTAATTACAACTCCATCAAATCTTTCCAAACAATCTTGATTGTGATGATTCAAGCTCTCCCAAAAATGGCACTTCACTGCAAAAAGATTTTGCCTCAGAATTGTGTTCCACCCCTCCACTGAAGGCACAACTTCCTCGATCAAAATTGCTTCACATTAACTTTGCACTGCACTCCCAAATGCAAAATACTACCAACACTACAATTCCTCTCAGATCTGTCAAGGCATTGCTCCGATTGCACTTCACTTAGGATCAAACACACAGAATGAAGATCAAGGCTGTGGAATCCAACATCCAACAAGCACACTGACTTGCACTTCAAAATTCTTCACACACTCACAAACATAGACACAAAGTTGATACTCGAAATCAAGCTCAAGCAACGAGCACTACTTCACAGCACTTTGCTTTATCTATTCTCAAAAATTATGAGCACTGAACAACATGATACTGCGAATGCCACTCTTAAATAGTGAAGCAATCAACAGTTCTAACAATTATACGGTTCTACAACAACTGTTCTAACTTGCAGATCCAAAATGATAATGCACCTCTTCATATCTGCCTCTTCAAATCTCAAATTGGTTACTAACCCTATCCAATGTCTACTTCTTCTTCGGCTTTCAAACCCAAACCCAAAGTAACTTTACTTCCTACTACTCTGTCCTCGGGTTTCACATCTTCTACTTCTTCTACCAATTCTAGCAATTCTCTTTCCTGATCTGAAATTCCACTAGTGGGTAATCTATCTAACTCCTTATCTCCCGACCCACTCTTCTCTAATGTCTCTGATGGCAACTCCAAAGACATTTGGACTCCTATGTTATCTACTTCGGGTTTTGCTCTAACATCCTTCCGAAGTTTTTCTAGCTCTATTTTCACTAAGTCTAATCTAATTGAAATTTTATCCTCTACCTCTAAAACCTTTCTGTCTACACGAGTTCTTAATTTGATCAACAAGGCATTCATCTCTGTATCTTTCGCTTGTCTGCGCCTCATCTCCTGCACCAACAACTTCAACTCGTGCAGTCGCGCTTTTGCAATTCAAACGCTGGCTTATGTACTTAACATCATGTTCACCCTGAGGACTATCTCCTTCAATGGCTCCAATCTTGTCTTCCTTTCTTGTTCCTGATCTGTTAGCCATTCCTCTCGGTACATTGCCAACTCTACCTGGAATTCGGCTTTCACTATTTCCTTCTCCTTCTCCTTCTGTTCAATCTTCTCTTCCTGACTACAAAGTAACTCTCGCAATCTCTCTTCTTCTCTATACCGTGCAGCCAACTCTCATTGCCAAAGTTGCTTCTTCTCCTCCATACTCTCCATCACTCTATCGAGCTCTTGATCCTTCGCTGCTACCCTCGCCATAGCATGGATAAGTTCTACTCTTGAATCAGCAAACTGCTGCTTCAAGATTTTGTATTCAGCTACCTGTCTCTCTCTTGCTATGTCACTCTTCCTTGCAAGATCCTCTCGATAGCTCACTTCCCTCTTCAGGTCTTCAATTACCTGACTTCTCTCTACTGCCTCCGCTTGCAGTACTTCTCTCTCCTCCTCACCTCTGGTTACACTCCTCTTCAACTTTGAGTTTTCTTCTTCTAATCTCACTACCACCTGCAATACAGTCTTTACCTCGGGACAAGTCGACTGCATCTCCTTCTTCTTATGCTCCAACTTCACCAACAATGGGCACACTACCTCTCGCAGGTACTCCACTCCATCACTAGCAACTACTTCCTCCCGCGGAGTGGTCTCTCTTCCCTCCTTGTGTTCTCCTGATACTCGCCTTCTTCTTTGGAGTCTTCGTATCGGGATTGATGCCTCACTGCCCGAGCTTTCTTCTACCTCTTCCTTCACTCTACTTGGCCCCGCTTCACACTTTGCCTTATGTTGCAAGTGAACTCCTCGCTATACTGCGATCTTCTTTTCCTCTGGCACCGGTTCTTTGTCCTCCAGCGCTGTGTTGTCTTTGGCTTCCAACTCGGCTTGCACTTCTTCTTTGTATTCGTCACCCGCTAGTGCCAATGTCATCTCTCCACCTTCTTCACTATCACTGCTTGTATCTCCACTCTGCACTGCCAGCTCAGGTTCCTCCTCATGTTCCGAGTCCTTGGTTTTGAGCTCGGCCTCAGCTTCTGAGTCTTCATCTTTTGACTCAATTACCACCATTCCTTGCCTCGGATTACTTCTCTACATCTTCCGAGGTTTCTTGCTTTCTTCGGCTTCTCCTTGCCGACTCCTCTTCTTTATCGGGGTACTCACTATGACCTCCACGTTCTTCCCTATCTTTGCGTAGTAGTCGTCTGTGATCCGAATTTGAAGAATGTATTGCTGCTCCTCGACATTGACCTCCTTGTACATCAGGATGGAAGTGCAAAACCATCCGAGTCCGCTCCGCCAAGTTCAGCAAATTGAGCCCAAGGTAGAAGAGTGCTGCAAACGGCACAATGTAGTGTGGAGGCAACTTATCCCGCAAATTCCACACCATCTGCCTCGTTCTCTCGTGAAAACACCTTGCCGAATTGATTGGTTCTCCTGCAAACAACTTATGGAAGAACACCGCTTAGTGTTTCATCACATAAGTCGTTCTCTCCGGCTTCAAGATCGCCATGAGAGCACTCACAATCCCTCTCTTCACTCGATCCTTGTAACTCTCAACTTTATACCCATTCTTTGTTCTTCTCGACGAGAAGGCATCCCTCACCTCCTGAGTCTCTTGGACTATCTCTCCTTTCCCCAAGAACATGGCTCCCTGCTCCGAGCCTGCCTCCTTCCCGAGTACGCGTCTCCAATCTGACTTTGTCCAGCGAGCCGGATTTCCTCTCTTCCCTTCTTCCTTGGGTCCATCAAGACACTTACTCTCGATGATTTCTGTCATGAATCTTGGAAAACTTACGTTCCAGTTCCATGCCAAAAAGGTGATCCGAAGTTGGCTCAAGACTTCAATCCTCGCTATCACATCTAATCTCCGAATTGCATGATTTATGACTATGAATTTGGAGTTCTTCTTCCCTCCTCCCATCTCTTCTACTTTCTCACTTTCTCTCAATTTCACTCTAGCAACTTCTCCCTTGCGCACTAACACGAGTCCAACTCTATTTCTCTTTCCCCAATCACCTGCATGACGACTACTTAACGGCAAAGGAAAATTGCTCAACATTTTGTCGTTGCAATTTTGATTTTTATAGAGTTGCGCTTCTTTGTCTTCCGTCACTTTGAGTTCCTACCGAGAAATCACACCTCCAACATGCATCTGTCACTGTCAATCAACCTTCGCGCGTATGAGCCACCTGTTTTCAAATGGCCCCTTCTTGAATTTCTCACCCCGACAAAAGGTTGTTAGACTGTCTTCGCCTTGGGTTGAGCTCCCTCCGATCCGAAGACAATTTACTTTGGGTTGTATGCTGACAGTGCATTTCCAACTACTTCGCCTTATGACCCAAAGTCACTTTACTTTGGGGTTTCATCCTGAAGACTCTTTTCTTCACCTTCTTTGGCCATACAGGCGCAATCCGACTTCTCTATACACTTCTTCTCCTTTATTCTGAAAAAAACAAAAAATGTGGGCACCACAGCCCAACTTGTAGAAATAAAAGGGTATGGTGTGCAAGACAACTAATATCATGATCCAAGAGAATCTCAAGAGATGGTCTATCTTTGTGAATGGCCAATATATGTAGAATGGAGAGGTCAGTATGGTGACCATGGCCATGGAGCACCACAAAGTGAGAGTGGGGCACTATGGGAGGAAGAAGACTTCATGTCCATGAAGGCTTGAATTTGACACCTTGAAGCTACTTGTAATACCAAGGGTTAGCCATATGATCTAGATGTGAAATTTGGTTTGGTAACATCTAGAATGATGTTATACATGATAGTCAAAATAGATCAGATAGAAGTATCACCAAAAGAGTACTTCTACTAATAGAGTAGGAACCAAAATATGCCTGAAATCTTGGAAGGCAATTTCGGAGGCCTAAACGGATGAATTAGGCCTCAAAAAATGTGCAGATTCCCCCTCCCAATGGAAGAAAGGCTGGACTTCCCTCCCCCCTGCTTTGTCTTGTCGAGAGCTTTCCAACGGTTCCTTACTCACGTGATTTTGAGATTCCTACAGGAAGATTCCCTAAAAGATTCCCTCTAGTCAAAGTTTGACCAACCAGATAGGACCTAGACCAGACAGGTCACCCATCCAAGTAAGTAATCCAAGGGTGGAGCTTGCTGACATGTCACCTATCTGTGTCCCTAATCCTATGGTGGAGCTTCCTTGGAGGAGATCCTCTTTGTCTATATAATAAAGAGAAGGTGCTCCCTTGGGGCATCGAATGTTTGAGTGTGCAATCTGTGTTTTCTCTCTTCTCTTGTCCTCGGAGTATTACAATGGTATCAAAGTGAGTGTTCTAGTCCAAGAGAGTGGATCACACCTCTTGGAATAGCATGAACTACTGAAACTGAGTAATTTGAGGTGGAGAACATAGAGTAATTGCTAGACTTAGGAAGGACTTTAGAGAGCGGATGGGATGATGTGCCGGGGGGACAATTTCCCGCACCTAGCTTTCCATTCTCACACCCATTCCACATCAAGGTTATGTCCATCCAATGTGAGCAGATGAGAGTATCGCTAGTTTATCACTTTGGTGCGGAATTCATGGACAGAGTGATGAACTCACCAAACTCGGTGATTCTACCTCTGGTGATATATGACAGAGAGTGGGATTTGACGATCTACATTCTATTGTGATAATATGGATATGAATGTCCCAAATCCTCTCCCTTTCAACACTCAAGTAGAAATCCATTATGTAGTGAGGCCGAAAGTGATGTTTAGAGATTTTGTGGTTAGGAATTTTGGTGAGGAGTATTATCAACGAGTAATAGCTTCTGAGGTCCCAATGGTAGTTCCGATAGTTTGTGCACCTTTCAGAGTGATTATATTGACTCTGTATTGAAGTAGACGTTAGCAATTGGGTGTTGCAAGAACCATGGATCCGTAGTTGCAAGAGCTGGTGCAAGGAATGCAAGGGATGTTGAATGAATTTCAAGAGATTAAGATGACCATGGAGACATTACAAAGTCAAGTGCAAATCCTCAGGAACGATCAAGCCATGCAAGAAGAAGAGCCGTCTCAAACCCAGTACTTGGGACTGAAGTACTTGGAGAGGCACTTGTGCCTACAAACCCTATCAACGATGAAGCCACATTGCTGCTCCGGATGAAGAAGACCTGCATCGAGCCTTACAAGGAGCAACGTACGATGGGGTAGTGGAAAATTGGATCGCAAGAATAAATCTATATTTTTTATTGTTCTCAACAGAGATCACAGAGCATGCTGCATGCGTGTTTGCATGTGGGTACTTGACTGATAAAGCCCTCACATGGTATGATGCTTGGGAACGATCCATGCTGGCAGAGAGAGATTGGAGGTCACATGGACAACAATGCAAGAAGGACTGCTAAAGAATTTCCAATTGGTGGATTCTGTGCAGATGGCTCAAACCCGACTATGGGGATTGAGACAAGAGAAAAGTGTACAAGAGTATGTGGAGGCATTTCTGGATCTACAAGTTGCAATTACCGACATGAGTCCAATAGAGGCTCTCGATAATTTCAAACGGGGGTTGAAAGAGCGGATTTGCCAAGAAGTCATGGTGCAAAACCCTCGCATGGTATTTGAAGCTATTGCTTGTGCGCATAGAATAGCAAGAGCATTAGGTGGAGGTGAAGGAGTAGTTTCACCTCAATATTATCGGGCAGAAATGCCACACATGGGTGGACCAGTACCAATGGAATTGGGCAACCTTTGCTTCCGGGATCGAGGAGCACGGCCGCTTCAAGGGGAGCGGGGACGGGTAGAAGAACAAAGAGATGGAGTCCCATGAGGAGAAGGGACTCAGGGAGAACAATGCCGTTGTTACAATTGTGGCCGTATTGGGCACATTTCTACCAATTGTCGCACTCGTTTCCCTAGAGGCCCTCGGCCTTCGTACAGGTGATCTTTGAACAACATGGAGAGGCACATTGAAGAGGAGGAGGTGGAAACCACTTCGGAAAATGAAGATTGCCAATAAATGTACCTTGCGGCCTTATTGGCTCAAGAAGGAAATAGAGAAGCGAGGGAAGGAAGAAGAATAATGCGCAAAGATCCCGAAAGGCAACCTCACAATTGATTGTTGTGAATGGAATCCTAGAAGGTAATCAAGTGAGAGTATTAATAGATCTGGGAGCAACAGAGAATTTCTTGTCTCGCTCTATTGCAATAAGCTTGGGAATAGATCTAGAGAGGGATGGAAGTGAAGAAGTAGAGTTACCAAATGGGCAAATAGAGAGGATTGAATCATTACCTAGACGGGTAACCCTCTCTGTAGGAGAATATCAAGAAGCAATTGAGTGGCGAGTGATACAATTAGCCCGTTATGATGCAATTTTAGGCATACCATGGATGGAGCAATACAACCCAATGGTGGATTGGAGGAAGAAAGTAGTGAGAATCCACCAATGGTCAATCATTGGGGTTAAAGAAAAATCACACAAGCAAAAAATACCTCTATATGTCATAGGGATGACAACTATCTGTAAGACCAATAGATGTTTTATGGGTCTAATAAGAGAAGTCCAGAGTGCACAACTTGCTGGACAAATTTCTGAGAAATTGAAGGATGTGGTGGATGAGTTTCAAGATGTCTTTCCCAATGATCTACTCTCAGGATTACCACCTAAAAGGCGAGTAGATCACAAAATAGAGACACTCCCAAGGAAGACACCTCCTTGTAAGGCCCCATATTGCCTATCACCTCATGAGTTGGAGGAGTGTAAGACTCAAATTGAGGAGATGCTATAGAAAGGGTTCATCCAACCTAGCATATCACCATATGGGGCCTCTGTCTTGTTTGTGAAGAAGAAGGATGGTACAATGCGCATGTGCATTGACTATCGAGGTCTCAATCAGCAAATAGTGAAGAACAAATACCCCTTACCTTGCATGGATGACCTGTTTGATCAACTCCATGGAGCAAGATACTTCACCAAATTGGACTTGCGGAGCGGTTACAATCAAATCCGAATTGCATAGGAGGATGTGTACAAAACTACCTTTTGAACCAGGTATGGCCACTTTGAGTATCTTGTGATGCCTTTTGGCCTCACCAATGTGCCTGCCACTTTCATGAGCCTAATGAATGACATATTTTGTCCATACTTGGATAACTCTGTTATCGTCTTCTTGGATGATATCTTAGTATATAGTAGCACAATGATAGAACACAAACAACATCTACGAGAGGTCCTCCAGATTCTAAGAAAAAATCAGTTGTACGCCAAAATCTCAAAGTGTGAGTTTGGCAAGTCTGAAGTAGACTACTTAGGGCATAGAGTAAGTGCAAAGGGCATTCAAGTATTGACAGATAAAATGGAGGTCATTCAAAAATGGAGTGCCCCAGGAGATCAGACTTAACTTAAGAGCTTCTTGGGGTTGACGGGATTCTATCATAGATTTTTCAAGGACTTCTCTAAGGTTGCACAGCCTTTAACAACACTACTTGGCAAGGGGAAGAAGCGGACATGTGGAACTGCACAAGAGTTGGCCTTTCAAGAATTGAAGGCCGCCTTGCTACATGCACCAATCTTGAAGTGGTATGACCCAAAACATCCAATCAAGTTGGCTATAGATGCATCAGGCGTAGCAATAGGAGCAGTCCTCCAACAAGAGTGGCATGACGGATGGCATCCAATTGCATAATTCTCTCAAAAGTTGTTACCGGCAGAGCGCAATTACCACACCACAGAACAAGAAGAGCTGGCCATCGTTCTAGCAACCAAGCATTGGAAGCACTACTTGGGCAAGAAGGCATTTGTAGTAGAGATAGACCACAAACCTCTAGTCTACCTCGAGACGCAGAAGGATCTATCTCATCACCAAATTCGGTGGGCAGAGTGGCGACAATGCTTCAACATGACAATCACCTACGTGGAAGGTAAGAAGCAACTTGCAGATGCATTCACCCACATGCCAATGTCCAACAACTTGGTAGTAGAGGTTAAGATTAACCCTGAATTCTGGCAAGAGATTCTAGCTGCTACAAAAACTAATCCACAGATTATAGAAGCGCAATCGTCCAAAGGTGTCACCAGCACCCAAGGACTCACCTTTTGGGAGGGCCGATTGTGGATCCCAAATGTCCCGCACCACCATTCTAGCGGAATGTCATGATTCAACCATTCTAGCTCATGTCGGAGTAGACAAGACCTTGGAGGCAATCAAGCGCCATTACTATTGGCCCAAGATGAGCAATGACGTGATGGACTATGTGCGTAGCTGC
Organism: Lunularia cruciata; assembly: GCA_948567375.1. NCBI lineage: Eukaryota > Viridiplantae > Streptophyta > Marchantiopsida > Lunulariales > Lunulariaceae > Lunularia > Lunularia cruciata. Next base: position 14,537,448 of record OX419760.1, read on the forward strand.
CTACTTTGTCAATAGAATAAAGCTTCTAATCAAGCTCCTGTAGGGCTCCTTCAACCTCTCCCCACTCCTACCCAACGTTGGGAACAAGTGAGTATGGATCTCGTTTGTGAATTACCCAAGACCACCTCAGGGTTTGACTCCATTGTGGTCTTTGTGGACCGGCGCAGCAAAATGATTCATGTACGCCCTACCACCAAGGAGGTGACCGCTCCACAACTAGCTCAACTATACTTAGATGCAGTCTTTGCTCACCATGGCTTGTCTGGAGTACTCATCACCGATAAAGGCACCCAATTCACCAGTTTGTTTTGGCAAACACTCTTTGGTTTCTTGAAAACCAAGTTGGCCATGTCTACAACTTACCACCCCCAAACAGATGGCCAAACAGAGCAGGCTAATCGCATGATTGAAGACATGTTATGCAGCTCCACCTTAGAAGAGCAAGAGAGGTGGGACACCCTACTACCGTTGGTGGAATTTGCTTACAACACTTCAATGAATGCCTCCACCCAGGTCACTCCGTTCTTCCTTATGTATGGTGAGCATCCCTTCACACCTTCTAGCTTGATGAAGATCCGTCCAGTGACTACCAAGGTTGATGCAGTCAACACATTTGTTTCTAGAATCCAACAAGGTGTGGAGAGCGCCAAGCACAGGTTACAGATTGCACAAAATCAACAAAAGCAGTATGCTGATGCACACCGTAGGCACATGGAGTTCAATGTTGGGGATCAAGTTTGGTTATCGACAACCAACCTCACATTAGTTGGATCTCGTAAGCTCAGACCTTGTTTTATTGGGCCTTTCTTGATTCTTTGTCGCATCGGTGCTGTGGTCTATCACCTTGAGCTACCACCACACATGAAGATCCATCCAGTGTTCCATGTCTCCCTATTACGCAGATATGCTCCCCGATCAGGCCAAGGTCCTTCCACACAGGACATTCGACCTTGTCCGACAGTCATTGATGGCATAGAGGAATATGAAGTGGAGCGGATTCTCCAAAAGCGCATGCGTGATACTCGCCATCCGCGGGTGGAATATCTAGTACAATGGAAAGGTTACCCCCTCTATGAAGCAACCAGGAAACCCGCTGCAAATTTGGCACATGCACCGATGTTGGTGCAAGCATTTGAGCAACAATTGCACAACAAGGACGTTGTGTCTTAAAAGGAGGGAGGTCTGTAATACCAAGGGTTAGCCATATGATCTAGATGTGAAATTCGGTTTGGTAACATCTAGAATGATGTTATACATGATGGTTGAAATAGATCAGATAGAAGTATCACCAAAAGAGTACTTCTACTAATAGAGTAGGAACCGAAATATGCCTAAAATCTTTGAAGGCAATTTTGGAGGCCTAAACGGATGAATTAGGCCTCAAAAATGTGCATATTCCCCCCCCCCACGGAGGAAAGGCTGGACTTTCCTCCCCCGTGCTTTGTCTTGTCGAGAGCTTTCCAACAGTACCTTACTCACGTGATTATGAGATTCCTACAGGAAGATTCTCTAAAAGATTCCCTCCAGTCAAAGCTTGTTTGACCAACCAGATAGGACCTAGATCAAACAGGTCACCCATCCAAGTAAGTAATCCAAGGGTGGAGCTTGCTGACATGTCACCTATCTGTGTCCCTAATCCTATGGTGGAGCTTCCTTGGAGGAGATTCTCTTTGTCTATATAATAAAGAGAAGGTGCTCCCTTGGGGCATCGAATGTTTGAGTGTGCAATCTGTGTTTTCTCTCTTCTCTTGTCCTCAGAGTATTACACTACTCTAGAAAATCAAGAATCCTCCTTGAAGATAAAGCAAGGTGAGTTCATTGTGCTTTCCAACAACTACAAGGCTTGGAAGCATGATAATGACATTGTGCTAATAAAGCAAAAGGAGGAGTTATGGAGCATCTGCCTTGCAGTAATGAAAGTAGGGTCTACCCAATGAGAGAAGGCCTTCACAGATTACAAGACCACATAGGAAGAGAGTATGCAGGAAAAGGATTGTGAGATAGCCAAGATGATTGAGGAGATAGCAAGCTCAAGGCAAAAGATTACCCAAAGGACTTCAACCTAATAACTATCAAGAGTAGATCCAAGCAGCAAGTGGAGGAAATGAAGAAGAATCATGCCAAGGAGTTGGATGATAGGGACAAGGAGGTGATGTCCCCAAAGAAGGAGCTAGATGTTCTATAGTAGGAGAAGGCCATAGAAGAGCAATCTTGTGATGCCACCTTGGAAGTTGCCAAGATGCGCATTGAGAAGTTGACTACCATTGTGGTTGGCCATGAAGACAAAGCCCACATCCTCTAAGTACAAGTTAGACAAGAATTAGAGATGGAGTTGCAATTCATCTATGATACTCTAGATGAGGAATGAATGAGAGTTCTTATAGTCATGGACAATGCTACTACAAGTGGAATTCGCAATTACAACCCAAGCTCACCAGACTAAGTTGCGGGAGCTGAAGTGGGAGATACAAACATTAGAAGCCAAGACCTACTCCACTGAACAATTGACCAAGCTTCTAGAGAAGTTGTGCAAGCATGGTGATGCCAAGTTCAAAAGTATCTCAAGTAGTATCCACCATAAACTAGAGGAGTACAACAAACACTTCAAAGAGTTGATTTTGAGGTGTAAAGGTGAAGGAGGGTCAAGGAAGTACATTGTGGTGGAAAATACCTATATAGTTGTATAGTTTTGGACCATTGGGATGTGGTTGTCTTGACACAATCATCATGATGGAATGTATCCACTTGATGACATGTATAGGACTCCTTTGAGCAATTAAGGCTTTAAACATTAAATTAGTTCTTCCGTAAATATCTGATTGTTTAGACCATTCTCCAGATGTGTTGTTGGAGTCATGGTATTAGTGTACAATAAGCACCTCTTTGCAGGTGGCACCACCATAGCATTGAATCTGTAACAACCAATTAGGTAGAATAGGGTTAGTCTTAATTCATAGTAATGGGTTTGTGGCATCGCACAACTGTGGATGCACCCCATCTTGTTGTAGTAAAGAGTATAAGGGGAGTCATCCTAACTTAATACAAGTTAAGTCACCATAGATTGAAATTCCATTTCATACCTATCTATCAAACTTGTGAATGTAGAATCTCATTGCTTGTGTGTTTGAGCATTTGAATTTGTTGTAGGGATGATGCTTGAGGACCTCTTATGTGTACCTCTTGAGTGTATCAATTTCAATATGGTGTTTGTTTTTTTGATTGATGAGTTGAGTAGCATTGAGAAACTCAAAGTAGGAATGCAAGTGCTGACGTGCCGGAGTGCAATCAAGCTTGGGAATTTTGAAGTGTGGGGGCAACACATTGAGAGCCATGATGGTTGTGAGTATTGTAAATAATCACATGTAATAAAAAGCTTTGGGTATCATAGACCTATAGTATAGTGGTGAGGAGTGCCTTTGAGAAGGGTAGAATGCTCTCTTTTGCACTACGGTATGCATTATATAGGTAACTGCAAGGGAAAGACCTTTGGGGCTGATGACCAATATGATAGATTGAATCATCACCTTCATGAGCTTGCGCAATGAGATATCATTTGTGAATGTGATTTAGTGGTTTTTTTGTTCTTGTAATGTGACTTAGAAGGGTACCCTACCCTCTTTTAGGAACTGTCCTACCAAGAGGTTAACTACATAGCAATAGCCAACTTGTGCCAAAGCAACACTTTTGCTTCAATCCTAGCCAATTCAAAATTGTATCCCCATGGGAACAAACTATTATTACCAATTATACTACAAGTAAGTCATCATTGGGCTATCATAGCTGCAAAACCTAAAAGAACTCTTAATGATCACTTAGCACTCCAAGTGTTGTTCAATCCTCAAGCACCTTGGGGTCATTCTACAACTCTCCAAGTGATTCTCATTTCCTTTTTGACACAATTTTACTTGCCACCTTCATACTTGGCCTTGAAGCTCATGTGGCCTCCAAGCTCATTCTTTTGATTAGCATTTGGGATTGTCCTACATCACTCCAAGTGCTAAACATCATACAAGTAGGCCTGCAAGTATGTAGGATTATCCTACATCACTCCAGAGTGCTTCTCCCAATAATTATATCATTCATTGTGGTTCTCTTAACACTTAAGCCTAATAGGATCAACAAGAGAAGATTTTCAAGAAATAAGAGCACCACATGTAGTCACCATAGCAAAAGCAAGCCTTTGTAGTAATGAAGACCAAATTGGTGCTTGCATGATAGGTGAAGCACCTTTCATGCAAGCTCTTGATTGGGATAGATTATTTCATGTATATGTAGATACATCATTAGTAGGAATAGGAATAATCTTAGTCAGAAAGATATTGACAAGGAGTTTTTGATTTATTTTGCAAGTACAGCTATCAGATGTTGAATAAAAATAAACCACTACTGAAAGAGAGGCACTTATAATGGTGTATGCATGTAAAAAATTTCATCACTACTAACTAGGTTATGAGTTTGTGTTTCATGAAGATCATGTTACACTACAAAACCTAATAACAAGGGCAGACCTTTTGGAGCACATTGCAAGGTGTGTACTCCTCTAGCATGAATTCCCTTACATTGTGCAAGTCTTGAAAGGAGTACAACATGGCAATGATGATTTTCTCTATAGGCTAAAAATTGAAGATCAAACTAAGGTTCTCACAGGAGAATCAATACATATGCAATTTGGAGTGCCCTAAAGGCATTGATTTGGAGCAATGTGTAGCATTCTCGCACAAGATAAGGCCATACCGAATCAAGGGGAACCTATTGATGACAAAGTACTTTGGTGCTATTCAGAAGCCTCAAAAGTCAGAGGTAAGAGATATAGGTGTGATAACTCAATGTTGACGTACTTATGTGTATAGTCAATAAGAACACTTTATCATCACCTAATCATCTTTAGAATGATTAGGCTCCTACATGTATCAAAGGAGATATCAAACCGTGCCTAATTTATTTTTAATGTACAATCCCAAGTATCTATACAAACTTGAGGGCCCTCATCTTTGAGTATACAACTTTGAGTGCAATACCATTTTGATTGCACTCAACCTCAACTCTTTACAACTCCAAGTGCCAACCAATCTTGAGGGTACTCCTCTAAAATACACATAATGTTGAGTGTAGGTAGCATTGGCCTACTTAGAGTGCTCCACTATTGTACAACTCTGAGTACCTAATCCTTTCTAAAGAGTGCTTGTCTAACTAACAGACTGCCTTTTAGGAAGTGCAGTGGTTCTCACAATTTTTTTCTCTTGGCAATTTTTAGGTTTAGGGAGTGATATTTGGAGTAGTAAAGAAGGTTAGATGTACAAAACTGGTGGATTTGAATCCAAAGTAGGAGATATGATCCACCCTAAGGAAGTCACTTTGTATTGGAGTGAAATGAGACTTGGATTAGACTTGGAAAGATGGAAGATGCAAATTGAGGATAGTTTCCATTGGGTTGAAGACACCCAATGAATTGTGTTCTAGCATGGAACTCAATCATGGTGCACTACAAAGATGAGTCATGTTAGGCTGAGTGAACCAAAGGAGGAGAGCTCTGAAGGAATTAGACTGGCCATAAGGAGATCATGACTATTGACTAAAGTATAGACAGTTGTGTCTGAAGAAGAAGGAGGATTGGAGGACAAGAAGTTCTAGGGAGTGAATAACTTGTCCAATGTGGTGTGTCCCTTGTTGGTATACATGCAAGAGAGGATGCAAGAGGTAGAGGTAGAGCATCCAGAGGTGAGAAAAAAATTGCAGATGGTAAAGGTCCTGACTATGGAGGCAAATCAGTTGAAGGCGATGCTAATGCAAGTTCAATATGAAGCTGAAGTTCTTTGGGTTGACATGGTTGTCCAACAATAAAGTCTTGCTAATCTGCAGAGGAGTTATGACCAGTGTGGAAGGTACTTAGAGTGAAAGAAAGAAGAACTTCTAGAGCAAAATGAAGCTCTGTAGAAGATGAAGGATTAGTTGGAGAGAGTGCAAACCAGTCTATTCCACCATACCACCCAAATCCAAATGCAGGAATAGATAATGGTAGAATTGAGATGAGTAGCTGCACAGAAGGATAGGGATTGGTAGAAGAAGATGGCCAGCCGAGCCAGGGAACCATAACAGCTCCATGACCTTGTCCAGCACTCCAAAGCTCAAGTATCCAAGGTAGAAGAAGAAAAGAAGGAGATGGAGGAGAAACATTTGATAGAACTACAGAAACTTTGTATGCTGTTGGTAGAGGAGGTAACCCAATGTGAGGCACTCTCAATGAAGGAGGGTTCTGATGTGACTCAATGTTTCAAGGCAATGCTCATCACTAGAGCCAAGGTAGGACTAGTAGAGGCATACTTGTATGAGTTAAAGTTGTTGGTGCAGGAGATGATTAGGAAGAAAGCAAAGGAGGAGGATTTGAATAACTTGCTTATTTGTCTTAGGAATAGAGTAGATATGAAGATGATAGAAGTAGGAGATAATATTTGCCTTAGATTAGAATTAGTTAAAAAAATGCAGGTAGTCATGCCACCACTACTCTTAGTGAGAAGATAGTGAGCCCATCCAAAGTAGCTTAGATTGGAGTGCAGGTGGACTAGACTGAGTTACACAAGTCATCTGAGAAAGTAGAATAGGAAAAGAGGATACGTTATGATTTAAATTTAAATTTAAGTTATGATGTTAGGATACATGATTAAAATTTTTGTATAGGTTGATGAGGAGGAGGAGACAGTAGTAAAATTAGATGATGAACCCAAAGTGTAGGAGCACTTGTAGTTAACTCATACTTTGGCTGAATGTAGAGATGAAGAAGCTAAAGTAGAAGTAGCACTTGGATCGGATTGAGTCAATAGCAGTTACAGATCTGAAGTAGTAGTTCTGTAAGTAGAGTCACTTTGTATCTGCAAGATAGGAGTAGTCAGTTGTGCGCGTGCTTCTCAGTCTCCTATGTGACATAGCTTTGCTTATCACACTGTGTAACTCGACCATAGAGCTCATATGATGTCCAAATTACTTCTTCCTTTCAGCATACGGGATTATTTTAAATCGATCCAAGTGTTTATCCCATTACCAGGTCACTCTTCCAAGTACCTCTCTTCTGAGTCACTTCTCCCAATAATCATATTATTATTATCAATACAAGCAAATTTTGAAGAAATTAAGCACCACATGAAACCTCCGGAAGTTCATCTTGTCGCACGTGCCCTGGGATACGTCGCCCATAATTCCTCCAATTGGTTTGGAACAAACTAATCAACGAACGATCTGAATTGGAAAGGAGTACATTAAGCATCACAGAATAGAAATAGCTAACTTATCTGGAACATTATGGCTTATCAAGGATGAAAAAGGATAAATATCAAAGGAAGCTGATTGCGGAATCTATGACGGTAATTTCTTTTAGTACGTAGAGAAGGCTTGAACACGTAGACTTGTAGAGAAGGGTCGCAATCAAGAAGAAACTAGTGTAAGTGGATAACATTTAGCTAGAGAAGAATTAGAGTGACAGCGCGGGTCGTTGATGTCGTTTATGTAGAACAAGATTTAGCAAACTTTAAGGCTTTGGTCCATATCTGTGCAGATGGGTGAATGATTTATTATTGGTGGTCTTCACATCAGGGCCCCAAGGTACATTCAAGTGTACAGGCGTACTCATGGCGTCCCACTTGGTAATAACGACATGGCATTCCTTATAATTGCTTGATGACAGCTCTGGCTGCTTGTAGCTAAGCACTTGCGCGTACAATTTCCCCGTCCTTATGGCGAAATTGGCCATGTCCAAGTGCTGAAGATTTGCGTGCCTGCTGTATCTGTGGCCACAGTCGATATCTTTTAAACAGGCAATATCCTATTTCAGGAGTCATTGAGAACTACGGAACTGCACAGAATTTGAAAATTTTGCAAGGCAAGCTGCATCCGAGGCACATTTTCCAGTGTCCCCTAGGAAAATGAGTACATTCGCTGGGAGCTGGACACTGAGCCTTGCTCAAGATATGTAGGTTTCACATCCTGAAATCCGACTGTCCAGGTTTTCGAGATTCGCATCCTGGCTCTACTAATGTTAGGGGCTATTAGACCAAATGCAAGAACCCGAGTCGTTGATGTGTGAAATGAATGTGACTGGGTTCTCATCTTCCAGAGGAGCTTACTTCCGATAACTCAAGTTTACTTTCAGTACCTGGCGGGATATTGAGAAAAGGAAACAAAAAGCCCGCAGGAAAGGTGACCAAGTGTAAAGAAGAACTAGGTTGATGGCACATTGGAGGATTTAGATACTGATGATGATATACTAAAATTACCGCCTGTTTGATCTGCAGGATAGATGACCAAATGTAAAGAACAACTAGCTTGATAGCACATTGGTGGATTTAGATACTGATAATGATCTACTTAAATTACAGCTTGTTTGATCCGCAGGATAGCTGACCAAATGTAAAGAGAACGAGGTTGATAGCACATTGGAGGATTTCGATACTGATAACGGTATACTTAAATTATCGTCTGTTTGGTCGTGTCAACAGCAGCGTGTTCCCATCAGAGTGCTGCACGCTAGACTCCGCTGGGCGATATCATTTACACACCAAACACTAGTTGATACGTTTATGCTTACCAGTGAATCCCGTCATTGCTAAACTCGTTAATCGAGCACTTGGGTTCGCTAGTGATGCTGGCCTAAATTAAGCGCACCCTTCACTTCGGATCCTCTTGAGCGGGGTCCCCTCCCCTCTAGCTTCTTCTTCGTTGTTGACCTTGCAGAATTCTCGACTGCAGAATGGATCAGAATGCCATTGAAGTAACACCGATTGCTTTAATCCTAAACCGCAGGCCTTACAAGTGCGATTTCCCCCAGTGTGAGAAAACGTTCAAAAATCCGCAGACCATGAGAATACATGGTAAAACCCACACGGCATCTGCAACCACAACAAATGCCCACTTGCTCACAGTTTCCTCTGGATCTACTAGGTCTGGAGCGCTGAGCAACAAGAAAGTTCCAGCAAAATGCCCAGTTTGCATGTGCATGTGCGTGGGTCTTTACGAATTGAGGCGACACTTCGGTCGCAAACACTCAGTGGGGACGAAACGATATTCATGCGAGAACTGCCCCAAACGATATTATGTCGAGACGGATTTGAAGGAGCATGCAAAGGTGTGCGGGAGACCATTCGTGTGCGAGTGCGGATACAAGTTCAGTTACAAGTGCAACCTCAAACAACACAAGCAGCATTGCAAGCGAGTGAACTGTGGAGAAGATCTAAATAGATCGTCTACCAACGCTCAGCAGCCGACTGATGATCTGATGATCCCTCGACAAATAAACTCTGAAGAGATAAACTTAGAAGACTTTGAAGTCTGGACGAATATACTTTTCAAAGCCTTTGTTAATTCTTTTGGATAGCTAAGTTCGATTTGATGTGATCACTTAGTCACACGATCAATTGTAAGAACTAGCTTCCTTGACAGGTATATGATGTATTACAGTGCCGTTACAGTTCAGTAATGTGAAATTAAACATTCACGAACATGTACGTTATTATCAAGCCCGATGCACGATGTCTCGGCTGTGGTTTTGTCGCTTCAAGTCCTTCGTGTGGTGATTCAAGTTCTTCGCGCTGTGGTTTTGTCGCTTCCATTTTTTCGTGGTACGGAAGGGAGACTTCGAAATAAACCGCAGCTATGATTTAGACTGTCTGCACCTTAAAAGTTTCAACTGAATGGATGGAACTGGACGCGGCAAATCGAAGCCTTGCCTTTGATTTTGTACAGGAAACTTTTACCTTGAGGAAGTCGTCGAGTGGTCCAATTCCCGTTCTTTGTGGATTCTTCTTAGTCCTATTTATGCACTGAAGACGCGATCTGAGTACTTCAACAATTAGTCCTACTAGAAATCGAGAATCTAGAGACTGATACAGTGTTCAGTATGAGAACAAAGTTCTTAGAGCATACAACTTCTTTGGGGAGTTATATGAAGTAGAAGTTCTTTCGAAATGATTTGTCTTGAACACATGACTTGAACGGACGGTTCCTGCAGCTGAGGAGGAGCTTACCCTCAAGGATCAGGAGTTGAGCAGTGGAAGAGTAGTCAACCCCAAAGTCCAGCACTCCAAAGCTCAAGTATCCAAGGTAGAAGAAGAAAAGAAGGAGATGGAGGAGAAACATTTGATAGAACTACAGAAACTTTGTATGCTGTTGGTAGAGGAGGTAACCCAATGTGAGGCACTCTCAATGAAGGAGGGTTCGGATGTGACTCAATGTTTCAAGGCAATGCTCATCACTAGAGCCAAGGTAGTACTAGTAGAGGCATACATGCATGAGTCAAAGTTGTTGGCGCAGGAGATGATTAGGAAGAAAGCAAAGGAGGAGGATTTGAATAACTTGCTTATTTGTCTTAGGAATAGAGTAGATATGAAGATGATAGAAGTAGGAGATAATATTTGCCTTAGATTAGAATTAGTTTAAAAATGCAGGTAGTCATGCCACTACTCTTAGTGAGAAGATAGTGAGCCCATCCAAAGTAGCTTAGATCGGATGGACGTGGACTAGACTGAGTTACCCAAGTCATCTGAGAAAGTAGAATAGGAAAAGAGGATACGTTATGATTTAAATTTAAGTTATGATGTTAGGATACGTATGATTTAAATTTTTGTATAGATTGATGAGGAGGGTGAGATAGTAGTAAAATTAGATGATGAACCCAAAGTGTAGGAGCACTTGTAGTTAACTCATACTTTGGCTGAATGTAGAGATGAAGAAGCCAAAGAAGTAGCACTTGGATAGGATTGAGTCAATAGCAGTTACAGATCTGAAGTAGTAGTTCTGTAAGTAGAGTCACTTTGTATCTGCAAGATAGGAGTAGTCAGTTGTGCGAGTGCTTCTCAGTCTCCTATGTGACATAGCCTTGCTTATCACACTGTGTAACTCGACCATAGAGCTCATATGATGTCCAAATTACTTCTTCCTTTCAGCACACGGGATTATCTTCCATCACTCCAGGTGCTTATCCCATTAGATTGCCAGGTCACTCTTCCAAGTACCTCTCTTTTGATTCACTTCTCCAAATAATCATATTATTATTATCAAAACAAGCAAATTTTGAAGAAATGAAGCACCACATGAACCCTCCGGAAGTTCATCTGGTCGCACGTGCCCTGGTATACGTCGTCCATAATTCCTCCAATTGGTTTGGAACAAACTAATCAACGAACGATCCGAATTGGAAAGGAGTACATTAAGCATCACAGAATAGAAATAGCTAACTTATCTGGAACATTATGGCTTATCAAGGATGAAAAAGGATATACAGCAAATCCCACTTGGTAATAACGACATGGCATTCCTTATCATTGCTTGATGACAGCTCTGGCTGTTTGTAGCTAAGCACTTGCGCGTACAATTTCCCCGTCCTTATGGCCAAATCGGCCATGTCCAAGTGCTGAAGATTTGCGTGGCTGCTGTGGCCACAGTCGATATCTTTTAAACAGGCAATATCCTATTTCAGGAGTCATTGAGAACTACGGAACTGCACAGAATTTGAAAATTTTGCAAGGCAAGCTGCATACGAGGCACATTTTCCAGTGTCCCCTAGGAAAATGAGTACATTCGCTGGGAGCTGGACACTGAGCCTTGCTCAAGATATGTAGGTTTCACATCCTGAAATCCGACTGTCCAGGTTTTCGAGATTCGCATCCTGGCTCTACTAATGTTAGGGGCTATTAGACCAAATGCAAGAACCCGAGTCGTTGATGTGTGAAATGAATGTGACTGGGTTCTCATCTTCCAGAGGAGCTTACTTCCGATAACTCAAGTTTACTTTCAGTACCTGGCGGGATATTGAGAAAAGGAAACAAAAAGCCCGCAGGAAAGGTGACCAAGTGTAAAGAAGAACTAGGTTGATGGCACATTGGAGGATTTAGATACTGATGATGATATACTAAAATTACCGCCTGTTTGATCTGCAGGATAGATGACCAAATGTAAAGAACAACTAGCTTGATAGCACATTGGTGGATTTAGATACTGATAATGATCTACTTAAATTACAGCTTGTTTGATCCGCAGGATAGCTGACCAAATGTAAAGAGAACGAGGTTGATAGCACATTGGAGGATTTCGATACTGATAACGGTATACTTAAATTATCGTCTGTTTGGTCGTGTCAACAGCAGCGTGTTCCCATCAGAGTGCTGCACGCTAGACTCCGCTGGGCGATATCATTTACACACCAAACACTAGTTGATACGTTTATGCTTACCAGTGAATCCCGTCATTGCTAAACTCGTTAATCGAGCACTTGGGTTCGCTAGTGATGCTGGCCTAAATTAAGCGCACCCTTCACTTCGGATCCTCTTGAGCGGGGTCCCCTCCCCTCTAGCTTCTTCTTCGTTGTTGACCTTGCAGAATTCTCGACTGCAGAATGGATCAGAATGCCATTGAAGTAACACCGATTGCTTTAATCCTAAACCGCAGGCCTTACAAGTGCGATTTCCCCCAGTGTGAGAAAACGTTCAAAAATCCGCAGACCATGAGAATACATGGTAAAACCCACACGGCATCTGCAACCACAACAAATGCCCACTTGCTCACAGTTTCCTCTGGATCTACTAGGTCTGGAGCGCTGAGCAACAAGAAAGTTCCAGCAAAATGCCCAGTTTGCATGTGCATGTGCGTGGGTCTTTACGAATTGAGGCGACACTTCGGTCGCAAACACTCAGTGGGGACGAAACGATATTCATGCGAGAACTGCCCCAAACGATATTATGTCGAGACGGATTTGAAGGAGCATGCAAAGGTGTGCGGGAGACCATTCGTGTGCGAGTGCGGATACAAGTTCAGTTACAAGTGCAACCTCAAACAACACAAGCAGCATTGCAAGCGAGTGAACTGTGGAGAAGATCTAAATAGATCGTCTACCAACGCTCAGCAGCCGACTGATGATCTGATGATCCCTCGACAAATAAACTCTGAAGAGATAAACTTAGAAGACTTTGAAGTCTGGACGAATATCCTTTTCAAAGCCTTTGTTGATTCTTTTGGATAGCTAAGTTCGATTCGATGTGATGACTTAGTCACACGGTCAATTTGTATGAACTAGCTTCCTTGACAGGTATATGATGTATTACAGTGCCGTTACAGTTCAGTAATGTGAAATTAAACATTCAAGAACATGTATGTTATTATCAAGCCCGATGCAAGATGTCTCGGCTTTAGTTTTGTCGCTTCAAGTCCTTCGTGTGGTTTTGGTGATTCAAGTTCGTGCTGTGGTTTTGTCGCTTCCATTTTTTCGTGGTAAGGAGGGGAGACTTCGAAATAAACCGCAGCTATGATTTAGACCGTCTGCACCTTAAAAGTTTCAACTGGATGGACGGAACTGGACGCGGCAAATCGAAGCCTTGCCTTTGATTTTGTACAGGAAACTTTTACCTTGAGGAACTCGTCGAGTGGTCCAATTCCCGTTCTTTGTGGATTCTTCTTAGTCCTATTTATGCACTGAAGACGCGATCTGAGTACTTCAACAATTAGTCCTACTAGAAATCGAGAATCTAGAGACTGATACAGTGTTCAGTATGAGAACAAAGTTCTTAGAGCATACAACTTCTTTGGGGAGTTATATGAAGTAGAAGTTCTTTCGAAATGATTTGTCTTGAACACATGACTTGAACGGACGGTTCCTGCAGCTGAAGTAATCTGCTCCATCTCTAACCAAAGTATTGTCTCTGCAAAGCACCATTTTCGGCGGCACAGTAAGTTACACATGCAATGACAGCTCGAGAATGTACTGAACGATAGGGCAAGGCCTCGGTACCCTTGGTATTTTGAAAATGAGATAACCCAAGCTGGGAGACAAGGGGCCTCTTTCTCTAAGTGAAACTATCGCTGTCGAGCCTCCACAGGCGTGGCCGCCATTAAGAAGAAGCTGATGTAACATTTAACTAGGGAAGAAGTAGAGTGACAGCGCGTTGATATGCTTTATTTAGAATGAAATTTAGGAAACTTTAAGGCTTTGTTGCGTATCTGGCAAGTGTGCATAGTGTAGTGTATATTGGCAGTATGATTGTGACCGTAGTATATTGTGTTGATTATATTCCAATGTAGTTGAAACTGATTCTGATTTCGAGGATTGATTCTTATGGAAATTGTCACTAACAATTATCAGTTTGCTGAAATGAGGAGAATAATTAAAAGAACCAGACATGGCTAGAGTTGAGTACACAACAAGATGCTATTCGAGTAAACATTGTAGTCATAGGTAGACAAACTGAAAATGTTGATGGTATTTACCCCGGTTCAGATATGTCTTGGAACCTCAAAAAGAATCAGAAACAGAAGTCACTTGATTTTATACCTCTGAAGAATCCTTGTCTGATAGTTTCTGGCTATCTCGCAGTTTCTACATGGCACTTCTAAGTTGATAAAACCTTGATAGTATCTGGCTATCACGCAGTTTCTACATGGCACTTTTAAGTTGATAAAACCTTACTTTGCCTTCACTATCTAGACGACACTGCTTCCAAATCTCATATATACAGTAGACTCAGGGAATGTGGAAAACTCAACATCTTCCCGTATATGAATTTTAAAGATATAGTATCCCGAGAATCTAGCTTCGTTTTATGCATCCTCTAAAGACCCAAGGCCATGGCTAAAATGAAAACTTGTTTGTAGAATCTGATTCCAATGCAGCATATACAAAGAGGACTCTGTGCAAAGTCCTCTAAGGATAAGAACATTTTTCTACACGGTGTCAAACTTGAAATCTTGCCTCCAATATCCACTACCAAAGGCTCACAACAAAGTTAATGACAATCCAGTGTTGAAGTATTAATAGTATAATGTGTAGGAATAGGTTTTTCACACAATACAGTTTGGAAATGTCTAGAATTGAAAAGAAAGAGTAACCTTGTCACACTTTTCTATTATTACATGTTTAACTTCTTGGGCACAAACCAGTCCAAGAAGAGTGTAGTGTCACCCATAGTGCACTATAGAAAAGCTATGACAACCAAATTACATTCACCAAATGAAAGGTGATGTTTCAGTCTATTTTGATGGTCAATGGCCCCAAAGTTCTCTCCCTTGCAGTTACCAATTTTGTGCATACTATAATGTTAGTGAGACTGTTCTACCCTTCCCAAAAAAATTTCACACCACTATATTGCATGATCATGACACATTGGACTTTTTATTATGTGTGGTATGGTATGATACTCACAATCCTGGTGACTGCTCAGCGCATGGACCCAAATATCTAGAGCTCCATTCAAGCCTGAATGCCTTCCCGCACTCCAACACTTGCGTTCTTATTTGATTTCCTCACCGCAACTTGGTCAAGCAATTAGAAAACATACAGAAAACAAATTTTAAGACGCTAAGGATCATAGAGGTCCTCATGTGTGACAACCCTGCAAGTATCACTTTTGCATTAATCAATAAGTAAAGTTTGTTCCCAAAGAGGTACGAGTCAGAAATGGTCAAATATAATGTAAACAGTAATAATTCAGTTCTTGTTGAGTTTGTCTTTAATCTCTTGAGTAGAAATCACACCCAAAAGAGAGTAACAAGCATTTATCACAGTCTAGTCACAAATTAACACTCTTAATCACAACTCCATCAAATCTTTCCAAACAAACTTGATTGTGATGATTCAGATTTTCTCAAAGAAGGCTACTTCACTACAAAATGATTTTGCCTTAGAATTGTGTTCCACCCTCAACTTAACGCACAACTTACTCACTAAAAATTGCTTTGCATCAACCCCATAGTGTGCTCACCAATATATTACAAAATATTACAAACACTACAATTTCTCATGGATCTATCAAGGCACTGTTTTCTTTCCTATTCACTTAGGATCAAACACACAAAATGAAATAAAAGATGTGGAATCCAATATCCAACACTCTTACTGACCTGCAACTTGAATTTCTCCAAACACTTACAAACACATATAGGATTAATACTTGGAATTAAGCCAAAATGACGAGCACTAAGTTATAGCACTTTGCTTTACTCAACTTCAAAATTACAAATACTGAACAACATAACACTACAAATGCTTCCTTTAAATAGGCAGGGCACTTGATAGTCACTAACAAAAATACCATTCTACAACAACTTTAGCAACCTGCGGATCTAAAATGACAAACCACTTCTTCATATCTGTCTCTTCAAATTTCAAATCTGATTCTACTCCTATCCAATGTCAACTTCAACTTCAACTTCAAAACCCAATGTTACTATTGTCACTTCTCCCTCTTTGGGTCTTTCTAATATTACTCCTACATCTTCTATTTCTTCTACTTCTTCACTCTGAACTATGATTCCAGATATGGGTAATCTATCTACTTCTTTGTCTCCCAACCCACTCTTCTCTAATGTCTCAAGTAACTCACTTGAAGACACCTAAACACACTTGAACTCCTACTTCTATGACTTTGGACTTCTTATTTGTCTTCATCTCACTATAAAGTCTATCTAAATCTAAGATTTTCTAAATTGTCTCCTACCTCTAACATCTTCCTCTCTACTCTATTTCTTAAATGAATCAAAAGATAGTTCAATTCTACATCTTTTGCTTTCCTCCTTCTTGTTTCTGCACCAACAACTTCAACTCGTGCAACCTCACTTCTTCTAACTTATCCTTGGCTTTGGTACTTAGCACCATTTTCAACTCCTTCACGACTGCTCCTACTACATCTGACTCCACACTCAGAACTATCTTCTCCTTACTTCTCTCCACTTCCAATTCGTACCAATACATCATCAACTCATCCTTGAATTCAGCCTTCAGTGCCGCCTTCCCTTGCACATATTGGACTAATTGATCCTCAACTCCTCAAAGCAACCCCCACAATCATTCTTCCTCCCGATTACATTTTGTCAATTCTTGTTACTATGCTTGGTCCTTCTATGTTTTGCTCTTCTTCAAACTTGCTAATTCTTGCTCCATAGCTATTGCAATTGCCTTTGAGTGTATGACTTCAACCCACACATTAGCAACTTCATTTTCCATGTTCTTGACCAACACCTTTTGCTCCTTCAATTCTTTGTTGCACTTCTCAAAGTTCTCTTGCAAGGCATCCGAGCTTTTCGTTTGAAGAATTGATGTAGCCCAAAGTTCTCCGGCCTCCTTCTCTCTTTGGTTTGCTTACTCCTCAACTTTGAAATCTCCTCTCTCCATTTTTTCACTATCCCCAACTCATCCCCCAATTTTGGATGATGTGTCTTGAACTATGCTTTCTTATGCTATAGAAGCACCAACAAAAGAAAAATGATCTTTGATAGATAGTTGACTCTACCATATTTTCCTTCATTTTCTCTTTTGTCTTTCTCTTTGGCAGGCATTTCTTTGGCTGGTGCCTTACCCCAAAGACACAATCTTTGTATCTTCAATGTCTTTGTGGTACTCACATTTTTCATTTTGGACGAGTTTTGAAGAAGAAGTGCCTTGCTGAAACTAAATTGAAACCAAATGCAGAAGAAATGAGAGAAAATTTGTATTTTGATCAAGCCTGAGGAAGTCAACTTTGTGTCAAATGAAGACAGACTCAGCCTGGATTGAAAGAGGGCAGACCCGAAGAAGGAATGGAAGTTACAGGTCAATATTCTTGCGGGTACTATATCTCAATGTCCACAAGTCCAAATCAAGCGTGCTATATCTCGTTGAAAGCGTCTTGTTCAGTGCTTTCCATTGCTACCAAAATCGCAAAGTTTAGAGGTCTGCAGATGAAGTAATAAGTATTTGAAGTTTTGGGAGTAATTGTACAAAGTAGTTTAGTGTCTTTGGGTTGGCGCCTTTGGGTTGGCGCCTTTGGATTCGGAGTTGAGACTTGAGACTTCCGACTTCCGACTTCTGACTTCAGGTTAACACAACTTTGGGCAAGAAGCTTCTTTGCCTCAAGACGAAGATGATTTGAGATAGTCGGACCTCGGAGTGCAACGAAGATGACTTCGGGAATCTTGCCAGAGGGATCAGAGAGAGTTAGGATAGAGAAAGAATAGATAGTTAGGATACCCATGACTTCAATTTCAGTTCCAATTGAAAATGGAACAAGAATTGAAGGAGAAGTAGCAATAGTGAATAAACCCGAAATGCAAGATCAGATTGTAAGTGTCTTCGGGTAACATGAGTGATTAAGGGAAAGTGGATTACAAATTGAAGGCGTAGATAGTGTACCCATGCTTTCAATTACAATTTCTGATGATGATATAGTAGAATTAGCAAAGGAATTGATAGTAATTAGACCAAATGTTGCAGAAGTAGGAGTACAAGTGTCATCAGATCTGTTATTTGACACATTAGAGAAGAGTGGGTCAGGAGATAAGGATGTAGAAGGATTACCCATGAGCTCAATTGTACGTTGTAGTGTAGAAGTAGTAGAAATAGTGAAGGAATTAGTAGAATTAGCTATACCCAAAGAAGGAGAAGTGATAGGAAGATCATTGGGTTTGGAAGCCAATGATGAGGTAGACATCGGATCGGGATAAGTACCAATTTTGAGATAGGAAAAGGTAGATATGAAGAGATGGATTGTCAGTTTGGATATGCAGGTAGGAAGAGATGTTAGGAAGTGGTGCATAGGTAGGAAGAACTACCATTTGCTTCAGTATTTAAGGGGAGCATTTGCAGTACTTTGTTGTTCTATATTCAAATTTCTGAAGATAGATAAAGCAAAGTGTTGTTCTCAGTGCTTGTCCCTTGAGCTTAATTCCGATTGTCAATTTTGTGTTTGTGCTTGTGAGTGTGTGGAGAATTCCAAAGAGCAAGTCAATGTGTTTGTGGATGTTGGATTCTGCAACCTTGATCTTCATTCTGTGTGTTTGATCCTGAGTGAAGTGCATCGGAGCAATGCCTTGACAGATTTGAGAAGAATTGTAATGTTGGTAGTATTTTGCATTTGTAAGTGCAGCACAAAGTTGATGTGAAACAATTTTGATCAAGGAAGCTGTGCCTTCAGTGGAGGGATGGAACACAATTCTAAGGGAAAATCATTCTTTGCAATGAAGTGCCGTCTTCAAGAGAATCTGAATCATCACAATCAAGAGTTGTTTGGACAGAATTTGCTATGTTGTGATTATGTGTGTGTTTGTGACAAGTTGTCAAGATTGTAAGCTTGTTACTCTCTTTAGGGTGTAGTTCCTACCTGAAAGATTAAAGAAGAAACCAAGAAGAACTGCAATTGTGACTTTTGACTTTGTATTTGGACATTTTTGAATAGTATCTCTACGGGAACAAACTTTACTTACCCAATTACTGCAAAAGTGATATTTGCCGAGTTGTCACAGTCTTGCCCTCCGAGCTCTCTTCTTTGTCTTCAACTTTGCTTGGTCTGGCAATGACCTCTTGAGTGCTTCTCTTTGTTCTTGCTCCCTTGGAAATACAAGGGCACTCTCTCCTACTTGTTCATCTTCTAGCTCATTTGCTGGCAACTCCAAACACGGCTTGTCTTATCTGTCCATGCGGTTGATCGTTTCATGGAACTCACACTCTTCTTCTCCAGCAATCCACTCTCTTGATTGCTGAACTTCAACCTCTCCTTCATTGCCATTGCTTGACTCTTCAATTCACAGCATAAATTCTTCTTTTGCTCCCAAGGCTTCTCCATTTGACTCCATTTCTCCTTTCGATTCTTCCTCCAAAGTCGATTCCTTCACTTCCACCGGTGCAAGCTTTGGATTTAGTCTTTGTATCATTCGGGGCTACACCGGTGTAATTTGTCCTTTGGGTCTACATTTCTTTATTGGCATGGGGATGTGCACTGCCATTATCTTCTCCTTTCCACTCTTCAAGTAATAATCTTTTCCTTCACAAACTTGCTTGATGTAATATTGTTCATCCCCATGTGCTTCTCTTCATAAATCAAGGTTAAAATGGAACACCATTTGTCCTCTCTCCTTTAAGCTCATTAGGTTCAGCCCAAAGTAGAAGTGGGCTGCAAAGGGTATGAAGTATTGGGGTGGTATATCCATTCTCCAACTAGTGATCATCTGCCCAACTTGTTGGTGCAAACACCTTGCCCAATCCACCGCCTCTCCTGCAAACATTTGATGAAAGAAGACTGCCTGCTGCATTATTACATAGGTGGTTTACTCTAGCTTGAACATAGCCATCATCATGCTCATGATCCCTCTTTGTACTAGATCCTTGTAACTATCCACCTTATACTCATTCTTGGTGTGAGGTCTATTGAAAGACTTCATCACCTTGGCAGTTTCTTCCAAAGCATCACACTTTTGATAAAAGGTGACACCTCCTACCTCTCTTGCTTTTCTTCCCATGACTAATCTCCAATCCAACTTAGCCCATTGAGTTAGATTTCCTCTCTTCCCTTCATGTTTGGACCCACCTTTGCAATTGCTGGCATGAACCCTTGAAAGCTCAAATTCCAATTCCAGGCCAAAAATGTGATGAAAGTCAAGACAAGACTTCAATCCTTGCCACTACATTGTATTGAAAAATTGCAAGACCCCTCATTGCATACTGATTATTTCCCTTTGAGGCCATAATATGCTTCCTTGCTCTTTGCTTACGAAAGATCAAACCCAAGACCCTAACCCACTCCTCTTGCGTACTCACAATTTGCATTCCTTTGGGTTGACTCTAAATATGAACAAGATACAGTCTACACATTGCAGTTCTTCCTCATCATAATCTCAATTTTATAGTCCTTTGCTGATCAGTCATTCTTTAGTTGCTTCTCTGTTTACCCACCAATTCTAGGGATTGGTTTCTTGTCACTTTCAAGATCATGTTGGTCCCGAGGTAGTCACTTTCTTCCCACATACTTTCTTGATTGGCTGGCCCAAGGAAAAGTTTTTATAGGCTCTTTAGATCAGGTTTCACATCCCAATGCAAAGTCCTCTATCTTCGGCTTCATCTTTTGTTGGTCAAACTTGAATCCTTTTGACCCAAAGTCGACTTTAGGTTTGTGCCAAAACACATGATTCTTCATGTTTCTTCCCCATTTAGCCCTTCTTTGGCTTTACCAATACACTTCTTCTTTAAAACTTGTAAAAAACTGAAAAATATGGGTACTACATCCTTAGTATACCTCAAGATAGAACCTAATTTGCATGCACACAAGCAGGTAGATTGAGCATGCACAAGTTAGATAAAAAAGATGTGATTTACAATTTTGGGATTGAACCTTTATTAGGTTGGAGGAATTCCCCTAATCCCTTTCATTTAAAAATATGGGGTGTATCTATGGTTGTGCAATGGCACAATGCCCCAATTAACTCTTAACCAATTAAGGTAACTTTAACGTAACAACCATATCATTCTAATTGAATGCTATGATAGTGCACCTGCAAGAGATGATTTTTTGTACACTTTACTAGTCATATGAGTCCAGCTTGGCATCAAGAGAATGGTCCCAATGACATGGCACTACAAAAGTGTAATAATATACACTTGTACTATTGCACATATAGTCTATACAAATGTTGTGACTCTATAGTGATACCACTTCAATGATGGTCCAACCTTAATGAGATGTCACCTTGATGATGCTTGACACCAATGGTCTCCTACCACAATGATGTCTAACTCCAATGATCACACATCATGATGATGTCTAAATCTGATGATCATGATGCTATATACGTATGTACATGGTCTCCCAACATGATAATATTTGACTTTGATGATCATGATGCTATATACATATGCTATCCCAAATATGTTGATCTCTTTCACCTTTACACCTTCAAATCAACTTGTTGACTTGGTCATTATACACTTTAATTTCTTGGTGGATGTTGGACAAGACATCCTTGAATTTGGAATCAATATGCTTTTGTAATTGGTCAGCTAACTTGGCTTATTGCTTGTTTGAATAGAACCCTCATCCGCTCCTCATCCAAGGTATCCAAGGTATCCAAGATGGATTGTAGCTCCATCTTTACTTCTTGCTTGACTTGCACACAAAGGATTTGTTCCTTTTCCTTGAGGTCATTGACAATAGTGGTCTACTCATTGATGCAAGTTTGGGCCTTCTCACTATTAGTGTTGTAGTTAAGTTTGTCCTTGGCACCCTAGATATGGAGAACTTAGTTCTCACTTAAGGGATGCTACCTCTTCATCCCAAGCACTCAATTTTTCCTTGTACTTCATCTTCATCTGCTCAACACAACACTTGCACCCCCCCCCCTCTTATGGTTAGCAAATTTCTGGCCAATTGGGAAATCCATTGTCGTGATCTAACCACCTTTTTCTTCATCATGACTATTTCCTTCTCATGGCTGCTCAATTTCTCCTTTTGTACCTTCTTGTAAGTGATAAATGCTTGCTCCCACCGGGCTGCATTTATCTTTAGTACCATGACCTTGGCCTTGATATTGCACATCTCCTCCTTGTATTTCCCCAACAATTCATCACTATCCATCTTCTAGACTTTCTAGTTGTTTGAAAAGGAAATTTAGTCCTCTTTCTTGCATTATAGCTCTCCATCCTTCCATGAAAATTCTTCTATGGCCTTCAATATTTGCCCCAACACATGAACAACCCACATTGACAATGGTGGATAATTTAGTGTGGGTTTTGGATGTCCTTTTGAATTTGGCCCCCAGCAAGTTACCTCTTCTTGTGGGACTTATGCTTCTTCTCTCTTGTGTTGGTGATCTTGAGTTGTTGTTGGAACCAATGGAGTGCACTCTACTTCTAACATTGCTTGGTAGCACGACACTACTCCTTTCTTATCCTCTGCTTGCTTGCCCACCACTATTTTGGTAGCAGCAATTGGTTTCACAAACAAGTTATCTGAATCTAAGGACATTCTCTTCCTTGGGAGCATACCCTTTTTCCACTCAAGAGTCTTCCCTTATCTATTGATTTTCTTCAACCAAGTTGAGACTGCATTGCTTGAGTATCCTTGGTTATTGGCTCATAAGGTGGAGTTGCCACCTATTGCTCCACAAGTGGTAGGGAAGTCAGAACCTGCTCTGCCTCCATTTTCAGCTCTGGCATTAAAAGAGCATTCTACTACAAATGGGATATCAAGATATCGTCCTCATCCACCAGAGTCCTCCCTTCTTTTGGAGAAAATTCTTCTTGGTTGGCTAGCTCTACTCCTATTGTGGGAGTGGATTTTTGTACTTCCATGCTTGGTTCAACATCACCTCCCTTTCCATCAAGAGGATAATACTATCTGAGAGTAAGAGGTCACTTGCTTTGGGAGTGATTTTCATGTAGCTTGTAGTTTTTCTTTCTCCCTCTCCTCTTTTACAAGCATTGCACTAGGAGTATTATGTGTATCTTGGTCATCTCCTTCTTCATTTCCCAATCCCAAATTCTTTATTTGCATTAAAATCATTGCCATCCAAAGAGTCCACAGCCTTGGGATTAGGTTTGTGTTCCTTTGAGGTTTGTATTAGCATTGAGGCGGTCTTCCTTTTGGTGGTGCTTCCTACAATACTCTTGGTAATCTTCATAGTTTTCTATAATTTGGTACTTTACTATTGTCCTTATACTTCTTTGATTACCATGCATATTTTGGTTGGGCCTAATGATATCTCAATGAGTAGTAGTGCATTGCGAAGAGCTTATTCTCTTCCTTCTACAACAACCTTGACTTGACATAAAAATGCAAGACAAATAAGAAAAGAAGGTGTTCCTTCCATTCATCAACAACTACTTGGTCAATTCTTGGGTTTAATGGACAAACATCTTTGCCTAGTCTATAGGTATCTTCTCATGTAATAGTTGGAAGAAGGTAGCCTGCCCATTGTTGACATAGTCCATGTCAAATTGAACATAGTCCATGTGAGCAATGCCACCATAGTACACTTGAGGGGATTGTGTGACAACCCAGCAAGTATCACTTTTGTGGTAATCAGTAAGTAATTATTTGTTCCTATAGAGAAACTTGTCAAAATTGGTCAAATATGAAGTAAAGTCACCAATCAATTCTTCTTGATTGTATCTTTAGTCTCTTTGGTAGAAACCACACCCATAAGCTCAATTTGCAATTTTGTCACAAATTACAACACCCATAATCACAATTCTTTAAATCCTTTTCAAGTCAATCTTGATTGTGATGATTCAATTTCTTGAAGAAGGCTTGTGACAACAAGCCTTCAAGCAACAAACCTTCAAGACAATATCACAATTAGATTAGACCTAGTAAAGATAGAGATAGATAAACTTTGGAAAGATGTTAG
This sequence comes from Lunularia cruciata, assembly GCA_948567375.1. Lineage (NCBI taxonomy): Eukaryota > Viridiplantae > Streptophyta > Marchantiopsida > Lunulariales > Lunulariaceae > Lunularia > Lunularia cruciata. The sequence continues at coordinate 14,561,568 of OX419760.1, forward strand.
AGCCAAACCCGAAGTAGATGAAATAGGAGTGCAGATGTTTTTGGAGTTACCATTGGAGACATTAGAGAAGAGTGGGTCAGTAGATAAGGAGTTAGATAGATTACCCACTAGTGAAATGTCAGATCAGGAAAGAGAACTGTTAGATCTGGTAGAAGATGTAGGAGTTGTGAAACCCGAGGATAGAGTAGTACGAAGTATAGTTACTTTGGGTTTGGGTTTGAAAGCCGAGGAAGAAGTAGACATTGGATCGGATTAGTAACCGATTTGAGATTTGAATAGGCAGATATGAAGAGGTGCATTTCATTTCGGATCTGCAGGTTTGAAGAGTCATTAGGAAGAGGTACATTAGGAAGATAACTGTCGATTGCTTCACTATTTAAGAGTGGCATTCGCAAGGAATTGTTGTTCAGTGCTTATTATTTCTAAGAAAAGATAAAGTGAAGTGTTGTGAAGCAGTGCTCGTCGCTTGAGCTTGATTTTGAGTATCAACTTTGTGTTTGTGTTTGTGAGTGTGTGGAGAAATTTGAAGTGCAAGTCAGTGTGCTTGTTGGATGTTGGATTCTGCAGCCTTGATATTCATTCTATGTGTTTGATCCTGAGTGAAGTGCAATTGGAGCAATGCCTTGACAGATCTAAGAGGAATTGTAGTATTGTTGATGTGAAGCAATTTTGATCAAGGAAGTTGTGCCTTCAATAGAGGAGTAGAACACAATTTTGAGGCAAAGTTGTTTTGCAATGAAGTGCTGTTTTTAGGAAAGCATGAATCATCACAATCAAGATTCTTTGGAAAGAATTGATAGAGATGTGATTAAGGAGTGCTAATTTGTGACAAGACTGCGAGTCAGTGCTTGTTACTCTCTTTTGGGTGTGGTTTCTACTTGAGAGGTTAAAGATGCAACCAAGAAGAACTGCAATTGTTACTTTGACTTTGTATTTGACCAATTTTGACTCGTATCTTTGCGGGAACAAACTTCACTTACCCAATTACCGCAAAAGTGATATTTGCCAGGTTGTCACAAGAGGCCAAGAAGAAGACTCAAATAAGAGAGAAGAACCCAAATTCGTGTTGTAGAGTGGGGAAACAAGAAGCAAGAGTGAAGATGGAGTGGAGATGCAATTGGTACCCGAGGAAGACAAAGGAAAGATAAAAATAGAAGAAGAATGTAACCTGCACGCAAAAGAAGAAGTTCCAAAGTAGGAGGAGAAGAGGGTGACCATTCAACAAGGAGTTTACTCCAAAGGAAGGTGAAGTATGAAGCAAGACCGAGTAAGGTAAGGGAAGTGGAGAGTGGAAGTTTGGGGAGCAAAGAATCCATTCCTATAAGGTGATTGAGGTTGAGAAGCCAAGTATCAAGTGAAGAAGAGGCAAAGAAGGAGAAAAGTCCGCAAGTTGAGGTAAACCCAAGTGGAGGAGAAGAGTATTTGTGGGAGGTTGTGTGCCCATTGTTAGTAAAGTTGGAGCACAAGAAGAAGGAAATCCAGTCAAAGTATCCAAAGGTGAAGAGTGTGTTGCAGGTGTTAGCCCGCTTAGAAGAAGAGAACTTGGAATTGAAGAAGAGTATAATCTGAGGTGAGAAGGAGAAGGAAGTACTATGAGTAGATGCACTAGTACAAAATCAAGTAATTGAAAACTTGAAGAGAGAAGTGTGGAGTAGAGAAAGAATCATAGAGCAGAATGTCATAGCAAGGGAAAGGCAGATAGCGGAGTATGAAAGCTTGAAACAATAGTTTGCTGATTCTTGATTAGAGATTATTCATGCTATGGTAAGAGTTGCAAAGAAGGAGCAAGAGCTTGATAGAGTGATGGAGAGTGTAGAAGAAAAGAAGCAGCTCTGGCAAAGAGAGTTGACAGTGAGGTATAGAGAAGAAGAAAGACTGAAAGACTTACTTCGTAATCTAGAAGAGAAGATTGTGCAAAAGGGGAAATAGAAGGAGATAGTGAAAGCCAAGTTTGAGGTAGAACTGGCAATGTATAGGGAAGATTGGCTTGCAGATCAAGAATGGGAGAGAAGAATGAGACTTGAGCCATTGAAGGAGATTGTAACAAAGATGAATGTGATGCTTAGTACTGAAGCCATTGTCTGGATCAAAGAAACGCAATTGCACGAGTTGAAGTTGTTGGTGCAAGAGACGAGGAAGAGACATTCAAAGGATAAAGACTTGAATGCCTTGTTGATTAGTCTCATAACTTGTGTAGATATGAAGATATTAGAAGTGGAAAATAATATTAAGATTAGATTAGAATTGGTAAAATTGGAGATAGATAAACTTTGGAAGGATGTAAGAGCAAAACCTGAAGTAGATGACATGAGAGTACAAATATCTTTGGAGTTATCAGTGGAGATATTAGAGAAGAGTGGGTAAGGAGATAGAGATTTAGAAAGGTTACTTGTGGTGGGAATTGTAGATCAAGAAGGAGAAAAGCTAGAATTGGTAGAAGAATTGGTAGCTGTGAAACCCGAGGATAGAGTAGTGTGAAAAGTTACTTTAGGATTTGAAGTGGAGGAAGAGGTAGACATCAGATTGGAGTAGTAACAGTTTTGAGATTTTAAGAGGCAGATGTGCATTGTCATTTTGGAGCTACAAGTAGGAAAAGTTGTTGTATGGTATAGTTGTTAGTAACTATTGATTGCTTCACTATTTAAAGGTGTCATTTGCAATCATATGTTGTTCAGTGCTCATAATTTCTAAGAATAGAGAAAGTGAAGTGTTGTGAAGCAATGCTCATCATTTGAGCTTTATTTTGAGTATCAATTTTGTGTCTATGTTTGTGAGTGTTGGGAGAATTTTCAAGTGCAAGTTAGTGCACGTGTTGGATGTTAGATTCTACAGCCTTGATCTTTATTCTATGTGTTTGATCTTGAGTGAAGTGCAAGTGCAATTGGAACAATGCCTTTATAGATCTGAGAGGAATTGTAGTGTTGGTAGTATTCTGCATTTGTGAGTGTAGCGCAGAGTTGATATGAAGCAATTTTGATTGAGGAAGTTGTGCCTTCAGTGAAGGGGTGGAATACAATTATGAGGCGAGGTCATTCTGCAGTGAAGTGTCATTTTGGGAGAGACTGAATTATCACAATCAAGATTGTTTGGAAAGATTTGATGGAGTTGTGATTAAGTGTGACAAGACTGTGAGTCAGTGCTTTTACTCTCTTTTGGGTGTAGTTTCTACCAAAGAGATTAAAGACACATCCAAGAAGAACTAAGATTGTTACTTTGCTTCATATTTGACCAATTTTGAATAGTATCTTTATGGGAACAAACTTTACTTACCTAATTACTGCAGAAGTGATATTTGTCGGGTTGCCACAAAACCCAATAAATCCTGTCTTTCTTCTCCCTCATTTTGTCAATTATCCTTCTTCTCTTGGCAAACCCCTTTGCCTTCTACCTTCTACCAACCTTGAACCTTACTGCATTCTCTGAAAATACTCAAAATGCATTCTCTGCACACTCAACACTATTTTGACAAATCCCCAGCCAACTTTCCTTCCCATGAACCCCACTCATTCCTTTCAAACTCAAAGCTTTACTGCATTTTCTGAACACTCAACACTGTTCTGTCAATTCCCCAGCCAACTTTCCTTCCCATGAACCCTACTCCTTCCTCTGAAACTCAAAGCTTTACTGCATTCCCTGAACACTCAACACTATTCTATCAACCCTTGCCATGCTTCACTTCTTGTGAACCCTACTGCTTCCTCTGTCATCAAACGTTCTGCCTTCTTCTCTCAAAACTCAATAAATCTTGTCTTTCTTCTCCCTCATGCTTTCAATTATCCTTCCTCTCTTGGCAAACCTCTATACCTTCTGCCAACCTTGAACCTTACTGCATTCTCTAAAAAAAACTCAACATGCGTTCTTTGAAAATTTCACATTGTCCCCTCAATAGTCAGCCAAGCTTTCCTTCCCGTGAATCCCACTCCTTCCTCTCAAACTCAAAGCTTTTCTGCATTCTCTAAAAAGAAACTCAACATGCATTCTTTGAAAATTTCACACGGTTCCCTCAATTGTCAGCCAAGATTTCCTTCCCGTGAACCCCAATCCTTCCTCTAAAACTCAAAGCTGTTCTGCATTCTATGAAAAAAAAATCAACATGCATGCTCTGAAAATTTCACATTGTTCTCTCAATCATCAACCAAGCTTTCCTTCCCATGAACTCCACTCCTTCCTCTGAAACTCAAAACTTTTCTGCATTATTTGAACACTCAACACTATTATGTCAATTTCTCAGCCAGCTTTCCTTCCCTTGAACCCTACTCCTTCCTCTGAAACTCAATGCTTTACTGCATTCCCTGAACACTCAACACTATTTTGTCAACCTTGGCCATGCTTCACTTCACATGAACCCCACTCCTTCCTCTATCATCAAACTTTTCTGCCTTCTTCTGTCAAAACTCAATAAATCTTGTTTTTCTTCTCCCTCATTTTGTCAATTATCCTTCTTCTCTTGGCAAACCCCTCTGCCTTCTACCTTCTGCCAACCTTGAACCTTACTGCATTCTCTTAAAAAACTCAAAATGCATTCTCTGAACACTCAACACTGTTCTGTCAATTCCTCAGCCAGCTTTCCTTCCCGTGAACCCCACTCCTTCCTTTCAAACTCAAAGCTTTACTGCACTCTTTGAACACTCAACATTATTTTGTCAATTCTCCAACCAGCTTTCCTTCCCATGAATCCTACTCCTTTCTCTGAGACTCAAAGCTTTACTTCATTCCCTGAACACTCAACATTGTTCAAGGCAAAGGCAAAAGCCTAGCCACTCAAAAACTTCTCCCAAAGGCCCTTTTGATCAAAGTGCAGAAAGAAAAAACTTCCGAGAGTTTCTCTCTTGCCCCTTTAGTTTCCCTTCTCTAAGGCAAAACCCTTTTTATCTTCTCTCATTTTGTCACTCCTAAACACAAAAATCCCCAAGACTCATTTGCTCAAGGTAGCACTAACTAAAATACCTCTTGTGGTTCTTTGGTGCCCTAACCAAAATATTCCCACAAGACTTATTTGCTCAAATGGCACTAAATAACATATTCCCAAGATTCTAGCACCATAAACAAAGTCATGACTTAGTGTGTCACAAATTTAAGCTCCAAGTGTCTTGTAACAAAGAGACTCTTGAGTTTAGGTACCATAAATGGAAACTCCAGAGCTCACCAAATAGCACCAATGATAACCATGAGTCATTTTCCCAACATCATTGCCAAATTGGCAAAAATATTGTATTGAGTGACTCCTCCCAACTTTACCTTCTTTACCTTCATCTAAGGGTCCAAAGTCTGTCCTTGTTCAAATTGGACTCTCGGGTGCTTCAAGATGGTGATTGGAGTACTGGTGGTCTTGGCCCGATGTTCTTTGGGTTGACCAACTTTGGCTTGGATCAAGTCTAGTTTCTTTGGACTTGATATCTACCAAAAAAATGGGAGGCTTTGTCTTCATGTCCTCTTCCAAACTCATCTCTTGAGTTTGTGACAACCCGACAAATATCACTTTTGCGGTAATCAAGTAAGTAAAGTTTGTTCCCGCAAAGATACGAGTCAGAATTGGTCAAATATGAAGTCAAAGTAACACTTGCAATTCTTCTTGGTTGCGTCTTTAGTCTCTCAGGTAGAAACCACACCCAAAAGAGAGTAACAAGCACTGATTCACAATCTTGTCACGAATTAACACTCCAAAATCACAACTCCATCAAATCTTTCCAAACAATCTTGATTGTGATGATTCAGGCTCTCCCAAAAACGGCACTTCACTGCAAAATGACTTCACCTTAGAATTGTGTTCCACCCCTCCACTGAAGGCACAACTTCCTCGATCGAAATTGGTTCACACCAACTTCACACTACACTCACAAATGTAGAATACTACCTACACTACAATTCCTCTCAGATCTGTCAAGGCATTGCTTCGATTGCACTTCACTTAAGATCAAACACACAAAATGAAGATCAAGGCTACGGAATCCAACATCCAACAAGCACCCTGACTTGCACTTTGAATTTCTCCCAACAAACACAAACACAAAGTTGATACTCAGAATCAAGCTCAAACGATGAGCACTGCTTCACATCACTTCGCTTTATCTATTCTCAAAAATTATGAGCATTGAACAACATCTGATTGCAAATGCCACTCTTAAATAGTGAAGCAATCATCTATTATCTTCCTTATACACCTCTTCCTAATGAATCTACAAACTTGCAGATCTGAAATGACAATGCAACCCTTCATATCTGTCTATTCAAATCTCAAATCGGTTTCTACTCCAATCCGATGTCTACTTCTTCTTCTTTATTCAAACTCAAACCCGAAGTAACTTTACTTCCTAATATTTTGTCCTCAGGTTTCACAACTCCCAATTCCTCTACTAATTCTAACACTTCTCCTTTTTAATCTGCAATTCCTATCATAATTAAGCCTTCTAAATCTCTATCTCCCGACCCACTCTTCTCTAAGGTGTCAAATGTCAAATCTGAAGACACTTGCACTCCTATCTCTCTTACTTTGGGTCTAACTACTATCAATTTCTTTACTAATTCTATTGTGTCATCGTCAAGAATTGTAATTGAAAGCATAAATACACTATCTACACATTCAATTTGTAACCCACTTTCTCCTAATCACTCATGTAACTGACCCAAAGACACTTACTATCTCATCCTTCACTTTGAGTTTATTCACTGCTGCTACTTCTCTTTCAATTCATGTTCCATCTTCAATCAGAATTGAAATTGAAGTCATGGGTTTCTTAACTATCTTCTTTCTCTATTCTAACTTCCTCTAATGTTTCCCGTAAGATTCCCGAAGTCACCTTCATTGCACTCCAAGGTCTGACTTCCTTGGATTTAGTCGGTCATCTTAATCTTAAGGCAAATTCTTTAGACCCAAAGTCATGTAAACTCAAAGTCCGAAATACAAAGTCCGAAGTCACATTGACCCAAAGACACCAAACTACTCTTCACATCTACTCCCAAAACTTTAAATGCTTGTAACTTCTTCTACAGACCTTCAAACTTTGCGATTTTGGTGGCAATGGAAAGCCCTAAACGAGACGCTTCCAACGAGATATAGTAAATTTGATTTGGATTTATGTGCATTGAAATATGGCCCCCGCAAGAATCCTGACCTACAACTTTTATTTCTCCTTCGGGTTTGCACTCCTTCAATGTATGATCAGAGTTTTTTTCCTTCTCTATCACGAAGTAAACTTCTTCGGGTTTGATCCAGTCCGAGTACTTCTTCCTCTAACACAAAGTCAACTCCCTTGAGCTTGATCAAAACACACGTTTCCACTCATTTCTTCTCCATTTGGTTTCAATTTGGTTTCAGTAAGGCACTTTATATTCAAAACTCGTCCAAAATGAAAAATGTGGGTACCATAGAGTTCTTAGTATTACTTCCTTGATTTCTTTCAACAAAGCTTTAGCTAGAATCTTTTCCTCCTTGGCAGAAAGAATAGCTTTTGTACGCAACCTCTTTGCCTTTTGTGAAGACAAAGAAGTAGTACTTGTTTCTTTAGGATCATGCTTCTTCTTACCCGAGCATGTCTCAACCGTCTCTGGCCATTCTCCTTCTAAGCCGTACTCCCTTCTTGAGGCCTCTCCTCCTCAAGTGTTATAAAATTTACATTGGTATTCCCCTTTGCCTGGAGCGCAACACGCTCAGCTAGGGTCTGTACATATTTTACAAGCAGCTTTGGGTTTGGTGGTTGTGGGCACTGGTTTCCAGTTTGCCCCAATTCCTTACAATTTACACCTAGTGGAAAATACCCAATTTGCCGTCTTGGCTCTAGATAGTTTGGAGACCAATGTCCAATCGAGCCCAATTATAACAAGCACCCAATGCAACATTTTGTGGCCAATTTTGACCACCCATCAGTGATCTTTGTGGGGGAGCATTGTTGTTATACTCCCTTTATCCATACCTTGGACCTTGATATGACATGCTTGCTTGAGGTTGTACCTCTTGGGTCTGGCACACAACTTCATTTTCCTCACTTTGGTCTGTAACACCCATTTGTGCATGTGTGTGGTATTGTGATATTTAGCTTGGTATTACAAATATTTAAGAGATATTATTTATATAGAGATAAAGGATGGTTCTATATTAGTGATGGTTAGCTAAAGTTAGTCATAGCTAAGATAGATGGGACCTTACTTTAGAGGAAGTAGAAAAGATGAGCACCACTATTTTGGATTTTAGTGTGTTGACTTGGTATTATTCCTAGGTGTTTGGCTTTGAGGAAAGAGTTGAGAACTCTTGGGCCCGCAAGCCTTTTTGTTTTGGATTCTTCTTTAGTCCAAGGATAGCCCATGTGAAGGAATCCTTTACTTAGTGGTTGGGTCAAGATAAGACCACATGCTTAGGGGAATATACCCTTGTGAATGGATATTCCTTTCTACTTTTTGACTTGACTTGACTTTTAGTCTAGTAACTTGAGTTACTCCGGTAATTAGTAACTTTGGTACGTAACTATTTCACAAGTATATAAACAAGGAGTGAGGAGGTACTCATCATCCTTTCATTTGCAACTATCTCTCTCTCATTGAGTTCTCTAGTGAGCAATGTCTTGAGTCTTGGAGTGTTAGCCTTGGAGGAGTATGATGGAGTTGGGGTTCCTTGCCTTCTTAGTCCATGGTGCGCTACCATAATAGCCATCAGAGGTTCATCTTGAGTGAGAGACAGGCCGGCTCATAGGTCCCAACCTAGAACCCAATCAATTTGTTGCATTGGAAATGCATTGTGCATCAAACACTCTATATTAGCGTGGCCAGATTTACCACATGCAGTGCACCATTTATTTTGTCTTCCAAATGATAGAGGCTTCCTTCTATCCTTAGCCCCAATCATTTGGATCATGAAATCCTCAAACCCTTTAATAAGAGTCTCAAGCTTTTGATCCACCTTATGTACATTCTTTGCTGGAGGTGTTACTGGTTTCTTTCCCCTGAGTCCTTGTATTCTCCTTGGCTTTGAATCTTCTTTGGATTCTGAAAAAGAACTTGAAGACTGGAGGATTCCTCCAAAGAAAGGGATGTGCTGCAAGAAGCTCTCCTCTGTGCTTCTTGCCTTTCTTCTCCTGATTTCTTTGGTTACCGGATGAGTGAGAGTGGGCTGCCTCATATAGAGCAATATGTTTGAGTACTTTGTCCAATGAAGTTACATTCATCTCCCTGACAAATATACAAATCTTTGGTGAGAGTCCACCAAGGAATTAGGTAATGGCTTGGGCATCGGAGTAACCCACCAAACCGGATTGCTTTGGAACTTGGTTCGAGAGAGCCATGAACCGCTCTGAGTAGTCTCTCAACTTTTCCTTCTTTCCTTGGTCCAAATCATTGAGTGCCGCCAAGACACTCGTATTGTAGTCAACTTCCTGGAATTGTTCCAAGAAGCCATTTTGCAAGTCTGCCCAATCGGCTAGTGTGAACTCCTTCTAGGTTACATGGGTATACCAGCTCCGGGCTTTCTTTCGGAGCAGACTTGGAAAAATTTGCAGACGATCTGTAGAGTCGTGTTCCTTGTTAGCAAAAGAAACGACTTTGAATTCTTTTATGAATTCCTTGGGATATTTGTCTTGTTTTGTCCCCTTGTACTTTTGATAGGCATGTCGGGCAATAGGTAACAAAGTTATTGTTTGACTCGGTAAAATTGGATGAGGTAAGGTTGAACTTGATACAACCAAGGAATTAGCTGGTATTGACACCGTATTGACAGCCCAGGGATTCCAATTGGTCAAGTTCAACACCAGATCTTCTTTGACAATTACTTCTTCTTTGATTGTGTCAACTTCAACCCGAGTAGAAGAAAAAGGTTCAACACCTTCAGAGTGTTCTTCAAAATTCCTCCAAGACAAACAATGAATCGTGCGTAGAAGATGTTGACACTCTTCTTATGTTAGGATTCATGTTGTTTTATTCCCAAACAAATTTCTTATGAATTTGACTTCCTTTATAGCTTTAGGGGAAGTTGGCGTACTAGGTCATAATGAGTATGTCTGCCTGCTGGAGTCTTTCTTCTTCTTGGAAGATGGAGACAAGAAGTAGCCTTGCCACCCGCCTTCCCATTTCTTTTGTTCAAGTTCTTGCAAAGCTTCTTGCACTTTATGAAGAAGTTGGAAGACCAATGCCTCCCGTTTGGTTTTGTTAAAAGTAGATTGGATCTTTTGGCATTCTTCTTCTTCACGATGCATATGCTTGTCTTTAAACTCTCTCTTCCCGTTAGTCTCTCAATGCACACATTCATATTGGTTCCAAAACTAGTTTAAAGTTTGGCTTTATATTCTTCCACTTCTAAGATTTGTATCCCTGGCAGCAATGCCAAAAATCATATGACAATCCAGCAAAAATCACTTTTGTGGTAATCAAGTAAGTAAAGTTTGTTCCCGTAGAGATATGATTCAAAAATTTCCAAATACAAAGTCAAATGGTAACAAGTAGTTCTTCTTTATTGCGTCTTTAATCTCTTAGGTAAAAACTACACCTAAAAGAGAGTAATAGGCACCGACTCGCAGTCTTGTCACAAATTAACACTCACTAACTACAAATCACTCAAATCTTTCCAACATCTTGTGAATGCCTCCTTTAAATAGTAGCTTAAAAGAGAAAAGAGCTTAGAGGTAATTTGAGTTCTACAAGGAGCAAGATGAAGAAGAAGGCAAAAGTTCCAGTATCAATGGGGGTGGTGGATGCCAAGCCAGCACCATGGGAGGCTTGTGAATATGCCTCCAAGATTGATGTGAGAGTGAATGGTCACAACATCAAGGATGCATTGGTTGATGGAGGATCAGCAGAAAATGCCATGTCAAAAAGGTTGATGAAGAATTTGGGTATGATACCCTCAAGACCTTCAACATTTGTGGTGATCATGGCAAACAAGCAACAAGTCTGATTAGTAAGGGTGATGGATAAGGTGGAAGTTTCAGTTATGGGAATTCAAATCTCATGACTTTCCAAGTCTTGAAGGATTCAAGCTATGACTTACTTCTTGGGAAGCCATGGTTGAGAGCAACACGCACTACTAATAGATGGCACAAAGGGTACTTGAGGATTGGGCCATCAAACCATAGAGTCACAGTTCATGTGACTAACATCACCAATACTTCACATTCAGATACACCATCTTCTGATTATTGGGAATCAAATTCTAAAGGAGAAGCTTCATGTGTGGACACAAGCATGGAAGAGTAGACTTCCATGGAGGAAGATGAATCTGAATCTGATTTAGATGTGTATCCTTTGTGTGCTATGGATTTTTCACCTTAGCTAGAGGTTTTGAAGGACCTAGATAAATCACCATTGACACTTGAGGAGGTAGAGAGATGGTTATCTACCCTCAAGTATGGTCCAAATGTTACCAAGGAGGAGAATGTGAGATTTGAGGAGATTTTCTGCAAGTTTATCCATGTGTTTGCTTTTAGTTACAAGGATTTGAAGGAAGTCACCTTGGAGGAGCACAAGATAGAGTTGGAGTCACATGCAAGACCAATCCGCCAAAAGCAACATTGCATTAGCCCACCAATATCTTTGGTTATGAAGGAGGAGATTGATAAGATCAAGGAGGCTAGATTTATCTTTGAGATGCAGATTTTAGAATATGTGTCTCCAATTATGACTGTGAAGAAAAAGAATGGCAAGCTTTTGAGTATGTGTGGATTACAAGAAGCTTAATGCTATTGCCAAGAAGGACTACTACCCATTACCGTTCATTGATGAGATCTTGGAGGAGGTTGCAAGTCATGAGAGATACAATTTTGGAGATGGTTATAGTGGATTTAACCAAATCAAGAGTGCACCACAACATCAACAACTCACCACATTCACCACACCTTGAGGAACTTACGCTTTCAAGGTCATGCCTTTTGGGCTTTGCAATGCTCCAACCACATTCCAATGGTTCATGAACAAGGTATTTGAACCTTTCATTGGGAAATTTGTGAGAGATGTCATTAATGATTTTTGTATCTATGGGAGCAAGGAGGAGCACTTTGAGCACCTAATCAAGGTCTTGCAACTCTTGGATGAGGCAAATGCATCACTCAAACCAAAGAAGTGCATTTTTGGATGTGAAGAAGGTCTACTTTTGGGGCACATCATCTCCAACGATGGAATAGTAGTTGATCCTGAGAAGGTGAGGAAAATCTCAGACCTTCCATTCCCTTCAAGCTTGACAAAGTTATGCCAATTCTTGGGGATGGTTGGATACTATAGGAGGTTCATCTTCTCATTTTCCAACAAGGCTTATGCATTGACCGTCTACATGAAGAAGGGTGTAGATTACATGGTGATTTTAGAAGACAAGAAGGCTCTCAAAGCTTTTGAGGAGCTCAAGCAATCCCTTGTTGTAGCTCCCATTCTTGCTAAACCTGATTGGAGTAAGCCTTTCATCCTCTACACTGATGCTTCTAATGTAGCTATAGGATGCTCTCTTAGTCAATTAGCTCAAGATGGGCATAATCATCCAATAGCTTATGCTAGTAGGCAGATGGTTTCAGCAAAAAAGAACTACTCTATCACAAAGAGAGAAGGGTTGGCAGTGATCTTTGGTCTCAAGAAATTTAGACACTACTTGATTGGAGGGAAAGCCACCATTATTATGAATCACAAGGTTTTGAAGTACATCTTCAACAAGCCTAATGTTGAAGGGAGACTAGCAAGGTGGATGATACTCTTGTTTGAATATGTTTACACCATTGAGGATAGGCCACGAAAGAAACATGCAAATGCTGATTTGTTATCTAGAGCCTATGATCATGATGGAGATGAGCAAGTGGATGATTCCTTCCCGGATGAGGAGCTCATGACAATCTGAGTCACTCAAGAGGTTCCAATGGAGTACAAGGAGATTGTGGATTTTTTGACAGGAGGGATGCATGCTAGGGAGAGTAAGGCACTTGCAGCAAGATCTAGACCTTACACAATGGTGGAGGATATTCTTTTTCACCAAGAAGCAGATGGTCTACTTCAAAGAGCAATGGGTAAGGAAGAGTCTATCCTACTTATAAAGGATTTCCATGAAGGTTTAGTGTGTGGATGACATTTTGCAAGAAAGGTGACTGCTTTCAAGATTCTAGATGCAAGTTACCATTGGAGAGGGATTTTCAAGGATTGTCTTGATTATTGCAAAACTTTTCATGTTTGTCAAGCTTTTGCTAGAAGATCTACATCCAGTCCACCACTTAGATCATTTCCATTGCTAGGACCTTTTGAGAAGTGAGGAATTGATTTTGTAGGTCCTCTCAATAGAACCCCAAGGAACAATTGGTACATTGTAGTAGTTACTAATTACCTTACCAAGTGGGTTGAGGCTAGACCATTAAGGGACAAGAATGAAGATGAAGTTGGTAGATTTCTTTATGAACGCATTATCACTAGATTTGGATGCCCTTTGGAGTTGGTTTTTGATAGAGGAGGAGGATTTACAAGAAGCATAACTACAACCATGCTATGACATTTCTCTATCACACATAGAGTAACTACATCCTATAAGCCAAATTCCAATGGCTTGGCAGAGAGAACCAATCAGACCTTGTGCATGATGTTGGCAAAAGATGTAGAATTGGAGGAGGCTAAACATCATTGGGACAAGAGGATTCATGCAGTTTTGTGGGAGTATAGGACAACCATCAAGACTTCCACTGTATATTCTCTTTTTCAATTGGTATATGGTATTGAGTCAACCCTACCTATTCACTTTGATCTTCCTACCTTCCAAAGCATTCATAGGAGATTGAAGAAAGCACAAGGACGTGATGTAGAGAAGTCAAGGAAGGAACAACTCATGGAGTTGGAAGAGGCAAGAGCAGTTGCTATGGGTCAAGTGGAGCAAGCCTAAAGGAAATAAAAGGAGAGCTATGACAAGAGGCAAGGCAAGAAGAAGGTGGAACCTTTCAAAGAAGGTGATTGGGTAATGTTGTTTGATTCTTTTTGATTCAAGAGAGTGCAAAAGAATTTTTTTCCTAAGTTCTTTGGACCTTTCATAGTGAAGAAGGTCTGAGGCAATTACATCTATGATCTCAAGGAGTTGGAAGGAAGACACTTTGATAGGATTAACCATGATAAGTTGAAGATATATCAAAGAAGGTAGAGAGAGCTTCACTTTGAGGACAAAGTGAAAACTCAGTCCGGGGGTAAATGTAACATCCATTTGTGCATGTGTGTGGTATTGTGATATTTAGCTTGGTATCACAAGTACTTGAGAGAAATTGTTTATATAGAGATTAAGGCTGGTTCTACATTAGTCATGATTAGCTCAAGTTAGTCATAGCTAAGATAGATGGGACCTTACATTAGAGGAAGTGGAAAAGATGAGCACCACTATTTTGGATTTTAGTGTGTTGACTTGGTATTATTCCTAGGTGTTTGGCTTTGGGGAAAGAGTTGAGAACTCGTGGGCTTGCAAGCCTTTCTGTTTTGGATTCTTCTATAGTCCAAGGATAGCCCATGTGAAGGAATCCTTTACTTAGTGGTTGGGTCAAGATAAGATCACATGTTACTGGAATATGCCCATATGAATGGATATTCCTTTCTACTTTTTGACTTTACTTGAATTTTAGTTTAGTAACTTGAGTTACTACGGCAATTAGTAACTTTAGTATGTAACTATTTCACAAGTATATAAACAAGGAGTGAGGAGGTACTCATCATCCTTTCATTTGCAACTATCTCTCTCTCATTGAGTTCTCTAGTGAGCAATGTCTTGAGTCTTGGAGTGTTAGCCTTGGAGGAGTATGATGGAGTTGGGGTTCCTTGCCTTCTTAGTCCATGGTGCGCTACCATAATAGCCATCAGAGGTTCATCCTGAGTGAGAGACAGGCTGGCTCACAGAACATAGCCATTTATGCTCCTATGATGCTTTGTCTAATTGGGTCCTGATAGGACTCCACTTTGTAATCATTTGTAGTTTGTGGAGCAAAGAAAAAATTTTGAATTTTTGCAGTCTCCTTTGTAGTATCACACTTCCGATAGAAGGTGATCCCAGTTGCCCCTCTTGCTTCCTTCCCCAAAACTAACCTCCAATCTGACTCAGTCTATTGAGCCAGATTTCCTTTCTTCCCCTCGACTTTAAGGCCTTCCTCATAATTGCTAGCAGCTTTCTTTGCCATGACTTTTGGGAAACTAAAATTCCAATTCCAAGCTAAAAATGTAATCCAAAGTCTATTCAAGACTTTGATCCATGCTATGACATCTAGCCTCTAAATTGCAAAACTCCTCACTGCAAGTGCATTCTTGGCCTCCTTCTCCATAATTTGCTCTCTAGTTCTTTGACACTAAAAAACTATTCCCTCTCATAGACGCAACACTCCAACCCCTTTTGGACTTTAGAAAATTTCACTCTCAATTTTCTTCTTGACACGCATTACTACAGGATGACTAATTAGAGGAACATGATATCTACTTGATATATTCAATTTCTCCCTACGCAATCACAATTTTATATTACCCCAAAGTGCAATCATTCTTTAGTCAATTTCAAAATTGAATCTCCACTTCTGCTACGTGTTGATTTCCTATCACTATCAAGGAATGCTTCTCTTGCCTCTTCTGTTTCTTGAAGTGCACTTACTTGCCATGTAGAAAGGTTGTTACACTATCTTCATATTGGCTTTTGCTTCTTGGTCCGAAGATGACCTTCTTTGGACTTGTTTCTTCGTACCCCCTTCCAAGTACTTCCGCTTTCCGTCCTGAAGTTGACTTCTTTGGATTTACTCCAAAGATACACCCATCCATTCTTTCCTTTGTAATTTGGCTTTCTTACTAACTTCTTCTTCAAAACTCTAACAAAACAAAAGAAAACAAAAAATGTATGTACCACACGATATCATCCCCACCCTTCCTCAACACTATGTAAAATCTGGACTCTAACTTTTCCACTCTCTCCACATAGACTCTTACTTTCTCTCCATCTCCTTGCTTGAGAAAGATAACTTCACTCATCAATCTCTTATAACTCTTATCTGGAAGAAAGTTCTCAATGAGTGTTGAAGTCAAACTCTCCCAAGACTTTTCTTTTCCATCTCTCCTCTCTCTCTTTTGGTATTCTGACTCATACCATGTAAGTGTTACATCCTCAAAGAAATATGGTTATAATGAGGCCCACTCATTCTTCCTCCTCTCATTGTTTCCTATGCAAGGTCTCTTGAAGTCTCTCACAAAGGCCTCCACATCTTCTCCATCCTTGCCAAAGAAAATTGGTTGTTTTCCCATATTAACCACTCATTGTCTTTCTTTTCTCTCAATTTCTTTCTTTTTTCTTTTTTCTCACTCTATAACTAATAGAGTTTATACATGACTAACACTATTTGAGAGTAATCCACCCTAGGAAGCATAACTGGTTCAATTTGCTCCAAGATTTCTATAGCAACATCAAATCCTAGAGTGCATATTAATTGAGCTCTCATGGATAGTTTATCCATAAGTTGAAAGATTATCTCCATTACTAATCTTGAGAACTAGTTGATGAAGGTAGTAGTACTTTTGTAGTTGTAATAAGGCTCTCTCCAAGACCCTTCACCAAAGTCTCCAAAAGTACTTTAACTCCTCTACACTCATGTCTTTTTGGAAGTCCTTCCACTCAACAAACCTCACACAACTCCTTGGTCTTAGATCTTCTCCCTCCTAATCTTGGTGAAGAAGGTCCAACATGCAAACCCAAATCAAGTAAGCCTCTCCTTTCCCTCAATCTCTTGCTCTCAAAAGTGAATGGACATAAAAATTCCTTATGTCCCTTCTTTCCACATAGAGAGCACTTAGACTCACCCTTTGCTCTAAGTGGTATAGGTTTTTGGATCCTCTCAACACTCTCTTCAAATTCTATTCTAAACTCTCTTTTCCTTAAATTCACCTCTAGAATCACCTTGAATCCTTAGGGAACCTTGCATAGCCTTAATTTCCACTCTTGATGACACTTCATGTTCCTAAGATGAGTCTAAACACTCAAACATGCTTTTTGTTGCTCTCACACTCCTCATGCATGAGATCTAAACTCTACAAAATTGAGCCTTCCTCACAACATCACTCAAATCTCTCAATTGGTATATCATAATTCTCTCCAAATTTTCACATTTGATTAGAATTTCAAGGCATCTCTCCCTTGAAAATTTCAGATCTTTTCATTGATCCATTTGGCCTATGCACTTTTGTATTCAACACACGTATTTCATATTTGGTTTGAAAACCACCCCCCTCACTTTAAAAATGCATACCTCCTTATGCAAGAATGATCTCTCTCTTATTGTTTTGTCAAAAGGTAGTATATAATGCAATTAATTTTCTTGAAAAGTTTCAGAATAATCCACTGAAATTGAAGAAATGGCAGACTCTATACAATTTTCTAGAGTGCAAATAATTGCATGAATAGTTTACCCTATCAACTTTCAAAAATTCTAGCTCAGTGCCTATAATAGCTCTCACATAATTTCAAGTGAGCTAACTGAAAATAACCCAAGCTATTATGTGTAGAAATTGCAAGTCCAAATCTCAAATTGAGATTTTGCTCAAAATTACCTTAATCTCCAAATTTTGCCATCCACCTCATGCAATCTCTCCAAATCCTCTCATGTATACAAGATGTACAAAATCACCTCAAAGATATCATAATGGACTACAAGGTATAAAAATAGGTCCAAGTTTTCTAACATAAGTCCAACCCTCTCCTCCCCTAAAGTTCTCTCCATGTGAGCTCTCATAGTCTTTATAAAAGACCGTGACCGTGGAGAGAATTAAGAGAATAGAAGCTCACATTAGGACACTTGAATGAGGGAAAACTCCCAATGCCTAGCATGAGCCTTGGATCTTGTATTTATAGTGATCATACAAGGCTCTTGAGAAGCTTCTCAAGAAGCTTCCTTGAGCCGCTTTCTTGGAGTGCAAGCCAAGTTAACTGGGGAAGCTTCTCAAAAAATTTCCTTCTAGAAGTTGCTTACTTGGCGTGCAAGCTAAGCTAGTTGGAACCTTCAAGAAACTTCCTTCTAGAAGCTTCTTACTTGAAGTGCAAGCTAAGCTAGCCAAGAAGCTTCCCAAGAAGCTTCCTAAATACTTCTAGAATATTCTAGGCTAATTTATCTTATTTGCTACTTTGTTAGACCTACTAACTTTGTCGCTAAACTCCATATTGTTACATATTTCCCCACCACTAGTTGGTGATGTCTTTGTTGCCATTCAAGCTTCAAACTCATGGATGGTCATCTGTGCATTCTAGAGGTAAGAAAGAGGTTCCCATGTGGCATCATGGAGGGGATACCCTTATACACCATATGTTCTTGGCATCCTCGTTAAATGTGGCAACATTGTTGTACTTTTTTCTCTCTCTTTGGGAACACATAGGATGCCTAGCTATAGAGATTGCAGATTAGAGGCTGTAGGTAAACCTATAACTTCTTGTCTAAACACATGTGTTACCTAACAGTCAAAACCCTCCACTCTTGTAACTAGTATTCTTGCTATCGGGTAGGGTAATGATGGGCAACCTAACCTATCATCACAACATGCACTCTTGGTCTATTGGTCATCACTTCCAACATTACCAAGGAGAATTACATAGTAGTCCTAGAAGGAAAGAACCTAAGCACAATGCCCGTACACCAATCCAAACCAAATGGGCATACAAACAAGCATGCAAGCACAAAGAGGATCCAATCATAGGAATATGGCAATAACTCTCTGTGCTTTTTGGTTGGAAAAGAGCTTTAGAGCCTTCATGATCTATCATCAAGCTAACTACAACCTACACTCCAAGTCTCCTCCAAGCTGTACTTCAAACCTCAACAAATTCCTACTCCATGTGAGGATTTTCTATGTCTTCTCGATGGGGAAAACTTTGTGCAACTCATATGAACATAACTCTTTCTATAAAGCTTGGATTCAAGTGTTCTAGGATTCAATGGAAACCCTATGCAATACACTTTCCAATGAAATAAAATAAAATATAAAATATACTTCAATCAGATCACTACAACTCCCCTAGAAAGCTCTCAAAGTTGACTTGGTTTTTACAATTCTCACCCTAATTTTGAAATCCCATTTTTAGGGTTTTTCCCCTGGTTCTTGCTAACTTTCCCCTGATTTCTAAATCAGATGTACACTTGATCCTCACAAAACACTCAAGAAATATGAACTCTCAATCATAGTCACAAAAGTGAGGGAACTGACATTCAATTAGGATTGGAGAAAGAAATGCTCCTCCAAGTTTATGACAATCTTTTCAGTAAAACTTGTTGTATCAAATCTCACTCTCTATGAGCCCAGAGCCAACCAAATTTTGCATAGTAGTTGGCCATGCTCTTTAAATTATTGTGGCCTAATCCAACCCCAATCTCTAAATATGGATAATTTTTTGAGCTAGGCTAACTTGTGAGCTATGCGGACCCAAGTATACTTGATCCAAGACCCCAAATTTTCTATTTAGAGAATTCACATGAAACCTTCACGCAAAGGTTCACACCCAAGCCAACAACAAGACCAGAAATGTTCATAAGGTATCTCAAGACACAACTTGGGAAGTGACCAAAACTCCAAACCTAATCACTAGCTCTTCTCCATCACCTTACACCTCAAGAGCTTCAACTTCAATAAACCAGATCTGATTCAAGATTGATCTAAAACTAAAATTTCTTGTGCTCATTACTACAAGCACTTATTTTACTCTCTAATTCCACTAATAGATAGTGAAAATGTCTCAAGAAGCTCCCTCAATTGCCTACTTTGTGCTCCTAGGTATTAATTATACCCCCCTTGATTCAATTGATCATATCTCCCTTAGAATTAGCTCAAATCATGTTACTAGAGCATAGAATGACTTTATCACCAACTTCACAGGTGAGATTACAACAATGGTGGTCTGTATATTGTTTTTGACTATTCTGAGCAACAAGGAGGTGAGATTTGGCTTGTTGGAGAGATTGGGATATGGTGGTCAAGAAGGTGAAAGTATGAGGGACCTGAGATGGAGGAGGAGGAAGAAGAGAATCAAGAACAAGTGGAAAGGAGAAAATCTGATGCTTGCTTGTTTGGAATTATTGTAGGCAAATTCTGCAGCTATAAGACATTCATCCCAATTGGTATGGTGGACATTGACAAAGGCACATAGCATATCCTCCAAGGTATGATTTGCATGTTCAGTTTTTCCATCAGTTTAAGGATGATAGGCTGTGACAAAGCAAGCTTGGTGTGGAGTATTTGGAAGAGTGCTTGCCAAAACTTCTCGGTGAATCAAGGATTGCGATCAAAGATGAGTACACATGGCATCCCTTGATGCTTGAAGACATTGTCAAAGTAGATTTGCACTAAGGTTGGAGCATCCACGGTATTAAAGGATGGTGCCAAGTGGATTTGCATATTGAGCTTATCCACAAACACCACGATTGTTGTGTGTCCTTGCTTTGTTTGGGGCAAGGATGTGATGAGATTGAAACTCACATGTTCCGCTTGAGTGGATGGAATGAGGAGTAGTTGAAGGAGTCCACTTGGCTTTTGGTTGCTAGCCTTGTTATGTTGGCAGCTCTCACATGATTGGACAAACTCTCAAACATCTTGTGTCATGTTGGGCCACCACCATTGGCATCAAAGGGTACTCCAACTATTGGTAAATCATGCACTTCTTGAAGGTGTACAAGTCTGAGATCACCATTGGCTAGAACATAGATCCGGTCCTCATGGAATAGAAAGCTTTCCTTGAAGGAGAAGCTGTTGTACTCCTTGTCACATGTTGTAAGATGAACATGTACCATTTGGAAGAAGGGATCTTGTTGTAGCGCTCACCGAAACTTGTTTTGGACCTTGGAGTCAATTGACACCGTTGTTATTGCTACTGTGATGAGAAGAAGAGATTTCAAATCAAGTTGCCATGATAGAGCATCAGGGATTACATGGAACTGACCTGGTTTGTACTCAAGTTTGATGTCAAACAATTGGATTTGTTCCTCCCATTGATGATGTTGACTCTTCATGTGTTCCAAGTGTAAGGTTTGCAATAATGGTTTGTGATCCGTTTGCATGATCACTTATTTCCCCAAGAGATAATACCTCCATACCTTGGTAGCATATACTATTGCAAGTTGTTCTTGGTCTCAAGCTGAGTAATTTTTTTCAACCATATTTAGTCTGCAAGACCCAAAGGCAATGGGATGTAGTCCATCTAGGAATTCTTGTTGCAATATGGCTCCAATTACAAAGTTAGAAGCATCAAAATCAAATCTTTTCCACTTCAAATCAAATCTTTTCCACTTCCTCTAAAGTAAGGTCTCTTCTATCTTAGCTATGACTAACTTTAGCTTATCATGACTAATGTAGAACCATCCTTTATCTTTATATAAATAATATCTCTCAAGTACTTGTAATACCAAACTAAATATCACAATACCACACACATGCACAAATGGGTGTTACACATTGGATTTGCCACTAGAGCAACTTAATGCACTGACAACGTAACAACTTTTCTTTGGGTTTGCTAGCCAAGAACATACAATCAAGAAAACAACTAAAGTGTGAGCAGGATAAAATTGAGAATGACAAGAAGAATACATGCAGAATGAGTGATTATCAAGTGAAGAGTGATTGAAGAATGACTATGTAGCAAAGAACTATAAAATCAAGACATCATCAAGGGAATTTTGAAATGTCATGCAAGTATTCTAAGCCACTAAGTAGTTGACCCATAGTAGTGCTTGTTACAAAGCCAACCAAGATTTTGATGTTTAAGAATCTTGAGGGAGTCATAATTTCATGCCCAAGAGATGGAAGAATTATCTTCCAACTAGCACGAGTGAGAGATTGCACAATGCCCATGAGAGGAGGAAAGAAAAGTCTCTCACTCACAATGAGAAATCCTGCAATTCAAAGGTTAGATGTCATAGCAAGGATCAAAGAATTGAGTAAACTTTGGATCACGTTTTTGGCTTGGAACTAGAATTGGAACTTGAGTTTCTAGGTTTCATGGAAAAAGTAGCGACAAGTAATTGTGAGGAAGGTCCAGAGGCAAAAGAGAAGAGAGACAATCCAACTCGATAGATAGAGTCAGATTGGTGATTGGTTTTGGGGAGAGAGGCTGGTGAGGAAACCAGAGCTACATTCCTCGGGGAGGAAGAGTCTGTAGAAGAGACCATAGAAATCTGTAGTTCCTTTAGTGCTTTGCATATAAAGAATAGGTATAAGGTGGATACTTATCAAGAGCTGGTAAGGCAAAGTATTGTTGGGGTGATGATGGCAATCTTCAAGCTAGAGCAAACCACTTATGTCATGAAGCACCAGGCCGTGTTCTTTCACAAGATGTTTACAAGAGAACCAGTGAATTGGGCAAAGTATTTTCACTAGCAAATGAGGCAAATGGTATCGAATTGGAGAGATCAATTTCCGCCTCACTACTTAGTGTTTTTTGCACTGCACTTTTACCTCAGGCTCAACCTATTGTAGAAGGTAGAAGAGAGGCAGACAATGGTGTCACACTTGCATCCAGACCTAAGAAGAGAAGGGGATGTAGATGAGTAGCAATACATTTGCCAAATCCAAAGCAGTGATGAGCACAGAAAGCAAAGGCCAATACAAAGAAGATGTAACAATCTTTCTGTGTGTTAGGCTAGCCAAGAAAGAACACTTAACAAAATGGCAGAGGCAGGAGAGGAATACTTTGAAAGTGATAAGAAATAAACATGTAGAAGAAGTGGGGGTCAATTTTCAAAATCAACTGAAGAATGACTGCACCTTGAAGTACTAAAAAAGTATGGTTGTGCAAGGGGAAATCAAACATGTGAAGTAGATACCATGTCCCTCTGAGTAGTCATCTTGCAGTAATGCATATCAAGAAGCAGATTGAGAGTGAGATTGTCCCAAGACCAGAAGGGGTTAGAGTGTTGTGTCTAGGAGAAGGGATAATCTTCATGCGCCAAAGAACTTGTGAGTAGATCATGGCAAAGAAGAGTAAGAATGCACTTGCAGTGAAGAGTTTCACAATTTGGTGATTAGATGTCATAGATAGAATCAAAGTCCTGAACAAACTTCATATCACCTTTTTGGCCTGGAATTGGAATGTTAGTTTTCCAAGTTGCACGGCAAAGATAGCTACGAGTAATTATAAGGAAGGCCCCAAAGTAATGGAGAAGAGAGAAAATCTGGCTCAATGGATTGAGTCAGATTGGAAGTTAGTACTGGGGAAGGAAGCATGAGATGCAGTCAGGGTCACCTTTTATAAGAAGTATGACGCTATAGAAGAAATTGCAAAAATTAGAAATTTGATCTTCACTCTGTGAACCAACAATGGCTACAAAGTAGAGTCCTATAGGGATCCCATTAAGCAAAGCATTGTGGGAGTGATCATGGCAATGTTCAAGCTAGAGCAAACAATGTACATGAACATGCAGCAGGCGGTCTTCTTCCACCAGATGTTTGCAAGAGAGAAGGTGAATTGGGCCAAGTGCTTTCATAAAAGAACAAAGGAAAATGGTTGTCAATTGGAGGACTGATTTGCCGCCTCACTACTTGTGACAACCCGGCTAATATCACTTTTGCGGTAATCACATAAGTAAAGTTTGTTCCCATAGAGATACTAATCAGAATTGGTCAAATACAAAGTCAAATGGCACAATGTAGTCCTTCTTGATTTCATCTTTAATCTCTTAGGTAGAAACCACACCCAGAAGAGAGTAACAAGCACTGACTCGTAGTCGTGTCACACATAATCACAACTCCATCAAATCTTTCCAAACAATCTTGATTGTGAGGATTTGGGCTCTCCCAAAAACAACACTTCACTGCAAAAGAACTTCACCTCAGAATTGTGTTCCACCCCTCCACTGAAGGCAAAACTTCCTTGATCAAAATTGCTTCACATCAACACTCCGTTGCACGCACAAATGTAGAATACTACCATCACTACAATTCCTCTCAGATTTCTCAAGGCATTGCTCTGATTGCACGTCATTTAGGATCAAACACACAAAGTAAAGATCAAGGCTACGGAATCCAACATCCAACACGCACACTGACTTGCACTTCAAAATTCTCCCAACTCTCACAAATAGAGATACAGAATTGATACTTAGAATTAAGCTCAAATGACGAGCACTACTTCATAGCACTTTGCTTTATCTATTCTCAGAAATAATGAATACTAAACAACATTAAATGCCTCTTCTTAAATAGTAAAGCAATCAATAGTTACTAACAACTATACCGTTCTACAACAACTCTTCTGACCTGTAGATTCGAAATGATAATACCCCTTTTCATATCTACCTCTTCAAATCTAAAAATTGTTACTACTCCAATCCGATGTCTACTTCTTCCTTGATTTCCAATCTTGATCCTAAAGTAACCTCACATACTACTCTATCCTTGGATCTCACAACTACTAATTCTCCAACTACTAACTTCCTCTACCAATTCTACTAATTCTTTTCTTTGATTACAATTATACTAGCAGGTAATCTATCTAACTCCTTATCTCCCAACCCACTCTTCTCTAGTATCTCTGATGGTAACTCCAAAGATATTTATACTCCTATGTCATCTACTTTGGGTTTCATTAATATCAATTCCTTTGTTAATTCTACTATATCTTCATCAAGAATTTTATTGAAAGCATGGGTACACTATCTATGCCTTCAATTTGTAACCCAGTTTCCCCTAATTGCTCATGTAATTGACCCAAAGACACTTACTGTCTGATCTTGCACTTTGGGTTCATTCACTATAACTATTTCTTTTCTAATTCTATCTTATCTTCAATCAGAACTAAAATTGAAGTCATGGGTATCCTAAATATCTTCTTCGTTGTCTTAACTATTTTAGACACTTTAAATATCTGACCCAAAGACTCCTACATCCGATGTTTGACTACTTTGTGTTGAATCATATTTGTCATGAGACAAAGTCTTTAGACCCAAAGTTGTGTAAACCCAAAGTACAAAGTCTAAAGTCCAAAGTCCTATAGACCCAAAGACACCAACCTGAAGACACTCAACTACTCTATACATCTATTCCCAAAATTTCAAATGCTTGTAACTTCTGTTAAAGATGTCCAAACTCTAACATTAGAAACATTATTGGTAGCATTAGAAAGCCATGAACAAGATGCTTCCAATAGAATATAGCACGCTTGATTTGGATATGTCATCACTAAAATATAGCCCCTGCAATAATCTTGACATGTAACCTCCATTTTGATGAAAAGTACCCTCTTTCGGCATGTGACCTCCTTCTTCCTCTTCCTCTTACACAAAGTAAGCTTCTTTGGGTCTGATCCGATCCAAGTCCTTCTTCCTCTAACACAAAGTTGACTTTCTTGGTCTTGATCAAAACACAAGTTTCCCCTCATTTCTTCTCCATTTGATTTCATTTTGGTTTAAACAAGGCACTTCTTCAAAACTCGTCTAAAATGAAAAATGTGGGTACTACACTATTTTTCACTGTTTTTAGTGCATTTCTACTTGGAATTAAATTTGCTGACAATGGAGGAGAGGAATCTGATGGTGTTGCATTTTCATCCCAATCTTTCGCAAGAAACGGATGAGGAGGAGCATGCTACAATTGCGGTCCAGTGATGATCACTTCATCAAGGCGGGACAAAGGAAAATGGTGGAAGGAAGAAGTCTGAAGATGAAGAAGCAGACTCAGCCCAGAGGAGTAGCCTTACCCTAGCCACCACAAAAGGCCCAAAAACTCAATCCATGAGGTAAGGAGGCAATGAAAGATGAGACTTCAAAGATAGAGTTTGAGGGAGAGACAGAGTCAAAGAGAGGAGACTCCAAAGAAGCTGAACTCACATCACAAAGCAGAGTTGGGTAGTGAGAGTGAAGGGGAAGATGAAGTCCAGCTGTCAGTTGGAGCAAAAGACAATGAGGAGTTCCATGCGGTGATTGATTGTATGGAGGGAGGAAGACTTCTTGCTTTGTAATGTGAGTTTGACTTCTTTGGAGTCTTCTCTTGGATCTTACCCTTGTGCTTAGAGTTACCCATGGAAGAGATGGACAAAGAACTGGAGAAAGATGTCTAGAAGGAGGTAAGATTCAAGAGACTATTACTAGCTGAACCTGCATGTCCAAGTTGAGTGAGTGAAGAAGAAGTTAGCTCAAAAGGAAGGTCATTGAAAGTACAAAGATCAAGGCATTGGGGTGAAACTCTAGCGGAAGAAGTGTCGGTGGAGGCAAAGTACAAAGACCAAGCAAAAGAAGCAAGTGTAATACAAATAGCTAGACACATGATCTAGAGATGAACTTTGGTTTGATAACATCTAGGAGGATGTGATACATGATG
The DNA here is from genome assembly GCA_948567375.1 of Lunularia cruciata. Classification (NCBI taxonomy): domain Eukaryota; kingdom Viridiplantae; phylum Streptophyta; class Marchantiopsida; order Lunulariales; family Lunulariaceae; genus Lunularia; species Lunularia cruciata. The sequence continues at coordinate 14,587,800 of OX419760.1, forward strand.
GAATAAGTAGATTGGACAGAGGTATCACCAAAAGAGTACTTCTACTAATAGTCCATAAATCAAAACATGGTTGAAGACTTTAGAATCAATAGCTAGACATATGATCTAGAGGTGAAACTTGGAGTGGTGATATATGGAAGGATGTTAAATATGATAGAGAACATAAATCAGATAGAGTTATCACCAAAAGACCCCTTCTACTAATAGGGCAAAAGTAAAAAATAGCTTGAAAACTTTAAAGCTATTTTCGGAGGCCTAAACGGATGAATTGGGCCTTGAAAATGAGCACATATATCCCAACCAATAAAAAAAGGCTTGCCTTCTCCCCTAATGATCCATCTCATCAAGAGCTTTCCAATGGTACCTTACCCATGCAATTTTGAGCTTCTTATCAAAAGATTCCCTAAAGATTCCCTTTGGTCAAAACATTTAACTAGCTAGATAGGACAAGGACTGACATGTCAACTATCCAACAACTAATCCAAGGATGGAGCTTGTTGACAAGTCACCAATCCATGTATTTGACCCAAGGGTGGAGCTTCCTTTGAATGGATCCTCTTTGCTATATAGTAAAGAGAGTGTGCTCCTTTGGGGCAGCAAAGGATTGAGTGTGAAATGTGTATTTTCTCTCTTGAAGAGTTCTCTTGTCCTTGGAGTATTACAATGGTATCAGAGCAAGTGTTTTAATCCAAGAGAGTGGAATGCGGACCCAAGAGTTCTCAACTCTTTCCTCAAAGCCAAACACCTAGGAATAATACCAAGTCAACACACTAGAATCCAAAATAGTGATACTTATCTTTTCCACTACCTCTAAAGTAAGGTCTCTTCTATCTTAGCTATGACTAACTCTAGCTAATCATGACTAATGTAGAATCATCCTTTATCTCTATATAAATACTATTTCTCAAGTACTTGTAATACCAAGCTCAATATCACAATACCACACACATGCACAAATGGGTGTTAAATTTACCCATGGACTAAGTTTTCACTTTGTCCTGAAAGTGAAGGTCTCTCTACCTTCTATGATATATCTTCAACTTATCATGGTTAATCCTATCAAAGTGTCTTCCTCCCAGTTCCTTGAGATCATAGGTGTCATTTCCCTACACCTTCTCCACTATGAAAGGTCCAAAGTACTTAGGCAAAAACTTCTTTTGCACTTTCTTGAATCAAATAGAATCAAACAACATTACCCAATCACCTTCTTTGAAAGGCTCCACCTTCTTCTTGCCTTGCCTCTTGTTATAGCTCTCATTTTGTTTTCTTTGGGCTTGCTCCACTCGAACCATAGCAACTGCTCTTGCCTCTTCCAACTCCATGAGTTGTTCCTTCCTTGACTTCTCTGCATCACCTCCTTGTGCTTTCTTCAATCTCCTATGAATGCTTTGGAAGGTAGAAAGATCAAAGTGAATAGGTAGGGTAGACTCAATACCATATACCAATTGAAATGGAGAATATTTGGTGAAAGTCTTCATGGTTGTCCTATACTCCCACAAAACTGCATGAATCCTCTTGTCCCAATGATGTTTAGCCCCTTCCATTTTTGCATCTTTGGCCAACATCATGCACAAGATCTGATTGGTTATCTCTACCAAGCCATTGGAATTTGGCTTATAGGATGTAGTTACTCTATGTGTGATAGAGAAATGTCGTAGCATGGCTGTAGTAATGCTTCTTGTAAAGTCTCCTCCTCTATCAGAAACCAACTCCAAAGGGCATCCAAATCTAGTGATAATGCATTCATAAAGAAATCTACCAACTTCATCTTCATTCTTGTCCCTTAATGGTCTACTCTCAACCCACTTGGTAAGGTAATCACTAACTACCACAATGTACCAATTGTTCCTTGGGGTTCTATTGAGAGGACCTACAAAATCAATTCTCCACTTCTCAAAAGGCCCTAGCAATGGAATTGATCTAAGTGGTGGAGTGGATGTAGACTTTCTAGCAAAAGCTTAAAAAACATGCAAGTTTTGCAGTCACCTTTCTTGCAAAGTGTACTCCACACACTAAACCTTCATGAAACTCCTTTATAAGTAGGATAGACTCTTCCTTACCCACTGCTCTTTGAAGTAGACCATCTGCTCCTTGGTGAAAAAAGAATATCCTCCACCATTGTGTAAGGTCTAGATCTTGCTACAAGGGCCTTACTCTCCTTAGCATGCATCCCTTTTAGATAGTTATCTCTTGTCACAAAATCCACAATCTCCTTGTACTCCATTGGAACCTCTTGAGTGAATGAGATTGTCATGAGCTCCTCATCTAGGAAGGAATCATCTACTGGCTCATCTCCATCATGATCATGGGCTCTAGATAACAAATCAGCATTTGCATGTTTCTTTCCTTACCTATCCTCAATGATGTAGTCATACTCAGATAAGAGTATCATCCACCTTGCTAGTCTCCCTTAAACATGAGGCTTTTTGAAGATGTACTTCAAAGCCTTGTGATCCATGACAATGGTGGCTTTCCTTCCAATCAAGTAGTCTCTAAACTTCTTGAGACCAAAGATCACTACCAACTCTTCTCTCTTTGTGACAGAGTAGTTCTTCATTGCTGAAACCATATGCCTACTAGCATAAGCTATTGGATGATCATGCCATCTTGGTCTAATTGACTAAGAGTGCATCCTATAGCCACATTAGAAGCATCAGTGTAGAGGATGAAAGGCTTACTCCAATCAGGTTTAGCAAGAATTGAAGCTACAACAAGGGATTGCTTGAGCTCCTCAAAAGCTTTGAGAGCCTCCTTGTCCTCCAAAATCACCATGTAATCCACACCCTTCTTCATGTAGATGGTCAACTGTTGGAAAATGAGAAGATGAACCTCCCATAGTATCCAACCATCCCCAAGAATTGGCATAACTTTGTCAAGCTTGAAAGGAATGGAAGGTCTGAGATTTTCCTCCCCTTCTCAAGATCAACTACTATTCCATCCTTGGAGATGATGTGCCCTAAAAGTAGACCTTCGTCACATCCAAAAATGCACTTCTCTGGGTTGAGTGATGCATTTGCCTCATCCAAGCATTGCAAGACCTTGATTAGGTTCTCAAAGTGCTCCTCCTTGCTCCCATAGATACAAAAGTCATCAATGAAGTCTCACAAATTTCCCAATGAAAGGTTCAAATACCTTGTTCATGAACCATTGGAATGTGGCTGGAGCATTGCAAAGCCCAAAAGGCATGACCTTGAAAGCATAAGTTCCCCAAGGTGTGGTGAATGTGGTGAGTTGTTGATGCTCTGGTGCAATCTTGATTTGGTTATATCCACTATAACCATCTCCAAAACTGTACCTCTCATGACCTACAACCTCCTCCAAGATCTCATCAATGAATGGCAATGGATAGTAGTCCTTCTTGGTGGTAGCATTGAGCTTCATGTAAGCCACACATACCCAAAGCTTGCCATTATTTTTCTTCACAATGACAATTAGAGACACCCATTCTGAATTCTCTACCTCAAAGATAAATCCAGCCTCCTTGAGCTTATCAATCTCCACCTTCACAACCAAAGATATTGGTGGGCTAATGCGACGTTGCTTTTGGCGGATTGGTCTTGCATGTGACTCCACCTCTATCTTGTGCTACTCCAAGGTGACTTCCTTCAAATCCTTATAATTGAAAGCAAACACATAGATGAACTTGCGGAAAATCTCCTGCAGATCATAGGCTCTAGATAACAAATCAGCATTTGCATGTTTCTTTCCTGGCCTATCCTCAATGGTGTAGTCATACTCAGACAAGAGTATCATCCACCTTGATAGTCTCCCTTCAATATTAGGCTTGTTGAAGATATACTTCAAAGCCTTGTGATCTGTGACAATGGTGGCTTTCCCTCCAATCAAGTAGTGTTTAAACTTCTTGAGACCAAAGATCACTACCAACCCTTCTCTCTCCGTGACAAAGTAATTCTTTTCTGCTGAAACCATTTGCCTTCTAGCATAAGCTATTGAATGATCATGCCCATCTTGGTCTAATTGACTAAAAGTGCATCCTATAGCTACATTAGAAGCATTAGTGTAGAGGATTAAAGGCTTACTCCAATCAGGTTTAGCAAGAATTGGAGCTACAACAAGGGATTGCTTGAGCTCCTCAAAAGCTTTGAGAGCCTCCTTGTCTTCTAAAATCACCATGTAATCTACACCCTTCTTCATCTAGACGGTCAATGCATAAGCCGTGTTGGAAAATGAGAAGATAAACCTCCTATAGTATCCAACCATCCCCAAGAATTGGCATAACTTTGTCAAGCTTGAAGGGAATTGAAGGTTTGAGATTTTCCTCACCTTCTCGAGATCAACTGCTATTCCATCCTTGGAGATGATGTGCCCCAAAAGTAGACCTTCTTCACATCCAAAAATGCACTTCTTTGGGTTTAGTGATGCATTTGCCTCATCCAAGCATTGTAAGACCTTGATTAGGTGCTCAAAGTGCTCCTCCTTGCTCCCATAGATACAAAAGTCATCAATGAAGTCTCTCACAAACTTCCCATCAAAAGGTTCAAATACCTTGTTCATGAACCGTTGGAATGTGGCTGGAGCATTGCAAAGCCCAAAAGGCATGACTTTGAAAGCATAAGTTCTCCAAGGTGTGGTGAATGTGGTGAGTTGTTGATGCTCTAGTGCAATCTTGATTTGGTTATATCCATTATAACCATCTCCAAAACTATACCTCTCATGACCTACAACCTCCTCCAAGATTTCATCAATGAATGGCAATGGGTATTTGTCCTTCTTGGTAACAACATTGAGCTTCTTGTAATCCACACATACCCAAACCTTGCCATTCTTTTTCTTCATAATGACAATTGGAGACATTGATTCTGAATCTCTACCTCAAAATTCATTCAATCATTTTACCTAAATTCAATGATTGGACCTTGTTTCTCAATACGGTTACTTTTTTATGTTGTATACTAGGAACTTTCATGCGTTCTGGATTGCTAGCTTCATGTCCGGATCTTTGAGAGCCTCCAGGCCACTCTCTCAAATCTTTTTGGAAACAGAAATCTTTTATTGTGGAAGTAGACCTGCTATTAACATGGGATTATTTGTCAGTCACGTCGGTTTTGCGGCTCAATTGAAAGCCATGAAACAAGTTTGGGGTAGCTTAAAACTAGAATTGGCACAATATAAGATAAATCCAGCCTCCTTGTCCTCCTTCACAACCAAAGATATGGTGGGCTAATGCAATGTTGCTTTTGGCAGATTGGTCTTGCATGTGATTCCACCTCTATCTTGTGCTCCTCCAAGGTGACTTCCTTCAAATCCTTGTAGCTAAAAGCAAACAGATGGATGAAGTTGCGGAAAATCTCCTCAAATCTCACCTTCTCCTCCTTGGTAACATTTGGACCATACTTGACGTTAGATAACCTTCTCTCTACCTCCTCAAGTGTCAATGGTGATTTATTTGGGTCCTTCAAAACCTCTAGCTTAGGTGCAAAATCCATAGCACACAAAGGATACACATCTGGATCAGATTCAGATTCTTCCTCCTCTCAAGAATTCTCCTCTTCCATGCTTGTGTGCACACTTGAAGCTCCTTCTTTGGAATCTGATTTTCAATAATCAAAAGATTGTGTATTTGAATGTGAAGTGTTGATGGTGTTAGTCACAAGAACTGTGACTCTATGGTTTGATGGCCCAATCCTCAAGTACCCTTTGTGCCATCGATCAGTTGTGCATGCTGCTCTCAACCATGGCCTCCCAAGAAGTAAGTCAAAACTTGAATCCTTCAAGACTTGGAAAGTCATGAGATTTTGAACTCCCATAACTAAAACTACCGCCTTATCCATCACCCCTACAGGTCAAACTTGTTACTTATTTGCCATGCTCACCATAAATGTTGAAGTTCTTGAGAGTATCATACCCAACTTCTTCATCAACCTTTATGACATGGCATTTACTGTTGATCCTCCATCAACCAATGCATCCTTGATGTTGTGATCATTCACTCTCACATCAATCTTGGAGGCATATTCACAAGCTTCTTGTGGTGCTGGCTTGGCATCCACCACCCCTATTGATACTAGAGCTTTTACCTTCTTCTTCCTCTTGCTCCTTGTAGAAATCAAACCACCTCTAAGCTGTTTTTTCAAGGTAGGGTTGAAAGCATATCAATTGGCCCACTGTGATTGTGGTACCCATATTTTTTGTTTTTTTTGAAATAGAGAAGAAGAAGTGTATAAAGAAGTCGGATTGTGCCTGTATGGCCAAGGAAGGCAGAGAAAAGAGTCTTGGGGATGAAACCCGAGGTAATGTAGCTTTGGGTCATAAGGCAAAGTACTCGGAATTGCCCTATCAGCATACAACCCAAAGTAAGAAGTCTTCATATCGGGGGGTGCTCAAGTCAAGGTGAGGACAGTTGTGGTACCCACATTTTTTGTTTTTTTTTTTAAATAAAGAAGAAGAAGTGTATAGAGAAGTCGGATTGCGCTTGTATGACCAAAGAAGGCAAAGAAAAGAGTCTTTGGGATGAAACCCAAGGTAACATGGCTTTGGGTCATAAGGCAAAGTACACAAACTTGCCCTGTCAGCATACAACCCAAAGTCGACTTCGGGTCAAGACGTGAAGAAGAACCCGAAGACAAAGACGGAGAGAGAGAGACTTCATATCAGGCAGCACGAGCGGATCCAAAGAACCTGTAAAAACTTTTTGGAGTTGGCACAATCAAGAAAGTACAGGGGAAGAAAGTAATGACCTTGGGATCAAGAACTTCTTGATAGTGACAAGCAACAACTTCACCGAATCAACAATTTGAGAGGAAGAGCGATTGATTAGCGCAATGTGGTGCCCACAAATTTATTTTTTTCAAAATAAAGAAGAAGAAGTGTATAGAGAAGTCAGATTGTGTCTGTATGGCCGAAGAAGGCGAAGAAAAGAGTCTTCAGGATGAACTCCGAAGTAAAGAGACTTTGGGTCATAAGACGAAGTACTCGGAAATGCCCTGTCAGCATACAACCCAAAGTAAGGTGTCTTCGTATTAGGAGGAGCTCAACCCGAGGCAAAGATAGTCTAACAACCTTTTGTCAGGGCGAGAAATTCAAGAAAGGACCGTTCAAAAACCAACGGCCCATACGCTCAAAGGTTGATTGACAATGACAGGTGCATGCAGGAAGTGTGATTTCTCAGTAGAAACTTGAAGTGAAGAAAGACAAAGAAAGTGCAACTCTATAAAAATCAAACTCACAACAACAAAATGACAAGTAATTTTCCTTTGCCGTTGAGAAGTTGTCTTGCAAGTGATTGTGTGAAGGGAAATAGAGTTAAAAACGCGTTAGTGTGTAAGAGAGAAGTCGCAAGAGTGAAATCAAGAGATAGTGAGGAGGCAGAAGAGATGGGAGGAGGAAAGAAGAACTCTAAATTTGCAGTGAGAAATCATGCAATTTGGAGGTTAGATGTGAGCGCTAGGATTGAAGTCTTGAGCCAACTTTGGATCACTTTCTTGGCGTGGAACTAGAACGTGAGTTTTCCAGGTTTCATGACAGAAATCATCGAGAGCAAATATCTTGATGGACCCGAGGAAGAAGGGAAGAGAGGAAATCCAGCTTGCTAGACAGAGTCGGATTGGAGACTTGTACTTGGGAAGGAAGCAGGCTCAGAGCAGGGGGCCACGTTCTTGGGGAAGGGAGAAATAGCTCAAGAAACCCAAGAGGTGAGAGATGCATTCTCGTCAAAGCGGACGAAGAATGGGTACAAAGTCAAGAGCTACAAAGTTCCTGTGAAGAGAGGAACTGTGAGTGCTGTGATGGCAATCCTGAAGCCAGAGAGAACCACGTATGTGATGAAACACCAAGCGGTGTTCTCTCACAAGTTATTTGCAGGAGAACCGATCAATTGGCCGAGGTGTTTCCATGGGAGAACAAGACAAATGGTGTGGAATCTGCAAGATAAATCCCACACTACATCATGCCATTTGCAGTGCATTTCTACCTCGAGTTGAATTTGCTGAACTCGGCGGAGCAAACTCAGATGGTGTTGCACTTCTATCCTAATCTGAGAAAGGAGGTCAATGTCGAGGAGCAGCAATAAATTTTGCAAATCAGAAGCACCGATGAATATTATATGAAGACAAGGAGAACGTGGAGATCGAAGTGAGTACTCCAAACTCAAAGAAGAGAAGTCCGTAGGGTGAAGCCGAAGACACAAAGAAACCTTGGAAGACCAGGAGAGGCAACCCAAGGCGAGGTATGGTGGTGATCGAGTCGGAGGATGAAGACAAGGAAGGTGATGCTGAGTTCAAGACCGAAGACTCGGAACACAAGGAGGAACCTGAGCTAACACTACATAGTGGCAATACGAGTAGGGACAGCGATGAGGGAGGAGAAATGACATCGGCACCGGCGGCTGCAGAAGAAGAAGAAGAAGTACAAGCAAAGATCAAAGCCGAGGACAACACGTAGTTGGAAGACAAAGTAATTGAGCCCGAAGAGAAGAAGATCGCAATGCATAGAGGATTTTGCTCAAGACATAAGGCAAAGTATGATGCAAGTTTGAGTACAGTGAAGGAAGAAGCACATGAAAGCTTGGGAAGCGAGGCGTCCATTCCGATACAAAGACTGCAAAGAAGAAGGGAAGTATTGGGTGAACAAGAAGTAAGAAGGGAAGTGGCCGTGCAAGTTGAAGTAGTCCCGAGTGAAGGAGTCGAGTACCTATGGGAGGTGGTGTGTCCTCTATTGGTGAAGCTGGAGTACAAGAAGAAGGAGATGCAATCGACTTGTCTAGAGGTAAAGACTCTATTGCAGGTGTTGGTGAGATTAGAAGAAGAGAACTCGGAGTTGAAGAAGAGTATAACCCAAGGTGAGGAGGAAAGGGAAGTAATGCAAGCGGAGGCAGTAGTGAGAAGTCAGGTAATTGAAGACCTGAAGAGAGAAGTGCATTATCAAGAGGATCTTGTGAAGAAGAGTGACATAGCAAGGGAGAGACAAGTAGCTGAGTATGAGATCTTGAAGTTGCAGTTTGCTGATTCAAGAGTAGAGGTTATCCATGCTATGGTGAGAGTAGCTGCAAAGGATCAAGAGCTCGATAGGGTGATGGAGAGTGTTGAGGAGAAGAAGCAACTCTGGCAACGAGAGTTGGCAGCACGATATAGAGAAGAAGAGAGATTATGAGAGTTACTTTGTAATCAGGAGGAGAGAGTTGTACAGAAGGAGAAGGAGAAGGAGAAGGAGAAGGAGACGGTGAAAGCCGAGTTCAAAGCAGAATTGGTGATGTACAGGGAGGACTGGCTTGTGGATTGAGAACGAGAGCGGAAGATGAGATTGGAGCCTTTGAAGGAGATAGTCCTTTGGATGAATGCAATGTTGAGTACAGAGGCAAGCGTTCGGATTGAAGAGACAAGGCTGCACGGGTTGAAGTTGTTGGTGCAGGAGATGAGGCGAAGGACACGGATTTGAATGTCTTGTTAATTAGTCTCAGAACTTGTGTAAACAGGAAGATCTTAGAGGTAGAAGACAACATTTTGATTAGATTAGACTTAGTGAATATAGAGATAGAAAAACTTTGGAAAGATGTTAAAGCAAAACCCGAAGTAGATAACATAGGAGTGCAAATGTCTTTGGAGTTACCGGTGGAGACATTAGAGAAGAGTAGGTCGAGAGATGAAGAGTTAGAAAGATTACCTACTAGTGGAATTTCAGATCAGGAAAGAGAATTGCTGGATTTGGTAGAAGAGGTAGAAGATATGAAACCCGAGGAAAAAGTAGTAGGAAGTAAATTTACTTTGGGTTTGGGTTTGAAAGCCAATGACGAAGTAGACATCGGATTGGATTAGTAACAGTTTTGAGATATGAAGAGGTAGATATGAAGAGGTGCATTGTCATTTCGGATCTATAGTTTGGATGTTGGATTCCGCAGCCTTGATCTTCATTCTGTGTGTTTGATCTTGAGTGAAGTGCAATCAAAGCAATGCCTTGACAGATCTGAGAGGAATTGTAGTGTTGGTAGTATTCTACATTTGTGAGTGTAGTGCAAAGTTGGTGTGAAGCAATTTCAATCAAGGAAGTTGTGCCTTCAGTGGAGGGGTGGAACACAATTCTGAGGCGAAGTTGTTTTGCAGTGAAGTGCCGTTTTTGGGAGAGCCTGAATCATCACAATCAAGATTGTTTGGAAAGAATTGAAGGAGTTGTGATTAAGAAGTGTTAATTTGTGACAAGACTACAAATCAATGCTTGTTACTCTCTTTTGGGCATGGTTTCTACCTGAGAGATTAAAGACGCAACCAAGAAGAACTGAAATTGTTACTTTGCTTTGTATTTGGAAATTTCTGACTTGTATCTCTGCGGGAATGAACTTTACTTACCCGATTACCGCAAAAGTGATATTTGCCGGGTTGTTACATGCAGGACTATAAAATTACACGGTGTGCAAGAAGAAGGAGCAATGTCCCGTCGCTACCCGGTGCCTATTTAAAGTCAACCCAAAGTAATGCAAATTGCAAATGAGCAGGAGGAGGAGTGGGTTAGGATTTTGGGGATGATCTTCCACAAGAGAAAAGTGAGGAAGCACACAATGGCACCAAAGTGAGCAAGCAAAGTGTGAGAGAGCTTGTGATTTGTCATATTGAAGTAATAGCACGGATCGGAGTCTTGACAAGACTTTGTATCACGTTCGTGGCCTGGAACTGGAATTTCAGTTTTCTAGGTTTCATGGTAGAAATTGCAGCAAGCAATTGCAAGAATGGGCCTAAGCATGAGGGGAAGAGAGGGAATCCCGCTAGATAGACGGAGACAGATTGGAGAGTAGTGTTGGGAAGGGAAGCTGGAGAGGTAGGGGGTACCACCTTCTATCGGAAGTGTGATGCTTTGGAAGAGACTGCCGAAGTTAGGAAGTCGTTCAATCGACCCCGCACTAAGAATGGGTATAAGGTGGATAGTTATAGAGACCTTGAGCGGAGAGGAATTGTAAGCGCAATAATGGCCATGTTCAAACTAGAGCAAACCACTTATGTTACTATGCAATAGGCGGTGTTCTTTTACCAAATCTTTGCGGGAGAGGCAATAGATTGGGCAAAATGCCTGCATCAAAGAGTAGGGCAGATGATTTCAGGATGGAGGATGGATATGCCACCACAATTTTTTGTGCCATTTGCAGTGCACTTTTATTTTGGGTTGAACTTACTGACTTTGGAAGAGCAAAGTCAAATGCGGTGGCACTTTCATCCAGATTTGTGCAAGGAAGCCAATGTAGATGAGTGATACTATATATAGAGAGTGAGAGAGGGAGATAGGTACTACAAAGAGAGTGGGAGAGAAAAGATCATAGCAATTGACCTCCAAGGGCACGGAAGAGAGCCAAGACTGAGAGTTGTGTTGCGACAGTACAACCCCCAAAAGTTCCAAGGCTTAACCCGGTGGCGGTGATAGTGAAGTCAAAGGAAGTTGTGCAAGAGGGAGAAGAAGAATTGGAAGGAGAAACCGGATCAAAGGGAGGAGTGTCAGGAGAAGAGGAGGAGTTTACACTACAAAGTGAAGAAACAAGTAGTGACAGCAAAGGCAAGGCGGAAGTTCAGCAAGTGATACAGCCGATGACGGAGGTCAGAAACCTGAGTCCAAAAGTTTCCATGATGGAATAGTGCAATGAGAAGAAGGAGGGAGAAGAAGGCAAAGCATAACCTCAAGCTGCCAAGCGTGACAATGCCTTGAGTGTATCGGCGGTGGGGCCCAATAACCTTACTCAGAAAGAGGGAGAAAGTTTTGAGGAGGAAACTTTGAAGGTGCAAAGATCTTGACTTTGGAGCAAGGTACCAAATATAGAAGAGTCGGAACCCAAAGTCCAAGCCGAGGATGCAAGGTGCGAACAAGTGGACTATTTGTCCAAGGTAGTATGGCCATTTTTGGCAATGTTGCAGCAGAAGAAGATGGAGATGATAAGTGCCAAGCTTGACATACCAGATGAATTAGTGGTGGTAAAAGCCTGGATGCCAAAAACTCGTTGTTACAAAGTAAGCTGACAAGAGTGGAGATGGGGGTTGAAGAACTTTGGGTTGAGGAGGTTCTTTAGAGTAAGCACTTTGAGGTGACAATGGAAGAGGTAGTCAAGAATTGTGAGGAAGTGAAGGAGATGACTGCGATGACTGCAAGATTGAAAGGAGAACTTGCAGCGGTGTGTGTTGAGTTGATACACTCCAAGGCAATTGCTGCGGTGATGGAGCAAGAGTTGGAGAGCCTTAAGAAGAGGGCAGCGGAGAAAGATCAGGCCTGGCAATGAGAGTTGATAGAGCGTAGTAGGGAAGAAGATCGATTGAGAGGGTTGATGCAAGAGGCAGAGGAATAACTCTCTGTACATCAAAAGGAGAAGGAAGCATTAAAAGCTAAATTTAAAGATGAGCTTCAGATGTATCGTAGTGAATTGGAAGAAGAGAGGAAGAAGGAGAAGTGTATGGTGATGGAAGAAACTAGTGAAGTAGAAAGTGTTGTCAATGAAATTAAGGCCATGTTGAGTACAGAAGTGGAATGTAAACTCAAAGAAGTGAGGTTGCATGAGTTAAAGTTGCTAGTGCATGAAACGCGCAAGGGGACGGTGAAGAATACCAAGTTAAATAATCTTTTAATCCGGCTGCGAGATCGTGTAGATAGGAAGATGTTAGAGGTGGGGAACAATGTGTGTATCTGACTAGACCTTATTAGGATGGAGTTAGCTAAACTGCGTAGTGAGGTAGAAGAAGTATGAAGACCCGAAGTAAGAGAAGTAGGAGTGCATGTGTCTTTAAATTTGACATTTGACACTTTAGAGAAGAGTGGGTTGGAAGATAAAGTAGTAGAAAGGTTATCCAAAACCTCAATTGTAGATCAGAGTGAAGAAGTACTAGAATTGATAGAAGAGTCAGGAGTTATGAGACCCGAAGATAGAGTAGTAAGTGAGGTTACTTTGTGATTGGGTTTGAAAGCCGATGACAAAGAACACATAGGATCAGATTAGTAACAGATTTGAGATAGGAAGAGGCAGATATGAAGAGGTGCATTGTCATTTTGGATTTGTAGGTTTGTGGAGTTGTTAGGAAACGATATTTTTGTTAGAACTTCCGTTTGCTTCAATATTTAAGGGGAGCATTCACAGTCTTATGTTGTTCAGTGCTCATTATTTTTGAGAATAGATAAAGCGAAGTGTTGGGAAGCAGTGCTTGTCGATTGAGCTTGATTCAAAGTATCAATGTTGTGTCTGTGTTTGTGAGTGTGTGGAGAAATTTGAAGTGCAAGTCATTGTGCTTGTTGGATGTTGGATTCCGTAGCCTTGATCTTTACTCTATGTGTTTGATCTTGAGTGAAGTGCAATCGGAGCAATGCCTTTATAGATCTGAGAGGAATTGTAGTGTTGGTAATATTCTGCAGTTGTGGGTGCAGCACAAAGTTGATGTGAAGCAATTTTGATCAAGGAAATTGTGCCTTCAGTGGAGGGGTGGAACACAATTTTGAGGCAAAGTCATTTTGCAGTGAAGTGCTATTTTTGGGAGAGCCTGAATCATCACAATCAAGATTGTTTGGAAAGATTTGATGGAGTTGTGATTACGGAGTGCTAACTTGTGACAAGATTGTGAGTCAGTGCTTGTTACTCTCTTCTAGGTGTGGTTTCTACCTGAGAGATTAAAGACGCAACCAAGAAGAACTGAAATTGTTACTTTGCTTTGTATTTAGACATTTCTGGCTTGTATCTCTATAGGAACAATCTTTACTTACTTGATTACCGCAAAAGTGATATCTGTCGGGTTGTCACAATAGTGTAACAACTTTCCTTCAGGGAAAGAAATTCAAGAAGGGACCATTCAAATACCGGCGGTCATACGCATGAAGGACACTTGACAGTGACAAGAGCATGCAAGAGGTGTGATTTCTTGGTAGAAACTTGAATTGAAGAGAGACAAAGAAGGTGCGACTCTATAAAAATCAGGCTAACGACAAAGTGATGACAAGCAATTTTCCTTTGCCGTTGAGGAGTCATCCTATAGGAGATTGTGGGAAGGGAAGTATAGTCAAAGACCATTGGTGTGTTGAGGAGAATTTGAGAGAGGTAATCCAAGAGACAATGAGGAAGAAAGAAACATGGGAGGAGGAAAGAAGAACTCTGAATTTGTAGTGAGAAATCATGCGATTCCGAGGTTAGATGCGATCACAAGAATTGAAATCTTGAGCCGACTTTGGATCACATTCTTGGTGTGGAACTGGAATGTGAGCTTTCCAAGATTCATGATTGAGATAATCGAGAGTATATGTCTCGATGGCCCCAAGGAAGAGGGAAAGAAAGGAAATCTGGCTTGCTGGATGGAGTCAGATTGGAGATTAGTACTCGGGAGAGAAGCAGGCACGGAGCAGGATGCCACTTTCTTGGGAAAGGGAGAGGTAGCAGAAGAAACCCAAGAAGTGAGAGATGCATTTTCTTTGAAGCATACAAAGAATGGATACAAAGCAAAGAGTTACAAGGATCCTATCAAGCGTGGGATTGTGAGTGCTCTCACAGCAATCTTGAAGCAGGAGAGAACAACTTATGTAATGAAGCACCAAGCGGTGTTCTTCTATAAGATGTTTGCAGGAGAGCCGATTAATTGGGTGAGGTGTTTGCATGTGCAAACAAGACAGATGGTGTGGAATTTGTGGGATAAATTGCCTCTGCATTACATTGTGCCATTTGTAGCACATTTCTATATGGGGCTGAATTTGCTCAATGCGGCGGAGCGCAACAGAAAGGTGTTGCGTTTCCATCCCAACTTAAGAAAGGAGGTCAACATAGAGGAGCAATAGAACATTCTTCAAATTAGAAGCAGTGATGAGTACTATGCACAGACAGGGAAGAGTGTGTAGGTGGACGTGAGTACTCCGAAGTTGAAGAAGAGGAGTCAACAAGGAGAAGATGTCAAAAGAACAAGACCTTGGAAGACCAAGAGGGTAAACCCAAGGAAAGGTATGGTAGTAATCGCATCATCAGAGGAAGAATTGGAAGGCAAAGCCGAGTGCAAGCCCAAAGACTCAAAACAAGAGGAAGAACCCGAGCTCACACTACAGAGTGGAGACACACGTAGTGACAACAACAAAGGCAGAGAGATGATGTTGGTACATGCAAAAGAAGAAGAAGCCAGGATGGAGACAGAGGAGGAAGGTAACGTGAAGTTAGAAGACAAAGTGCCAGAGCAGGAGGAGAGAAAAGTTAACATTCAAAGAGGAGTTTGTTCCAGGAAAAAGGCAAAGTGAGAAGCGGGTCTGAGCAAGGTAAGAGAAGAGGAGAATGTAAGTTTTGGAAGTGAAGCATCGGTTCTGATACGACAACTGCAGCAAAGAAGGTGAGTATTGAGAGAAGAAGAGGTGAAGAATGAGATCACTCCGCAAGTCGAAGTAGCCACGAGTGATAGAGTGGAGTAGCTGCGGGAAGTTGTGTGTCCTTTGTTGGTGAAGTTGGAACATAGGAAGAAGAAAATGCAATCAAAGTGTCCGGAGGTGAAGACTGTGTTAGCCCGATTAGAAGAAGAGAACTCGGAATTGAAGAAGAGTATAATCCAAGGAGAGGAGGAAAGGAAAGCACTACAAGTAGAGGCAGTAATACAGAATCACATGGTTGAGAACTTGAGGGGAGAAGCAAGGAATTGAGAGGAGCTCGTAAAGTAGAGTGATATAGTAAGGGAGAGACAAGTAGTTGAGAATGAGATCTTGAAGCAGCAGTTTGCTGATTCAAGATGAGAGATTATCCATGCTATGGCAAGAATAGCCGAGAAAGAACAAGAGCTTGATAGGGTGATGGAGAGTTTAGAAGAGAAGAAGCATCTATGGCAACAAGAGTTGACAGTGCGATATAGAGAAGAAGAAAGGTTGAGAGAATTACTTCACAATCAGGAGAAGAAGATTGTATAGAGGGAGAAGGAGAAGGAGGTTGTGAAAGCCGAGTTTGAGGCGGAGTTGGCAGTGTACCGAGAAGATTGGCTTGCAGATCGGGAACGAGAAAGGAAAATGAGATTGGAGCCATTGAAGGAGATTGTAATCAAGATGAATGCGATGTTGTGTATAGAGGCCATTGTGCGTATTGAAGAGATGAGGCTGCACAAGTTGAAGTTGTTGGTGCAGGAGACGAGGAGGAGACATGAAAAGGACAAAAACTTGAATGCGTTGTTGATCAATCTCAGAACTTGTGTAGATAGGAAGATATTGGAAGTAGAAGACAATTTCACAATTAGATTAGACTTAGTGAAATTAGAGATAGATCAACTTTGGAAAGATGTTAGAGCAAAACCCAAAGTAGGAGTGCAGATGTCTTTGGAGTTACCATTGGAGACATTAGAGAAGAGTGGGTTGGGAGATAAGGAATTAGATAGATTACCCACTAATGAAATTTAAGATCAGGAAAGAGAATTGTTAGATTTGGTAGAAGATGTAGGAGTTATGAAACCCAAGAAAGAATAGTAGGAAGTAAAGTTACTTTGGGTTTGGGTTTGAAAGCCAAAGAAGAAGTAGACATTGGATTGGATTAGTAATAGATATGAGAATTTGAAGAGGCAGATATGAAGAGGTGCATTGTTATTTTGGATCTGCATGTTTGTAGAGTTGTTAAGAAGCGGTACATTAGGAAGATAATTGCCATTTTCTTCACTATTTAAGAGTGGCATTCGAAGTCTTATGTTGTTCAGTGCTCATTATTTCTGAGAATAGATAAAGCAAAGTGCTGTGAAACAGTGCTTGTCGCTTGAGCTTGATTTTGAGTATCAATATTGTGTTTGTGTTTGTGAGTGTTGGGATAATTTTGAAGTGCAAGTCAATGTGCTTGTTAGATGTTGGATTCCGCAACCTTGATCTTCATTTTGTGTGTTTTATCCTGAGTGAAGTGCAATCAAAGCAATGCCTTGACAGATTTGAGAGGAATTGTAGTGTTGGTAGTATTTTTCATTTGTGAGTGCAGCGCAAAGTTGATGTGAAGCAATTTTGATCAAATAAGTTATGCCTTCAGTGGAGAGATAGAACACAATTCTGAGGCAAAGTTGTTTTGCAGTGAAGTGCCATTTTTGGGAGAGCCTGAATCATCACAATCAAGATTGTTTGGAAAGAATTGAAGGTGTTGTGATCAAGGAGTGTTAATTTGTGACAAGACTTTGAATCAATGCTTGTTACTCTCTTTTGGGTGTGGTTTCTATTTGAGAGACTAAAGAAGAACTCAAGAAGGACTACATTGTGGCTTTTGACTTTGTATTTAGACATTTCTGACTTGTATCTCTGTGGGAACAAACTTTACTCACCCAATTACCGCAAAAGTGATATTTGCTGGGTTGTCACAGTGATGTTAGCCTTGTAGCTACCAACATCCTCCAACACATTGTAGTTCCACTGTTGCTTTGAAATCAAGAAATCCTCCATCCACAACTTCTTCCTTGGAGTCTTTGTTGTTGATGGTGTTGAGGTGCGAGTGCTCCCAGTAGACATAGGAGTATCCTTGCTTGGAGTAAATCCTTGAGAAGAGTGAACATCCTCTGCAAAACAAGCTCTCTTCTTCTCTTATGCCAAAAGCTCCAAATTAAGACCCTTGGAGTTTGAGCACTCTCCCTTGTCATACTTCCTCTCAACCACATCTATGGATGCTATTCCCTTACCTTTGTTTGGATTAGGAGTCACTTGGGTTTCACTGCCTCCCTCTTTCTCTCTATTGGCTCCCTCATAACCTCTTCCTGCATGGTAAGTGAAATTTGGGCAATTCCTTTGGATATGGCCTCTTCCTCCGTAACCCAGACAATTTCTATCATTGAATCTGTTGGCTGGTTGGCCTCCTCTATATGGATAGTTTCCATAACTCCTAGGCCCTCTCCCTACATTTTGATCCACCTATCTCTTCTCCCATAGTTGCACCACATTGATCTTGAGATCCATGAGTTGTTTTGTGATGGTTTGAAGTGGATCCTTTGGTGGAGGTGCAAGAACTAGAGCAACTCCTGTCAACACTCTCTTCAAATTCTATTGTCAACTCTCTTTTCCTCAAATCCACCCCAAAAATCACATCAAACCCTTGTGGAACCTTGCATAGTCTTAATTTCCACTCTTGATGACACTCCATGTTCCCAAGACGAATCTAAACACTCAAACATGTTTTTTGTTGCTCTCAAACTCCTCATGCGTGAGATTTCCACTTTGCAAAATTGACCTTTCCTCCCAATGTCACTCAAATCTCCAACCCAGTATGTCATAGTCCTTTAAAATGTTTTATATGTTTTATATAACAGAACTCTAGGGTGTGCCTCCCTGCAAAATTTCAAATCTTTTCATTGAGCCATTTGGCCTAAACATCTTTCTATTCAACACATATATTTCAGATTTGGTTTGAAAACTACTCCCTTCACTTCAAAAACACATAACTCCTTGCACAAAATGATCTCTCTCTAATTTTTGTATCAGCATGTAGAATATAACGTACTTAATTTTATTGAAAAGTTTCACATCAATCCGTTGAAATCTGAAGAAATGGAAGACTCTTTACAATTTTCCAAAGAGCATCCAATTGTAGGAGCAGTTTACCCTATCAACTCTAAAAAATTCTAGCCCAATGCGCATAATAGCTCTCACAAGAATTCAAGTGTGCTAATTGTGACAACCCGGCAAATATCACTTTTGCGGTAATTGGGTACGTAAAGTTTGTTCCCACAGAGATACGAGTCAAAATTGGTCAAATACAAAGTCAAACAGTAACATGTCGTTCTTCTTGATTGCGTCTTTAATCTCTCAGGTAGAAACCACACCCAGAAGAGAGTAACAAGCACTGATTCGCTGTCTTGTCACAGATTAACACTCCTTACTCACAACTCCAACAAATCTTTCCAAACAATCTTGATTGTGATGATTCAGGCTCTCCCGAAAACGGCACTTCACTGCAAAACGACTTCACCTCAGAATTGTGTTCCACCCCTCCACTGAAGGCACAACTTCCTCGATCAAAATTACTTCACATCAACTTCGCACTGCACTCACAAATACAGAATACTACCAACACTACAATTCCTCTCAAATCTGTCAAGGCATTGCTTCGATTGCACTTTACTTAGGATCAAACACACAAAATGAAGATCAAGGTTGTGGAATCCAACATCCAACAACCACACTGACGTGCACTTCAAATTTCTTCACACACTCACAAACACAAGTACAATGTTGATACTCAAAATCAAGCTCAAGCGACGAGCACTGCTTCACAACACTTCGCTTTATCTATTCTCAGAAATTATGAGCACTGAACAACATTTCTCTACAAATGCCACTCTTAAGTAGTGAAGCAATCAACAATTCTAACAACTATACCGTTCTACAACAACTTTTCTAACCTGCAGATCCAAAATGACAATGCACCTCTTCATATCTGCCTCTTCAAGTCTCAAAACTGTTACTACTCCGATCCGATATCTACTTCATCATCGGCTTTCAAACTCAAACCCAAAGTAATTTTACTTCCTACTACTCTGTCCTCGGGTTTCATATCTTCTATTGCTTCTACCAGATCCAGCAATTCTCTTTCCTGATCTGAAATTGCACTAGTGGGTAATCTATCTAACTCTTCATCTCTCAACCCACTCTTCTCTAATGTCTCCACCAGTAACTCTAAAGACATTTGTACTCCTATGTTATCTACTTTGGGTTTTGCTCTAACATCTTTCCAAAGTTTTTCTATCTCTATTTTCACTAAGTCCAATCTAATTAAAATGTTATCTTCTACCTCTAAGATCTTCTTGTCTACACGAGTTCTAAGACTAATTAACAAGGCATTCATATCTTTATCCTTTGCCTGTCTTCGTCTCGTCTCTTGCACCAACAACTTCAACTTGTGCAGCCTTGTCTCTTCAATCCAAATGTTGGCCTCTGTACTGAACATTGCGTTCATCCTGAGGACTATCTCCTTCAAAGGCTCCAATCTCGTCTTCCTTTCACGTTCCCAATCTGCAAGCCAATCCTCTTGGTACATCGCCAACTCCGCCTTGAACTCGGCTTTCACCGACTCCTTCTCCTTCTCCTTCTCCTTCTCCTTCTCCTTCTGGACAACTCTCTCCTCCTGATTACAAAGTAACTCTTGTAATTTGTCTTCTTCTCTATATCGTGCCGCCAACTCTCGTTGCTAGAGTTGCTTCTTCTCCTCGATACTCTCTATCACCCTATCGAGCTCTTGATCCTTTGCAGATACTCTCGCCATAGCATGGACAACCTCTACTCGTGAATCAGCAAACTACTGCTGAAGATCTCGTACTCAGCTACTTGTCTCTCCCTTGCTATGTCACTCTTCTTCACAAGATCTTCTTGATAATTCACTTCTCTCTTCAGGTCTTCAATTACCTGACTTCTCACTACTGCCTCCACTTGCAGTACTTCTCTTTCCTCCTCACCTCGGGTTATACTCTTCTTCAACTCCGAGTTTTGTTCTTCCTATACTCTAGCTTTACTAACAATGGGCACACCACTTCTCGCAGGTACTCCACTCCATCACTGGCAACTATTTCAACATGTGGAGTGATCTCCTTCTTTACCTCGTCTTCTCCAGATACTCACCTTCTTCTCTGCAGTCGTCGTATCGGAAGAGACGCCTCGCTTCCCAAGCTTTCAAGTGCTTCTTCCTTCACCGTACTCGGACCCCCTTTGTACTTCACCTTACGTCTTGAGTGCACTCCTCTCTGCACTGCAATCTTCTTCTCTTTGGGCACAATTACCTCGTCTTCCAACTGTGTGTTGTCTTTGGCTTCAAATTCCGCTTGCACTCCTTCTTCTTCATATTCTTCAGCCGCCGGCGCCAATGTCATTTCTCCTCCTTCATTGCTATCGCTACTCATATCTCCACTCTATAGCGTTAGCTCAGGCTCCTCCTTGTGTTCCGAGTCTTCAGTCTTAAGCTCAACATCACCTTCTGAGTCTTCATCCTCCAACTCGATCACCACCATACCTTGCCTCGGGTTGCCTCTCCTGCTCTTCCGAGGTTTCTTAGTGTCTTTGGCTTTGCCCTGCCGACTTCTCTTCTTCGTATTTGGGGTACTTATTGCAATCTCCACGTTCTTCCCTGTCTTCGTGTAGTAGTTGTCGGTGCTCCTGATTTGCAAGATGTATTGCTGCTCCTCGACATCCCCCTCCTTTCTCAAATCAGGATGAAAGTGCAACACCATCCGAGTTCAAAAAATTTAGCCCACGGTAAAATTGCACTACAACGGGATGATGTAGTGTGGAGGCGATTTATCCCGTAGATTCCACACCATTTGCCTTGTCCTCCCATGGAAACACCTCGCCCAATTGATTGGTTCTCTTGCAAATAACTTGTGAAAGAACACCGCTTGGTGTTTCATCACATAAGTGGTTCTCTCCGGCTTCAGGATGGCCATCAGCCCACTCACAATTCCTCTCTTCATAGGGTCTTTGTAGCTCTCAACTTTGTACCCATTCTTTGTCCGCTTTGACGAGAATACATCTCTAACCTCCTAAGTCTCTTGAGCTATCTCTCCCTTCTCCAAGAACGTGGCCCCCTACTCTTAGCCTGCTTCCTTCCCGAGTACAAGTCTCCAATCCAACTCTGTCCAGCAAGCCGGATTTGCTCTCTTCCCTTCCTCATCGGGTCCATCGAGACACTTGCTCTCAATGATTTTTGCCATGAAACTTGGAAAGCTCACATTCCAGTTCCATGCCAAGAAAGTGATCCAAAGTCGGCTCAAGACTTTGATCCTAGAGATCACATCTAACCTCCAAATTGCATGATTTCTCACTACAAATTTAGAGTTCTTCTTTCCTCCTCCCATCTCTTCTGCCTTCTCACTATCTCTTGATTTCACTCTTGCGACTTCTCCCTTACACACTAACGCGATTCCAACTCTATTCCCTTCCCACAATCACCTACAAGACGACTTCTCAACGGCAAAGGAAAATTACTTGACATTTCATTGTTGCAAGTTTGATTTTTATAGAGTTGTGCTTCTTTGTCTTTCTTCACTTTGAGTTTCTACCAAGAAATCACACCTCCTGCATGCACCTGTCACTGTCAATCAACCTTCGCGGTATGGGCTGCCGGTTTTTGAACGGTCCCTTCTTGAATTTCTTGCCCCGACGAAAGGTTGTTAGACTATCTTCACCTTGGGTTCAGCTCCCCCCGATACAAAGACACTTCACTTTGGGTTGTGTGCTGACAGAGCATTTTCGAGTACTTTGCCTTATGACCCAAAGTCACTTTACTTCCGGTTTCATCCCAAAGACTCTTTTCTTCGCCTTCTTTGGCCATATAGGCGCAATCCGACTTCTCTATACACTTCTTCTTCTTTATTTTGAAAAAAAACACAAAATGTGGGCACCACACTAATTGAAGGACAATCCAAGCTACCATGTGTAGAAATTTCAAGTTTAGATTTCAAACTTTAGATTTTGCCCAAAATCACCTTAATCCCCAAAATCTGCAATCCACCTCACACAATCTCTTCAAATCCTCTCATGTGTACAAGATGTACAAAATCACTTCAAAGACATCATAATGAACTACAGGGTATAAAAATGGATCTTGGTTCTCTAACATAAGTTCAACCCTCTCCTCTCCTAATGTTCTCTCCAAGTGAGCTCTCATAGCTTCCTTTTGTCTAATGTAAAATTGAACGCGGAACATTATCTTGCCTTCTAGAGAGACTCAGCAACAGAACCAAAAGTGTGAGCCGGCCTGTCTCTCACCAAGAATGAACCTCTGATGACTATTGTGGTAGCGCACCATGGATTAAGAAGGCAAGGAACCCTAACTCCATCATACTCCTCCAAGGCTAACAGTCCAAGACTCAAGATATTGCTCACTAGAGAACTCAATGAAAGAGAGATAGTTGCAAATGAAAGGATGATGAGTACCTCCACACCCCTTGTTCACATACTTGTGAAATAGTTACGTACCAAAGTTACTAATTACCGTAATAACTCAAGTTACTAAACTAAAAGTCAAGTAAAGTCAAAAAGTAGAAAGGAATATCCATTTACTTTAGCATATTCCACTAGCATGTGATCTGATCTTGACCCAACCACTAAGTCAAGGATTCCTTCACATGCGCTATCCTTGGACTATAGAAGAATCCAAAACAGAAAGGCTTGCAGACCCAAGAGTTCTTAACTCTTTCCTCAAAGCCAAACACCTAGGAATAATACCAAGTCAACACACTAGAGTCCAAAATAGTGGTGCTCATCTTTTCCACTTCCTCTAAAGTAAGGTCCACTCTATCTTAGTTATGACTAACTTTAGCTTATCATGACTAATGTAAAACCATCCTTTATCTCTATATAAACAATATCTCTCAAGTACTTGTGATACCAAGCTAAATATCAAAATACCACACACATGTATAAATGGGTGTTACAGTTCAAACTCGAACGAACAACATATGTGAACATGCAATAGGCAATCTTTTTCCACCAGATGTTTGCAAGAGTGAAGGTGAACTGGGCAAAGTGCTTCCACTAGCAAGCAAGGCAGATGATTTTCAATTGGAGAACTGATTTGCCTCCACATTATTTTGCACTATTTGTAGCACACTTCTACTTTGGGTTGAATTTGCTGATAGCAAAGGAGAGGCGGCATATGGTGTCACATTTCCATCCTAACCTATGATGGGAAGCAAATGAAGAAGAGAAACACTACATGTGTGACAACCCGGCAAATATTACTTTTGCGGTAATCGGGTCAGTAAAGTTTGTTCCCGCAGAGATACTATCTAAGATTGGTCAAATACAAAGTCCAAAGTCACAATGGTAGTTCTTCTTGATGGCTTCTTTAATCTCTCAGGTAGAAACTACACCCAGAAGAGAGTAACAAGCTCACAATCTTGACAACTTGTCACGAATACACGCACACATAATCACAACAAAGCAAATTCTGTCCAAACAACTCTTGATTGTGATGATTCAGATTCTCCCAAAGACGGCACTTCACTACGAAGACCAATTTTGCCTCAAAATTGTGTTCCACCCCTCCAATGAAGGCACAACTTCCTCGATCAAAATTGCTTCACATCAACTTCGTGTTGCACTCACAAATGCAAAATACTACCAACACTACAATTCCTCTCATACCTATCAAGGCATTGCTCCAATGCACTTCACTCAGGATCAAACACACAGAATGAAGATCAAGGCTACAGATTCCAACATCCACAGACACACTGACTTGCTCTTCGGAATTCTCCACACACTCACAAACACAAACACAAAATTGACAATCGGAATTAAGCTTAAGCGATGAGTACTGGGAATAGTACTTCACTTTATCTATCTTCAGAAATTTGAATACTGAATAACATCGTATTGCAAATGCTCCTCTTAAATATTGAAGCAAATGGTAGACTCGCCTACCTAGGTACCACTTCCTAACATCCTTTCCTACCTGCAGATCCTAAGGGACAATCTATCTCTTCATATCTGCCTCTTCCTATCTCAAAATTAGTACTTACACCGATCCGATGTCTCATAAGGATCATCGGCTTCCAAACCCGATGATCTTCTTACTATTTCTCCTTCTTTGGGTATGGTTAATTCTACCAATTCCTTCACTATTTCTACCACTTCTACACTACAATCTACAATTGAGCTCATGGGTAATCCATCTACATCCTTATCTCTTGACCTACTCTTCTCTAATGTGTCAAATAACAAGTCCGATGACACCTATACTCCTACTTTTGCAACATCGGGTCTAATTACAATCAATTCCTTTGCTAATTCTACTATATCCTCATCACAAATTGTAATTGAAAGCATGGGTACACTATCTACGCCTTCAATTTGTAACCTACTTTCTCCCAATCACTCATGTTATTGACCCGAAGATACTTACAATCTGATCTTGCACTTCGGGTTTATTCATTACTGCTACTTCTCCTTCAATTCTTGTTCCATCTTCAATCGAAACTGAAATTGAAGTCATGGGTATCCTAACTATCTATTCTTTCTCTATCCTAACTCTCTCTAATGCCTCTGGCAAGATTCCCAAATTCATCTTCATTGCACTCCAAGGTCCGACTATCTCAGATACAGTCATCTTCATCTTGAGTCGAAGAAGCTTCTAACCCAAAGTTGTGTATACCTGAAGTCCAAAGTCCAAAGACTGAAGACCAAAGTCCGAAGTCCGAAGACCAAAGACGCCAACCCAAAGTCCAAAGACGCCAGTCCAAAGTCCAAAGACGCCAACCCAAAGTCCAAATACACCAACCCAAAGTCCGAGATGCCAGCCCAAAGTCCGAAGACGCCAGTCCAAAGTCCGAAGACGCCAGTCCAAAGACACTAAACTACTTTGTACAGTTACTCCCAAAACTTTAAATACTTGTAACTTCTTCTACAGACCTCCAAACTTTGTGATTTTGGTATGAACGGAAAGCCCTAAACGAGACGCTTCCAACGAAATATAGCACGTTTGATTTGAACTTGTGAACATTGAGATATAGCCCCCAAAAGAATCTCGACCTATAACTTCCATTCCTCCTTCGAGTCTGCCCTCTTTCAAACTTGGCTGAGTCCGTCTTCATTTGACACAAAGTCTACTTCTTCGGGCTTGATCAAAATACAAATTTCCTCTCATTTCTTTTCCATTTGGTTTCAATTTGGTTTCAACAAAGCACTTCTTCTTCAAAACTCGTCCAAAATGAAAAATGTGGGTACCACAACATGACCCACCACTGGCTAGTGATGATCACTTCATCAGAATGGGACAGCAAGAGGGGGAAGAAGGAAGAAGTCCAAAGACAAAGAAGCAGACTAAACCTGAAGGAGTGTTGTCTCCAACACAACGAAGACCTGAAGACTTACTATGCAAGGTAAGAAGGCAGTGAGGGAAGAGACTTTGGAAACCAAATCTGGAGGGGAGACTGAGTCTAGAGGAGGAGACTCAAAAGACGCAAAACTCACATTACAAAGTGGGGAATCCGGAAGTGAGAGTGATGGTGAAGAAGAAGTTTAGCAATCGGCTAAAGTGGAAGAAGATGAAGAGTTTTATGCGGCAATTGACTGTATGGAAGGAAGTGATAATCCCTATGTAGCCTTGGTCATGGAGGAGATGGAGGCCAAGCCAAGGAAGATTGCAAAGGAGGCAAAGCCAAGAAAGCTACCATGGAAGATCCCACAAGACCGAGTTCAGCTGGCAAGGAACAAGGAAGCCCGGATGCAATATCGTGGAAGGTACAAAGATCAAGAGTTTGAAAGAAGGAGCCAATGGAAGAGGCAAAGTACCAAGATGAAGCCAAAGACAGATAAAACTTTGGAGGAATGCAGTATTTAATGCAAGTTGTAACTCTGGTTTTGGAGCTATTGAAGATGCAGCAGAAGGTAATCTCGCCAGATCGTATGAAGGTGACAAATGAGCTACAGGTGGTGAAGTATCCGCTAGATGTAGTAAACGATTGTTGAGAAAATACAGCCCAAAGAGAAGAAGAAGTAGAGGAGCTTTGGGTGGATAAAGTCTTGAAGATGAAGGCTCTAAAGAATTTGCAAGAGAGTTTTGAGCAAAGGGGAAGAGAGATGTAGTGTCAAGCCAAAGAGTTGAAGGAGCAGATGATGTTGCTGACAAAGATGAAAGAGGAAGTCAGTGAAGCTCACATCGAGAGTATTCATGTGAAGGCGATGGCAGTAATGATGGAGCAGGAGTTAGAGGGCCTAAAGAAGAGTGCAATAGGGAAAGATCAAGCATGGCAGAGAGAGTTGTCGATTTGACATCAAGAGGAAGAAAAATTGGGAGACTTGGTAAGAAGTGTTGAGCTATAGAGTTCTTGGTATACGGAGGAGAAGAAGATGGTTATTGTTGAGTACAAAGACGAGTTGAAGATGTACTGAGAAGAGTTGAAGGTATAGCGATCTTGGAGGTATGCATCAGAATCAATAGGAGAAGTTGTTGGGAGACTATAGGCCATGTTGAGCACAAGGCTGAAGGAACATTGGAGGAAGCAAGACTGCACCAATGGAAATTGCTTGTGCAGAAAAATTGGAAGAGGAGAGCAAAGGATGTAGATATGAACACTCTTTTGATTTGTTTAAGGAAGAGAGTAGATAAGAAGATGTTTGAAGTAGGAGACAATGTAAGTCTTAGATTATATTTAGTGAATTCAGAGTTAGCAAGAATTAGGAGTAGTGTGGTGGAGGAGAAAAAATCCAAAGAAGCAAAAGTAGGAGTATAGGTGTCTTCAGATTTGACAGCGGAGGCATTATAGAAGAGTGGGTCAAAAGATAAAGAGTTAGATAGATTACACATGACCTCAATTATAATTCATCATGAAAAAGTAGTAGAAATAGTGAACAATTTGGTAGTTGAAGATAGACCTGAAGAAGGAGAAGTAATAGGAAGGTCATTGGGTTTGGAAGCCAAAGAAGAAGTAGACACCGGATTAGAGAAGTAACAATTTTTTAGATTTGAAGAGGTAGATATGAAGAGGTGTATTGTCATTTTGGATCTACAAGTAGGAAGAGTTGTTGTAGAAGGTATATTTATAAGTTACTATTGATTGCTCTACTATTTAAAGGAGGCATTCACAATGTTATGTTGTTTAGTATTCATAATTTTTGAAGATAGATAAAGCAAAGTGTTGAATTTAGTGCTTGTCGCTTGAGCTTAATTCCAAGTATCAACATTGTGTTTGTGTTTGTGAGTGTGTAGAGATTCTGAAGTGCAAGTCAATGTGTTTGTTGGATGTTGGATTCTGTAGCCTTGATCTTTATTTTGTGCATTTGATCTTGAGTGAAGTGCAATCAGAGCAATGCTTTGACAGATTTGAGAGGAATTGTAGTGTAGTTAGTATTTTGTAGTTGTGAGTGTAGCGCAGTATTGATGTGAAGCAACTTTGATCAAGGAAGTTGTGCCTTCAATGGAGAGGTGGAACAAAATTCAGAGGTGAAGTCATTTTGCATTGAAGTAGTTGTCTTCAAGAGAATTTGAATCATCACAATCAAGATTTTTTTGGAAAGATTTGAGGGATTTGTGGTTAGTGAGTGTTACTTTGTGACAAGACAGAGAGTCAGTGCTTGTAACTCTCTTCTAGGTGTATTTTCTACCTGGGAGATTAAAGACTCAACCAAGAAGAACTACTTGTTATCATTTGACGTCATATTTGGAAATTTCTGAATCATATCTTTACGGAAACAAACTTTACTTACCTGATTACCACAAAAGTGATTTTTGCCGGATTGTCATATGATTTTTGGTGCTACTGCCAAGGATACAAATCTTGGAAGTGGAAGAATACAAAGGTAAACTTTAAACTAGTTTTGGAACCAATATGAATGTATGCATTGAGAGACCAACAGGAAGAGAGAGTTTGAAGACAAGCATTGCATCATGAAGAAGAAGAATGCCAGAAGATCCAATCTACTTTTGACAAAACCAAACGAGAGGCATTGGTCTTCCAACTTCTTCACAAAGTGCAAGAATTTTTGCAAGAACTTGAACAAAAAAATGGGAAGGCGGGTGGCAAGGCTACTTCTCGTCTCCATCTTCCAAGAAGAAGAAAGACTCCAGCGGGCATACATACTCATTATGACCTAGTACACCAACTTCCCCTAACGCTACAAAGGAAGTTGAATTTATAAAGAAATTTGTTTGGGAATAAAACAACATAAATTCTAACATAAGAAGAGTGTCAATATCTTCTACACACGATTCCTTGATTGTCTCAAAGGAATTTTGAAGAACACTCTAAGGGTGTTGAACCTTTTTCTTCTACTTGGGTTGAAGTTGACAAATCAAAGAAGAAGTAATTGTCAAAGAAGACCTGGTGTTGAACTTGACCAATTGGAATCCTTGGGCTATCAATACGGTGTCAATACCAGCCAATTCCTTGGTTCCATCAAGTTCAGCCTTACCTCAGCCAAGTCCACCAAGTAAGACAATAACTTTGCTACCTATCGCCCGACATGCCTATCAAAAGTACAAGGGGACGGAACAAGACAAAGATCCCAATGAATTCATCAAAGAATTCAAAGTCATTTCTTTTGCTAACAAGGAACACGACTCTACGGATCATCTGCAAATTTTTACAAGTCTGCTCCAAAAGAAAGCCCGGAGCTGGTATACCCCTATAACCCAAAAGGGGTTTCACACCAGCCAATTGGGCAGACTTGCAAAATGGCTTCTTGGAACAATTCCAGGGAGTTGACTAGAATACAAGTGTCTTGGCGGCAATCAATGATTTGGACTAAGGACAGAAGGAAAAGTTGAGAGACTACTCTGAGTGGTTCATGGCTCTCTTGAACTAAGTTCCAAAGCAATCTGGTGCGGTGGGTTACTCCAATGCCCAAGCCATAACCTGGTTTTCTTGATGGACTCTAGCCAAAGATTTGTATCTTTGCCAAGGAGATGAATGTAACTTCCTTGGACAAAGTACTCAAACATATTGCCCAATATGAGGCAGCCAGCTCTCACTTGTCTAGAAACCAAAGAAATCGGGAGAAGAAAAGCAAGAAGCCTAGAAGGAGAGCTTCTTGCAACACATCCTCTTCTTTGGAGGAATCCTCTTGTCTTCAAGTTCTTCTTTGGAATCCAAAGAAGATTCAAAGCCAAGGAGAATATGAGGACTCGGAGGAAAGAAACCAGTAATACCTCTAGCAAAGAATGTACATAAGGTGGATCAAAAGTTGGAGACTCTTATTAAAGAGTTTGAGGATTTCAAGATCCAAATGATTGGGGCTAAGGATAGAAGAAAGCCACCATCATTTGGCAGACAAAATGGATGGTGCACTGCATGTGGTAAATCTGGCCATGCTAATATAGAGTGTTTGATGCACACTGCATTTCCAATGCAACAAATTGATTGGGTTCTAGATTGGGACCAAAGTGAGAAAAATAAAGTTGTGTACTAGCCAAGAGGTACAGCCTCAGGCAAGCAGGTCATATCAAGGTCCTAGGTACCGATAAAGGGAGTATAAAAACAATGCTCCCCCACAAAGATCACCGGTGGGTAGCCAAAATTGGCCACAAAATGTTGCATTTGGTGCTTGTTATATTGTGGCTCGATTGGACATTGGTCTCCTAATTGTCTGGAACCAAGACAGAAAATTGGGTATATTCCACTATGTGGAAATTGGAAGGGATTGGGGCATACTAGAAACCAATGCCTGCAACTACCAAACCCAAAGCCGCTTGTAAAATATGTACAAACCCATAGCTGAGCGTGTTGTGTTCCAAGCAAAGGGGGATACTAATGTCAATTGTATAACACTTGAGGAGGAGAGGCCTCAAGAAGAGAGTACGGCTTTAGAAGGAGAATGGCCAGACCTCAAAATTTTGACGGTTGAGACATGCTTGGGTAAGAAGCAAAGATCCCAGTGAAGCATGATCCCAGTGAAGCATGATCCCAAAGAAGCAAGTACTACTTCTTTGTCTTCACAAAAGGCAAAGAGGTTGCGCCCAAAAGCTATTCTTTTTGCCAAGGAGGAAAAGATTATAACAAAAGCTAAAGCTAAAGCTTTGTAGAAAGAAATCAAGGAAGTAGTACTAAGAACTTGGAAGATGAGTTTGGAGGAGGACATGAAGACAAAGCCTCCCATTTTTTTGGCAGATATCAAGTCCAAAGAAACTAGACTTGATCCAAGCCAAAGTTGGTCAACCCAAAGAACAGCGGACCAAGACCACCAATACTCCAATCACCACCTTGAAGCACCCCAAAGTCCAATTTGAACAAGGACAGACTTCGGACCCTAAGATAAAGGTAAAGAAGGTGAAGTTGGGAGGAGTTCCTCAGTACAATATTGTGGCCAATTTGGCAATGACGTTGGGAAAATGATTCACGGTTATCATTGGTGCTATTTGGTAAGCTCTGGAGTTTCCTTTTATGGTACCTAAACTTGAGAGTCTCTTTTTGTTACAAGACACTTGGAGCTTAAATTTTGACACACCAACTCATGACTTTGTTTATGGTGTTAGAATCTTGGGAATATGTTATTTAGTGCCATTTGAGCAAATAAGTCTTGTGGGAGTATTTTGGTTAGGGCATTTGAACCAAAGAATCACACAAGGTATTTTAGTTAGTACTACCTTGAGCAAATGAGTCTTGGGGATTTTTTTGTTTAGGAGTGACAAAATGGGAGAAGAGAAGAAGAAGGGTTTTGCCCTAGAGAAGGGAAACTAAAGGGGCAAGAGAGAAACTCTCAGAAGTTTTTTTTTGTGCACTTTGATCAAAAGGACCTTTGGGAGAAGTTTTTAAGTGGCTAGGCTTTTGCCTTTGCCCTGAACAGTGTTGAGTGTTCAGGGAATGTAGTAAAGCTTTGAGTCTCAGAGGAAGGAGTATGGCTCACGGGAAGGAAAGGTGGCAGAAGGTTTGATGACAGAGGAAGGAGTGGAGTTCATGTGAAGTGAAGCATGGCCAAGGTTGACAAAATAGTGTTGAGTGTTCAGGGAATGCAGTAAGCTTTGAGTTTCAGAGGAAGGAGTAGGGTTTACATGAAGGAAAGTTGGCTAAGAAATTGACAGAATAGTGTTGAGTGTTCAAAGAATGCAGAAAAGTTCTGAGTTTCAGAGGAAGGAGTGGGGTTCATGGGAAGTAAAGCTTGGCTGACGATTGAGGGAACAGTGTGAAATTTTTAGAGGATGCATGTTGAGTTTTTTTTTCAGAGAATGAAGAAAAGCTTTGAGTTTTAGAGAAAGGAGTTGGGTTCACGGGAAGGAAAGCTTGGCTGACGATTGAGGGAACAGTGTGAAATTTTCAGAGAACGCATGTTGATTTTTTTTAGAGAATGCAGAAAAACTTTGAGTTTCAGAGGAAGGAGTGGGGTTCACGAGAAGGAAAGCTTGGTTGACAATTGAGGGAACAATACGAGATTTTCAGAGAATGCATGTTGAGTTTCCTTTTAGAGAATGCAGAAAAGCTTCAAGTTTCAGAGGAAGGAGTGGGGTTCACATGAAGGAAAGCTTGGCTGACGATTGAGTGAACAATGTGAAATTCTCAAAGAACGCATTTTGAGTTTTTTTTAGAGAATGCAGTAAGGTTCAAGGTTGGCAAAAGGCAAAAGGCAGAGAGGTTTGCCAAGAGAAGAAGGATAATTGATAGAATGAGGGAGAAGAAAGACAAGATTTATTGAGTTTTGACAAAAGAAGGCAAAAGGTTTGATGACAAAGGAAGGAGTAGGGTTCACGGGAAGTGAAGCATGGAAAGGGTTGATAGAATAGTTTTGAGTGTTTAGGGAATGCAGTAAAGCTTTGAGTTTTAGAGGAAGAACTAGGGTCCACGGGAAGGGAAGTTGGCTGGGGAATTGACAGAACAATGTTGAGTGTTTAGAGAATGTAGTAAAGCTTTGAGTTTGAAAGGAAGGAGTGGGGTTCATGGGAAGGAAAGTTGGCTGGGGAATTGACAGAATAGTGTTGAGTGTTCAGAGAATGCATTTTGAGTTTTTTTAGAGAATGCAGTAAGGTTCAAGGTTGGTAGAAGGCAGAAGGCAAAGGCATTCGCTAAGAAAAGAAGGATAATTGACAAAATGAGGGAGAAGAAAGATAGGATTCATTGAGTTTTGTGACAACCCGGCAAATATCACTTTGTGGTAATCAGGTAAGTAAAGTTTGTTCCCATAGAGATACTATTCAGATTTGGTCAAATACAAAGCAAGTAACAATCTTAATTCTTTTTGGTTGTCTTTAATCTCTGAGGTAGAAACTACACCCAAAAGAGAGTAACAAGCATTGACTTGTAGTCTTGTCACAACAATTTGTCACACTTAATCACAACTCTATCAAATCTTTCCAAATAATCTTGATTGTGATAATTCAGTCTCTCCCAAAAATGACATTTTACTGCAAAATGACCTCGCCTTAGAATTGTGTTCCACCCTTCCACTGAAATCACAACTTCCTTGATCAAAATTACTTCACATCAACTCTACGTTGCATTCACAAATGCAGATTACTACCAACACTATAATTCCTCTCAGATCTATCAAGGCATTGCTCTGATTGCACTTCACTCAAGATCAAACACACAAAATAAAGATCAAGTTGCGGAATCCAACATCTAATATATGCACTAATTTGCACTTGAAAATTCTCCCAACACTCACAAACATAGACACATAATTGATACTTGAAATTAAGCTCAAATAATGAGCACTACTTCACAACACTTCACTTTATCTATTCTCAAAAATTATGAGTATTGAACAACATATGACTGCAAATGCCACCTTTAAATAGTGAAGCAATTGATAGTTTCTAACAACTATACCGTACAACAACTTTTCTTACTTGTAGATCCGAAATGACAATGCATATCTGCCTCTTCAAATCTCAAAACTGTTACTACTCCGATCTGATGTCTACCTCTTCCTTGGTTCCAAATCTTGAAGTAACTTCACACACTACTCTATCCTCAGGATTCACAACTACCAATTCTTCTATCAATTCTAGCTTTTCTCCTTCTTGATCTACAATTCCCATCACAAGTAACCTTTCTAAATCTCTATCTCTTGACCCACTCTTCTCTAATATCTCCACTGGTAACTCCAAAGATATTTGTACTCCTATGTCATCTACTTCAGGTTTTGCTCTTACATCCTTCCGAAGTTTATCTATCTCCAATTTTACCAAGTCTAATCTAATCGTAATATTATTTTCCACTTCTAATATCTTCATATCTACACAAGTTCTAAGACTCATCAACAAGGCATTCAAGTCTTTATCCTTCAAGTTTCTCTTCCTTGTCTCTTGCACCAACAACTTCAACTTATGCAATTGTGTTCCTTTGATCCAGACACTGGCTTCTGTACTTAACATTGCATTCATCTTTGTTACAATCTCCTTCAATGGCTCAAGTCTCATTCTTCTATCATGTTCTTGATCTGCAAGCCAATCTTCCTTCTACATTGCCAGTTCTGCCTTGAACTTGGCTTTCATTGTCTCCTCCTCCTTCTCCTTTTGCACAATCTTCTCCTCCCAATTACAAAGTTACTCTTTCAGTCTTTCTTCTTCTCTATACCTCATTGTCAACTCTCTTTGCCAGAGCTGCTTCTTTTCTTCTACACTCTCCATCACTCTATTCAGCTCTTGCTCCTTCTGCTACTCTTACCATAGCATGAATAATCTCTAATTGAGAATCAGCAAACTGTTGTTTCAAGATTTCATACTCCGCTATCTACCTTTCTCTTACTATGACATTTTGCTCTATGATTCTTTCTCTACTCCCCACTTCTCTCTCCAAGTTTTCAATTACTTGATTTTGTACTAGTGCATCTACTCATAGTACTTCCTTCTCCTCCTGACCTTTGATTATACTCTTCTTCAATTTTGCATTCTCTTCTTCTAAGCGTGGTAACACCTGCAACACACTCTTCACCTCCGGACACTTTGACTGCATTTCCTTCTTCTTGTGCTCCAACTTTACTAACAATGGGCACACAACCTCTCGCAAATACTCTACTCCTCCACTTGGGTTTACCTCAACTTGCAAACTTTTCTCCGTCTTTGCCTCTTCTTCACTCAATACTCACCTTCTCAGCCGTAATCACCTTATGGGAATGGATTCTTTGCTCCTTAAACTTCCAGTCTCCACTTCTCTTACCTTACTTGGTCCCGCTTCATACTTCACCTTCCTTCTAGAGTAAAATCCTCATTGAATGGTCACCCTCTTCTCCTCCTGCTCTAGAACTTCTTCTTCTGCATGCAAGTTACATTCTTCTTCTATTTCTATCTTTCCTTTGTCCTCCTTGGGTACCAATTGCATCTCCCCTCCATCTTCACTCTTGCTGCTTGTTTCCCCACTTTGCAACATGAATTTGGGTTCTTCTCCCTTATCTGAGTCTTCTTCCTTGCACTTGGCCTCTCCTTCTGACTCCTCATCCGACAATGCGATAACCACCAAGTCTCTCCTTGGGTTTACTTTCCTCATCTTCCGAGGTCTCGTCACCACTTCTTCTTCTTTGCCTTGTCAACTCTTCTTCTTTGACTTTGGAGTGCTCACCTTCAATTGCATACTTTGCCCCGTCTGCGTGTAGTACTCATCATTGCTCCTTATCTACAAGATGTACCGCTGCTCCTCCGCATCAACATCTCTTCTCAAATCAGGGTGGAAGTGCGACACCATCTTGTGTCTCTCCGCCGTGTTCAGCAAGTTTAGTCCTAAATAGAGGTGGGCAGCAAATGGCACAATGTGTGGAGGTGACTTGTCTTGCAAGTCGCCTTGCAAGTGTGGAGGCAACTTGTCTTGCAAGTTCCACACCATCTATCTCACACGCTGATGAAAACACTTTGCCCAATTGATTGGTTCCTCTGCAAACATCTTGTGGAAGAATACTGCTTGATGTTTCATCACATAAGTGGTTCACTCCGGCTTCAAGATAGCCATCATTGCTGCCACAATGTCTCTCTTAATTGAGTCCTTATAGCTCTTGACCTTGTAGCCATTCTTTGTGCATTTTGAAGAGAAGGCCTCTCTCACTTCTTGGGTTTCTTCAACTACTTCTCCCTTCCCCAAGACTGTGGATGTGGTGCCCACATTTTTTGTTTTTTCCAAAATAAAGGAGAAGAAGTGTATAGAGAAGTCGGATTGCGCTTGTATGGCCAAAGAAGACGAAGAAAATTGTCTTCGGGGTGAAACCCAAAGTAAAGTGACTTCGGGTCATAAGGCAAAGTACTCTGAAATGCCGTGTCAGCATACAATACGAAGTAAATTGTCTTCAGCTCGGGGGGAGCTCATTCCGAGGCAAAGACAGTCTAACAACCTTTCGTCGGGGTGAGAAATTCAAGAAGGGGCCGTTTCAAAATTGGTGGCTCATACGCGCGAAGGTGGGGTGACAGTGACAAGTGCATGCCGGAGGTGTGATTTCTCGGTAGAAACTCGGAGCGACGGCAGACGAAGAAGTGAAACTCTATAAAAATTGAAATTGCAACGACGAAATGTCGAGCAATTTTCCTTCGCCGTTGAGGAATCGTCTTGCAGGTGATCGGGGAAAGGGAAATAGAGTTGGACTCGTGTTAGTGCGTAAGGGAGAAGTCGAGAGAGAGAAAGCAAGAGACCGCAAGAAAGCAGAAGAGATGGGAGGAGGGAAGAAGAACTCCAAATTTGCAGTGAGAAATCATGCAATTCAGAGATTAGATATAGTAGCGAGGATCGCAGTCTTGAGCCGACTTTGGATCACTTTTCTGGCATGGAACTGGAACGTAAGTTTTCCAGGATTCATGACAGAAATCATCGAGAGTAAATGTCTTGATGGTCCCGAGGAAGAAGGGAAGAGAGGAAATCCGGCTCGCTGGACAGAGTCGGATTGGAGACTCGTACTCGGGAAGGAGGCAGGCTCGGAGCAGGGAGCCACGTTCTTGGGGAAAGGAGAGATAGCCCAAGAAACGCAGGAGGTGAGAGATGCCTTCTCGTCAAAGAGGACAAAGAATGGGTATAAAGTTGAGAGCTATAAGGACCCAGTGAGGAGAGGAATTGTGAGTGCACTAATGGCCCTCCTGAAGCCGGAGAGAACTACCTATGTGATGAAACACCAAGCGGTGTTCTTTCACAAGTTATTTGCAGGAGAACCGATAAATTGGGCAAGGTGCTTTCACGGAAGAACGAGGCAGATGGTGTGGAATCTGTAGGATAAGTCGCCTCCACACTACATCATACCATTTGCAGCCCATTTTTACCTCGGGTTAAATCTGCTCAATGGGGCGGAGCGTAATCGAATGGTGTTTCATTTCCATCCTGATTTGAGAAGAGAAGTCGACGCGGAGGAGCAGCAATACATTCTCCAAATCCGGAGCACAGACGATTACTACGCAAAGACAGGGAAGAACATGAAGGTCGTTGAAAGTACCCCGACGAAGAAGAGAACTTGGCAAGCAGAAGCTGAAGAAAACAAGAAACCCCGGAAAATGCAGAAAAATAACCCGAGTCAAGGAATGGTGGTGATTGAGTCGGAAGATGAAGACTCAAAAGGCAAAACCGAGCTCAAGACGGAGGACTCGGACCGTGAGGAGGAACCTGAGCTGACATTGCAAAGTGGAGATACGAGCAGTGATAGTGAGGAAGGAGGAGAGATGACATCGGTACCAACGGCTGAAGAATACGAAGAAGAAATGCAGGCCGAGGTAGAAACTAAAGACAATGCGGCGCTGGAAGACGAAGTACCAGTGTGCAAGGAGAAGAAGGTCGCAGTACAGCGAGGAATTCGCTCGAGACGTAAGGCGAAGTGTGAAGCGGGACCGAGTAGAGTGAAGGAAGAGGTAGAAGGAAGCTCGGGCAGTGAGGCATCGATTCCGATACGAAGACTCCAGAGAAGAAGGCGAGTATCGGGAGAACACAAAGAAAGAAGAGAGACCACTCCGCGGGAGGACGAAGGTATCAGTAATGGAGTAGATTACCTGCAAATGGTAGTATGCCCGCTGTTGGCGAAGATGGAGAAGAAGAAGAAGGAGATGCAGTCTACTTGTCCAGAGGTAAAAATTGTGTTGCAGGTCTTATCAAGATTGGAAGAAGAAAACTCGGAGTTAAAGAAGAGTATAACCCGAGGAGAGGAAGAGAGAGAAGTACTGCGAGCAGAAGCAGTCGAGAGGAGTCAGGTAATCGAAGACCTGAAGAGAGAAGTGAGTTATCGAGAAGATCTTGCGAGGAAGAGTGACATCGCAAGGGAGAGACAGGTAGCGGAGCATGAAATCTTGAAGCAGCAGTTTGCTGATTCAAGAGTCAAACTCATCCATGCTATGGCGAGGGTAGCATCGAAGGATCAAGAGCTCGATCGAGTGATGGAGAGTATGGAGGAGAAGAAGCAACTCTGGCAGCAAGAGTTGGCTGCGAGATATAGAGAAGAAGAGAGATTACAAGACTTACTTCGTAATCAGGAAGAGAAGGTTGCACAGAAGGAGAAAGAGAAGGAAGCGGTGAAGGCCGAATTTGAAGAAGAATTGGCAATGTATAGAGAAGAATGGCTTGCAGATCAAGAATGAGAAAGGAAGACAAGATTGGAGCCATTGCAGGAGAAAGTCCTCAAGGTAAACGCGATGTTAAGTACAGAGGCCAGCGTTTGAATCGAAGAAGCACGTCTGCACGAGTTGAAGTTGTTGGTGCAGGAGACAAGGCGAAGACAAGCGAAAGATACAGATTTGAATGCCTTTTTGATTAAATTGAGAACTCGTGTAGATAGGAAGATCTTAGAAGTAGAAGACAATATCGCGATTAGATTAGACTTAGTGAGAATAGAGTTAGAAAAGCTTCGGCAGGATGTTAAAGCAAAACCCAAAGTAGATAACATCGGGATCCAAATGTCTTTGGAGTTGCCCTTAAAGACATTAGAGAAGAGTGGGTCGAAGGATGCGGAGTTAGATAGATTACCCACTAGTGCAATTTCAGATCAGGAAAGAGAATTGCTGGATCTGGTAGAAGATGTAAGAGATGTGAAACCCGAGGACAGAATAGTAGGACGTAAGATTACTTCGGGTTCGGGTTTGAAAGCCAAGGAAGAAGTAGACATCGGATTGGATTAGTAACCGATTTGAGATTTGAAGGGGCAGATATGAAGAGGTGCATTGTCATTTCGGATCTGCAGGTTAGAACAGTTGTTGTAGAAACGGTATAGTTGTTAGAACTGTCGATTTGTTCACTATTTAAGAGTGGCATTCGCATGAAATTGTTGTTCAGTGCTCATTATTTCTGAGAATAGATAAAGCAAAGTGCTATGAAGCAGTGCTCGTTGCTTGAGCTTGATTCCGAGTATCAACTTTATAATTGTGTTTGTGAATGTTTGGAGAAATTCGAAGTGCAAGTCAGAGTGCTTGTTGGATGTTGGATTCCACAACCTTGATCTTCATTCTGTGTGTTTGATCCTGAGTGAAGTGCAATCGAAGCAATGCCTTGACAGATCTGAGAGGAATTGTAGTGTTGGTAGTATTCTGCATTTGTGAGTGCAGTGTGAAGTTGATGTGAAGCAATTTTGATCAAGGAAGTTGTGCCTTCAGTGGAAGGGTGGAACACAATTCTGAGGTGAAGTCATTTTGCAGTGAAGTGCCGTTTTTGGGAGAGCCTGAATCATCACAATCAAGATTGTTTGGAAATAATTGATGGAGTTGTGATTAAGGAGTGTGAATTTGTGACAAGACTGCGAGTCAGTGCTTGTTACTCTCTTCTGGGTGTGGTTTCTACCTGAGAGACTAAAGAAGAACTCAAGAAGAACTACATGTTACTGTTTGACTTCGTCTTTGGACATTTCTGACTCGTATCTCTGCGGGAACAAACTTTACTTACCCGATTACCGCAAAAGTGATATTTGCTGGGTTGTCACAGTGGATCCTTGCTGATCACCCGACTCTCTTTTGAGTACTAACCTCCAATCCGACTCTGTCCACCAAGCTGGATTTCCTCTCTTCCCTTCTCCCTTGGGGCCATCGAGACACTTATTGTCAATGATCTCAGTCATGAAACCTAGAAAGCTAATGTTCCAGTTCCATGCCAAGAATGTGATCCAAAGCCTGCTCAAGACTTTGATTCTTGCAATCACATCTAACCTCCAAATTGCATGATTTCTCATTGCAAATTTGAAGTTCTTCTTCCCACCTCCCATCTTTCTCTCTTCCACTCTAGGTTGGGCGCTACTCTTGCTATTGATTCCCAGACTAACTCTCTTGACTTCCTCTTTACACACTAGTGCATCTTTGACTACACTTCTCTCCCTATGATCTCCCATAAGACAACTTCTTAATGGCAATGGAAAATTACTTGTCATCGCTTCGTCTCTAGCCTAATTTTTACAATGGTGCGCTTCCTCTATCTCTCTTCAGTTTGAATTTCTACCAAGAAATCACACCTTCTTCATGCTTCTGTCATTGTCAATTTCCTCCCATTCATAGGCCAACTATTTTTGTGCACGGTACCTTCTTGAATGTCCAACCTCAAAGGAAAGTGTTACATTGTCCACAAGGACAGTGGAACAACAACTTGGGTTGAGCACCCCCAAGACAAAGTCTCCTTACTTTGTGTTGCAGGTTGATAGGGCAAATCCAAGTACTTTGTCTTTTGACACGAAGTCACTTTACCTCGGGTTTCAACTTGAGGACACCATTCTTTGCTTTCTAATGCCATACATGTGCAATACAAATTCTTTTGTACACTTCTTCTCCATTAATAAGAAAAAACCAAAAGATGTGGGTACCACAAGTTTTGACAAAAGAAGGCAGAAGGTTCAATGACAAAGGAAGGAGTAGGGTTCACGTGAAGTGAAGCATGGCAAGGGTTGACAAAACAATCTTGAGTGTTTAGGGAATGTAGTAAAGCTTTGAGTTTTAGAGGAAGGAGTAGGGTTCATGGGAAGGAAAGTTGGCTGAGGAATCGACAAAACAGTGTTGAGTGTTTAGAGAATGCATTTTGATTTTCTCAAAGAAGCATTAAGTTTTGATTTCCAAAGGAAGGAGTAGGATTCTAGGGAAGAGAAGTGGTTGACAATTGAGTGAACCGGGTGAAATTTTCAAAGAATGCATTTTGAGTTTCTCAGAGAAGCAGTAAGTTTCAATTTTCAAAGGGAGAAGTAGGATTCACGGGAAGAGAAGTTGGTTGACAATTGACCAAAAAGTGTGGGATCTTTAGAGAATGCATTTTTTGTTTCTCAAAGAAGCAAAAAGTTTCAATTTTCAAAGGGAGAAGTAGGATTCACGGGAAGAGAAGTTGGCTGACGATTGACAAAAAAGTGTGGGATCTTTAGAGAATGCATTTTGTGTTTCTCAGAGAAGCAAAAAGTTTTGATTTTCAAAGGAAGGAGTTGGATTCACAGGAAGAGAAGTGGCTGACAATTGAGGGAACAATGTGAAATTTTTAGAGAATGCATTTTGAGTTTCTTAGAGAAGCAGTTTAGTTTTCAAAGGGAGAAGTTGGATGGCGATTGAGAGAACAGTGTGAAATTTTAGAGAACGATGTTGAGTTTTCTCAAAGAAGCAAGAATGCAGTAAGGTTTGAGTTTGACAAAAGGCAGTAAGGTTCAAGTTTGACAAAGTGCAGTAAGGCTCAAGTTGGGAGGAAGCAGCAAGTCTTGAGTTTCACAGAAAGAGAAGGGTTCACAAAAAAGAGGTTTGGCTAACAATTGGGAGAACAGTGTGGAATTTTAGAGAACGGTGTTGAGTTTTCTCAGAGAAGCAAGAATGCAATATGGTTTGAGTTTGACAGAAGGCAGTAAGGTTCAATGATAAAGGAAGGAGTAGGGTTCACACAAAGGGAAGCTGGCTGACAAATTGACAGAGCAGCACTGAGTGAGAAGCTCAAGAGGAGAACTTGCTCATGACAAGAAAAAAGACTATGAAGCATGGCAAGGGTTGACAAGACAGTGAAGCTTCAAGGGGAAGTTTTGGCTGGGCAGAAGGGTCCTGAATAGGGTTGGCAGGATAAAGAATGCTTGAAGAGAGGAGTTAAGTCTGGGCAGAAAAGGAGTAAGAATCAAAAGGAGCTCTTGAGGGAGAAAGCAATAGAGGAGAATTGTCTGCAGAAGGGGAGGATAAGTCATTGTTTTCCGGACAGGCTGAAGGCTATGGCAGAGAACCTTGAAGGTGATAGAATTTGACTGTATGAACAGAGAGAAA
Organism: Lunularia cruciata; assembly: GCA_948567375.1. Taxonomy (NCBI): domain Eukaryota; kingdom Viridiplantae; phylum Streptophyta; class Marchantiopsida; order Lunulariales; family Lunulariaceae; genus Lunularia; species Lunularia cruciata. The sequence continues at coordinate 14,629,234 of OX419760.1, forward strand.
GAAGAGGGATGATGCATCAAATGCAAAATTGAGATCCAAATAGGAGAACCTTTGAGGGGAAAGTCTGACATAAGGATCAGTGAAGTGTTTGGTTGTGCCATCAGAGTAGCCCAACAAAATTCTTTAGAGGGATCTCGTCTTGGCTGTGAGAGAAGCATAGAAGAGAAGGAGTTGAGAAGGTTGTCTGCATGTGATTGGACAAGGTTGGAAGTTCAGCTGGAATGTCTTGATTGCCCAGGTGATAAATTGGGAATGGTCACTCCATAGGAAAGAGTTGTTTGTCTTGTATGACTTATAGTTGTATGACTGGTTGAAGAGGATGATTCATGAACTGATGAGTGTACTCTAAATTATGAATGTTGTCAAGGGAAGGGCTCTATTTTAGGAGCTCTCTGTCCAGTCTATGTGATTGATACAGTTCAATGATCAATACGGTCGGGTTTGACCAATGTTAGTTGCTTGCGGCTATTTTGCAAGTCTCACTAGAGTTGTCCTAGGAATCTGTCCGATCCAAAACCACATGCCCAAACATAAAAGAGAACAGGAAGTGAGACTATATAGGAGTAGAGCTACAAGGCCAAACACAGCCAAACACAATTGAACACAACAAATCAACTTTAGCCTGCAAGATCCAACATACAAACCCTAGGAGAAACCTACCCATGGGAGTGATTAGAACAACTTGACCTATCAGGATGAGCTTGCCGGCCATAAAAAAGGAAGAGAATGTCAAACTGTGAGAAGACTTAAGTCATTGACAACAATTGCAACTAAGCATGAGCAGCCAATGACCGTGCACTCTTGAGGCAGAAAACCCCGCAACAACATCTACAAGTGCTAACATCACATCTAAGCAATTGTGGGAGGACAACAAGTTGTACAAGAAGTAGTTGAGGTTAGCCCTCATGAAAGTAAGGGTGATGACCAAGAAAGACTTGCATGCAATTTATCATATTAAACAAGAAGATTTAGGACCTCTCAAAGTGGATGCGGAGATCAAAGGGTGCATGATCACATCCATACCCATTGATTTGGGGTCAGGTGTGAATGTCATGATAGAAGACACTGCACATCGATTGGGTTATACAATGTTTAAACCAACACTCCAAATTTTGACATTTGCGGATTGAACCAAGCAATGGCCTTTGGGCATGCTGTCAAATATTACTATGATCATTGGAGGGGGTGCACTTCAAGTTGAATTAAATTGTGTTGCGACCAATTACCAAATTGGTTACCCATTCTTGATCGGAAGACCCTGGTTGTATAGCACTCAGGTTATTGGGGATTGGCACCAACAAAAGCTAAGGTTCAAGGACATCTTGTCCAAAGATCAGAAGCAGGTGACAGTGACTTGGACAAAGGTTTCCCACCTCCATTTAGTGCTCATAATTCTCAAAATAGATGAAACAAAGTGCTATGAAGCAATGCTTATCTCTTGAGCTTAATTTCGAGTATCAACTCTATGTTTGTAATTGTGAGTGTGTGGAGAATTTCAAAGTGCAAGTCAGTGTGCGTGTTGGGTGTTGGATTCCAAGACCTTGATCTTCATTTTGTGTGTTTGATCTTGAGTGAAGTGCAGTCGGAGCAATGCCTTGATAGATTTGAGAGGAATTGTAGTATTGGTAGTATTTTGTAGTTGTGAGTGCAACACAATGTTGTTGTAGAGCAATTTTGATCGAGGAAGTTGTGCCTTTAGTGGAGGGGTGGAACATGATTTTGAGGCAAAGTTGATTTGCAAGCCAATGTTGAGAGAGATTGAATCATTACAATTAAGATTGTTTGGAAAGATTTGGTGGATTTGTGACTAACAAGTGTTAATTTGTGACAAGATTGCACATCAGTGCTTGTTACTCTCTTTTGGGTGGGGTTTCTACTCAAGAGTCCAAAGAAGAAATTAAGAAGAACCACATTTGTGACATTGGACTTCATATTTGGACATTTCTGTCCATTATCTTTGAGGGAACAAACTTTACTTACTTGATTATTGCAAAAGTGATATTTGCTGGGTTGTCACAAGCCTTCTTCAAGAAAATTGAATTATCACAATCAAGATTGACTTGGAAAGGATTTCAAGAATTGTGATTATGGGTGTTGTAATTTGTGACAAGATTGCAAATTGAGCTTATGGGTGTGGTTTCTACCAAAGAGACTAAAGATACAATCAAGAAGAATTGAATGGTGACTTTTACTTCATATTTGACCAATTTTTACAAGTCTCTTTATGGGAACAAATAATTTCTTATTGATTACTACAAAAGTGATACTTGTTGGGTTGTCACACAATCCCATCAAGTGTACTATGGTTGCATTGCTCACGTGTACTAGGTTCAAGTTGACATGGAGTATGTCAACAATGGGCAAGCCACCTTCTTCCAACTATTACATGAGGAGATACCTATAGACTAGGCAAAGATTTTTGTCCATTGGACCCAAGAATTGACGAAGTAGTTGTTGATGAATGGAAGGAACACCTTCTTTTCTTCTTTGTCTAGTGTTTTTATGTCAAGTGGAGGTTGTTGTAGAAGGAAGAGAATAAGCTCTTCCCAATGCACTACTACTTATTGAGATATCATCTGGCCCAACCAAAATATGCATGGTAATCAAAGAAGTATAAGGATAATAGTAAAGTACCAAATTATAGAAAACTATGAAGATTGCCAAGAGTATTGTAGTAAGCACCACCAAAAGGAAGACCGCCACAATACTAATACAACCCTCAAAGGGACACAAACCTAATCCCAAGGCTATGGACTCTTTGGATGGCAATGATTCTAATGCAAATAAAGAATTTGGGATTGGGAAATGAAGAGGGAGATGACCAAGATACACATAGTACTCCTAGTGCAATGCTTGTACAAGAGGAGAGGGAGAAAGAAAAATTACAAGCTACAAGACAATCACTCCCAAAGCAAGGGACCTCTTACTCTTAGATAGAATTATCCTCTTGATAGAAAGGGAGGTGATGTTGAACCAAGCATGTAAGTACAAAAATCCACTCCCACAATAGGAGTAGAGCTAGCCAACCAAGAAGAAGTTGGGCCAAAGTTGGGCCACCAACGAGTTAGGCAGATGATCACTAGTTGTAGAATGGATATACCACCCCAATACTTCATACCCATAATCAACTTTGGAGGAAGAATCAAAAGGAGAAATGGAGTCAAAGGGAGAAGCTTTGGGAGCAAAAGAAGAATTTATGCTGCGGAGTGAAGAGTCAAGCAATGGCAGTGAAGGAGAAGTTGAATTTCAGCAATCAAGAGAGGGGATTGCTGGAGAAGAAGAGCGTGAGTTCCATGAGGTGATCAACTACATTGAAGGACAAGACACGCTGTGTCTGGAGTTTCCAGCAGATGAGCTAGAAGATGAACAATTACAAGAGAGCGCCTTTGTATTTCCAAGGGGGCAAGAACAAAGAGAAGCACTCAAGAGGTCATTGCCAGACCAAGCAAAGTCAAAGACAAAGAAGAGAGCTCGGAGGGCAAGACATTGAAGATACAAAGATTGTGTCTTTGGGGTAAGGCACCAGCCAAAGAAATGCCTGCCAAAGAGAAAGACAAAAGAGACAATGAAGGAAAACATGGCAGTCAAGTATCTATCAAAGATCATTTCTCTTTTGTTGGTGCTTCTGTAGCATAAGAAAGCAGAGTTGAAGAGTCATCATTAAAAATCAAGGGATGAGTTAGAGATAGTGAAAAAATGGAGTGAGGAGATCTCAAAGTTGAGGAGTAAGCTAACCCAAGGAGAGAAGGAAGCCGGAGAACTTTGGGCTGCAGTAGTTCTTCAAAGGAAAAGCTTGGATGCCTTGCAAGAGAACTTTGAGAAGTGCAGCAAAGAATTGAAGGAGCAAAAGGTGTTGGTCAAGAACATGAAAAATGAAGTTGCTAATGTGTGGGTTGGAGTCATACACTCAAAGGAAATTGCAATAGTTATGGAGCATGAATTACAAAGTTTGAAGAAGAGCACAGCAGAGAAGGACCAAGCCGAGTAACGAGAATTGATAAAATGTAATCAGGAGGAAGAATGATTGTGGGGGTTGCTTTGAGGAGTTGAGGATCAATTAGTCCAATATGTGCAAGGGAAGGCGGCACTGAAGGGTGAATTCAAGGATGAGTTGATGATGTATCAACACAAATTGGAAGTAGAGAGAAGTAGGGAGAAGGCTGTTCCGAGTGTCGAGTCGGATGTAGTAGGAGCAGTCATGAAGGAGTTGAAACTGATGCTAAGTACCAAAGCCAAGGATAAGTTAGAAGAAGTGAGGTTGCACAAGTTGAAGTTGTTGGTGCAGGAACAAGAAGGAGGAAAGCAAAAGATGCAAAATTGAACTATCTTTTTATTCATTTAAGAAATAGAGTAGAGAGGAAGATGTTAGAGGTAAGAGACAATTTAGACTTTATAGTGAGATGAAGACAAATAAAAAGTTCAAATTCATAGAAGTAGGAGTTCAGGTGTCTTCAGGTGAGTTACCTGAGACATTAGAGAAGAGTGGGTTGGGAGATAAAGAAGTAGATAGGTTACCCATGTCTGCAATCATAGTTAAGAGTGAAGAAGTAGTAGAAATAGAAGATGTAGGAGTAGTATTAGAAAGACCCAAAGAGGAGAAGTGACAATTGTGACAACCCGGCAAATATCACTTTTGCGGTAATTGGGTCAATAAAGTTTGTTCCCGCAGAGATACTATCTAGAATTGGTCAAATACAAAGTCAAAAGTCACAATTGCAGTTCTTCTTGATTGCTTCTTTAATCCCTCAGGTAGAAACTACACCCAGAAGAGAGTAACAAGCTCACAATCTTGACAACTTGTCACAATATGCACACATAATCACATCATAGTAAATTTAGTCTAAACAACTCTTGATTGTGATGATTCAGATTCTCCCGAAGACGGCACTTCATTGCAAAGACCGATTTTGCCTCAGAATTGTGTTCCACCCCTCCATTGAAGGCACAACTTCCTCGACCAAAATTGCTTCACATCAACTTCGTACTGCACTCACAAATGCAGAATACTACCAACACTACAATTCCTCTCAGATCTGTCAAGGCATTGCTCCGATGCACTTCACTCAGGATCAAACACACAGAATGAAGATCAAGGCTGCAGATTCCAACATCAACAAACACACTGACTTGCTCTTCAGAATTCTCCACACACTCACAAACATAAACACAAAATTGACAATCAGAATTAAGCTTAAGCGACGAGTACTGAGAACGACACTTCGCTTTATCTATCTTCAGAAAGTTGAATACTGAATAACATCGTACTGCAAATGCTCCACTTAAATATTGAAGCAAACGGCAGACTTGCCTACCTAAGCACCGCTTCTCAACATCTCTTCCTACCTACAGATCCTAAGTGACAATCTATCTCCTCAAATCTTCCCTTTCCTATCTTAGAATTGACTTCTATCCCGACCCGATGTCGACCTCATCATCAGCTTCCAAACCCGATGATCTTCTTGCTATTTCACCTTCTTTGGGTATGACTGATTCTACTAATTTCTTTACTAATTCTACAACTTCTTCACTACAATCTTCAATTGAACTCTGGTTTACTCCATCTACACTCTTATTTCCCGATCCACTCTTCTCTAATGTGTCAATTCTCAAGTCTGATGACACTTGAGTTCCTACATCTGCAACATCGGGTTTCTTCTCCACTATCACACTAGTCCGAATTTTCTCTAACTCTGAATTGACTAAATCTAGCCTAAGACTAACATTATTTTCTACCTCCAACATTTTTCTATCAACGCGTTCTCTCAACCAAATTAGCAAGGTATTCATATCCATGTCCTTGGCTCTTTGCTTCCGAGTCTCCTGCACAAGTAACTTCAACTCATGCAGACGAGCTTCTTCCAATCTCCCTTCAGCCTCTGTGCTTAAGATTCCTTGTAATTTCCCTGCAATGTCCCCTACTGATTCCCATGCGTATCCTTGAGAACGTTCCACCTTCAACTCCGCTTGATACATCTCCAACTTGTCTTTGTATTCTGCAGCAAGCATCTTCTTCTCCTCTGCATACTGCATACTCTGCAATTCCACATTTCTGACGAGTTCTCGTAGTTGTTCCTCTTCTTCTTGTCTGGCCGCCAGCTCTCTCTGCCATGCTTGATCTTTTGCTATGGCACTCTTCTTCAAGCTATCCAACTCCTGCTCTATCACGATGGTCATCGCCTTCAGCTGAACATTTTCGATGTGCACATCACTCACTTCCTCCTTCATCTTGCTGAGCCACATCGCCTACTCCTTCAATTCCCTGGCTTGCTTCTGCAATTCCTTCTCCTTCTCTGTGCATCTTCCTTGTATCAGGCTCAACATCTCCTTCCTCAAGTCTTCCTCCCTCCGAAGATCTTCAATTTCTACACTTCTTTGGACTTGATCCTCCTGCAGCTCTTGCACTTCCTTCAAAGATGCTTCACCACCTGCAGCTCATTCATCCCTTTCACTCAATCTTGGAAAATTCCCATACAATGTTCTTTCAATAGCTCGAGCAAAGGTGTGACCACCCTCGTCAAATATGCTATCCCGCCAAAATTTTCTTCTTCATTGCCACCTTTGTCTAGAGTCTTCTCCTGCATCATCGGCTCCTTCATTTGAAGTCGCGATCTTTGTATCTTCATAGTGTCGGCACTATCTTTGTCTTGGCCTCTTGAACTTGGCCCTGCGGGATACTCCTTCTTTGCTTCGGGTTTTGGCTTGTTCTCCATCATTGCCTCACCAGCCTCACTTACCACCACCGATTGCTGGACTTCGGGTTCACTCTCACTGTCGCTCCCAGACTCCTCACTTTTCAAGGTGAGCTCTTCTTCTTCCGAGTCTTCTTGCGACTCAATTTCTTCATCAGACTCCGACTCCAATGATGCCCCTCTGACAATTTTAGTGGTCTTCAACATCAGCCTCCGAGTCTTGCATGGGATGGGCAATGATTTGGCTTCTTTGGGTTTACTTCGCTTCTTTGTCTTTGGACTCGCAACATCTTTGATCTTCCACTGTCCCGTCCTTGCAAAGTATTTGTCATTCGCTTACAGATGAAGCATATAATGTCGCTCCTCTTTGTCTGCTTCCCACCTCAAATCGGGGTGCATGTGTGAGACCATACGATGACGCTCATCTTCGGACAGTAAGGTCAGCACGAAGTAGAAATGAGCCGCAAACGGTGTGAAATAATGCGGTGGTGAGCTTGTTCTCCAATTTACCACCATCTGCCTTGTTTGGTGATGGAAGCACTTCGCCCAATTCACTGGTACTCCTGCAAACATCTGATGGAAGAAGACTTCTTGCTGCATGGTTACATAGGTCGTTTGCTCTGGCTTGAACATGGCCATCATCGCCCCCACGATACTTCTTTGGATTGGGTCCCGATAAGATTCCACCTTGTAACCATTCGTAGTTCGTGGAGCAAAAAACAAATTGCAAATCTTTGCCGTCTCCTCTGCAGCATCACACTTCCGATAGAAGGTGATCCCTGTTGACTCTCCTGCTTCCCTCCCCAGGACTAACTTCCAATCCGACTCAGTCCATCGAGCCGGATTGCCTCTCTTCCCCTCTACTTCGGGACCCTCTTCACAATTACTGGCAGCGATCTCTGCCATCACTCCCGTGAAACTGAAATTCTAGTTCCATGCTAAAAAGGTGATACAAAGTCTAACCAAGACTTCGATCCTAGCTACTACATCTACTCTTGGAATTGCAAAACCTCTCACTGCCTGCTTGTTGGCCACCCTCTTTGCCATGATTTGTTCTCTCGTTCTACGCTGTTGGAAAATTAGACCCTCTCCTGGACGAGACACTCTAACTCCCTCAGGGTTTCGGAAAATTTCACTCTCGACGGGCCTCTAGAAACGCATTACTACAGGACGACTACTCAAAGGAATTGGGAATTTACTCAAAGGGTTCGGATTCCTCCTGCGCAGTCGCAATTTTATATTGACCCGAATCGCAGTCATTCTTCAGTCAATTTTGTTGGTGATTTTCTCTCTTTTGCATGCACTCCCGGTCATTGTCAAGACATGATTCTTTTGCCCCCGCCGTTTCTTGAAATGTACTTTCTTGCCACGCACAGAGGTTGTTAAACGGTCTTTGTTTTTCCTGCCTTTTCCAATCCGAAGACCATGATCTTTGGCCTGTTTCCGGCGTACTCCTCTTCCGAGTACCTCCATCATCGGATCCGATGTCAGCTTCTTTTGGCTTTCCTCCGAAGTTACTTTTGCCTCTTCTTTGTCCGCAATTCAACTTTTCCGTGCTTACTTCGTCTCTTTAACCCTACTAACCATAAAAAAATAAAAAATGTGGGAACCACATACCCCCTCCCTCAAATGTGAGCGTCCCCGCAAACACCGACAACTGGGTTTTATACAAAGTTGGGTTTGGGGTCCAATATTTTCTAACCCTCCAACCATTGACACGAGTTGCAAAAGGATTGCCATCCAGGTCTGCGAGTTGAATAGAACCATTATCATAAATGTGCATCACACGATACGGTCCCATCCACCTCAGATGTAATTTTCCTGGAAAAAATAGGCGGCGATTATCATATAATAATACCAGATCTCCTTCTTGAACAGTCACAGGTTTGATTCTTTTATTGTGCCAAACTTTCCATTGTTCTTGAATTTCCTTTGTAGTTTGCATTGCATTGTCCCTTTTCTTTCCAACCACATCAATTGATGGATCCAAAGATCTTGACTTTCTTCCTCCGACAAATGTTCTTCACAAAGTATTCTATATGTCGGTACTTCAAACTCAACTGGTAATATGGGATACAATCCGTATGTCAGAAAATAAGGAGTTTGCTTGGTAGTAAATTTTTCCGTTGTCCGATATGCCCATAATGCTGCACGTAACTTTGTATCCCAGTCATAGGCATAATTGACTATCACCTTATTTAAAATTTTACACAGCAATCCATTGGCTTTCTCTGTGAGTCCATTCGCTTTCAGGTTGTAAGGCGTGGTCTTCTGATGCTTAATTTGGAAGTATTTGGTTAACGCTTCCACCATTGAGTTCAAAAAATGAGTTCCTTGATCACTGACCAATTCCAGAGGACACCCATAATGGAAAATGATGTTTCGGAAGAAAAATTCTGCTACTGTCTCCACATCATCTCTTTTTGTTGCCTCTGCTTCCACCATCTTGGTGGCATAATCCGTACATACTAAGATGTACCTCTTCCTTGTGACACGAGTTACTGGTTGAATAGGTCCCACAAAATCAATAACCCATTTTTCAAATGGGGCCAGAGGCAAAATTGGTTTCAAAGGCCACTAGGAAGTCGCCGTCGGTTTCCCTGTTCTTTGACAGGCATCACAACTCCAAATATGGGCATGAGTATCTTTATACATCGTAGGCCACCAATACTCTACCAAAAGAATTTTCTTCACCGTATTTTTTAGGGCATAATGTCCCCTCGATGCTTCCGAGTGCAAGGATTTGATGACTCCTCCTACTTCGTATGCTTCCAAGCATCTCCAAAGTATCTCATCTTCGCCCATTTTAAACAAAATGTTGTGTTTTAAATGATACGGTCCCATTTTCCAAAGGAAGACTGCACTTTGTTCCGGATCCAGCCCCTCAAGACAATGGCACGTATGCAAATAATGATATTCTGCCGCATACCGCATACTTTGCACCGTCACTAAATGATATAGCTCTTCATCAAGAAACCAATCATCAATTTCCAAATCTTGGTCTTGAGTTCCCAACCTGGATAAGAAGTCCGCATTTGAATGCGAAGCTCCTTTCCTTACTTGTACATTGTATGTGAATTCTTGTAACAACAAGATCCATCATGCAATTTGCCCGGACAACTCCGCCTTCTTGACCAAGTGTTGCAGTGCATAATGGTCCACATAGAAGACGAATTTGTATCCTAACAGGTAGTGACAAAATTTCTTGCAGGCATACACCATCCCGAGGGCTTCTCTTTCAGTCGTCGAATAGTTCTTTTCAGAAACTGAAAGTTGTCGGCTGGCATAATACACCGGGTAGTCCTTTTTCTTCTCGTCCTTTTGACTTAAGACAACTCCAATGGCCATAAACGAAGTGTCCACATACACATGAAAAGGGACGTCCCAATTAGGGGCCCTCATGACTGGTGCTTTAACCAGTTTCTTCTTCAATACCTGGAAAGCTTCTTCCTAAGTTGCTTCCCACAGATAATGTTCGGATTTCTTCAGAAGCTTTGTAAGTGGTGCAGCAAGCACTGCATAGTTTGACACAAAGCGTCTATAGTATCCAACATGTCCTAAGAAGGCTCTTAGCTCCCGGAGGTTCTTTGGGGATTCCAAAGCTGCAATTACTTTAACCTTCTCGACATCCACTTCAATTCCTTGGCTTGACACCCGATGCCCCAGAAGAATTCCCTCCTTCATTGCAAAGAAGCATTTCTCCGGGTGTAATGACAAACCAGCAAAGCGGCACCTTTCGAAGGTTTGGCAAAGGTAATCTATATGTACATCTCTTTGCCCAAACACACAAAAATCATCAATGAAGACTTCCACAAATTTACGCAAAAAATCTTTGAATATTGAGTTCATCATCCTCTGGAAAGTAGCAAGAGCATTACACAACCCAAAGGACATTTGATTGTAAGCAAAAGTGCCTTAGTCAGTGGTAAATGTGGTTTTTGTCCTTGTCTTCTTCTTGAATGGATACTTGATTATACCTTGAAAATCCATCAAGAAAACTATAGCATGGATGACCAGCTACTTGGTCCAGAATTGTGTCTGTAAATGGTAAAGGATGATGGTCCTTTCTGGTGACTGCATTTAATTTGCAAAAAATCTTGGCACACTTGAATTTTCCCGGTCTTCTTCTTTGGAACGATGACAATGGGTGAAACCCACTCACTGCTTAGAACAGGGAAAATTATTCCGGCCCTTAAGTACTTATCAATTTCATCTTTTACTAGGAGGGAGTACTTCGGGTTCAAGCGGTAATGTCTTTGCCAAACCGGAACTGCACCTTCGACCAGATCAATCCGGTGCTCGCCAAATTCTCATGGAATTCCCGGCATTTGGTCAATAGACCAGGCGAATACATCTTGGAACTCTATAAACAGGGCAGTGTATCCTGCCAACTCCTTTGCGGTGACTGTCTTTGAAATTTTTAAAATCTTTTCTTCAGTCAAGACCACATCTTGACAGTCATCGGGGTTAATGACACCTTCTACGTGACTTACTCGGCTCAACCCGAGTCGTACTGCTGTCAAACCCCCTTCCTCCAAGTCTTGTTCCCCCGAGGCGATGTTGTATGGGTCTTCATCATCAACTTCTACCTCGTAGCATTCCAAATAATTTTCTTGGACGTCGGCTTCGAGATGCTTGAGGATGGTCACCGAAGTGCATAGGTGGTTGACCCGATGACCATCGGGTTGACCAACTTCGGCTTGGATCAAGTATTTTACTTCAGACCTGATATCTGCCAGAAATATGGGGGTTTGCGTCTTCGCATTTGCCTCCACACTCATCTCCCGCGTGCGTAGTACTGCTTCCTTAATTTCTTTCTGCAAAGCTTTTGCTTTAGCTTTTGCTAGGACCTTTTCCTCTTTTGTAGACAGAATAGCTTTTGGTCGTAGTCTTTTCATTTTCCAGGAGGAAGACGCCGCCATACTTGGTTCTTCAGAAACTTGGTTCCTTCTCTCCGCGTGAGTTTCTACCTTCAAAATTTTGAGGTCCGGCCAATCTCCTTCTGAAGCCGGACTTCCTGCTTGAGGCCTTTCTTCCTCAAGGGTAATACAATTGACGTTTGCGTCCCCCTTTGCCTGAAGCACAACACGCTCAACAGGAGTCTAAACATACTTGACAGGGGGCTTTGGATTGGGTGGTTGCAGGCATTGGTTTCTTGTGTGCCCCGATCCTTTACAATTCCCACAAAGGAGTACATACCCAATTTGTTGTCTTGGCTCCGGACAATTTGGAGACCAATGTCCCATTGAGCCACAATTGTAACAAGCACCCGGTGCCACATTTTGAGGTCTATTCTGACCACCCATCGGGGGTCTTCGTGGAGGAATAGTAGGATTGTACTCCTGTGGTCCAAACCAGGAACCTTGATATGATGGGCTTGATGGAGGCTATGTATCTTGGGTTTGATATACCGTATCTTCTTCTTTGCCTTGATCCCATCCAAGAACCCAATCTATTTGTTGCACTGGAAATGCTGTGCGAGTTAAACACTCCGTACTAGCGTGGCCGGATTTACCACACGTAGTGCACCATACATTTGGTCGTCCAAATGACGGGGGTTTTCTTTGGTCCTTTGCTCCAATCATCTGAATTTTAAAATCCGCAAACTCTTTAATCAGAGTTTCCAACTTTTGATTCGCCTTGGATATATTCTTTACTGGCGGTGTTACGGGCTTCTTTCCCCCACGTCTTTGTATTTTTTTTGTTGGATTCCGAAGAAGAACTAGAAGAAGTGGAGGATTCTTCCAAAGAAGGAGAAGTACTATGTGAAGCTCTTCGTCTTGGCTTTTTGCCCTTCTTCTCACGATTTCTTTGATTATTGGACGAGTTCGAATGAGCCGCCTCATATTGGGCAACATGTTTGAGGACTTTGTCTAGAGAGGTTACATTTCTCTCCCTGGCAAAGATTCAAATCTCTGGTGAAAGTCCGCCCAAAAACCAGGTAATGGCTTGGGCATCGGAATACCCCACCACCCCAGATTGCTTCGGAACTTGATTCAATAAGGCCATGAACCGCTCAGAGTAATCTCTCAATTTTTCTGTCTTTCCTCAATCCAAATCATTTAGTGCCGCAAAGACACTCGTATCATAATCCAATTCCCCGAATTGTTCCACGAAGCCATTCTGTAAGTCTGCCTAATCTGCTGGTGTAAATCCCTTCTGCGTAACATGAGTATACCAGCTCCGGGCCTTCTTTTGGAGCAGACTTGGAAAAATCCGCAATCGATCCGCAGAGTCATGTTCCTTGTTGGCAAAGGAAATGACTTCAAATTCCTCAATGAATTTGTCAAGATCTTCGTCTTGCTCTGTACCTTTGTACTTTTGATAAGCATGTCGGGTCACAGGTAACAAAGACATCGTTCGGTGCGGCGGATTTGGGTGTGGTAAGTTTGAACTTACGAGAACCGCAGAGCTACTTGGTATGGATGCCGTGTTGTCTGCCCACGGGTTCTAATTCATCAAGTTCAAATTGGGGTCTTCTTTGACAATTTCTTCTTCTCTCGTGTTGTCGACTTCAACCCGATCACAAGTAAGAGGGTCCACAACTTCAGTCTGATCTTTGAATCTTCTTCGGGATAACCGAGGAATTTTTTGTACCAGATGTTGACACTCTTCTTCCGTAAGTGTTTGCGCTATCTTTTCTCGAACAAACTTCTTAATGAAATCGACTTCCTTTACAGCTTTAGGGGAAGTCGGTGTACTAGGTCGTAGCACGTATGTCTGCCCACTCGAGTCTTTCTTGTTCTTGGAAGATGGGGATGAAAAGTAGTCTTGCCAACCTCCTGTGCGTCTCTTTTGGTCAAGTTCGCGCAAGGCTGCTTGTACTTCATGGAGAAGTTGAAAGTCCAACTCTTCTTGTTTGATTTTGTCTGAAGTGTATGGGGCTTTCAAACGTTCATCTTCTTCACGCTGCACTGCTCGTCTTTGAGCTCTCTCTTCCCGTTGTTTTCTCGATGCAGACATTCATATTGCATGGACACCCAGTTTTGAATTTGGCTTTGTATTCTTCCACTTCCGAGATTTGTATCCCCGGCAGCGGCACCAAAAATCATGTGACAACCCGGCAAATATCACTTTTGCGGTAATCGGGTCAGTAAAGTTTGTTCCCACAGAGATACTATCCAGAATTGGTCAAATACGAAGTCAAAAGTCACAATTGCAGTTCTTCTTGATTGCTTCTTTAATCTCTCAGGTAGAAACTACACCCAGAAGAGAGTAACAAGCTCACAATCTTGTCAACTTGTCACAATACGCACACATAATCACATCATAGTAAATTCTGTCCAAACAGCTCTTGATTATGATGATTCAAATTCTCCCGAAGACGGCACTTCACTACAAAGACCAATTTCGCCTCAGAATTGTGTTCCACCCCTCCACTGAAGGCACAACTTCCTCAACCGAAATTGCTTCACATCAACTTTGTATTGCACTCACAAATGCAGAATACTACCAACACTACAATATGACTGATTCTACTAATTTCTTTACTAATTCTACAACTTCTTCACTACAATCTTCAATTGAACTCTGGTTTACTCCATCTACACTCTTATTTCCCGACCCACTCTTCTCTAATGTGTCAATTCTCAAGTCCGATGACACTTGAGTTCCTACATCTGCAACATCGGGTTTCTTCTCCACTATCACACTAGTCCAAATTTTCTCTAACTCTCAATTGACTAAATCTAGCCCTACTGATTTCGATGCGTATCCTCGAGAACGTTCCACCTTCAACTCTGCTCGATACATCTCCAACTCGTCTTCATATTCTGCAGTGAGCATCTTCTTCTCCTTTGCATACTGCATACTCTGCAATTCCGCACTTCTGACGAGTTCTCAAAGTTGTTCCTCTTCTTCTTGTCTGGCCGCCAGCTCTCTCTGCCATGCTTGATCTTTTGCTGCGGCACTCTTCTTCAAGCTATCCAACTCCTGCTCCATCACGATGGTCATCGCCTTCAACTGAACATTTTTGATGCGCACATCACTCACTTCCTCCTTCATCTTGCTGAGCCACATCGCCTGCTCCTTCAATTCCCCGGCTTGCTTCTGCAATTCCTTCTCCTTCTCTGTGCATCTTCCTTGTATCAGGCTCAACTTCTCCTTCCTCAAGTCTTCCTCCCTCCAAAAATCTTCAATTTCCGCACTTCTTTGGCCTTGATGCTCCTCCAGCTCCTGCACTTCCTTCAATAGATGCTTCACCACCTGCAGCTCATTCATCCTTTCACTCGATCTTGGGCAATTCCCGTATGATGTTCTTTCAATAGCTCAAGCAAAGGTGTGACCACCCTCGTCAAATATGCTATCCCACTGAAATTTTCTTCTTCATCGCCACCTTCGTCTAGAGTCTTCTCCTGCATCATCGACTCCTTCATTCGAAGTCGCGATCTTCGTATCTTCATAGTGTCGGCACTATCTTCGTCTTGGCCTCTTGAACTCGGCCCCGCGGGATACTCCTTCTTTGCTTCGGGTTTTGGCTTGTTCTCCATCATTGCCTCACCAGCCTCACTTACCACCACCGATTGCTGGACTTCGGGTTCACCCTCACTGTTGCTCCCAGACTCCTCACTTTTCAAGGTGAGCTCTTCTTCTTCCGAGTCTTCTTCTTGCGACTCAGTTTCTTCATCAGACTCCGACTCCGATGATGCCCCTCTGACAATTTTAGTGGTCTTCAACATCACCCTTCGAGTCTTGCGTGGGATGGGCGATGATTTGGCTTCTTTGGGTTTACTTCGCTTCTTTGTCTTTGGACTTGCAACATCTTTGATCTTCCACTGTCCCGTCCTTGCAAAGTATTTGTCATTCGCTTGCAGATGAAGCATATACTGTCGCTCCTCTTCGTCTGCTTCCCGCCTCAAATCGGGGTGCATGTGTGAGACCATACGATGATGCTCATCTTTGGACAGTAAGTTCAGCCCGAAGTAGAAATGAGCCGCGAACGGTGCAAAATAATGCGGTGGCAAGCCCGTTCTCCAATTCACCACCATCTGCCTTGTTTGGTGATGGAAGCACTTCGCCCAATTCACTGGTACTCCTGCAAACATCAGATGGAAGAAGACTGCCTGCTGCATGGTTACATAGGTCATTTGCTCCGGCTTGAACATGGCCATCATCACCCCCACGATACTTCTTCGGATCGGGTCCCGATAAGATTCCACCTTGTAACCATTTGTAGTTTGTGGAGCAAAAAACGAATTGCAAATCTCCGCCGTCTCCTCTGCAGCATCACACTTTCGATAGAAGGTGATCTGTGTCGTCTCTCCTGCTTCTCTCCCCAAGACTAACTTCCAATCCGACTCAGTCCATTGAGCCGGATTGCCTCTCTTCCCCTCTACTTTGGGACCCTCTTCACAATTACTGGCAGCGATCTCTGCCATCACTCCCGGGAAACTGAAATTCTAGTTCCATGCTAAAAAGGTGATACGAAGTCTAACCAAGACTTTGATCCTAGCTACTACATCTACTCTTTGAATTGCAAAACCTCTCACTGCCAGCTCGTTGGCCACCCTCTTCGCCATGATTTGTTCTCTCGTTCTACGCTGTTGGAAAATCAGACCCTCTCTTGGACGAGACACTCTAACTCCCTCAGGGTTTCGGAAAATTTCACTCTCAACGAGCTTTCGGATACGCATTACTGCAAGATGACTACTCAAAGGAATTGGGAATTTACTCAGAGGGTTTGAATTCCTCTTGCGCAGTCGCAATTTTATATTGACCCGAATTGCAGTCATTCTTCAGTCAATTTTGTTGGTGATTTTCTCTCTTTTGCGTGCACTCCCGGTCACTGTCAAGACATGATTCTTCTGCCCCCGCTATTTCTTGAAATGTACTTTCTTGCCACGTACAGAAATTGTTAAATGGTGTTCGTCTTTCTTGTGTTTTCCAACCCGAAGACAATGATCTTCGGCCTATTTCCGGCGTACTCCTCTTCCGAGTACCTCCATCATCGGATCCAATGTCGGCTTCTTCGGCTTTCCTCCAAAGTTACTTTTGCCTCTTCTTTGTCCGCAATTTGACTTTTCCGTGCTTACTTTGTCTCTTAAACCCTACTAACCATAAAAAAACAAAAAATGTGGGTACCACGACAATAGTAACATTGGGTTTGGAAGCTGAAGTTGAAGTTGAAGTTGACATTGGATTGGGGTAGAATCAAATTTGAAATTTGAAGAGACAGATATGAAGAAGTGGTTTGTCATTTTGGATTTGCAGGTTGCTAAAGTTGTTGTAGAATGGTATTTTTGTTAGTAACTATCAAGTGCTCCACCTATTTAAAGGAAGCATTTGTAGTGTTATGTTATTCAGTATTTTTATTTTTGAAGTTGAGTAAAGCAAAGTGCTATAACTCAATGCTCATCATTTTGGCTTAATTCCAAGTATTCATCCTATGTGTGTTTGTAAGTGTTTGGAGGAATTCAAGTTGCAAGTCAGTAAGAGTGTTGGATATTGGATTCCACATCTTTGATTTCATTTTGTGTGTTTGATCCTGAGTGAATAGTAATCAAAGCAATGCCTTGATAGATCTATGAGAAATTGTAGTGTTTGTAATATTTTGCATTGGTGAGCACACTATGGGGTTGATGCAAAGCAATTTTTATCAAGGAAGTTGTGCCTTTAGTTGAGGGTGGAACACAATTCTAAGGCAAAATCATTTTGTAGTGAAGTAGCCTTCTTTGAAAAAATCTGAATCATCACAATCAAGTTTGTTTGGAAAAATTTGATGGAGTTGTGATTAAGAGTGTTAATTTGTGACTAGACTGTGATAAGTGCTTGTTACTCTCTTTTGGGTGTGATTTCTACTTGAGAGATTAAAGAAAAACTCAAGAAGAACTAAATTATTACTATTTACATTGTATTTGACCATTTCAGACTCCTACCTCTATGTGAACAAACTTTACTTATTGATTACCGCAAAAGTGATACTTGCAGGGTTGTCACAAATGAGGACCTCTATGATCCTTAGTGTCTCAAAATTTTTTTTCTGTATGTTTTCTGATTGCTTGACCAAGTTGCGGTGAGGAAATCAAAATAAGAACGCAAGTGTTGGAGTGCGGAAAGTCATTCAGGCTTCAATGGAGCTCTAGAGATTTGGGTCTATGCACTGAGCAGTCATGAGGATTGTGAGTATCATACCATACCACATATAATTAAAAGTCCAATGTGTCATGATCATGCAATATAGTGGTGTGAACGTTTTTTGGGAAGGGTAGAACAGTCTCACTAACATTATAGTATGCACAACATTGGTAACTGCAAGGGAGAAAACTTTGGGGCCATTGACCATCAAAATAGACTGAACCATCACCTTCTAGAGCACCAATAGTATCTTACATTTGGTGAATGTAATTTGGTTGTCATAGCTTTTCTATAGTGCACCACTATGGGTGACACTACACTCTTCTTGGACTGGTTTGTGCCCAAGAAGTTAAACATGTAATAATAGAAAAGTGTGACAAGGTTACTCTTTCTCTTCAATTCTAGACATTTCCAAACTTTATTGTGTGAAAACCTATTCCTACACATTATACTATTAATACTTCAATACTGGATGTCATTAATTTTGATGTGAGCCTTTGGTAGTGGATATTGGAGGCAAGATTTCAAGTTTGACAC
Source organism: Lunularia cruciata (assembly GCA_948567375.1). NCBI lineage: Eukaryota > Viridiplantae > Streptophyta > Marchantiopsida > Lunulariales > Lunulariaceae > Lunularia > Lunularia cruciata. The sequence continues at coordinate 14,647,533 of OX419760.1, forward strand.
CGTGTAGAAAAAATGTTCTTATTCTTAGAGGACTTTGCACAGAGTCCTCTTTGTATATGCTGCATTGGAATCAGATTCTATAAACAAGTTTTCATTTTAGCCATGGCCTTCGGTCTCTAGAGGATGCATAAAACGAAGCTAGATTCTGGGGATACTATATCTTTAAAATTCATATACGGGAAGATGTTAAGTTTTCCACATTCCATGAGTCTACTGTATATGTGAGCTTTGGAAGCAGTCTCGTCTAGATAGTGAAGGCAAAGTAAGGTTTTATCAACTTAAAAGTGCCATGTAGAAACTGCGTGATAGCCAGAGACTATCAAGGTTTTATCAACTTAGAAGTGCCATGTAGAAACTGCGAGATAGCCAGAAACTATCAGACAAGGATTCTTCATAGGTATAAAATCAAGTGACTTCTGTTTCTGATTCTTTTTGAGGTTCCAAGACATATTTGAACCTGGGTAAATACCATCAACATTTTCAGTTTGTCTACGTATGACTACAATGTTTACTCGAATAGCATCTTGTTGTGTACTCAACTCTAGCCATGTCTGGTTCTTTTAATTATTCTCCTCATTTCAGCTAACTTATAATTGTTAGTGACAATTTCCATAAGAATCAATCCTCGAAATCAGAATCAGTTTCAACTACATTGGAATATAATCAACACAATATACTACGGTCACAATTATACTGCCAATATATACTACACTATGCACACTTGCCAGATACGCAACAAAGCCTTAAAGTTTCCTAAATTGCATTCTAAATAAAGCATATCAACGCGCTGTCACTCTACTTCTTCCCTAGTTAAATGTTACATCAGCTTCTTCTTAATGGCGGCCACGCCTGTGGAGGCTCGACAGCGATAGTTTCACTTAGAGAAAGAGGCCCCTTGTCTCCCAGCTTGGGTTATCTCATTTTCAAAATACCAAGGGTACCGAGGCCTTGCCCTATCGTTCAGTACGTTCTCGAGCTGTCATTGCATGTGTAACTTACTGTGCCGCCGAAAATGGTGATTTGCAGAGACAATACTTTGGTTAGAGATGGAGCAGATTACTTCAGCTGCAGGAACCGTCCGTTCAAGTCATGTGTTCAAGACAAATCATTTCGAAAGAACTTCTACTTCATATAACTCCCCAAAGAAGTTGTATGCTCTAAGAACTTTGTTCTCACACTGAACACTGTATCAGTCTCTAGATTCTCGATTTCTAGTAGGACTAATTGTTGAAGTACTCAGATCGCGTCTTCAGTGCATAAATAGGACTAAGAAGTATCCAGAAAGAACGGGAATTGGACCACTCGACGAGTTCCTCAAGGTAAAAGTTTCCTGTACAAAATCAAAGGCAAGGCTTCGATTTGCCGCGTCCAGTTCCATACATCCAGTTGAAACTTTTAAGGTGCAGACAGTCTAAATCATAGCTGCGGTTTATTTCGAAGTCTCCCCTCCTTACCACGAAAAAATGGAAGCGACAAAACCACAGCACGAAGAACTTGAAACAACAAAACCACACGAAGGACTTGAAGCGACAAACTAAAGCCGACACATCGTGCATCGGGGTTGATAATAACATACATGTTCTTGAATGTTTAATTTCACATAACTGAACTGTAACGGCACTGTAATACATCATATACCTGTCAAGGAAGCTAGTTCATACAAATTGACCGTGTGACTAAGTTATCACATCGAATCGAACTTAGCTATCCAAAAGAATTAACAAAGGCTTTGAAAAGGATATTCGTCCAGACTTCAAAGTCTTCTAAGTTTATCTCTTCTGAGTTTATCTGTCGAGGGATCATCAGATCATCACTTGGCTGTTGAGCGTTGGTAGACGATCTATTTGGATCTTCTCCACAGTTCACTCGCTTGCAATGCTGCTTGTGTTGTTCGAGGTTGCACTTGTAACTGAACTTGTATCCGCACTCGCACACGAATGGTCTCCCGCACACCTTCGCATGCTCCTTCAAATCCATCTCGACATAATATCGTTTGGGGCAGTTCTCGCATGAATATCGTTTCGTCCCCACTGAGTGTTTGCGACCGAAGTGTCGCCTCAATTCGTAAAGACCCACGCACATGCACATGCAAACTGGGCATTTTGCTGGAACTTTTTTTTTGCTCAGCGCTCCAGACCTAGTAGATCCAGAGGAAACTGTGAGCAAGTGGGCATTTGTTGTGGTTGCAGATGCCGTGTGGGTTTTACCATGTATTCTCATGGTCTGCGGATTTTTGAACGTTTTCTCACACTGGGGGAAATCGCACTTGTAAGGCCTGCGGTTTAGGATTAAAGCAATCGGTGTTACTTCAATGCCATTCTGATCCATTCTGCAGTCGAGAATTCTGCAAGGTCAACAACGAAGAAGAAGCTAGAGGGGACGGGACCCCGCTCAAGAGGATCCGAAGTGAAGGGAGCGCTTAATTTAGGCCAGCATCACTAGAGAACCCAAGTGCTCGATTAACGAGTTTAGCAATGACGGGATTTACTTGTAAGCATAAACGTATCAACTAGTGTTGGGTGTGTAAATGATATCGCCCAGCGGAGTCTAGCGTGCAGCACTCTGATGGGAACACGCTGCTGTTGACACGACCAAACAAACGATAATTTAAGTATACCATTATCAGTATCGAAATCCTCCAATGTGCTATCAACCTCGTTCTTCTTTACATTTGGTCAGCTATCCTGCGGATCAAACAGGCTGTAATCTAAGTAGATCATTGTCAGTATCTAAATCCACCAATGTGCTATCAAGCTAGTTGTTCTTTACATTTGGTCATCTATCCTGCAGATCAAACAGGCGGTATTTTTAGTATATCATCATCAGTATCTAAATCCTCCAATGTGCCATCAACCTAGTTCTTCTTTACACTTGGTCACCTTTCCTGCGGGCTTTTTGTTTCCTTTTCTCAATATCCCGCCAGGTACTGAAAGTAAACTTGAGTTATCGGAAGTAAGCTGCTCTGGAAGATGAGAACCCAGTCACATTCATTTCACACATCAAAAACCCGGGTTCTTGCATTTGGTCTAATAACCCCTAACATTAGTAGAGCCAGGGTGCGAATATCGAAAACCTGGACAGTCGGATTTCAGGATGTGAAACCTACATATCTTGAGCAAGGCTCAGTGTCCAGCTCCCAGCGAATGTACTCATTTTCCTAGGGGACACTGGAAAACGTGCCTCGTATGCAGCTTGCCTTGCAAAATTTTCAAATTCTGTGCAGCTCCGTAGTTCTCAATGACTCCTGAAATAGGATATTGCCTGTTTAAAAGATATCGACTGTGGCCACAGATACAGCAGCCACGCAAATCTTCACCTCTTGGACATGGCCGATTTGGCCATAAGGACGGGGAAATTGTACGCGCAAGTGCTTAGCTACAAACAGCCAGAGCTGTCATGAAGCAATTACAAGGAATGCCATGTCGTTATTACCAAGTGGGATTTGCTATATATCCTTTTTCATCCTTGATAAGCCATAATGTTCCAGATAAGTTAGCTATTTCTATTCTGCGATGCTTAGTGTACTCCTTTCCAATTCGTTCGTTGATTAGTTTGTTCCAAACCAATTGGAGGAATTATGGACGACGTATACCAGGGCACGTGCGACAAGATGAACTTCCGGAGGGTTCATGTGTTGCTTCATTTCTTCAAAACTTGCTTGTATTGATAATAATAATATGATTATTTGGAGAAGTGACTCAAAAGAGAGGTACTTGGAAGAGTGACCTGGCAATCTAATGGGATAAGCACTTGGAAGTGATGTAAGATAATCCCGTGTGCCGAAAGGAAGAAGTAATTTGGACATCATATGAGCTCTATGGTCAAGTTACAGTGTGATAAGCAAAGCTATGTCACATAAGAGACTGAGAAGCACTCGCACAACTGACTACTCCTATCTTACAGATACAAAGTGACTCTACTTACAGAACTACTACTTCAGATCTGTAACTGCTATTGACTCAATCCGATCCAAGTGCTACTTCTACTTTGGCTTCTTCATCTCTACATTCAGCCAAAGTATGAGTTAACTACAAGTGCTCCTACACTTTGGGTTCATCATCTAATTTTACTACTATCTCCTCCTCATCAATCTACAAAAATTTAAATCATGCGTATCCTAACATCATAACTTAAATTTAAATTTAAATCATAACGTATCCTCTTTTCCTATTCTAACTTTCTCAGATGACTTGGGTAACTCATTCTAGTCCACCTTCACTCCAATCTAAACTACTTTGGATGGGCTGACTATCTTCTCACTAAGAGTAGTGGCATGACTACCGGCCTTTTTTAACTTATTCTAATTTAAGGCAAATATTATCTCCTAGACTGAGAGAGGTACTTCGCAGTCTAGAGGAGAAGATTGTACAGAAGGAGAAGGAGAAGGAGACAGTGAAAGCCAAGTTCAAGGCAGAATTGGCAATGTATAGAGAAGATTGGCTTGCAGATTGAGAATGGGAGAGAAGAATGAGATTGGAGCCATTGAAGGAGATAGTTCCGAGGATGAACATAATGTTGAGAACAGAGGCCAGCGTGCAAATTAAAGAAACTAGACTGCACAAGTTGAAGTTGTTGGTGCAGGAGACGAGGAGGAGAAACAAAAAGGATAAAGATTTGAACGCCGTACTTATTAGTCTCAGAGATCATGTAGACAGGAAGATATTGGAAGTAGAAGACAGTATCATGATTAGATTAGACTTAGTGGAATAAGAGATGTATAAACTTTGGAAGGATGTGAGAGCAAAACCCAAAGTAGATAACATAGGAGTGCATATGTCTTTGGAATTACCGTTGGAGATAAGAGAAGAGTGGGTTGGGAGATAGAGAGTTAGATGGATTACCTGTGATGGGAATCATAGATCAGGATGGAGAAAAGTTAGAATTGGTAGGGGAATTAGAAGTTGTGAAACCCGAGGACAGTGTAGTATGTGAAGTTACTTCCGGATTGGAAGCTGAGGAAGAAGTAGACATTGGATCGGAGTAGTAACAATTTTGAGATTTCAAGAGGCCAATATGAAAAGTTGCATTGTAAGTTTGGATCTGTAGGTAGGAAGAGTTGTTGTTGAACGGTATAGTTGTTAGATAACTGTTGGAGAGCTCTGCCTATTTAAAGGTGGCATTTACAGTCAAATGTTGTTTTGTGCTCATTATTTCCGAGAATAGGTAAAGCAAAGTGCTATGAAGTAGTGCTTGTTGCTTGAGCTTGAATCCGAGTATCAACTCTGTGTTTGTGTTTGTGAGTGTGTAGAGAAATTCAAAGTGCAAGTCAGTGTGTGTGTTGGATGTTGGATTCTACAGCCTTGACATTCATACTATGTCTTTGATCTTGAGTGAAGTGCAATCGAAACAATGCCTTGACAGATCTGAGAGGAAGTGTAGTGTTGGTAGTATTTTTCATTTGTGAGTGCAGCGCAGTGTTGATGTGAAACAATTTTGATTGAGGAAGTTGTGCCTTCATTGGAGGAATAGAACACAATTCTGAGGTGAAGTTGTTTTGTAGTGAAGTGCCATTTTTGGGAGAGCCTAAATCATCACAATCAAGATTGTTTGGAAAGATTTGATGGAGTTGTGATTAAGGAATGTTAATTTGTGACAAGACTACAAATCAGTGCTTGTTACTCTCTTCTAGATGTGGTTTCTACCTGAGAGATTAAAGATGCAACCAAGAAGAACTGAAGATTGTTACTGTTTGACTTCATCTTTAACCAATTCTGACCAATATCTCTGCAAAAACAAACTTTACTTACCCAATTACCACAAAAGTGATATTTGCCGAGTTGTCACAAAAGATTGGTTGGCGGATCAAGAATGTGAGAGAAGGATGAGACTCAAGCCTGTAACACCCATTTGTGCATGTGTGTGGTATTGTGATATTTAGCTTGGTATTACAAGTACTTAAGAGATATTATTTATATAGAGATAAAGGATGGTTCTATATTAGTCATGGTTAGCTTAAGTTAGTCATAGCTAAGATAGATGGGACCTTACTTTAGAGGAAGTAGAAAAGATGAGCACCACTATTTTGGATTTTAGTGTGTTGACTTGGTATTATTCCTAGGTGTTTGGCTTTGGGGAAAGAGTTGAGAACTCTTGGGCCCGCAAGCCTTTTTGTTTTGGATTCTTCTTTAGTCCAAGGATAGCCCATGTGAAGGAATCCTTGCTTTAGTGGTTGGGTCAAGATAAGACCACATGCTTAGGGGAATATGCCCATGTGAATGGATATTCCTTTCTACTTTTTGACTTTACTTGACTTTTAGTCTAGTAACTTGAGTTACTACGGTAATTAGTAACTTTGGTACGTAACTATTTCACAAGTATATAAACAAGGAGTGAGGAGGTACTCATCATCCTTTCATTTGCAACTATCTCTCTCTCATTGAGTTCTCTAGTGAGCAATGTCTTGAGTCTTGGAGTGTTAGCCTTGGAGGAGTATGATGGAGTTGGGGTTCCTTGCCTTCTTAGTCCATGGTGCGCTACCATAATAGCCATCAGAGGTTCATCTTGAGTGAGAGACAGGCCGGCTCACATTTTTGGTTCCGTTGCCGGGACCTCTCTAGAAGGCAAGATAATGTTCCGCGTCCAATTCTACATTAGGCAGAAGGAGGCTATGAGAGCTCACTTGGAGAGAACATTAGGAGAGGAGAGGGCTGAACTTATGTTAGAGAACCAAGATCCATTTGTATACCCTGTAGTTCATTATGATGTCTTTGAGGTGATTTTGTACATCTTGTACACATGAGAGGAATTGGAGAGATTGTGTGAGGTGGATTGCAGATTTTGGGGATTAAGGTGATTTTGGGCAAAATCTCAAGTTTGAGATCTGGTCTTGAGATTTCTACACATGATAGCTTGGGTTATCTTTCAGTTAGCACACTTCAAATTATTGAGAGAGCTTCTATGCGCACTGGGCTAGAATTTTTGAAAGTTGATAGGGTAAAGTGCTCCCGCAACTGCATGCTCTCTGGAAAATTGTACAGAGTCCGCCATTTCTTCAATTTTTAGTGAATTGTCCTGAAAATTTCCAAGAAAATTAAGTGCATTGTATCCTACCTGGTGCCACAAAAATTAGAGAGAGATTATTTTTTCGCAGTGCGTTATGAGTTTTTGAAGTGAGGGGGGTGGTTTTCAGACCAAATCTGAAATATGGGTGCTGAATAGAAAGGTGTCTAGGCCAAATGGCTCGATGAAAAGATCTAAAATTTTGCAGGGAGGGACGCCCTGGAGTTCTGATCAAGTGTGGAAAATTTCAGAGGACTGTAACATATTCGTTGGGAGATTTGAGTGACATTGTGAGGAAGGGTCAATTCTGCAGAGTGGAGATCTCATGCATGAGAAGTTTGAGATCAACAAAAAGCATGTTTGAGTGTTTAGATTCATCTTTGGGAACATGGAGGGTCATCAAGAGTGGAAATTGAGATTATGCAAGGTTCCCCAAGGGTTTGAGGTGATTGTAGGGGTGGATTTGAGGAAAATAGAGTTTACAATAGAATTTGAAGAGAGTGTTGAGAGGATCCAAAAACCTACACCACTTGGAGGAAAGAGTGAGTCTAAGTGCTTTCTATGTGGAGAGAAGGGACATAAGGCAAGTTTATGTCCATTAACCTTTGAGAGCAAGAGATTGAGGGAAAGGAGAGGCTTACTTGACTTGGGTTTGCATGTTGGACCTTCTTCACCAAGATTGGGAGGGAGAAGATCTAAGACCAAGGAGTTGTGTGAGGTTTGTGGAGTTGAAGGACTTCCAAAAGGACATGAGTGTAGTGGAGTAAAAGCACTTTTGGAAACTTTGGTGAAGGATCTTGGAGAGAGTCTTAGTACAGCTACAGAAATACTACCACCTTCATCAGCTAGTTCTCAAGATTAGTGATGGAGATAATCTTTCAACTTATGGATAAACTATCCATGAGAGTTAGATTAATATGCACTCTAGGATTTGATGTTGCTATAGAAATCTTGGAGCAACCTGAACCTTTTGTGTTCCCTAGAGTGGATTATTCTCAGATGGTGTTAGTCATGTATATACTTTATTAGTAATAGAGTGAGAGAAAAGAAAAGAGAAAAAAAAAATTAAGAGAAAAGAAAGATAGTGAGGGGTTAAGATGGGGAAACTTCCGGTTTTCTTTGGCAAGGATGGAGAAGATGTGGAGGCCTTTGTGAGAGACTTCAAGAGAGCTTGCATAGGAAACAATGAGAGGAGGAAGAATGAGTGGGCCTCATTATTACCAGATTTCTTTGAGGATGCAGCACTTACATGGTATGAGTCAGAATACCAAAAGAGAGAGAGGAGAGAGGGGGAAGAGGAGTCTTGGGAGACTTTGACTTCAGCACTCATTGAGAACTTTCTTCCTGATGAGAGTTATGAGAGATTGATGAGTGAGGTTACATTTCTCAAGCAAGGAGATGGAGAGAAAGTGAGGGTCTATGTGGAAAGAGTGGAAAAGTTGGAGTCCAGATTTCGCATAGTGTTGAGGAAGGGTGGGGATGATGTGGAGACTACAATGATTGGCATAGGGGCCATGCTCACCAAGAATTTTGTGGGAGGATTGAGACCACAAATTAGAAGCAAGGTGAGATATGAGAAACCTTCTTCCAAGGTTGAAGCTATCAAGATCGCAATTCGTATGGAGGAGAGTTTGGAAGGAGATGAGAGTGATTTGGTGGTGAAGGAGGTTGTGCATCCTCCTCAAGGCTACAAGTATGGTGGAACTTCTGATACTTTGGTGACAAGGGTTGCACCACAAGTAGTAGTTGCTCCAATTCTTGCACCTCCACCAAAAGATCCACTCCAAACCATCACAGAACAACTTGCGGATCTCAAGATCAATGTGGTGCAACTATGGGAGAAGAGAGAGGTGGATCAGAATGTAGGGAGAGGACCTAGGAGTTATGGAAACTATCCATATAGAGGAGGCCAACCAGCCAACAATTTCAATGATAGAAATTGTTTTGGTTGTGGAGGAAGAGGCCATATCCAAAGGAATTGCCCAAATTCCACTTACCATGGAGGAAGGGGTTATGAGGGAGCCAATAGAGGGAAAGAGGGAGGTAGTGAAACCCAAGTGGCTCCTAATCCCAACAAAGGTAAGGGGATAGCATCCATAGATGTGGTTGAGAGCAAGTATGAGAAGGGAGAGTGCTCAAACTCCAAGGGTCTTAATTTGGAGCTTTTGGCACAAGAGAAGAAGAGAGCTCGTTTTGCAGAGGATGTTCACTCTTCTCAAGGATTTACTTCAAGCAAGGATACTCCTATGTCTACTAGGAGCACTCGCACCTCAACACCATCAACAACAAAGACTCCAAGGAAGAAGTTGGGGATGGAGGACTTCTTGATCTCAAAGCAACAATGGAACTACAATGTGTTGGAGGATGTTGGTAGTCACAAGGCTAACATCACAGTGGGCCAATTAATTGCTTTGAACCCTACCTTGAGAAAGGAGCTTAGAGGTGGTTTGAGTTCTACAAGGAGCAAAAAGAAGAAGAAGGCAAAAGTTCCAGTATCAATGGGGGTGGTGGATGCCAAGCCAGCACCATGGGAGGCTTGTGAATATGCCTCCAAGATTGATGTGAGAGTGAATGGTCACAACATCAAGGATGCATTGGTTGATGGAGGATCAGCAGTGAATGCCATGTCAGAAAGGTTGATGAAGAAGTTGGGTATGATACCCTCAAGACCTTCAACATTTGTGGTGAGCATGGCAAACAAGCAACAAGTTCGACCAGTAGGGGTGATGGATAAGGTGGTAGTTTCAGTTATGGGAGTTCAAAATCTCATGACTTTCCAAGTCTTGAAGGATTCAAGCTATGACTTACTTCTTGGGAGGCCATGGTTGAGAGCAGCACGCACAACTGATCGATGGCACAAAGGGTACTTGAGGATTGGGCCATCAAACCATAGAGTCATTGTTCCTGTGACTAACACCACCAACACTTCACATTCAGATACCCCATCTTCTAATTATTGGGAATCAGATTCTGAAGAAGGAGCTTTAGGTGTGGACACAAGCATGGAAGAGGAGACTTCCACGGAGGAAGATGAATCTGAATCTGATTCAGATGTGTATCCCTTGTGTGCTATGGATTTTGCACCTAAGCCAGAGGTTTTGAAGGACCCAGATAAATCACCATTGACACTTGAGGAGGTAGAGAGAAGGTTATCTACCCTCAAGTATGGCCCAAATGTTACCAAGGAGGAGAAGGTGAGATTTGAGGAGATTTTCCGCAAGTTCATCCATGTGTTTGCTTTTAGTTACAAGGATTTGAAGGAAGTCACCTTGGAGGAGCACAAGATAGAGGTGGAGTCACATGCAAGACCAATCCGCCAAAAGCAACGTCGCATTAGCCCACCAATATCTTTGGTTGTGAAGGAGGAGATTGATAAGCTCAAGGAGGCTGGATTTATCTTTGAGGTGGAGAATTCAGAATGGGTGTCTCCAATTGTCATTGTGAAGAAAAAGAATGGCAAGCTTCGGGTATGTGTGGATTACAAGAAGCTCAATGCTGTTACCAAGAAGGACTACTACCCATTGCCATTCATTGATGAGATCTTGGAGGAGGTTGCAGGTCATGAGAGGTACAGTTTTGGAGATGGTTATAGTGGATATAACCAAATCAAGATTGCACCAGAGCATCAACAACTCACCACATTCACCACACCTTGGGGAACTTACGCTTTCAAGGTCATGCCTTTTGGGCTTTGCAATGCTCCAGCCACATTCCAACGGTTCATGAACAAGGTATTTGAACCTTTCATTGGGAAATTTGTGAGAGATTTCATTGATGACTTTTGTGTCTATGGGAGCAAGGAGGAGCACTTTGAGCACCTAATCAAAGTCTTGCAACGCTTGGATGAGGCAAATGCATCACTCAACCCAGAGAAGTGCATTTTTGGATGTGAAGAAGGTCTACTTTTGGGGCACATCATCTCCAAGGATGGAATAGCAGTTGATCCTGAGAAGGTGAGGAAAATCTCAGACCTTCCATTCCCTTCAAGCTTGACAAAGTTACGCCAATTCTTGGGAATGGTTGGGTACTATAGGAGGTTCATCTTCTCATTTTCCAACAAGGCTTATGCATTGACCATCTACATGAAGAAGGGTGTAGATTACATGGTGATTTTGGAAGACAAGGAGGCTCTCAAAGCTTTTGAGGAGCTCAAGCAATCCCTTGTTGTAGCTCCAATTCTTGCTAAACCTGATTGGAGTAAGCCTTTCATCCTCTACACTGATGCTTCTAATGTAGCTATAGGATGCACTCTTAGTCAATTAGACCAAGATGGGCATGATCATCCAATAGCTTATGCTAGTAGGCAGATGGTTTCAGCAGAGAAGAACTACTCTGTCATAGAGAGAGAAGGGTTGGCAGTGATCTTTGGTCTCAAGAAGTTTAGACACTACTTGATTGGAGGGAAAGCCACAATTGTCACGGATCACAAGGCTTTGAAGTACATCTTCAACAAGCCTAATGTTGAAGGGAGACTAGCAAGGTGGATGATTCTCTTGTCTGAGTATGACTACACAATTGAGGATAGGCCAGGAAAGAAACATGCAAATGCTGATTTGTTATCTAGAGCCTATGATCATGATGGAGATGAGCCTGTGGATGATTCCTTCCCGGATGAGGAGCTCATGACAATCTCAGTCACTCAAGAGGTTCCAATGGAGTACAAGGAGATTGTGGATTTTGTGACAAGAGGTAACTATCCCGAAGGGATGCATGCTAGGGAGAGGAAGGCCCTTGCAGCAAGATCTAGACCTTACACAATGGTGGATGATATTCTTTTTCACCAAGGAGCAGATGGTCTACTTCGAAGAGCAGTGGGTAAGGAAGAGTCTATCCTACTCATAAAGGAGTTTCATGAAGGTTTAGTATGTGGAGGACACTTTGCAGGAAAGGTGACTGCTTTCAAGATTCTAGATGCAGGTTACCATTGGAGAGGGATTTTCAAGGATTGTCTTGATTATTGCAAAACTTGTCATGTTTGTCAAGCTTTTGCTAGAAAGTCTACATCCACTCCACCACTTAGATCAATTCCATTGCTAGGACCCTTTGAGAAGTGGGGAATTGATTTTGTAGGACCTCTCAATAGAACCCCAAGGAACAATCGGTACATTGTGGTAGTTACTGATTACCTTACCAAGTGGGTTGAGGCTAGACCATTGAGGGACAAGAATGAAGATGAAGTGGGTAGATTTCTTTATGAACGCATTATCACTAGGTTTGGATGCCCTTTGGAGTTGGTTTCTGATAGAGGAGGAGAGTTTACAGGAAGCATTACTACAGCCATGCTACGACATTTCTCTATCACACATCGAGTAACTACATCCTATAAGCCAAATTCCAATGGCTTGGCAGAGAGAACCAATCAGACCTTGTGCATGATGTTGGCCAAAGATGCAGAAATGGAGGGGGCTAAACATCATTGGGACAAGAGGATTCATGCAGTTTTGTGGGAGTATAGGACAACCATGAAGACTTCCACTGGATATTCTCCATTCCAATTGGTGTATGGTATTGAGTCTACCTTACCTATTCACTTTGATCTTCCTACCTTCCAAAGCATTCATAGGAGATTGAAGAAAGCACAAGGAAGTGATGCAGAGAAGTCAAGGAAGGATCAACTCATGGAGTTGGAAGAGGCAAGAGCAGTTGCTATGGTTCGAGTGGAGCAAGCCCAAAGGAAACAAAAGGAGAGCTATGACAAGAGGCAAGGCAAGAAGAAGGTGGAGCCTTTCAAAGAAGGTGATTGGGTAATGTTGTTTGATTCCATTCGATTCAAGAGAGTACAAAAGAAGTTTTTGCCTAAGTACTTTGGACCTTTCATAGTAGAGAAGGTGTGGGGAAATTACACTTATGATCTCAAGGAGTTGGGAGGAAGACACTTTGATAGGATTAACCATGATAAGTTGAAGATGTACCATAGAAGGTAGAGAGACCTTCACTTTGAGGACAAAGTGAAAACTTAGTCCGGGGGTAAATGTAACACCCATTTGTGCATGTGTGTGGTATTGTGATATTTAGCTTGGTATTACAAGTACTTAAGAGATATTATTTATATAGAGATAAAGGATGGTTCTATATTAGTCATGGTTAGCTTAAGTTAGTCATAGCTAAGATAGATGGGACCTTACTTTAGAGGAAGTAGAAAAGATGAGCACCACTATTTTGGATTTTAGTGTGTTGACTTGGTATTATTCCTAGGTGTTTGGCTTTGGGGAAAGAGTTGAGAACTCTTGGGCCCGCAAGCCTTTTTGTTTTGGATTCTTCTTTAGTCCAAGGATAGCCCATGTGAAGGAATCCTTGCTTTAGTGGTTGGGTCAAGATAAGACCACATGCTTAGGGGAATATGCCCATGTGAATGGATATTCCTTTCTACTTTTTGACTTTACTTGACTTTTAGTCTAGTAACTTGAGTTACTACGGTAATTAGTAACTTTGGTACGTAACTATTTCACAAGTATATAAACAAGGAGTGAGGAGGTACTCATCATCCTTTCATTTGCAACTATCTCTCTCTCATTGAGTTCTCTAGTGAGCAATGTCTTGAGTCTTGGAGTGTTAGCCTTGGAGGAGTATGATGGAGTTGGGGTTCCTTGCCTTCTTAGTCCATGGTGCGCTACCATAATAGCCATCAGAGGTTCATCCTGAGTGAGAGACAGGCCGGCTCACAAGCCATTGAAGGATATTGTAACAAAGATGAATGCAATGCTGAGTAAAGAAGCTAATGTGCAAATTGAGGAAAAGAGATTGCACGAGTTGAAGTTGTTGGTGCAAGAGACAAGGAGGAGATTTGTGAAGCATAAAGATTTGACTTCATTATTAATTAGTCTCAGAGCTCATGTAGATAGGAAGATATTGGAAGTGGAAGACAATATCACGATCAACTTAGATTTGGTTAAGTTAGAGATAGATAAACTTCAAAAAGATGTAAGAGCAAAGCCCGATGTAGATGAGATAGGAGTATAGATATCTTTGGAGTTACCATTGGAGATATTATAGAAGAGTGGGTCAAGAGATAAAGAAGTAGAAGGGTTAACTATGACAAGAATTGTAGATAAGGAGGAAGAAGTGTTAGTATTGGTAGAGGAATTAGTAGTTGTGAAACCCGAGGATAGAGTAGTATGTGAGGTTACTTCGGGATTGGAAGCCAAGGAAGAAGTAGACATCGGATCGGAGTAGTAATAGTTTTGAGATTTGAAGAAACAGATATGAAGAGGTGCATTGTCATTTTGGATCTATAGGTAGAAATAGTTGTTATAAAACAATATAGTTGTAAGTAACTATCAAGTGCTCAATATTCATTATTTATGAGAATAGATAAAGCAAAGTGCTGATTTCAATGCTCGTTGCTTAAGCTTGATTCCGAGTATGAACATTGTCTTTATGCTTGTCAATATGTGGAGAATTCTGAACTGCAAATCAATGTGATTGTTGGATGTTGGATTCCACAGCCATGATCTTCATTTTTTGTGTTTGATCTTGAGTGAAGTGCAATCGGAGCAATGCCTTGATAGATCTAAGAGACATTGTAGTGTTGGTAGTATTTTGCAATTGTGAGTGCAGCACAAAGTTGATGTGAAGCAATTTTGATCAAGGAATTTGTGCTTTCAATGGAGGGGCGGAACACAATTTTGAGGCCAAGTCATTTTGCAATGAAGTGCTATTTTCAAGAGAATTTGAATCATCACAATCAAGATTGTTTGGAAAGATTTGATGAAGTTGTGATTATATGTGACTAATTGTTGTGACAAGACTACGAGTCAGTGCTTGTTACTCTCTTCTAGGTGTACTTGCTACCTAAGAGATTCAAGATGAAATCAAGAAGGACTACATTGTGACATTTGACTTTGCATTTGACCAATTCTGAATTGTATCTTTGTGGGAACAAACTTTACTTACTTAACTATCGCAAAAGTGATATTTGCCGGGTTATCACAATACTTCTCTTTTCCTAAACACACAAAAATCATCAATGAAGACTTCCACAAATTTGCACAAAAAATCTTTGAAGATTGCATTCATCATCTGCTGGAAAGTAGCAGGAGCATTAGACAACCCGAAGTGCATTTGATTATAAGCAAAAGTGCCCCAATTGGTAGTGAATGTAGTTTTTTCCTTGTCTTATTCTAGGATGGATACTTGATTATATCCTAAAAATCTATCGATAAAATTTTAGCAAGGATGACCAACTACTTGGTCCAAAATTTTATCAATAAAAGGCAAGGGATGATGATCCTTCCTTGTGATTGCATTCAGCTTGCAAAAATCTTAGCACACTCAAATCTTCCTAGTCTTCTTCTTCTTCTTCAGAACAATGACAATGGGGGAGACCCACTTGCTGCTCAAGACAAGAAAGACTATTCCAGCCCCTAGGTACTTGTTGATTTCATATTTTACCAAGAGCAAGTACTTCAGGTTCGAGCGGTACTGTCTTTGCCAAACCGGAACTGCACCTTCAACCAGATCAATTTGGTGTTCTCCAAACTCTTGTAGAATACTTGGAATTTGATCAATAGACCAGGTGAATACATCCTGGTATGCTATAAACAAGGCATTTTACCTTACCAACTCCTCCAAAGTAACTATCTTTGAAAATTTCAAATTTCTCCTTCAATCAAGACAACATCTTGACAATCATTGGGATTTATGACTCCTGCAACATGATTTACTTGGCTTAACCCAAGTCAAATGGAAATCAAACCTCCTTCCTCCAAGTTATTCTCACCCGAGGTGATGTTGTATGGGTCTTCGTCTTTGACCTCTACCTTGAAGCATTCCAAGCAATTAACTTGGACTTTGTATTAAGAGTCTCCTTAAGACAAAGACAATACATCTTTGGATTCATCTTCATCTTCAAACAAAGTTGTCTCCCCAAGGTGAGGAACCTTTGTCCAACTCACAATCACCAACTTCTAATCTTCATACGAGATGTCCGTGAACCTTAGCTTTGTTGGTGCCAATCTACAATCACATGGGCATTGTACAACTAGGGTCTTCCAATCAAGTGCATGTAACAAGTTTTGGTTACTGGTTGTAACACGATGTAGTTTAACTTGAAGGGCACCCCTCCCATGATTGTAGTAATATTTGAAAGCATATCCAAAGGCCGTCTCTTGATTTGATCCACAAATTTCAGAATTTGGGGTGTTGGTTCAAATGTAGTGTACTCCAATAGATTTTCAATGTCTTCTATCATGACATTCACACTTGACCCCAAATCAATGGGGATGGATGTGACATACAACTTGCAATCTCTACATCCTGTGAGCTGGCATGTCTCTCACTTAGGATGAACCTCTTATGGCTATTACGATAGCACACCATAGACTAAGAAGGCAAAGAACCCTTATCCCATCATACTCTTCCAAAGCTAACACTCCAATACTCAATACATTGCTCACTAGAGAACTCAATGAGAGAGATAATTGCAAATGAAAGGATGATGAGTACTTCCTCACCCCTTGTTTATATACTTGTGAAATAGTTATGTACCAAAGTTACTAATTATTGGAGTAACTCAAGTTAGTAGGTTAAAAGTCAAGTAAAGTCAAAAAGTATAAAGGAATATCCATCCACATGGGTGTATTCCTCTAAGCATGTGATCTTATCTTGACCCAACCACTAAGTCAAGGATTCCTTCACATGGGCTATCATTGGACTATAAAAGAATCCAAAACAAAAAGGCTTGCAGGCCCAAGAGTTCTCAACTCTTTCCTCAAAGCCAAACACCTAGGAATAATACCAAGTCAACACACTAGAATCCAAAATAGTGGTGCTCATCTTTTCCACTCCCTCTAAAGTAAGGTCCCCACTATCTTAGCTATGATGAACTTTAGCTAATCATGACTAATGTAGAACTACCCTTTATCTCAATATAAATAACATCTCTCAAATACTTGTAATACCAAGCTAATTATCACAATACCACATACAT
The DNA here is from genome assembly GCA_948567375.1 of Lunularia cruciata. Taxonomy (NCBI): domain Eukaryota; kingdom Viridiplantae; phylum Streptophyta; class Marchantiopsida; order Lunulariales; family Lunulariaceae; genus Lunularia; species Lunularia cruciata. Next base: position 14,664,460 of record OX419760.1, read on the forward strand.
GCACAAATGGGTGTTACATTAACCCCCGGACTAAGTTTTCACTTTGTCCTCAAAGTGAAGGTCTCTCTACCTTCTATGATACATCTTCAACTTATAATGGTTAATCCTATCAAAGTGTCTTCTTCCCAACTCCTTTGAGATCATAGGTGTAATTTCCCCACACCTTCTCCACTATGAAAGGTCCAAAGTACTTAGGCAAAAACTTCTTTTGTACTCTCTTGAATCAAAAAGATCAAACAACATTACCCAATCACCTCCTTTGAAAGGCTCCACCTTCTTCTTGCCTTGCCTCTTGTCATAGCTCTCCTTTTGTTTTCTTTGGGCTTCCTCCACTTGCACCATAGAAACTACTTTTGCCTCTTCCATCTCCATGAGTTGTTCCTTCCTTGACTCCTCTGCATCACCTCCTTGGGCTTTCTTCAATCTCCTATGAATGCTTTGGAAGATAGGAAGATCAAAGTGAATAGATAGAGTAGACTCAATACTATATACCAATTGAAATGGAGAATATCTGTTGGAAGTCTTCATGGTTGTCCTACACTCCCACAAAACCGCATGAATCCTCTTGTCCAAATGATGTTTAGCCCTGTCCATTTCTGCATCTTTGGCCAACATCATGCACAAGATCTGATTGGTTCTCTCTGCCAAGCCATTGGAATTTGGCTTGTTGGATGTAGTTACTCTATGTGTGATAGAGAAATGTTGTAGCATGGCTGTAGTGATGCTTCTTGTAAACTCTCCTCCTCTATCAAAAACCAACTCCAAAAGGCATCCAAACCTAGTGATAATGCATTCATAAAGAAATCTCCCAAGTTCATCTTCATTCTTGTCCCTCAATAGTCTAGCCTCACCCACTTGGTAAGGTAATCAGTAACTACCACAATGTACCAATTGTTCCTCAGGGTTCTATTGAGAGGACCTAGCAGTGGAATTGATCCAAGTGGTGGGGTGGATGTGGAATTTTTATCAAAAGCTTGACAAACATGACAAATTTTTCAATAATCAAGACAATCCTTGAAAATCCCTCTCCAATGGTAACCTGCATCTAGAATCTTGAAAGCAATCACCTTTCCTACTAAGTGTCCTCCCCATACTTAACCTTCATGAAACTCCTTTATGAGTAGGATAGACTCTTCCTTACCCACTGCTCTTCGAAGTAGACCACCTGCTCCTTGGTGAAAAAGAATATCCTCCACCATTGTGTAAGGTCTAGATCTTGCTACAAGGGTGTTCTTCTCCCTAGAATGCATCCCTTTTGGATAGTCACCTCTTGTCACAAAATCTACAATCTCCTTGTTCTCCATTGGAACCTCTTGAGTGATTTAGATTTTCATGAGCTCCTCATCCAAGAAGGAATCATCCATTGGTTCATCTCCATCATGATCATAGGCCCTAGATAACAAATCTGCATTTGCATGTTTCTTCCCTGGCCTATCCTCAATGGTGTAGTCATACTCAGACAAAAGTATGATCCACCTTGCTAATCTCCCTTCCACATTAGGCTTGTTGAAGATGTGCTTCAAAGCCTTGTGATTTGTGACAATGGTGGCTTTTTCCTCCAATCAAATAGTGTCTAAACTTCTTGAGACCAAAGATAACTGCCAACCCTTCTCTCTCTATGACTAAGTAGATCTTCTCTATTGAAACCATCTGCCTACTAGCATAAGCTATTGGATGATCATGCAAATCTTGGTCTAATTGACTAACAATGCATCCTATAGCTACATTAGAAGCATCAGTGTAGAGGATGAAGAGCTTACTCCAATCAGGTTTAGCAAGAATTGGATCTACAACAAGAGATTGCTTGAGCTTCTCAAAAGCTTTGACAGCCTCCTTGTCTTCTAAAATCACCATATAATCTACACTCTTCTTACGTAGATGGTCAATGCATAATGTGACAACCCGGCTCTATAACACCCATTTGTGCATGTGTGTGGTATTGTGATATTTAGCTTGGTATTACAAGTACTTAAGAGATATTACTTAGAGATAAAGGATGGTTCTATATAAGTCATGGTTAGCTAAAGTTAGTCATAGCTAAGATAGAGGAGACTTTACTTTAGAGGAAGTAGAAAAGATGAGCACCACTATTTTGGATTTTAGTGTGTTGACTTGGTATTATTCCTAGGTGTTTGGCTTTGAGGAAAGAGTTGAGAACTCTTGGGCCTGCAAGCCTTTTTGTTTTGGATTCTTCTTTAGTCCAAGGATAGCCCATGTGAAGGAATCCTTGACTTAGTGGTTGGGTCAAGATGAGACCACATGCTTAGAGGAATATGCCCATGTGAATGGATATTTCTTTCTACTTTTTGACTTTACTTGACTTTTAGTCTACTAACTTGAGTTACATTGGTTATTAGTAACTTTGGTACGTAACTACTTCACAAGGGGTGAGGAGTTACTCATCATCCTTTCATTTGCAACTATCTCTCTCTCATTGAGTTCTCTAGTGAGCAATGTCTTGAGTCTTGGAGTGTTAGCCTTGGAGGAGTATGATAGAGTTGGGGTTCCTTTCCTTCTTAGTCCATGGTGCGCTACCATAATAGCCATCAGAGGTTCATCTTGAGTGAGAGACATGCCGGCTCACATTTTTGGTTCCTTTGGCGGGACCTCTCTAGAAGGCAAGATAATGTTCCGTGTTCAATTCTACATTAGGCAGAAGGAGGCTATGAGAGCTCACTTGGAGAGAACATTAGGAGAAGAGAGGGCTGAACTTATGTTAGAGAACCAAGATCCATTTGTATACCCTATAGTTCATTATGATGTCTCTGAGGTGGTTTTGTACATCTTGTACACATGAGAGGAATTGGAGAGATTGTGTGAGGTGGATTGCAGATTTTGGGGATTAAGGTGATTTTGGGCAAAATCTCAAGTTTGAGATCTGGACTTGAAATTTCTACACATGATAGCTTGGGTATCTTTCAGTTAGCACACTTGTAATTATCATGAGAGCTACTATGTGCACTGGGCTAGAATTTTTGAAAGTTGATAGGGTAAAGTGCTCCCGCAACTGCATGCTCTCTAGAAAATTGTACAGAGTCTGCCATTTCTTCAATTTTCAGTGAATTGTCCTAAAAATTTCCAAAAAATTCAGTGCATTGTATCCTACCTACTGCCACAAAAAATGAGAGGGAGATTGTTTTTGCATAGGGTGTTATGAGTTTTTGAAGTAAGGGGGGTGGTTTTCAGACCAAATCTGAAAATTGTGTGCTGAATAGAAAGGTGTCTAGGCCAAATGGCCCAATGAAAAGATCTGAAATTTTGCAGGGAGAGATATCCTAGAGTTTTAATTAAGTGTGCAAAAGTTTAGAGGACGGTGATTTACTGGCTGGGCGATTTGAGTGAAATTGTGAGGAAGGGTCAATTCTGCAAAGTGGAGATCTCATGCATGAGGAGTTTGAGATCAACAAAAAGCATGTTTGAGTGTTTAGATTCATCTTGGGAACATGGAGGGTCATCAAGAGTGGAAATTGAGATTATGAAAGGTTCCTCAAGGGTTTGAGGTGATTGTAGGGGTGGATTTGAGGAAAAGAGAGTTTACAATAGAATTTGAAGAGAGTGTTGAGAGGATCCAAAAACCTACACCACTTGGAGGAAAGAGTGAGTCTAAGTGCTTTCTGTGTGGAGAGAAGGGACATAAGGCAAGTTCAGGTCCATTGACCTTTGAGAGCAAGAGATTGAGGGAAAGGAGAGGCTTCCTTGACTTGGGTTTGCATGTTGGACCTTCTTCACAAAGATTAGGAGGGAGAAGATCTAAGACCAAGGAGTTGTGTGAGGTTTGTGGAGTGGAAGGACTTCCAAAAGGACATGCGTGTAGTGGAGTAAAAGCACTTTTGGAGACTTTGGTGAAGGATCTTAGAGAGAGCCTTAGTACAGCTACAGAAATACTTCCACCTTCATCAGCTAGTTCTCAAGATTAGTGATGGAGATAATCTTTCAACTTATGGATAAACTATCCATGAGAGTTAGATTAATATGCACTCTAGGATTTGATGTTGCTATAGAAATCTTGGAGCAACCTGAACCTTTTGTCTTCCCTAGAGTGGATTATTCTCAGATGGTGTTAGTCATGTATATACTTTATTAGTAATAGAGTGAGAGAAAAGAAAAGAGAAAAAAAATTGAGAGAAAGAAAGATAGTGAGAGGTTAAGATAAGGAAACTTCCGGTTTTCTGTGGCAAGGATGGAGAAGATGTGGAGGCCTTTGTGAGAGACTTCAAGAGAGCTTGCATAGGAAACAATGAGAGGAGGAAGAATGAGTGGGCCTCATTATTACCAGATTTCTTTGAGGATGCAGCACTTACATGGTATGAGTCAGAATACCAAAAGAGAGAGAGGAGAGATGGAGAAGAGGAGTCTTGGGAGACTTTCACTTCAACACTCATTGAGAAATTTCTTCCTGATGAGAGTTATGAGAGATTGATGAGTGAGGTTACATTTCTCAAGCAAGGAGAAGGAGAGAAAGTGAGAGTCTATGTGGAAAGAGTGGAAAAGTTAGAGTCCAGATTTCGCATAGTGTTGAGGAAGGGTGGAGATGATGTAGAGACTACAATGATTGGCATAGGGGCCATGCTCACCAAGAATTTTGTGGGAGGGTTGAGACCACAAATTAGAAGCAAGGTGAGATATGAGAAACCTTCTTCCAAGGTTGAAGCTATCAAGATCACAATTCGTATGGATGAAAGTTTGGAAGGGGATGAGAGTGATTTGGTGGTGAAGGAGGTTGTGCATCCTCCTCAAGGCTACAAGTATGGTGGAACTTCTGATACTTTGGTAGCAAGGGTTGCACCACAAGTAGTGGTTGCTCCAGTTCTTGCATCTCCACCAAAAGATCCACTTCAAACCCTCACAGAACAACTTGCAGATCTCAAGATCAATGTGGTGCAACTATGGGAGAAGAGAGAGGTGGATCAGAATGTATGGAGAGGGCCTAGGAGTTATGGAAACTATCTATATAGAGGAGGCCAACCAGCCAAAAATTCAATGATAGAAATTGTTTTGGTTGTGGAGGAAGAGGCCATATCCAAAGGAATTGCCCAAATTCCACTTACCATGGAGGAAGGGGTTATGAGGGAGCCAATAGAGGGAAAGAGGGAGGTAGTGAAATCCAAGTGGCTCCTAATCCAAAAAAAGGTAAGGAGATAGCATCCATAGATGTGGTGGAGAGCAAGTATGAGAAGGGAGAGTGCTCAAACTCCAAGAGTCTTAATTTGGAGCTTTTGGCACAAGAGAAGAAGAGAGCTTGTTTTGCGGAGGATGTTCACTCTTCTCAAGGATTTACTTCAAGCAAGGACACTCCTATGTCTACTAGGAGCACTCGCACCTCAACACCATCAACAACAAAGACTCCAAGGAAGAAGTTGGGGATGGAGGATTTCTTGATCTCAAAGCAACAATGGAACTACAATGTGTTGGAGGATGTTGGTAGTCATAAGGCTAACATCACAATGGGCCAATTATTACTTTGAACCCTACCTTGAGAAAGGAGCTTAGAGGTGGTTTGAGTTCTACAAGGAGCAAGAGGAAGAAGAAGGCAAAAGTTCCAGTATCAATGGGGGTGGTGGATGCCAAGCCAGCACCATGGGAGGCTTGTGAATATGCCTCCAAGATTGATGTGAGAGTGAATGGTCACAACATCAAGGATGCATTGGTTGATGGAGGATCAGCAGTAAATGCCATGTTAGAAAGGTTGATGAAGAAGTTGGGTATGATACCCTCAAGACCTTCAACATTTGTGGTGAGCATGGCAAACAAGCAACAAGTTTGACCAATAGGAGTGATGGATAAGGTGGTAGTTTCAGTTATGGGAGTTCAAAATCTCATGACTTTCCAAGTCTTGAAGGATTCAAGCTATGACTTACTTCTTAGGAGGCCATGGTTGAGAGCAGCACACACAACTGATCGATGGCACAAAGGGTACTTGAGGATTGGGCCATCAAACCATAGAGTCACAGTTCCTGTGACTAACACCACCAACACTTCACATTCAGATACACCATCTTCTGATTATTGGGAATCAGATTCTGAAGAAGGAGCTTCAGGTGTGGACACAAGCATGGAGGAGGAGACTTCCGCAGAGGAGGATGAATCTGAATCTGATTCAGATGTATATCCCTTGTGTGCTATGGATTTTGCACCTAAGCCACAGGTTTTGAAGGACCCAGACAAATGACCATTGACACTTGAGGAGGTAGAGAGAAGGTTAGCTACCCTCAAGTATGGTCCAAATGTTACCAAGGAAGAGAAGGTGAGATTTGAGGAGATTTTCTGCAAGTTCATCCATGTGTTTGCTTTCAGTTACAAGGATTTGAAGGAAGTCACCTTGGAGGAGCACAAGATAGAGGTGGAGTCACATGCAAGACCAATCCGCCAAAGCAACATCGCATTGGCCCACCAATATCTTTGGTTGTGAAGGAGGAGATTGATAAGCTCAAGGAGGCTGGATTTATCTTTGAGGTAGAGAATTCAGAATGGGTGTCTCCAATTGTCATTGTGAAGAAAAAGAATGGCAAGCTTCGGGTATGTGTGGATTACAAGAGCTCAATGATGTTACCAAGAAGGACTACTACCCATTGCCATTCATTGATGAGATCTTGGAGGAGGTTGCAGGTCATGAGAGGTACAGTTTTGGAGATGGTTATAGTGGATATAACCAAATCAAGATTGCACCAGAGCATCAACAACTCACCACATTCACCACACCTTGGGGAACTTATGCTTTCAAGGTCATGCCTTTTAGGCTTTGCAATGCTCCAGCCACATTCCAACGGTTCATGAACAAGGTATTTGAACCTTTCATTGGGAAATTTGTAAGAGACTTCATTGATGACTTTTGTGTCTATGGAAGCAAGGAGGAGCACTTTGAGCACCTAATCAAAGTCTTGCAACGCTTGGATGAGGCAAATGCATCACTCAACCCAGAGAAGTGCATTTTTGGATGTGAAGAAGGTCTACTTTTGGGGCACATCATCTCCAAGGATGGAATAGCAGTTGATCCTGAGAAGGTGAGGAAAATCTCAGACCTTCCATTCCCTTCAAGCTTGACAAAGTTACGCCAATTCTTGGGGATGGTAGGATACTATAGGAGGTTCATCTTCTCATTTTCCAACAAGGCTTATGCATTGACCATCTACATGAAGAAGGGTGTAGATTACATGGTGATTTTGGAAGACAAGGAGGCTCTCAAAGCTTTTGAGGAGCTCAAGCAATCCCTTGTTGTAGCTCCAATTCTTGCTAAACCTGATTGGATTAAGCCTTTCATCCTCTACACTAATGCTTCTAATGTAGCTATAGGATGCACCTTTAGTCAATTAGACCAAGATAGGCATGATCATCTAATAGCTTATGCTAGTAGGCAGATGGTTTCAGCAGAGAAGAACTACTCTGTCATTGAGAGAGAAGGGTTGGCAGTGATCTTTGGTCTCAAGAAGTTTAGACACTACTTGATTGGAGGGAAAGCCACCATTGTCACGGATCACAAGGCTTTGAAGTACATCTTCAACAAGCCTAATGTTGAAGGGAGACTAGCAAGGTGGATGATTCTCTTGTCTGAGTATGACTACACAATTGAGGATAGGCCAGGAAAGAAACATGCAAATGCTGATTTGTTATCTAGAGCCTATGATCATGATGGAGATGAGCCTGTGGATGATTCCTTCCCGGATGAGGAGCTCATGACAATCTCAGTCACTCAAGAGGTTCCAATGGAGTATAGGGAGATTGTGGACTTTGTGACAAGAGGTAACTCTCTAGAAGGGATGCATGCTAGGGAGAGGAAGGCCCTTTCAGCAAGATCTAGACCTTACACAATGGTGGAGGATATTCTTTTTCACCAAGGAGCAGATGGTCGACTTCGAAGAGCAGTGGGTAAGGAAGAGTCTATCCTACTCATAAAGGAGTTTCATGAAGGTTTAGTATGTGGAGGACACTTTGCAGGAAAGGTGACTCCTTTCAAGATTCTAGATGCAAGTTACCATTGGAGAGGGATTTTCAAGGATTGTCTTGATTATTGCAAAACTTGTCATGTTTGTCAAGCTTTTGCTAGAAAGTCTACATCCACTCCACCACTTAGATCAATTCCATTGCTAAGACCTTTTGAGAAGTGAGGAATTGATTTTGTAGGTCCTCTCAATAGAACCCCAAGGAACAATCGGTACATTGTGGTAGTTACTGATTACCTTACCAAGTGGGTTGAGGCTAGACCATTGAGGGACAAGAATGAAGATGAAGTGGGTAGATTTCTTTATGAATGCATTATCACTAGGTTTGGATGCCCTTTGGAGTTAGTTTTTGATAGAGGAGGAGAGTTTACAAGAAGCATTACTACAGCCATGCTATGACATTTCTCTATCACACATAGAGTAACTACATCCTATAAGCCAAATTCCAATGCCTTGGCAGAGAGAATCAATCAGACCTTGTGCATGATGTTGGCCAAAGATGCAGAAATGGAGGGAGCTAAACATCATTGGGACAAGAGGATTCATGCAGTTTTGTGGGAGTATAGGACAACCATGAAGACTTCCACCGGATATTCTCCATTTCAATGGGTGTATGGTATTGAGTATACCTTACCTATTCACTTTGATCTTCCTACCTTCCAAAGCATTCATAGGAGATTGAAGAAAGCACAAGGAGGTGATGCATAGAAGTCAAGGAAGGATCAACTCATGGAGTTGGAAGAGGCAAGAGCAATTGCTATGGTTCGAATGGAGCAAGCCCAAAGGAAACAAAAGGAGAGCTTTGACAAGAAGCAAGGCAAGAAGAAGGTGGAGCCTTTCAAGGAAGGTGATTGGGTAATAATGTTTGATTCCATTCGATTCAAGAGAGTGCAAAAGAAGTTTTTGCCTAAGTACTTTGGACCTTTCATAGTGGAGAAGGTGTGGGGCAATTACACCTATGATCTCAAGGAGTTGGGAGGAAGACACTTTGATAGGATTAACCATGATAAGTTGAAGATGTACCATAGAAGGTAGAAAGACCTTCACTTTGAGGACAAAGTGAAAACTTAGTCCGGGGGTAAATGTAACACCCATTTGTGCATGTGTGTGGTATTGTGATATTTAGCTTGGTATTACAAGTACTTAAGAGATAATATTTAGAGATAAAGGATGGTTCTATATTAGTCATGGTTAGCTAAAGTTAGTCATAGCTAAGATAGAGGGGACTTTACTTTAGAGGAAGTAGAAAAGATGAGCACCACTATTTTGGATTTTAGTGTGTTGACTTGGTATTATTCCTAGGTGTTTGGCTTTGAGGAAAGAGTTGAGAACTCTTGGGCCCGCAAGCCTTTTTGTTTTGGATTCTTCTTTAGTCCAAGGATAGCCCATGTGAAGGAATCCTTGACTTAGTGGTTGGATCAAGATGAGACCACATGCTTAGAGGAATATGACCATGTGAATGGATATTCCTTTCTACTTTTTGACTTTACTTGACTTTTAGTCTAGTAACTTGAGTTACAACGGTAATTAGTAACTTTGGTACGTAACTATTTCACAAGTATATAAACAAGGGGTGAGGAGGTACTCATCATCCTTTCATTTGCAACTATCTCTCTAGTTCTCTAGTGAGCAATGTCTTGAGTCTTGGAGTGTTAGCCTTGGAGGAGTATGATGGAGTTGGGGTTCCTTGCCTTCTTAGTTCATGGTGCGCTACCATAATAGCCATCAGAGGTTCATCTTGAGTGAGAGACAAGCCGGCTCATAGCTCTACAGTAATCGAGTAAGTAAAGTTTGTTCCCGCAGAGATACTGGTCAAAAATGTCCAAATACAAAGTCAAATGTCACAATGCAGTTCTTGGTTGCGTCTTTGATATCTCAAGTAGAAACCACACCTAGAAGAGAGTAACAAGCACTGATTTGCAGTCTCGTCACAAATTAACACTTCTTAATCATAACTCCATCAAATCTTTCCAAACAATCTTGATTGTGATGATTCAAGCTCTCCTAAAAATGGCACTTCACTACAAAACGACTTTGCCTCAGAATTGTGTTCCACCACTCCATTGGAGGGACAACTTCCTTGATCAAAATTGCTTCACATCAACTTCACACAACACTCACAAATGCAAAACAATGCCAACACTACAATTCTTCTCAGATCTTTCAAGGCATTGCTTTGATTGCACTTCACTCAAGATCAAACACACAAAATGAATATCAAGGCTGCAGAATCCAATATACACAGACATATTGAATTGCACTTTAAATTTCTCCACACACTCACAAACATAGACACAAAGTTGATACTCAAAATCAAGCTCAAGCAACAAGCACTACTTCTTAACACTTTGCTTTATCTATTCTCAAAAATTATGAGCACTGAACAACATAAGACTATGAATGCCACTCTTAAATAGTGAAGCAAACAACTGTTCTAACAAAAATACCGTTTCCTAACAACTCTTCTAACCTACAGGTCCAAAATGGCAATGCACCTCTTCATATCTACCTCTTCAGATCTCAAATCTGTTACTAATCCAATCCGATGTCTACTTCTTCCTTGGCTTTCAAACCCGATCTTGAAGTAACTTCACTCACTACTACTTTGTCCTCGGGTTTCATAACTCCTTATTCCTATACCAATTCTAATAGTTCTCTTTCTTGATCTGCGATTCCACTTGTGGGTAATCTATCTAACTCCTTATCTCCCAACCCACTCTTCTCCAATGGTAACTCCAAAGACATTTGCACTCCTATGTTATCTCCTTCGAGTTTTGCTCTGACATCCTTCCAAAGTTTATCTATCTCTAATTTTACTAAGTCTAATCTAATTGTGATATTGTCTTCTACCTCCAATATATTTCTATCTACACTAGTTCTTTGACTGATGAGTAAGGCATTCAAGTCTTTGTCCTTCATATTTCTCCTCCTCGTCTCCTGCACCAACAACTTCAACTCGTGCAGTCTCGTTTCTTCAATGTGCATGCTACCCTTTGTACTTAGCATCGCATTCATCTTGATCACAATCTCTTTCAATGGCTCCAATCTTGTTTTCCTCTCCCGTTCTTGATCAACAAGCCAATCTTCTCTATACATTGCCAATTCTACTTTGAACTCAGCTTTCACAGCTTCCTTCTCCTTCCCCTTCTGCATAATCTTTTCCTCATGATTGCAAAGTAACTCTCTCAACCTTTCTTCCTCTCTATATCTCACTGTCAACTCTCTTTGCCACAACTGTATCTTCTCCTCTACATTCTCCATCACCCTATTGAGCTCTTGTTCTTTTTTTGCTACTCTCGCCATAGCATGGATAATTTCTAATCTCAAATTAGCAAACTATTGCTTCAAGATTTCATACTCAGCTCCTTGTCTTTCCCTTGCTATGACATTTGGCTCTATTTGTTCCTCCCTATCCCTTGCTTCTCTCCTCAAGTTCTCAATCACTTGATTTTGTACTACTACATCTACTCGTAGTACTTCTCTTTCCTCCTCACCTCGGATTACACTCTTCTTTAATTCCCAGTTCTCTTCTTCTAATTGAGCTAACACCTGCAACACAGTCTTCACCTTTGGACACTTTGATTGCATCTCCTTCTTCCTATGCTCTAACTTTACTAACAACAGGCACACCACCTCCCGCACTTACTCTAATCCTTCATTCAGAGTTACCTTGACTTGCGGACTTATCTCCTTCCTTACCTCTTCCTCACTCAACACTTGCCTTCTAAGCCACAGTCACCTTATAGGAATGGATTCTTTGCTCCCTAAACTTCCATCCTCCTCTTCTCTTACCTTACTTGGCCCCACTCCCCCACTTTGCCTTCCGTCTGGAACGAACTCCTCTTTGAATGGTAACTCTCTTCTCCTCTTCCTTAGGGCCATCAAGACACTTACTCTCGATGATCTCAGTCATAAACCCTGGAAAGCTAACATTCTAGTTCCATGCCAAGAATGTGATCCAAAGCCTGCTCAAGAACTCAATTCTTGCGATCACATCTAACCTTTGAATCGCATGATTTCTCACTACAAATTCGGAGTTCTTCTTCCGTCCTCCCATCTTTCTCTGTTCCACTCTGGGCTAGGGACTATTCTTCCTACTGATTCTCAGATTAACTCTCTCGATTTCCTCTGGACACACCAATGCATTGGTGTGTCGAGTGGTGACATGAGCAGAGTGAGTGAAGATGGACTGGAGATGTAGTCGGTACCCAAAGAGGAAGAAGGAAAGATGGAAATGGAAGAAGAAGGTATCCCGAGACCCAAAGACAAAGTTCCCGAGGAGGAGGAGAAGAGGATGACCATTCAAAGAGGAGTCCATTCTAGAAGGAGGGAAAAGTATGAAGTGGGACCAAGTAATGTAAGAGAAGTGGAGAGTGGAAGTTCGGGAAGCAAAGAATCCATCCCAATAAGGAGATTATGGCTAAGAAGGCAAGTGTCTCGTGAAGAAGAGGCAAAGAAGGAGAAAAGTCTGCAAGTCAAGGTAAAACCAAGTGAAGGAGTAGAGTATTTGTGGGAGGTTGTGTGCCCGTTGTTAGTAAAGTTGGAGCAGAAGATGCAGTCAAAGGATCCGGAGGTGAAGATTGTGTTGTAGGTGTTAGCATGATTAGAGGAAGAGAACTTGGAGTTGAAGAGGAATATAATCCAAGGTGAAGAGGAGAGAGAAGTACTACAAGTAGATGCAATAATGCCAAATCAGGTAATTGAAAACTTAAAGAAGGAAGTGGGGAGTAGAGAGAGAATAATAGAGCAAAATGTCATAGCAAGGGAGAGACATATAGCAGAGTACAAGATCTTGAAACAACAATTTTTTGATTCACGGTTATAAATTATTCATGCTATGGCAAGAGTAGCAAAGAAGGAGCAAGAGCTTGATAGAGTGATGGAGACAGTAGAAGAGAAGAAGTTGCTCTGGCAAAGAGAGTTGACAATGAGATATAGAGAAGAAGAAAGATTAAGGGAGTTACTTCGTAGTCTAGAGGAAAAGATTATGGAAAAAGAGAAGGAGAAGGAGATAATGAAAGCCAAATTCAAGGTTGAATTGGCAATGTACAGAGAAGATTGGCTTGCAAATCAAGAACGGGAGAGAAGAATGAGACTTGAGCCATTAAAGGAGATTGTAACAATGATGAACGTGATGCTAAGTATAGAAGCCGGTGTCTGGATTGAAGAAACTAGATTGCACAAGTTGAAGTTGTTGGTGCAGGAGACAAGGAGGAGAAATGCAAAGGATAAGGATTTGAATGCTTTGCTAATTAGTCTTAGAACTCGTGTAGATAAGAAGATACTAGATGTGGAAGATAATATCACAATTAGATTAGTTTTAGTAAAGTTGGAGATAAATAAACTTTGGAAGGATGTAAGAACAAAGCCCAAAGTAGATTACATAGGAGTACAAATATCTTTAGAATTACCATTGGAGATATTAGAGAAGAGTGGGTCAAGAGATAGAGAATTAGAAAGGTTACCTATGATGGGAATTGTAGATCAAAAAGAAGAAGTTGTAAAATTGGTAGAGGAATTAGTAGTTGTGAAACCCAAGGATAGAGTAGTATGTGAGGTAACTTTGGGATTGGAAGCCAAGGAAGAAGTAGATATTGGATCAGAGTAGTAATAGATTTGAGATTTGAAGAGGTAGATATGAAAAGGTGCATTGTCATTTTGGATCTACATGTAGGAAGAGTTATTGTAGAACGGTATAGTTGCTAGTAACTGCTAGATTGCTTCACTATTTAAAGGTGGCATTTGCAGTCATTTGTTGTTCAATGCTCATAATTTTTGAGAAAAGATAAAGCAAAGTGTTGTGAAGTAGTGCTCGTCGTGTGAGCTTAATTCCGAGTATCAATTCGGTGCCTATGTTTGTGAGTGTGTGGATAATTTCAAAGTGCAAGTCAGTGAGTTTGTTAGATGCTAGATTCCTTAGCCTTTATCTTCATTCTGTGTGTTTGATCTTGAGTGAAGTGCAATCGGAGCAATGCCTTGACAGATCTGAGAAGAATTGTAGTGTTGGTAGTATTTTGCATTTGTGAGTGCAGCACGGAGTTGATGTGAAGCAATTTGGATCAAGGAAGTTGTGCCTTTAGTGGAGAAGTGGAACATAGTTCTAAGGCAAAGTCATTTTGCAGTGAAGTGCCATTTTTGGGAGAGATTGAATCATCACAATCAAGATTGTTTGGAAAGATTTGATGGAGTTGTGATTAAGTGTGACAAATTTTTGTGATGAGGCAGCAAGTCAGTGGTTTTTACTCTCCTCTAGGTGTAGGTTCTACCATAGAGATTAAAGAAGAACCCAAGAAGAACTGAAGTTGTTACTTTGCTTCATATTTGACCAATTCTGAATCGTATCTCTACGGGAACAAAATTTACTTACCTGATTACCGCAAAAGTGATATTTGCCAGGTTGTCACACATTGTCTCCTACATCAAGCATCTTCCTATCTACTCTATCTCTTAAGCAAATCAGAAGACTGTTCATATCTATGTCCTTTGCTTGTCTTCCTTCTTCTCCTATACGTAGGGTTCATTCACTACTTGTATTTTCTCTTCTATTTCTATCCTATCTTCAATTAGGACTAAAATTAATGTCATGGGTATCCTAACACTATCTTTTTTCCCTACTCTAACTTCTTCATATGACTGTGGCAAGACCCTCAAAGTCACCATCAAATGTCTGGCTACCTCGGATTGGGTCACCTTCTTCTTGAGGGAAAGTCTTTATACCCAAAGTCATATAAGTCCAAATTCATGTAGACCTAAAGTCATACAAGTCCAAAGTGGTATAGACCCAAAATCATATAAATCCAAAATTGTATAGACCCAAAGTCATCTAATGTTTACTCTAGAAACTTCAAATACTTTTAAGTTTTGTTATAGACCTCCAAACTCTATGATTTTGGTGTCAAGGAAAAGCCCTAAACAAGACACTTCCAAAAAAATATAAGATGCATGATTTGGACATGTGGTCAGTAAGATACAAACCCCGCACTACAAAACGGGTACCACATATTTAAACTTCAAATTTGCATCCCATAGCCACTCATGCTTCTTCTATAGTACCAATTACAATTTATTACAACCAATTGCAACCAATTACAACCAATTACAACCAATTACAACTCTTGTACCCAAGCCACCATGGCTTTAAGAGGGAGAAACAATTGCATACCCTTTGGAATAGTAGTATTATAGGACAAGAAGTTTGATTGACTTCTATGAATGTTTGAGAAGGTTAGTGTAGCTCAAAACATCATAGATGATGTCACCATGGCATAGCAAATTGGCCAATGTTTCATTGGTATTGCACAACATTGGTTTAGTGGTCTTACCGCAGTCATGAAAACAAGCTACGTGATGATACAAGCAGAGAACAACAAGAACAACTTCAAGACAAAATAAATCAGTTTCACAAGGGACACAACAAAACCATGCAAGCATTTATTCAATGAGTCCAATACATTATTTTCAATGATCATACCAGCACAAGTCTTGACTATGGCTCTCAACTGGTTTATGGATGCTTTACTAGAGGACATTCAAAATTTATAATCTACAACAAGGATTTATAATTTACAACAACTCTAGCACAAGCATTTGAGGAATCTCGCTGTTAGAATTAAGCTTATGAGTGAGTTTGGCCTTACTAGACCCATGTTCTATCATATCAAGATTTAAGGAAGTGTGATGCATAACTCTTATGTTGTTTCACAAGGATTCCCATAAGTAATCTACTTCTATGGGGGAACACCTACAGTTGCACAAGGCCCATATGCACTATTCTAAATAGTGCCTATATATGATCAAATGTTGGCAGTCCTTCCCGCAATCCTCCCGACACCACTATGGTCCCCACTTTTTTTTTCTTGTTTTAAAGAAGAAGTGTGTTGGTAAAGCCAAAGGAGGGCTAAACAAGCAAGAAACACGAGTAATTGTACGTTTGGGTCAAAGTCAGAGACTTGAGTCAGACAGACAGAAATACAAAGATAGTGACAAAGGACTTCATATTAGGAGGTGCCACCTGATTTGAAGAACCTATCACAACCTTTCCTTGGGTTCTACCAATCAAGAAAGTATATGGGAAGAAAGTGACTACCTTGTGACCAATATGTTTGTAAAAGTGATAGGAAATAAACTTACAAAATTGGTGAGAAACGCGAAGAAGCAATTGAAGAATGATCAATCAGCAAAGGACTATAATTGCAATGTCTACATGCTATCTTGTCCTTATTCAAAGTTGACCCAAAGAAATGCAAACTGCAAGTATGCAAGAGGAGTGGGTTAGAGTCTTAGGTTTGATCTTTCATAAGCAAAGAGTGAGGAAGCACACAATAGCCCCAAAAGTGAACAACCAAAGTGCATTTAGGGGTCTTGCAATGCCTCAATTAGATATAGTGGCAAGGATCAAAGTCTTGTTGAGACTTTGCATCACATTTTTGGCCTAGAATTGGAATTTGAGTTTTCTAGGGTTCATGGTAAAAATTGCCACTAGCAATTGCAAGGACAGGCCTAAGCATGAAGAGAAGAGAGGAAACATGGCATGATGGATTGAATTGGATTGGAGATTAGTCTTGGGAAGAGAAGTAGGAGAGGTAGGAGGTGTCACCTTCTATCAGAAGTGTGATGCTTTGGAAGAAACTATCGAGGTCAAGAATTCTTTCAGTAGACCGTGCACCAAGAATGGGTACAAGGTGGATAACTACAATTATGCTAGTGCAGCCCTATGAGCTGGCCTATCTCTCACTCAAGATGAACCTCTGATGGCTATAATGGTAGCGCACCATTGATTAAGAAGGCAAAGAACCCCAACTCAATCATGCTCCGCCAAGGCTAACGTGCGTAATGAAAGGATGATGAGTAACTCCAAGGCTCCTTGCAGGGATTGTTGGTGGACATGAGCATGAGTTAAAAGTCAAGTAAAGTAGTAGGTTAAAAGTCAAGTAAATGAAGGGATGATGAGTACCTCCAAGGGACTATTGGATGATGAGTACCTCCAAGGCTTTAGGATTAATCTACTACTAAAGTAGTAGGTTAAAAGTCAAGTAAAGTCAGAAAGTATAAAGGAATATCCATCCACATGGGCATATTCCACTAAGCATGTGACCTTATCTTGACCCATCCACTAAGTCAAGGATTCCTTCACATGGGCTATCCTTGGACAATAGAAGAATCTAAAACAAAAAGGCTTATGGACCCAAGAGTTCTCAACTCTTTCCTCAAAGCCAAACATTTAGAAATAATACCAACTCAACACACTAGAATCCAAAATAGTGATGCTCATCTTTTCTAATTCCTCTAAAGAAAAGTCCCCACTATCTTAGCTATGACTAACTTTAGCTAACCATGACTAATGTAGAACTATCCTTTATCTCTATATAAATAATATCTCTCAAGTACTTGTAATACCAAGCTAAATATCACAATACCACGCATGTGCACAAATGGGTGTTATAGCGCTAGAAGCTACAAAAACCCAATCCAAGGCCAACATCGGAAGAAGTGAAGGAGGAATCAACTTTAGAGGAAGAATTAGAAGGAGAAATTGAGTTGAAGGAGAAGCCTTGGGAGCAGAAGAAGAATTTACACTATAGAGCAAAGAGCCAAGTAGCGGTAGTGAAGGAGAGATTGAAGTTCAACAATCAAGAGAAGGGATTGTTAGTGGAGATGAGCATGAGTTCCATGATACAATAGGCCAGATAGAAGGTGGAGATAGGCCGTGTCTGGAGTTGCCAACACATAAGCTAGAGTATGAGCAAGAAGAAGAGAGTGCCTTGGTATTTCCGAGGGCAGCCATGGGAAAGAGAAGTACTCAGGTGGTTGTTGTTGGACCGAGCAAGGCTGCGGCCAAAGAGGAGAGTTTGGATGGTGAAATCGCCAACTCATCCTTCACTTTGCCAATTTTGTTACAATTGCCAACTCATCCTTCACTTCTGGATGCACAGTCAAGCCACAGAGTTGAAAGAGCAAATGACATTGCTTGTGAAGATGAAAGAGGAGGTCAGTGAAGTTCACATCAAAAATATTCATGTGAAGGTGATGGCGGCTGTGATAGAGCAGGAGTAAGAGAGCATGAGGAAGAGTGCAGCAGGAAAAGATCAAGCATGGCAAAGGGTGTTGGCAATCGGACACCAAGAGGAGGAAAGATTGCAGTTAGAAGTGCTTGGTTAGAAGTGTTGAGACATAGAGTGCTCAGCATGTCAAAGAGAATAAGATACTTGCGGCTGTTTACAAAGATGAGTTGAAGGGCAAATGATCTTGGAGGTATGCATCAAAGTCAATAGGAGAAGTGGTTGGAAGATTGCAAGCAATGCTGAGCACGGAGTCTGAAGGGAAATTGGAGAAAGTGAGACTGCACAAATTGAAATTGCTTGTGCAAGAAACTTGGGAAAAGAGAGCAAAAGATGTAGATATGAGCACTCTTCTGATTTGTTTGAGTGAAAGAGAAGATAGGAAGATAATTGAGGTAGGAGACAACATAAATCTTAGATTAGATTTAGCAAACTTAGAGTTAGAAAGACTTAGGAGTAGTGTGAAGGAGAAGAAGTCCAAAGTAGCAGTGTAGGTGTCTTTGGAGTTGTCCTTTGAGACATAAGAGAAGAGGGGGTCAAAAGATTAAGAGTTAGAAAGGTTAACCATGATCTCAATTGTAATTCATAGTAAAGAATTAGTAGCAATAGTGAAGGAATGGTAGTTGAAGATAGACCAAAGAAGAAGAAAAACTTGGAGGAACGGGTTTGGAAGCCTAAGAAGAGATAGACATTGGATCGGAGTAGGAACAAATTTGAGATATGAAGAGGCAGATATGAAGAGGTGCATTGTTATTTTGGATTTGCAGGTTTGTAGAGTTGTTGTGGAATGGTGTTTTTGTTAGATAATTGTCAAGTGCTTTGCCTATTTAAATGGGAGCATTTGCAGTCTTATGTTGTTCAATATTGCAGATTTCTGAAGATAGATAAAGGGAAGTGCTGATTTCAATGCTCGTCATTTGAGCTTAATTTTGAGTATCAATTCTATGTTTCGGTGTTTATGAGTGTGTGGAGAAATTCAAAGTGCAAGTTAGTGTGCTTGATGGATGTTGGATTCCACAGCCTTGATTTTCATTCAATGTGTTTGATCCTGAGTGAATTGCAATCATAGCAATGCCTTGACAAATCTGAGAGGAATTGTAGTGTTGGTAGTATTTTGCATTTGTAAGTGCAACGTAAGGTTGATGTGATGCAATTTAGATTGAGGAAGTTGTGCCTTCAATGGAGGGGTGGAACACAATTCTGAGGCAAAGGTGCTTTGCAATGAAGTAGCCATCTTTGGAAGGATCTGAATCATCACAATCAAGTTTGTTTGGAAAGATTTAAATGAGATGTGATTATTGAGTGTTAATGTGTGACAAGACTGCAAGTAATCCTTGGTACTCTCTTTAGAGTGTGGTTTCTACCTAAGAAATTAAAGACACAACCAAGAAGAACTACTTGTTACCATTTGTCTTTGTATTTGAACATTTTTGATTTGTATCTTTGTGGGAACAAAATTTATTTGCTTGATTACCACAAAAGTGATACTTGTTGGGTTGTCACATGAGTTTTGGTGCCATTGCCAGGGATACAAATTTCAGAAGTGGAAGAATACAAAGCCAAACTTTAAACTGGGTTTGGAACCAATATGAATGTTTACGTTGAGAGAACAATAGGAAGAGAGAGTTCAAAGGCAAACTTTGCACCGTGAAGAAGAAGAATGCCAAAAGATCCAATCTACTTTTGATGAAACCAAAATGAAGGAATTGGACTTTCAACTTCTTCACAAAGTTCAAGAAGCCTTGCAAGAACTCAAACAAAAAAGAATGCAAAGGCGGGTAGCAAGGCTACTTCTTGTCTCTATCTTCCAACAAGAAGAAAGACTCTAGTAGGCAAATATACTTGTTGCGACCTAGTATATTGACTTCCCCTAAAGCTGTAAAGGAAGTCGAGTTTATAAAGAAATTTGTTTATGAAAGACAACACAAATCTTAATGGAATAAGAATGCCAACATCTCTTATGAACAATTCCTTGGTTGGCTTGAAGGAATTTTCAAGAGCATTCTGAAAGTGTTGACCCTCTTACTCCATTTCTAGTTGAAGTTGACACCATCAGAGAAATGGAATCCGTTGACAAAGACCCCACTTTTGAACTTGACTAATTGGAACCCGTGCTAACCAGTTCCTTTGGTCCATCAAGTTCAACTTTACCACAACCAATTCCCCTAAGTCAAACAATGACTTTGTTACCTATCACCTAACATGCCTATCAGAAGTATAAGGGGACAAAACAAGACAAAGATCCTAATGAATTCATCAAACAATTTGAAGTCATTTTCTTTGCCAACAAGGAACATGACTATGCAAATCATTTTTGAATTTTTCCAAGTCTGCTCCAAAAGAAAGCCAAAGCTGGTATACCCATGTAAACTAGAAGGGATTCACATCAGCCAATTGGGCAGACTTGTGAAATGGCTTCCTAGAACAGTTTAGAGAAGTTGATTATGATACAAGTGTCTTCATGGCACTCAATGATTTTGATAGAGGGAAGAAGGAAAAGTTGAGAGACTACTTTGAGCTGTTCATGGCCCTTTTGAATTGTGTCCTAAAGCAATCCGATGTGGTGGGTTACTCCAATGCCCAAGCCATTACCTAGTTTCTTGGTGGACTCTCACCAGAGATTTGTATCTTTGCCAGGGAGAGGAATGTAACTTCCCTGGACAAGATCCTCAAACATGTTGCCTATATGAGGCAATTCACTCTCACTCATCCAGTAACCAAAGAAATCAAGAAAAGAAAGGCAAGAAGCCTAGAAGGAGAGCTTCTTGCAATACATCCCCTTCTTTGGAGGAATCCTCCACGTCTTGAAGTTCTTCTTTGGAATCCAAAGAAGATTCAAAGCCAAGGAGAATACAAAGATGTAGAGGAAAGAAGCCAGTGACACCTCCAACAAAGATGATAAATAAGGTGGATCAAAAGCTAGAGACTCTTATTAAGAGTTTGCGGATGTCAAGATTCAAATGATTGGGTCTAAGGACCAAAGAAAGCCTCCATCATTTGGCAGACCAAATGTATGGTGCAATGCATGTGGTAAGTCCGGCCATGCTATTATGGAGTGTTCAACCCACATTGCATTTCTAGTGCAACAAATTGATTGGGTTCCAGGTTGGGACCAAAGTGAGGAAGATGAGGTTGTGTACTAGACCCAAGAAGTACAACCTTAGGCAAGCACATTGTACCAAGGTCCGAGGTATGGACCAAGGGAGTACAACAACAATGCTCCCCCACAAAGACCATTGATGGGCGGCCAAAATAGGCCTAAAAATGTTGCACCAGGTGCCTATTATAAGTGTGGCTCACTTGGACATTAGTCTTCAAACTATCCGAAGCCAAGATGGCAAATTGGGTATGTCCCATTGTGCGAAAAATGTAAAGGATTGGGTCATACTGGAAATCAGTGCCTGTAGCCACAAACCCAAAGCCGCCTGTAAAAATATGTACAAATCATAGCTGAGCATGTTGTACTTGAGTCAAAAGGGGATACAAATGTAAATTGTATCACACTTGAGGAGGAGAGACCTCAAGAAGGGAGTCCAACTTTTGAAGGAGAATGGCCAAACCTCAAAATTTTGAAGGTTGAGACACGCTCAGGTAAGAAGAAGCATGATCCCCAAAGGAGCAAGTACTAATTCTTTGTCTTCATGAAAGGTGAAGAGGCTGCACCTAAAAGCCATTCTTTTTGCTAAAGAAAAGAAGATTCTAGCTAAAGCTAAAGCCAAAGCTTTGCAGAAAGAAATCAATGAAGCAATACAAAGAACTCGGGAAATGAGTTTGGAGGAGGGCAAGAAGACAAAGCCCTTGGTGTTTTTGGCAGATATCAGATCCAAAGTGAAGGATCTAATCCAAGCCGAGGTGTGCAAACCCAAAGAAATTTGGGTTAAGACCGTTAGTACTCCAATCACCATCTTGAAGTGCCCTGAAGTCCAATTTGAATGAGGAGAGATTTCCAACCTGAAGACAAAGGTGAAGAAGGTGAAATCTGGAGGAGTCACTCATTACAATATTGTGGTAGACTTGGCATCTACAAATGCTAACGTCACATTTAAGCAATTGTGGGAGGACAATAAGTTGTACAAGAAGCAGCCAAGTTCAACTCTCAAGAAAGTAAGGGTGATTACTAAGGAAGACTTGCCCACCATTTATTATATTGAACAAGAAGATTTGGGATCTCCCAAAGTGGATTGTAACACCCATTTGTGCATGTATGTGGTATTGTGATATTTAGCTTGGTATAACAAGTACTTGAGAGATATTATTTATATAGACATAAAGGATGGTTCTACATTAGTCATGATTAGCTAAAGTTAGTCATAGCTAAGATAGAGGGGACCTTACTTTAGAGGAAGTGAAAAAGATGATCACCACTATTTTGGATTCTAGTGTGTTGACTTGGTATTATTCTTAGGTGTTTGGCTTTGAGGAAAGAGTTGAGACTCCTAGGCCTGCAAGCCTTTTTGTTATGGATTCTTCTATAGTCTAAGGATAGCCCATGTGAAGGAATCCTTGACTTAGTGGTTGGGTCAAGATAAGATCATATGCTTAGTGGAATATGACCATGTGGATGGATATTCCTTTATACTTTTTGACTTTACTTGACTTTTAGCCTAGTTATTTGAGTTACTCCAATAATTAGTAACTTTGGTGCATAACTATTTCATAAGTATATAAACAAGGGGTGAGGAGGTGCTCATCATCCTTTCATTTGCAACTATCTCTCTCTCATTGAGTTCTCTAGTGATCAATGTCTTGAGTATTGGAGTGTTAGCCTTGGTAGAGTATGATAAAATTGGGGTTCTTTGTCTTCTTGGTCCATGGTGCACCACCATAATAGCCATCAGAGGTTCATCTTGAGTGAGAGACAGGCCGGCTCACATTTTTGGTTTTGTTGCCGGGACCTCTCTAGAACACAAGATAATGTCCCGTGTACAATTTTATATTAGACAGAAGGAGGCTATGAGCTTGCTTGGAGAGAACTTTAGGGGAGGAGAGAGGTGAACTTATGTTAGAGAATTTGTACTCATTTTTATACCATGTTGTTTATTATGATGTCTTTGAGGTGATTTTGTACATCTTGTACACTTGAGAGGATTTGGAGAGATTGTGTGAGGTGGATTGCAGATTTTGGAGATTAAGGTGATTTTGGGCAATATATCTCACGTTTGGTATCTGGACTTGAAATTTATAAGCTTGGGTTTTCTTCAGTTATCACACTTGAAATTATTGCAAGAGGTGCTATGTACACTGGTCTAGAATTTTTGGAAGTTGAGAGGGTAAACTACTCCCGCAACTGCATGCTCTCTGGAAAATTGTATAGAATCTGCCATTTCTTCAATTTCAGTGGATTGTGCTGAAACCTTTCAAGAAAATTCAGTGCATTGTATCCTACATTTTAACCTAAAAATTAGAGAGAGATCATTCTTGAGCAAAGAGTTATAAGTTTTTAAAGTGAGGGGAGTGGTTTTCAGACCAAATTTGAAATATGTATGCTGAATAGAAAGGTGCCTAGGCCAAATTGCTCAATGAAAAGATCTGAGAGTTTGCAAGGATAAACACCATGGATTTGTAATCAAGTGTGCAAAATTTCAAAGGATGATGTACAAGTTGCAAGATTTGATTGACATTGTGAGGAAGGGTCAATTCTAGAGAGTTTAGATTTCATGCATGAGGAGTGTGAGAGCAAAAAAAAGCATGTTTGAGTGTTTAGACTCATCTTGGGAACATGGAGGGTCACCAAGAGTGGAAATTGAGGCTATGCAAGGTTCCCCAAGAGTTTGAGGTGATTTTTGGGGTGGATTTGAGGAAAAGAGAGTTTAGAATAGAATTTAAAGAGAGTGATGAGAGGATCCAAAAACCTGCACCACTTGGAGGAAAGAGTGAGTCTAAGTGTTTTTTATCTAGAGAGTAGAGACATAAGGCAAGTTCATGTCCATTGAATTTTGAGAGCAAGAGATTGAGAGAAAGGAGAGGCTTACTTGACTTGGGTTTGCAAGTTGGACCTTCTTCACCAAGATTAGGAGGGAGAAGATCTAAGACCAAGGAGTTGTGTGAGGTTTGTGGAGTGGAAGGACTTCCAAAAGGACATGAGTGTTCTCAAATAAAATCATTTTTGGAGACTTTGGTGAAGGATCTTAGAGAGAGTCTTAGTACAATTACAGAAATACTACCACCTTCATCAGATAGTTCTGAAGATTAGTGATGGAGATAATCTTTCAACTTATGGATAAACTATCCATGAGAGTTCGATTAATATGCACTCTAGGATTTGATGTTGCTATAGAAATCTTGGAGCAGCTTGAACCTTTTTTGTTTTCTAGAGTGGATTATTCTCAGATGGTGTTACTCATGTATAAACTCTATTAGTTATAGAGTGAAAGAAAAGAAAAGAGAAAAATAAAAAAATGAGAGAAAAGAAAGATAGTGAGCGGTTAAGATAGGGAAACTTCTTGTTTTCTTTGGCAAGGATGGAGAAGATGTGGAGGCCTTTGTGAGAGACTTCAAGGGAGCTTGAATAGGAAACAATGAGAGGAAGAAGAATGAATGGATCTCATTATTACCAGATTTCTTTGAGGACGTAACACTTACATGGTATGAGTCAAAATACCAAAAGAGAGAGAGGAGAGATGAAGAAGAAGAGTCTTGGGAGAGTTTGACTTCAGCACTCATTGAGAACTTTCATCTAGATGAGAGTTATGAGAGATTGATGAGTGACATTACCTTTCTCAAACAAGGAGATGGAGAGAAAGTGAGAGTCTATGTGGAAAGAGTGGAAAAGTTAGAGTCCAGATTTTATATAATATTGAGGAAGAGTGGGGATGATGTGGAGACTACTATGATTGGCATAGGAACTATGCTCACCAAGAATTTTGAGCAAGGGTTGAGACCGCAAATTAGAAGCAAGGTGAGATATGAGAAACCTTCTTCCAAGGTTGAAGCTATCAAGATCTCAATTTGTATGGAGGAGAGTTTGGAAGGGGATGAGTTTGATTTGGTGGTGAAGGAAGTTGTGCATCCTCCTTAAGGCTACAAGTATGATGGAACTTCTGATACTTTGGTGGCAAGGGTTGTACCACAAGTAGAAGTTGCTCTAGTTCTTGCACCTCTACCCAAAATATCCACTTCAAACCATCAGAGAACAACTTGAAGATCAATGTGGTGCAACTATGGGAGAAGAGAGAGGTGGATCAGAATGTAGGTAAAGGGCCTAGGAGTTCTGAAAACTATCTATAGAGAGGAGGCCAACTAGCCAACAATTTCAATGATAGAAATTGTTTTGGTTGTGGAGGAAGATGGCATATCCAAAGGAATTGCCCAAATTCCACCTACCATGGAGGAAGGGGTTATGAGAGAGCCAATAGAGGGAAAGAGGGAGGTAGTGAAACCCAAGTGGCTCCTAATCCAAACAAAGGTAAGAAGATAGCATCTATAGATGTGGTTGAGAGCAAGTACAAGAAGGGAGAGTGCTCAAACTACAAGAGTTTCAATTTGGAGAACAAGAGAGCTTGTTTTGTAAAGGATGTGCACCCTTCTCAAGGATTTACTCCTAGCCAAGGTACTCCTATGCCTACTAGGAGCACTTGCACAAGCACTTCAACACCATCAACAACAAAGACTCCAAGGAAGAAGTTGGGGAAGGAGGACTTCTTGATCTCAAAGTAACAATGAAACTACAATGTCATGGAGGATGGTGGTAGTCACAAGGCTAACATCACAATGGACCAATTGATTACTTTGAATCCTAATTTGTGAAAGGAGTTTAGAGGTGGTTTGAGTTCTACAAGGAGCAAGAGAAAGAAGAAGGAAAAAGCTCTAGTATTGATGGGAGTGGTGGATGCCAAACCAGCATCATGGAAGGCTTGTGAATATGCCTCCAAGATTGATGTGAGAGTAAATGGTCACAACAAAAGTGATGTGAGATGAAATCACCATTGACACTTGAAGAGGCATAGAGAAGGTTAGCTACCCTCAAGTATGGCCCAAATGTTACCAAGGAGGAGAAGGTGAGATTTGAGGAGATTTTCCGCAAGTTCATCTATGTGTTTCCTTTTAGCTACAAGGAGTTGAAGGAAGTTACCTTGGAGAAGTACAAGATAGAGATAGAATCACATGCAAGACCAATCCGCCAAAAGCAGCATTGCACCAGCCCACCAATATCTTTGGTTGTGAAGGAGGAGATTGATAAGCTCTTGGAGGTTAGATTTATCTTTGAGGTGGAGAATTCAGAATGGGTGTCTCCAATTGTGATTGTGAAGAAAAGAATGGCAAGCTTTGAGTATGTGTGGATTACAAGAAGCTCAATGTTGTTACCAAGAAGGATTACTACCCATTACCATTCATTAATGAGATATTAGAGAGGGTTGCAAGTCATGAGAGGTATAGTTTTAGAGATGGTTATAATGGATATAACCAAATCAAGATTGCACCAGAGCATCAACAACTCACCACATTCACCACACCTTGGGAAACTTATGCTTTCAAGGTCATGCCTTTTGGGCTTTGCAGTGCTCTAGCCACATTCCAATGGTTCATGAACAAGGTATTTGAACCTTTCATTGGGAAATTTGTGAGAGACTTTATTGATGACTTTTGTGTCTATGGGAGCAAGGAGGAGCACTTTGAGCACCTAATCAAAGTTTTGCAATGCTTGGATGAGGCAAATGCATCACTCAATCCATAGAAGTGCATTTTTGGATGTGAAGAAGGTCTACTTTTGGGGCATATCATCTCCAAGGCTGGAATAACAGTTGATCTTGAGAAGATGAGGAAAATCTCAGACCTTCCATTCCCTTCAAGCTTGACAAAGTTATGCCAATTCTTGGGAATGGTTGGGTACTATAGGAGGTTCATCTTCTCATTCTCAAACAAGGCTTATGTGTGGTACCTACATTTTTGTTTCTTTTTTGCAATTTGGAAGAAGAATTGTACAGAGAAGTTGAATTGCCCTTGTATGGCTGAAGAAGGCAAAGAAAAGTGTCCTTGGGATGAAACCCAAGGTAACGTGACTTTGGGTCATAGGGTGAGGTACTCAAAATTTCCATGTCTGCATATAACCCAAAGTAAGGAGTCTTTGTATGAGGGGTGCTCAACCCAAGGCGAGGATAGTGTAACAACTTTCCTTTGGGGCGAGACATTCAAGAAGGGACTATTCAAAAACGGTGGTCATTCACGTGAAGGACACTTGATAGTGATAAGAGCATGCAAGAGGTGTGATTTCTTGGTAGAAACTCAAATTGAAGAAAGATGAAGAAGGCGTGACTCTATAAAAATTGGGCTAAAGACAAAGTGATGACAAGCAATTTTCCATTGCCATTAAGAAGTCGTCCTGCATGAGATCATGGGAAGGAAAGTAGAGTTGAAGATGCGCTGGTGTGTTGAGAGGAAATTGAGAGAGTTAATCTAGGAATCAGTAGGCAGAATAGTCCCTAGCCCAGAGTGGAATTGTGAGCCGGCCTGTCTCTCACTCAAGATGAACCTCTGATGGCTATTATGGTAGCGCACCATGGACTTAGAAGGCAAGGAACCCCAACTCCATCATACTCCTCCAAGGCTAACACTCCAAGACTCAAGACATTGCTCACTAGAGAACTCAATGAGGGAGAGATAGTTGCAAATGAAAGGATGATGAGTACCTCCTCACTCCTTGTTTATATACTTGTGAAATAATTACGTACCAAAGTTACTAATTACCATAGTAACTCAAGTAACTAGACTAAAAGTCAAGTAAAGTCAAAAAGTAGAAAGGAATATCCATTCACATGGGCATATTCCCCTAAGCATGTGGTCTTATCTTGACCCAACCACTAAGTCAAGGATTCCTTCACATGGGCTATCCTTGGACTAAAGAAGAATCCAAAACAAAAAGGCTTGCGGGCCCAAGAGTTCTCAACTCTTTCCTCAAAGCCAAAGACCTAGGAATAATACCAAGTCAACACACTAAAATCCAAAATAGTGGTGCTCATCTTTTCTACTTCCTCTAAAGTAAAGTCCACTCTATCTTAGCTATGACTAACTTTAGCTAACCATGACTAATATAGAACCATCCTTTATCTCTATAAATAATATCTCTTAAGTACTTGTAATACCAAGCTAAATATCACAATACCACACACATGAACAAATGGGTGTTACATTTACCCCCAGACTAAGTTTTCACTTTGTCCTCAAAGTGAAGACCTCTCTACCTTCTATGGTATATCTTCAACTTATCATGGTTAAGCCTATCAAAGTGTCTTCCTCCCAACTCCTTGAGATCATAGGTGTAATTGCCCCACACCTTCTCTACTATGAAAGTTCCAAAGTACTTAGGCAAAAACTTCTTTTGCACTCTCTTGAATCGAATGGAATCAAACAACATTACCCAATCACCTTCTTTGAAAGGCTCCACCTTCTTCTTGCCTCGCCTCTTGTCATAGCTCTCCTTTTTTTTCCTTTGGGCTTGCTCCACTCAAACCATAGCAACTGCTCTTGCCTCTTCCAACTCCATGAGTTGATCCTTCTTTGACTTCTCATCACTTCCTTGTGCTTTCTTCAATCTCCTATGAATGCTTTGGAAGGTAGGAAGATCAAAGTGAATAGGTAAGGTAGACTCAACACCAAACACAAATTGAAATGGAGAAAATCCGGTGGAAGTCTTCATGGTTGTCCTATACTCCCACAAACTGCATGAATCCTCTTGTCCCAATGATGTTTAGCCCCCTCCATTTCTGCATCTTTGGCCAACATCATGCACAAGGTCTGATTGGTTCTCTCTGCCAAGCCATTGGAATTTGGCTTATAGGATGTAGTTACTCTATGTGTGATAGAGAAATGTTGTAGCATGGCTGTAGTAATGCTTCATGTAAACTCTCCTCCTCTATCAGAAACTAACTCCAAAGGGCATCCAAACCTAGTGATAATGCGTTCATAAAGAAATCTACCCACTTCATCTTCATTCTTGTTCCTCAATGGTCTAGCCTCAACCCACTTGGTAAGGTAATCAGTAACTACCACAATGTACCAATTGTTCCTTGGGGTTCTATTGAGAGGACCTACAAAATCAATTCCCCACTTCTCAAAAGGTCCTAGCAATGGAATTGATCTAAGTGGTGGAGTGGATGTAGACTTTCTAGCAAAAGCTTGACAAACATGACAAGTTTTGCAATAATCAAGACAATCCTTGAAAATCCCTCTCCAATGGTAACCTACATCTAGAATCTTGAAAGCATTCACCTTTCCTGCAAAGTGTCCTCCACATACTAAACCTTCATGAAACTCCTTTATGAGTAGGATAGACTCTTCCTTACCCACTGCTCTTTGAAGTAGACCATCTGCTCCTTGGTGAAAAAAGAATATCCTCCACCATTGTGTAAGGTCTAGATCTTGCTGCAAGGGCCTTCCTCTCCCAAGCATGCATCCCTTCTGGATAGTTACCTCTTGTCACAAAATCCACAATCTCCTTGTACTCCATTGGAACCTCTTGAGTGACTGAGATTGTCATGAGCTCCTCATCCGGGAAGGAATCATCCACTGGCTCATCTTCATCATGATCATAGGCTCTAGATAACAAATCAGCATTTGCATGTTTCTTTCCTGGCCTATCCTCAATGGTGTAGTCATACTCAGATAAGAGTATCATCCACCTTGCTAGTCTCCCTTCAACATTAGGCTTGTTGAAGATGTACGTCAAAGCCTTGTGATCCGTGACAATGGTGGCTTTCCCTCCAATCAAGTAGTGTCTAAACTTCTTGAGACCAAAGATCATTGCCAACCCTTCTCTCTCTGTGACAGAGTAGTTCTTCTCTGCTGAAACCATCTGCCTACTAGCATAAGCTATTGGATGATCATGCCCATCTTGGTCTAATTGACTAAGAGTGCATCCTATAGCTACATTAGAAGCATCAATGTAGAGGATGAAAGGCTTACTCCAATCAGGTTTAGCAAGAATTGGAGCTACAACAAGGGATTGCTTGAGCTCCTCAAAAGCTTTGAGAGCCTCCTTGTCCTCCAAAATCATCATGTAATCTACACCCTTCTTCATGTAGATGGTCAATTCATAAGCTTTGTTGGAAAATGAGAAGATGAACCTCCTATAGTATCCAACCATCCCCAAGAATTGGTGTAACTTTTTCAAGCTTGAAGGGAATGGAAGGTCTGAGAAGATCAACTGCTATTCCATCCTTGGAGATGATGTGCCCCAAAAGTAGACCTTCTTCACATCCAAAAATGCACTTCTCTGAGTTGAGTGATGCATTTGCCTCATCCAAGCATTGCAAGACTTTGATTAGGTGCTCAAAGTGCTCCTCCTTGCTCCCATAGACACAAAAGTCATCAATAAAGTCTCTCACAAATTTCCCAATGAAAGGTTCAAATACCTTGTTCATGAACTGTTGGAATGTGGCTGGAGCATTGCAAAGCCCAAAAGGCATGACCTTGAAAGCGTGAGTTCCCCAAGGTGTGGTGAACATGGTGAGTTGTTGATGCTCTGGTGCAATCTTGATTTGGTTGTATCCACTATAACCATCTCCAAAACTGTACCTCTCATGACCTGGAACCTCCTCCAAGATCTCATCAATGAATGGCAATGGGTAGTAGTCCTTCTTGGTAAAAGCATTGAGCTTCTTGTAATCCACACATACCCGAAGCTTGCCATTCTTTTTCTTCACAATGACAATTGGAGACACCCATTCTGAATTCTCCACCTCAAAGATAAATCCAGCCTCCTTGAGCTTATCAATCTCCTCCTTCACAACCAAAGATATTGGTGGGCTAATGCGACATTTCTTTTGGCGGATTGGTCTTGCATGTGACTCCACCTCTATCTTGTGCTCCTCCAAGGTGACTTCCTTCAAATCCTTGTAACTAAAAGCAAACACATGGATGAACTTGCGGAAAATCTCCTCAAATCTCACCTTCTCCTCCTTGGTAACATTTGGACCATACTTGAGGGTAGATAACCTTCTCTCTACCTCCTCAAGTGTCAATGGTGATTTATCTGGGTCCTTCAAAACCTCTGGCTTAGGTGCAAAATTCAAAGCACACAAAGGATACACATCTGAATCAGATTCAGATTCATCCTCCTTTGTGGAAGTCTCCTCCTCCATGCTTGTGTCCACACTTGAAGCTCCTTCTTCAGAATCTGATTCCCAATAATCAGAAGATGGGGTATTTGAATGTGAAGTGTTGGTGGTGTTAGTCACAGGAACAGTGACTCTATGGTTTGATGGCCCAATCCTCAAGTACCCTTTGTGCCATCGATCAGTTGTGCGTGCTGCTCTCAACCATGGCCTCCCAAGAAGTAAGTCATAGCTTGAATCCTTCAAGACTTGGAAAGTCATGAGATTTTGAACTCCTATAACTGAAACTACCACCTTATCCATCACTCCTACTGGTCAAACTTGTTGCTTGTTTGCCATGCTCACCACAAATGTTGAAGGTCTTGAGGGTATCATACCCAACTTCTTCATCAACCTTTATGACATGGCATTCAATGCTGATCCTCCATCAACCAATGCATCCTTGATGTTGTGACCATTCACTCTCACATCAATCTTGGAGGCATATTTACAAGCCTCCCATGGTGCTGGCTTGGCATCCACCACCCCCATTGATATTGGAACTTTTGCCTTCTTCTTCTTCTTGCTCCTTGTAGAACTCAAACCACCTCTAAGCTCCTTTCTCAAGGTAGGGTTCAAAGTGATCAATTTGCCCACTGTGATGTTAGCCTTGTGACTACCAACATCCTCCAACACATTGTAGTTCCATTGTTGCTTTGAGATCAAGAAGTCCTCCATCCCTAACTTCTTCCTTGGAGTCTTTGTTGTTGATGGTGTTGAGGTGCGAGTGCTCCTAGTACACATAGGAGTATCCTTGCTTGAAGTAAATCCTTGAGAAGAGTGAACATCCTCTGCAAAACAAGCTCTCTTCTTCTCTTGTGCCAAAAGCTCCAAATTAAGACTCTTGGAGTTTGAGCACTCTCCCTTCTCACACTTGCTCTCAACCACATCTATGGATGCTATCCCCTTACCTTTGTTGGGATTAGGAGCCACTTGGGTTTCACTACCTCCCTCTTTCCCTCTATTGGCTCCCTCATAACCCCTTCCTCCATGGTAAGTGGAATTTGGGCAATTCCTTTGGATATGGCCTCTTCCTCCACAACCAAAACAATTTCTATCATTGAAATTTTTGGCTGGTTGGCCTCCTCTATATGGATAGTTTCCATAACTCCCAGGCCCTCTCCCTACATTCTGATCCACCTCTCTCTTCTCCCATAGTTGCACCACATTGATCTTGAGATCCGCAAGTTGTTCTGTGATAGTTTGAAGTGGATCTTTTGGTGGAGGTGCAAGAACTGGAGCAATTTCTACTTGTGGTGCAACCCTTGTCACCAAAGTATCAGAAGTTCCACCATACTTGTAGCCTTGAGGAGGATGCACAACCTTCTTCACCACCAAATCACTCTCATCCCCTTCCAAACTCTCCTCCATACGAATTGCAATCTTGATAGCTTCAACCTTGGAAGAAGGTTTCTCATATCTCACCTTGCTTCTAATTTGTGGTCTCAACCCTCCCACAAAATTCTTGGTGAGCATGGCCCCTATGCCAATCATTGTAGTCACCACATCATCCCCACCTTTCCTCAACACTATGCGAAATCTGGACTCTAACTTTTCCACTCTTTCCATATAGACTCTCACTTTCTCTCCATCTCCTTGCTTTAGAAATGTCACCTCACTCATCAATCTCTCATAACTCTCATCAGGAAGAAAGTTCTCAATGAGTGCTGAAGTCAAAGTCTCCCAAGACTCCTCTTCCCCATCTCTCCTCTCTCTCTTTTGGTATTCTGACTCATACCATGTAAGTGCTGCATCCTCAAAGAAATCTGGTAATAATGATGCCCACTCATTCTTCCTCCTCTCATTTTTTCCTATGCAAGCTCTCTTGAAGTCTCTCACAAAGGCCTCCACATCTTCTCCATCCTTGCCAAAGAAAACCGGAAGTTTCCCCATCCTAACCTCTCACTATCTTTCTTTTCTCTCAATTTTTTTCTCTTTTCTTTTCTCTCACTTTATAACTAATAGAGTTTATACATGACCAACACCATTTGAGAGTAATCCACCCAAGGGAACACAAAAGGTTCAGGTTGCTCCAAGATTTCTATAGCAACATCAAATCCTAGAGTGCATATTAATCGAACCCTCATGGATAGTTTATCCATAAGTTGAAAAATTATCTCCATCACTAATCTTGAGAACTAGCTGATGAAGGTGGTAGTATTTCTGTAGATGTACTAAGACTCTCTCCAAGATCCTTCACCAAAGTCTCCAAAAGTGCTTTTACTCCACTACACTCATGTCCTTTTGGAAGTCCTTCTACTCCACAAACCTCACACAACTCCTTGGTCTTAGATCTTCTCCCTCCTAATCTTGGTGAAGAAGGTCCAACATGCAAACCCAAGTTAAGTAAACCTCTCCTTTCCCTCAATCTCTTACTCTTAAAGGTCAATGGACATGAACTTGCCTTATGTTTCTTCTCTCCACACAAAAAGCACTAAGACTCACTCTTTCCTCCAAGTGGTGTAGGTTTTTGCATCCTCTCAACACTCTCTTCAAATTCTATTGTAAACTCTCTTTTCCTCAAATCCACCCCTACAATCACCTCAAACCCTTGGGGAACCTTGCATAATCTCAATTTCCACTCTTGATGGCCCTCCATGTTCCCCAGATGAATCTAAACACTCAAACATGCTTTTTGTTGATCTCAAACTCCTCATGCATGAGATCTCCACTCTGCAGAATTGACCCTTCCTCACAATGTCACTCAAATCTCCCAACCAGTATGTTCCAGTCCTCTGAAATTCTGCACACTTGATAACAACTCTAGGATATCTCTCCCTGCAAAATTTCAGATCTTTTCATTGAGCCATTTGGCCTAGACACCTTTCTATTCAGCACACAAATTTCAGATTTGGTCTCAAAACCACCCCCCTCACTTCAAAAACTCATAATTCCTTGCGCATGAACGATCTCTCTCTATTTTTTTGTGGCAGCAAGTAGGATACAATGCACTGAATTTTCTTGGAAATGTTCAAGACAATTCACTGAAAATTGAAGAAATGGCAGACTCTGTACAATTTTCCAAAGAGCATGCAATTGCGGGAGCACTTTACCCTATCAACTTTCAAAAATTCTAGCCCAATGCGCATAGTAGC
This sequence comes from Lunularia cruciata, assembly GCA_948567375.1. Classification (NCBI taxonomy): domain Eukaryota; kingdom Viridiplantae; phylum Streptophyta; class Marchantiopsida; order Lunulariales; family Lunulariaceae; genus Lunularia; species Lunularia cruciata. The sequence continues at coordinate 14,698,638 of OX419760.1, forward strand.
TCTCACAATAATTTCAAGTGTGCTAACTGAAAAATAACCCAAGCTATCATGTGTAGAAATTTCAAGTCCAGATCTCAAACTTGAGATTTTGCCCAAAATCACCTTAATCCCTAAAATCTGCAATCCACCTCATACAATCTCTCCAATTCCTCTCATGTGTACAAGATGTACAAAACCATCTCAAAGACATCATAATGAACTATAGGGTATACAAATGGATCTTAGTTCTCTAACATAAGTTCAGCCCTTTCCTCTCCTAATGTTCTCTCCAAGTGAGCTCTCCTAGCCTCCTTCTGCCTAATGTAGAATTGAACGCGGAACATTATCTTGCCTTCTAGAGAGGTCCTGGCAACGGAACCAAAAATGTGAGCCGGCCTGTCTCTCACTCAAGATGAACCTCTGATGGCTATTATGGTAGCGCACTATGGACTAAGAAGGCAAGGAACCCCAACTCCATCATACTCCTCCAAGGCTAACACTCCAAGACTCAAGACATTGCTCACTAGAGAACTCAATGAGAGAGAGATAGTTGCAAATGAAAGGATGATGAGTACCTCCTCACTCCTTGTTTATATACTTGTGAAATAGTTACGTACCAAAGTTACTAATTACCATAGTAACTCAAGTAACTAGACTAAAAGTCAAGTAAAGTCAAAAAGTAGAAAGGAATATCCATTCACATGGGCATATTCCCCTAAGCATGTGGTCTTATCTTGACCCAACCACTAAGTCAAGGATTCCTTCACATGGGCTATCCTTGGACTAAAGAAGAATCCAAAACAAAAAGGCTTGCGGGCCCAAGAGTTCTCAACTCTTTCCTCAAAGCCAAAGACCTAGGAATAATACCAAGTCAACACACTAAAATCCAAAATAGTGGTGCTCATCTTTTCTACTTCCTCTAAAGTAAAGTCCCCTCTATCTTAGCTATGACTAACTTTAGCTAACCATGACTAATATAGAACCATCCTTTATCTCTATAAATAATATCTCTTAAGTACTTGTAATACCAAGCTAAATATCACAATACCACACACATGCACAAATGGGTGTTACAGAACAAAGAAAGATGGGAGGACATAAGAAGAACTCCGAATTCGCAATGAGAAATCATACAATTCGGCGGTTAGATGTGATCACAAGAATTGAGGTCTTGAGCAGGCTTTGGATCACATTCTTGGCATGGAACTAGAATGTTAGCTTTCCAGGCTTCATGATTGAGATCATCAAGAGTAAGTGTCTTGATGGCCCTAAGGAAGAGGAGAAGAGAGTTACCATTCAAAGAGAAGTTCATTCCAGACGGAAGGCAAAGTGGGGAGCAGGACCAAGTAAGGTAATAGAAGAGGAGGATGGAAGTTCAAGGAGCAAAGAATCCATTCTTATAAGGTGACAACGGCTTAGATGGTGAGTGTTGAGTGAGGAAGAGGTAAAGAAGGAGATAAGTCCGCAAGTCGAGGTAACTTTGAGTGAAGGAGTCGAGTACATGCAAGAAGTGGTGTGCACATTTTTAGTAAAGTTAGAGCATAGGAAGAAGGAGATGCAGTCAAAGTGTTCGGAGGTGAAGACTGTGTTGCAAGTGTTAGCTTGATTAGAAGAAGAGAACTGGGAATTAAAGAAGAGTAAAATCCAAGGTGAGGAGGAAAAGGAAGTAGTACGAGTAGATGCAGTAGTATAGAATCAAGTGATTGAGAACTTGAGGAGAGAAGCAAGGGATAGGGAAGAACTAATAGAGCAGAATGTCATAGCGAGGGAAAGACAAGGAGCTGAGTATGAAATCTTGAAGTAGCAGTTTGCTGATTTGAGATTAGAAATTATCCATGCTATGGCGAGAGTAACAAAAAAAGAGCAAGAGCTCAATAGGGTGATGGAGAGTGTAGAGGAGAAGAAGCAGTTGTGGCAAAGAGAGTTGATAGTGAGATACAGAGAGGAAGAAAGGTTGAGAGAGTTACTTTGCAATCAAGAGGAAAAGATTGTGCAAAAGGAGAAGGAGAAGAAAGCTATGAAAGCCAAGTTCAAAGCGGAATTGGCAATGAACAGAGAAGATTGGCTTGCAGATCAAGAACAAGAGAGGAAAACAAGATTGGAGTCATTGAAGGAGATTGTGATCAAGATGAATGCGATGCTAAGTACAGAGGCTAGCATGCGCATTGAAGAAACAAGACTGCACAAGTTGAAGTTGTTGGTGTAGGAGACGAGGAGGAGAAATATGAAGGACAAAGACTTGAATGCCTTACTCATCAATCTAAGAACTAATGTAGATAGAAATATATTGGAGGTAGAAGAAAATATCACAATTAGATTAGACTTAGTAAAATTAGAGATAGATAAACTTTGGAAGGATATCAGAGCAAAACCCAAAGTAGATAACAAAAGAGTGCAGATGTCTTTGGAGTTACCATTGGAGACATTGGAGAAGAGTGGGTTGGGAGATAAGGAGTTAGATAGATTATCCACTAGTGGAATTGCAGATCAGGAAAGAGAACTATTAGAATTGGCATAGGAATTAGGATTATGAAACCCAAGGATAGAGTAGTAGTGAGTGAAGTTAATTCAAGATTGGGTTTGAAAGCCGGGGAAGAAGTAGACATCGGATTGGATTAGTGACAAATTTGAGATCTAAAGAGGTAGATATGAAGAGGTGCATTGTCATTTTGGATCTGCAGGTTAGAAGAGTTGTTGGGAGTTGTTGGTATTTTTGTTAGAATAGTCGTTTGCTTCACTATTTGAGAGTGGCATTTGTAGTCTTATGTTGTTTAGTGCTCATAATTTTTGAGAATAGATAAAGCAAAGTGCTGTGAAGAAGTGCTCGTCGCTTGAGCTTGATTCTGAGTATCAACTTTGTGTCTATGTTTGTGAGTGTGTGGAGAAATTTGAAGTGTAAGTAAGTGTGTCTATGGATATTGGATTCCGCAGCCTTGATCTTCATTTTGTGTGTTTGATCCTGAGTGAAGTGCAATCAAAGCAATGCCTTGATAGACCTGAGAGGAATTGTAGTGTTGGTAGTATTCTGCATTTGTGAGTGTTGTGTGAAGTTGATGTGAAACAATTTTGATCAAGGAAGTTATGCCTTCAGTGGAGGGGTGGAACACAATTCTGAGGCAAAGTCATTTTGTAGTGAAGTGCCATTTTTGGGAGAGCTTGAATCATTACAATCAAGATTGTTTGGAAAGATTTGATGGAGTTGTGATTAAGAAGTGTTAATCTATGACGAGATTGCAAATCAATGCTTGTCACTCTCTTCTAGGTGTGGTTTATACCTGAGAGATTAAAGATGCAACCAAGAAGAACTACATTGTGACATTTGACTTTATATTTGGACATTTTTGACCTGTATCTCTACAGGAACAAACTTTACTTACTCGATGACCACAGAGCCGGGTTGTCACATTATGCATTGACCATCTACATAAGAAGAGTGTAGATTATATGGTGATTTTAGAAGACAAGGAGGCTCTGAAAGCTTTTGAGGAGCTCAAGCAATCCCTTGTTGTAGCTCCAATTCTTGCTAAACCTGATTGGAGTAAGCCCTTCATCCTTTACACTGATGCTTCTAATGTAGCTATAGGATGAACTGTTAGTCAATTAGACCAAGATTTGCATGATGATCGAATAGCTTATGCTAGTAGGCAGATGGCTTCAGTAAAGAAGATCTACTTTGTCATAGAGAGAGAAGGATTGGCAATGATCCTTGGTCTCAAGAAGTTTAGACACTACTTGATTGGAGGAAAAAGCCACCATTGTCACAGATCATTAGGCTTTGAAGTACATCTTCAACAAGCCTAATGTGGAAGGGAGATTAGCAAGGTGGATCATACTTTTGTCTGAGTATGACTACACCATTGAGGATAGACTAGGGAAGAAACATGCAAATGTAGATTTGTTATCTAGAGCCTATGATCATGATGGAGATGAACCAGTGGATGATTCCTTCCTAGATGAGGAGCTCATGAGAATCTAAATCACTCAAGATGTTCCAATGGAGTACAAGGAGATTGTAGATTTTGTGACAAGAGGTAACTATCCATAAGGGATGCATGCTAGGGAGAAGAAGGCCCTTGTAGCAAGATATAGACCTTACACAATGATGGAGGATATTCTTTTTCACCAAGGAGCAAGTGGTCTACTTCAAAGAGCAATGGGTAAGGAAGAGTCTATCCTACTCATAAAGGAGTTTCATGAAGGTTTAGTATGGGGAGGACACTTTGTGGGAAAGGTGACTGCTTTCAAGATTCTAGATGCAGATTACCATTGGGGAGGGATTTTCAAGGATTGTCTTGATTATTGAAAAATTTGTCATGTTTGTCAAGCTTTTGATAAAAATTCTACATCCACTCCACCACTTAGATCAATTCCACAGCTAGGTCCTCTCAATAGAACTCCGAGGAACAATTGGTACATTGTGGTAGTTACTGATTACCTTACCAAGTGGGTGAGGCTAGACTATTGAGGGACAAGAATGAAGATGAAGTTGGCAGATTTCTTTATGAATGCATTATCACTAGGTTTGGATGCCCTTTGGAGTTGGTTTTTGATAGAAGAGGAGAGTTTACAAGAAGCATCACTACAGTCATGCTACAACATTTCTCTAGCACACATAGATTAACTATATCCTATAAGCCAAATTCCAATGGCTTGGCAGAGAGAACCAATCAGACCTTGTGCATGATGTTGGCCAAAGATGCAGAAATAGACAGGGCTAAACATCATTGGGACAAGAGGATTCATGCGGTTTTGTGGGAGTATTAGACAACCATGAAGACTTCCACTGGATATTCTCCATTCCAATTGGTGTATGGTATTGAGTCTACCTTACCTATTCACTTTGATCTTCCTACCTTCCAAAGCATTCATAGGAGATTGAAGAAAGCCCAAGGAGGTGATGCAGAGAAGTCAGGGAAGGAACAACTCATGGAGTTGGAAGAGGCAAGAGCATTTTCTATGGTGCGAGTGGAGTAAACCCAGAGAAAACAAAAGGAGAGCTATGACAAGAAGCAAGGCAAGAAGAAGGTGTAGCCTTTCAAAGGAGGTGATTGGGTGATGTTGTTTGATTCTATTCGATTCAAGAGAGTACAAAAGAAGTTTTTGCCTAAGTACTTTGGACCTTTCATAGTGGAGAAGGTATGGGGAAATTACACCTATGATCTCAAGGAGTTGGGAAGAAGACACTTTGATAGGATTAACCAATATAAGTTGAAGATGTATCATAGAAGGTAGAGAGACCTTCACTTTGAGGACAAAGTGAAAACTTAGTCCGGGGGTAAATGTAACACCCATTTGTGCATGTATGTGGTATTGTGATAATTAGCTTGGTATTACAAGTACTTGAGAGATGTTATTTATATAGAGATAAAGGATGGTTCTACATTAATCATGATTAGCTTAAGTTTTTCATAGCTAAGATAGAAGAGACCTTACTTTAGAGGAAGTGGAAAAGATGAGCACCACTATTTTGGATTCTAGTGTATTGACTTGGTATTATTCCTAGGTGTTTGGCTTTGAGGAGAGAGTTGAGAACTCTTGGGCCCATAAGCCTTTTTGTTTTGGATTCTTTTATAGTCTAATGATAGCCCATATGAAGGAATCCTTGACTTAGTGGTTGGGTCAAGATAAGATCACATGCTTAGTGGAATATGCCTATGTGGATGGATATTCTTGTGGGGCCTACATTTTTTGTTTTTTTAAATGTAACAAAGAAGAAGTGTATAGAGAAGTCGGATTGTGCCTGTATGGCCAAAGAAGGCGAAGAAAAGAGTCTTGAGGATGAAACCCAAAGTAAAGTGACTTTGGGTCATGAGGCGAAGTACTCGGAAATGCCTTGTCAGCATACAACCCAAAGTAAAGTGTCTTTGTATCGGGGGAGCTCAACTCGAGGCAAAGACAGTCTAACAACCTTTCATCGGGGCAAGAAATCCAAGAAGCGATCGTTCAAAAACCAGCGGCCCATACATGCAAAGGTTGATTGACAATGACAGGTGCATGCAAGAGGTGTGATTTCTTGGTAGAAACTCAAAGTGAAGAAAGACAAAGAAAGTGCAACTCTATAAAAATCAAACTTGCAACGACAAAATGTCGAGTAATTTTCCTTCGCCGTTGAGAAGTCATCTTGTAGGTGATCATGGGAAGGGAAATAGAGTTGGAATCGCATAAGTGTGTAAGGGAGAAGTCACGAGAGTGAAATCGGGAGATAGTGAGAAGGCAGAAGAGATGGGAGGAGGAAAGAAGAACTCTGAATTTGTAGTGAGAAATCATGCAATTTGGAGGTTAGATGTGATCGCTAGGATTGAAGTCTTGAGCCGACTTTGGATCACTTTCTTGGCATGGAATTGGAATGTGAGCTTTCCAGGTTTCATGACAAAAATCATCGAGAGCAAGTATCTCGATGGACCCGAGGAGGAAGAGAAGAGAGGAAATCTGGCTCGCTAGACAGAGTAGGATTGGAGACTCATACTTAGGAAGGAAGCAGGCTCGGAGCAGGAGGCCATGTTTTTGGAGAAGGGAGAGATAGCTTAAGAGAATCAAGAGGTGAGAGATGCATTCTTGTCAAAGCAGACAAAGAATGGGTACAAAGTTGAGAGCTACAAATACCCTTTGAAGAGAGGAATTGTGACTGGACTGATGGCCATCCTAAAGCCAGAGAGAACCACATATGTGATGAAATACCAAGCGGTGTTCTTTCACAAGTTATTTGTAGGAGAACCAATCAATTGGGCAAGGTGTTTCCATGGGAGGACAAGGCAAATTTTGGGCTAAATTTGTTTTGGGCTAAATTTGTTGAACTTGGCGGAGCGAACTCGGATGGTGTCGCCCTTCCATCCTGATTTGAGAAAGGAGTTTGATGTCAAGGAGCAACAATACATCTTGCAAATCAGGAGCACCAACAACAACTACATGAAGACAGGGAAGAACATGGAGATCGCAGTGAGTACCCCGAATACGAAGAAGAGAAGTCGGCAGTGCAAAGCCGAAGACACGAAGAAACCTCGGAAGACCAAGAAAGGCAACCCGAGACGAGGTATGGTGGTGATCGAGTCGGAGGATGAAGACTCGGAAGGTGATGCCGAGCTCAAGACTGAAGACTTGGAACACAAGGAGGAGCCTGAGCTAACACTACTGAGTGGAGATACGAGTAGCAATAGCGATGAAGGAGGAGAGATGACATCGGTGCCGGCAGCTGAAGAAGAAGAAGAAAAAGAAGTGCAGGCAGAATTTGAAACCGAGGGCAATACACAATTGGAAGATGAAGTAACTGAGCCCAAAGAGACAAAGATCGTAGTATGAAGAGGAGTTCGCTCAAGACAGAAGGCAAAGTGGGAAGCAACTCCGAGTATGGTGAAGGAAGAAGCACCTAAAAGCTCCGGAAGCGAGGCGTCTATTCCGATACGACAACTACTGAGAAGGCGACTATCGAGAGAAGAAGAAGTAAAGAAGGAGATCACTCCACAGGTTGAAGTAGTTGCCAGTGATGGAGTGGAGTACCTGCAAGAAGTTGTGTGCCCATTGTTAGTAAAGCTAGAGTACCGAAAGAAGGAGATGCAATCGACTTGTCCAGAGGTGAAGACTATGTTGCACATATTTAGCAAGACTGGAAGAAGAAAACTCGGAGTTGAAGAAGAGTATAACCCAAGGTGAGGAGGAAAGAGAAGTACTGCAAGCGGAGGCAGTAGTGAGAAGTCAGGTAATTAAAGACCTGAAGAGAGAAGTGAATTATCGAGAGGATCTTGTGAAGAAGAGTAACATAGCAAGGGAGAGACAAGTAGCTGAGTATGAGATCTTGAAGCGGCAGTTTGCTGATTAAAGAGTAGAGGTTATCCATGCTATGGCGAGAGTAGCTGCAAAGAATCAAGAGCTCAATAGGGTAATGGAGAGTGTCAAGGAGAAGAAGCAACTTTGGCAGCAAGAGTTGGCAGCAAGAGTTGGCAGCACAATATAGAGAAGAAGACAAATTACAAGAGTTACTTTGTAATCAAGAGGACAGAGTTGTACAGAAGGAGAAGGAAAAGGAGTCGGTGAAAGCCGAGTTTGAGGCAGAGTTGGCGATATACCGAGAGGATTGGCTTGCAGATTGGGAACGTGAAAGGAAGACGAGATTGGAGCCTTTGAAGGAGATAGTCCTCCGGATGAATGCGATGTTAAGTACGGAGGCCAGCATTTGGATTGAAGAGACGAGGTTGCACAAGTTGAAGTTGTTGGTGCAAGAGATGAGGCAAAGACAGGCAAAGGATATAGATATGAATGCCTTGTTAATTAGTCTCAGAACTTGTGTAGATAGAAAGGTCTTAGAGGTAGAAGATAACATTTCAATTAGATTAGACTTAGTGAAAATAGAGATAGAAAAGCTTTGGAAAGATGTTACAGCAAAACCCAAAGTAGATAACATAGGAGTACAAATGTCTTCGGAGTTACCGGTGGAGACATTAGAGAAGAGTGGGTCAAGAGATGAAGAGTTAGATAGATTACCCACTAGTGGAATTTCATATCAAGAAAGAGAATTGTTGGATCTAGTAGAAGAAGTAGAAGATATGAAACCCGAGGACAGAGTAGTAGGAAGTAAAGTTACTTCGGGTTCGGGTTTGAAAGCTGATGACAAAGTAGACATCAGATCGGATTAGTAACAGTTTTTGAGATTTGAAGAGGCAGATATGAAGAGGTGTATTGTCATTTTGGATCTATAGGTTTGAAGAGTTGTTGTAGAACAATATAGTTGTTAGAACTGTCGATTTGTTCACTACTTAAGAGTGGTATTTGCAGAGAAATGATGTTCAATGCTCATAATTTCTGAGAATAGATAAAGCAAAGTGCTGTGAAGCAGTGCTCGTCGCTTGAGCTTGATTCCGAGTATCAACTTTGCAATTGTGTTTGTGTTTGGAGAAATTTGAAGTGCAAGTCAGTGTGCTTGTTGGATGTTGGATTCTGCAGCCTTGATCTTCATTCTGTGTTTGATCCTAAGTGAAGTGCAATCGGAGCAATGCCTTGACAGATCTGAGAGGAATTGTAGTGTTGGTAGTATTTTGCATTTGTGAGTGCAATGCAAAGTTGATGTGAAGCAATTTTGATAGAGGAAGTTGTGCCTTCAATGGAGGGGTGGAACACAATTCTGAGGCAAAGTTGTTTTGCAGTGAAGTGCCGTTTTTGGGAGAGCCTAAATCATCACAATCAAGATTGTTTGGAAAGATTTGATGGAGTTGTGATAAGAAGTGTGAATTCGTGACAAGACTGTGAATCAGTGCTTGTTACTCTCTTCTGGGTGTGGTTTCTACCGGAGAGATTAAAGACGCAACCAAGAAGAACTACATTGTTACTTTGCTTCGTATTTGGAAATTTTTGACTTGTATCTCTGCGGGAATGAACTTTACTTACCTGATTACCGCAAAAGTGATATTTGCCGGGTTGTCACATGATTTTTGGCACCGCTGCTGAGGATACAAATCTCGGAAGTAGAAGAATACAAAGACAAATTTGAAACTGGGTATCAACCCAATATGAATGTCCGCATCGAGAGAACAACAAGAAGAGAGAGCTCAAAGACAAGCACTTCAACATGAAGAAGACGAACGTCTGAACGTCCCATCCACTGTTGACAAAACCAAACATGAGGCGTTGGACTTTCAACTTCTTCACGAAGTGCAAGAAGCCCTGCGAGAACTTGATCACAAGAAACATGAAGGTGGTTGGCAAGGCTACTTTGCATCTCCCTCTTCTTCCAAGAAGAAGAAAGAATTGAGTGGGCAAACATATGCATTGCGGCCTAGTACTCCGACTTCCCCTAGAGTTGTAAAGGAAGTTGTGTCCTTGAAGAACTTTGTTTGAGAAAAGACATCACAAACACTTACTGAAGACGAGTGTCAACATCTTCTACGAATGATTCCTCAATTGTCCCAAAGGAATTTTGAAGAACCAATCAAAGGTGTTGATCCTAAATCTTCCACTTGGGTTGAAGTCAACACCCTCATAGCAAAAACTGTTGAAGAAGACCCCACCTTGAATTTGACAAATTGGAACCCCTAGGCTGACAACACGGCGTTGATACCAGCCAATCCTTCAGTTCCATCAAGTTCAGCACTACCTCAGCCAATCCCAGTGCATCAAACAATGACTTTGTTGCCTGTCACCCGACACGCCTATCAGAAGTACAAGGGGACAGAACAAGACAAAGACCCTGATGAATTCATTGAAGAATTCGAAGTCATCCCCTTAGCTAACAAGGAGCATGACTTGGCGGATTGACTAAGAATTTTCCCAAGTTTGCTCCAAACGAAAGCTCGGAGTTGGTACACCCATGTGACCCAGGAGGGGTTTGTGCCAGCGGACTCGGTAGACTTGAGAAAAAACTTCCTGGAACGATTCTGGGAGGTTGATTACGACACGAGTGTCTTCGTGGCACTAAAAAATTTAGACCAAGGCAAGAAAGAGAAGTTGAGAGACTACTTTGAGCGGTTCATGGCACTATTGAACTAAGTTCCCAAGCAATCGGGGGTAGTGGGTTACTCCAATGCCCAAGCCATTACCTGGTTCCTTGGGGGACTTTCACCAGAGATACAAATCTTTGCAAGGGAAAGGAATGTAACTTCCTTTGACAAAGTACTCAAACAGTTGCTCGTTACGAGGCGGCCCACTCTCACTCTGCCGGTAACCAGAGAAATTGGGGGAAGAAAGGCAAGAAGCCCAGAAGGAAAGCTTCACGTAGTACATCCCCTTCTTTGGAAAAATCTTCCATGTCTTTGAGATCTTCTTTGGAATCCAAAGAAGAATCAAAGCCAAGACGAGTTAGAAGACGTGGAAGCAAGAAACCAGTGACTCCTCCAATAAAGAGTGTAAATAAGGCAGATACCAAGCTGGATGCCCTCATCAAGGAGTTTTTGGATTTCAAGATCCAGATGATTTGGGCCAAAGACAGAAGGAAGGCCCCAACATTTGGGAGATCAAATGTATGGTGCACTGCATGTGGCAAATCAGGCCACACAAACACAGACTGCAATACTCGTAATGCATTCCCGGTGCAGCAAATTGATTGGGTTCCGGGATGGAACCAAGATGAGGACAAAGAGGTTGTGTACCAGACACAAGAAGTACAACCTCAAGCAAGCACATCATACCAAGGTCCAAGGTTTGGACCAAGGGAGTATAACCCCAATGCTCCTCCATGAAGACCACCAATGAGCAACCAGAATCACCCTCAGAATGTTGCACCCGGAGCCTATTATAATTTTGGCTCAATGGGACATTGGTCTCCAAACTGTCCCGAGCCAAGAAGGCAAATCGGGTACGTTCCCCTGTGTGGAAATTGTAAAGGATCGGGGCATACAGGCAACCAATGTCCTCACCCACCGAACCCAAAGCCGCCTGTAAAGTATGTACAGACCCCCGCTGAGCGTGTAGCAATTCAGCCAAAGGGAGATACTAATGTAAATTGTATCACTCTTGAGGAAGAAAGACCTCAAGAAGGAAGTCTGGCCTTGGAAGGACAATGGCCGGACCTTGAAATTTTGAAAGTTGAGACACGCTCCAGCAAGAAGAAGAGTGATCCCAAAGAATTGAGTACGACCTCGTCGTCTTCCAGAAAGGCAAAGAGACTGTGCCCAAAGGCAATTCTTTCCTGCCAAGGAGGAAAAGATCCTCACAAAAGCAAAAGCTAAAGCCTTGCAAAAAGAACTAAAGGAGGCACTACTCAGGACTTCAGATATGAGTCTGGAAGGGGAGACAAAGACGAAGTCTCCAGTTTTTTTGATAGACATCCAATCCGAAGTAAAGGGTCTGATCCAAGCCAAGGTAGGCCAACCCAAGGAACCTTGGGTTAAGACCATTAGCAAGCCTGTTACCATTTTGAAGCATCCCGAAGTCAAGAGGGAACATGGAGAGACTTTGGACCCAAAGCCAAAGGCAAAGATGGTCAAATTGGGAGGAGTTCCCCAATACGATATTGTAGCAGATCTAGCAGCCACAAATGCCAACATTACATTCAAGCAATTGTGGAAAGATAACAAGCTGTATAAGAGGCAGCTAAATTTGGCACTCAACAAGGTGAGGTCGATGTCAAAGAAGGACCTGCCTGCTATCTATCGTATTGAACAAGAAGATTTGGGATCTCTCGAGGTAGACGCGGAGATTGTAGGGTGCATGATCACATCGATACCCATTGACTCTGGGTCCGGTGTGAACATCATGACCAAAGATACTGCAAATTGACTTGGTATCACACGTTTGAACCAACACCCCGAGTGTTGAAGTTTGCAGACCAAACTAGGAGACGGCCTTTGGGCATGCTGTCAAACATCACTACGATCATTGGAGGGGTACCCTTCAAGTTGAACTACATTGTGTTGCAACCAGTGACAAAGACTGGTTTCTCCATTGATTGGAAGACCTTGGTTGTATAGCGCCCAAGTTGTGGTGGATTGGCATCAACAGAAGTTAAGATTCAAGGACATCTCATCCAAAGATCAGAAGCTGGTGACTATGAGTTGGACAAAAGTTCCCCACCTCAGGGAAACAAGTTTTTCGGAAGAGGAGGACGAATCCAAAGACTCATCGTCTTTGTCCTCAGATGAATCCAAAGACGAAGTCCAAGTTAATTACTTGGAATGCTACGAGGGGGATGTTGAAGACGAAGACCCATATGACCTCACCTCGGGTGAACCTGACTTGGAGGAAGGGGGTTTGATGGCAGCTCGCCTTGGATTAAGCCGAGTAAGCCATGTTGAAGGTGTCATCAACCCCGATGACTGTCAAGATGTTTCATTAACTGAAGGAAAAATTTTGAAAATCTCAAAGACAGTCACTTCAAAGGAGTTGGCAGGATACACTGCCCTGTTTATAGAATTCCAAGATGTATTCACCTGGTCTATTGATCAAATGTGGGGTATTCTACAAGAATTTGGAGAACACCGGTGTCGTAGGGAACGTTTGGTCTCGAGAGTGCGCCAAGCACATGGCTGCTTGTGCTTAGTTTTCCCTACTGTCCTTCTTTTGGGTCTTTCCCATAGACTGACATTCCTTCCCTACTCCTGGTTTGTCGGGAATTTGTCTCTATATGAACCTGTTGTTTCAGTTTCCCTAAGGTTGGCTCTCCCTGATGGTTTTGTTTTATCCTTGACTTTCATAAAATTAATCTTGTCATGCTAGTCTGGTGTTATGGTTTCTACCTCTGCCTGGTCTCATATTCTATTTTCACATCAGGTTCAAGCTATGGTTCGGGATCTGGCAGTTCATAGACCTAGGTCAGGTGGCCCTTTAATAAAATAAAAGAAACAACAACTGAGTGATCTAACCAAACATAAACCCGGGCATCCAGATCATTTACTTAGGCTATTCACATGGACCGGACTGAGAGTTCCTAGAATGGAGTTTTCCTCAACTCTAGTCACAATTCATAACACAATCCGCTTCCAAGATTCATCATTCACAGGAGTTTCAACAACAACGTTCACAAGGTTGGATAAGTCAAATAGTTCTAGTCAAGACAATGCCTGCCCTAAGGTTGCAACTGATCATCAACTCAGCCGGCAGTTCACATATATTCTGTCCAACAGCAGGCAAGGCAATTCACCCTCCAAACCTCTTCATTCTCCTATGCCCTGTTTTGCATATCAGATTCACTCCATTCAGACAGGCCAACCAACTTCAAATATTTCTTGCCTTTGTTCCAGATGAGCTGAGCCACCTCGAAATTCTCCTCCTTTTCTTCCTGACTAGCTCCTATCACTGCCTGTTCAGTCACTCTTCACAACATCTTCCCAAAAAAATTATATCTTTCTTCTTCACTCCTATCCTCACCTTCGGGAGATTATCCTTTGGCAACTTCTGCAGCAAATCCCCTTCAGACCTGCAAAAATTCCTCTCCAATTCTGTCCCTCAACACTCTGTCAACATTTTCACACTGAAATCTCTCTTCCTCAGCCTGTTCTCACCTTCGTGAGAGTTTCTTTTGCTACTCTTGCAGCCTGCCCTTCAGACCTGCGAAAATTCTCTTTCCAATTCTGTCCCTCAACACTCTATCAACATTTTCACACATAAATCTCTCTTCCTCAGTCCTGTTCTCACCTTTGTGAGAGTTTCTTTTGCTACTCCTGCAGCCTGCCCTTCAGACCTGCGAAAATTGCCCTTCTGTCCAAGCACTTCCTCTCCTGCACATTTGTTCATTCCTTCAAGAAGAAACCTTTCTCTCCCTTGCACTCTCAAGCCCTTCTTGTCCTGCGAAAATTGCCCTTCTGTCCAAGCACTTCCTCTCCTGCACATTTGTTCATTCCTTCAAGAAGACCTTTCTCTCCCCTGCACTCTCAAGCCCTAACATTACCTGCGAAAATTTGCCCTTCTGTCCAAGCACTTCCTCTCTTGCACATTTGTTCATTCCTTCAAGAAGAAACATTTCTCTCCCCTACACTCTCAAGTCCTTCTTGTCCTGCAAAAATTGCCCTTCTGTCCAAGCACTTCCTCTCCTGCACATTTGTTCATTCCTTCAAGAAGACCTTTCTCTCCCCTGCACTCTCAAGCCCTAACATTACCTGCAAAAATTTGCCCTTCTGTCCAAGCACTTCCTCTCCTGCACATTTGTTCATTCCTTCAAGAAGAAACCTTTCTCTCCCCTGCACTCTCAAGCCCTTCTTGTCCTGCGAAAATTGCCCTTCTGTCCAAGCACTTCCTCTCCTGCACATTTGTTCATTCCTTCAAGAAGACCTCTTTCTCTCCCCTGCACTCTCAAGCCCTAACATTCCTTGCGAAAATTGCCCTTCTGTCCAAGCACTTCCTCTCCTGCACATTTGTTCATTCCTTCAAGAAGAAACATTTCTCTCCCCTTCACTCTCAAGTCCTTCTTGTCCTGCGAAAATTGCCCTTCTGTCCAAGCACTTCCTCTCCTGCACATTTGTTCATTCCTTCAAGAAGAAACCTTTCTCTCCCCTGCACTCTCAAGCCCTCCTGTCCAACTTGAAAATCTTGGCCCTGATTGTTCCTCTCTTCCACCCTTCAGTTCTCGAGAAATTTTCTCCCCCTGGCAAACCCTCTCCTGTCCAACTTGAAATTTCTTCTCCTGATTTTTCCTCTGCCCCCTAAAAGCCTTCCTGACTACTCCTTCATGATCATTCCAATTCCCCTCGATTCACTTCCTTCCTGCCCACCTTCTGTCCTCTGCCCCAAACTCCTCCTGTCATTCCCAAAAAAAAAACCCCCTTTCTCTCTCGAAACTCCTCTGTCCCTTTTCAAAAAAAACCCTACTCTTTCTTCTCACAAAAATTTCTGCCACTCCTCTTGAAATCCTCTGCCAAACCCTCTCAAAATCTTTTGGCATTTTGTGAAAACCCTCAGCCCTTCTCTGTCTCCTCACTTTCTCCCAAAAACCAGGTAGCAAAACCACACCCGAGACATATTATCATAAATCCCTGCTCCTTACAACAAATAAAAGAGAAAAGAAAATTTATCACACCAAAAGCCTCAAGGGTACACGTGGGCTATTTTCCCGACGACACCGGATTGATCTGGTTGAAGGTGCAGTTCCGGTTTGGCAGCGGCAATACCGCCTGAACCCAAAGTACTCGATGTTGGTGAAAGATGAAATTGATAAATACTTAGGGGCTGGAATCATCTTCCTTGTCTTAAGCAGTGAATGATTTTGCCCTATTGTCATTGTCCCGAAGAAGAAAACAGGGAAGATCCGAGTGTGCCAAGACTTTTGGAAGTTGAATGCAGTCACAAGGAAAGATCATCATCCCTTGCCTTTTACTGATACAATTTTAGATCAGGTAGCTGGTCATCCTTGTTATAGTTTTCTCAATGGATTTTCAGGGTACAATCAAGTATCCATTTGAGAAGAGGACAAGGATAAAACTACATTCACAACCGATTGGGGCACTTTCACTTCCAATCAAATGCCCTTTGGGTTGTGTAACGCTCCCGCTACTTTCCAGCGGATGATGAATTCAATCTTCAAAGATTTCCTGCGCAAATTTGTGGAAGGTTTCATTGATGACTTTTGTGTGTTTGGGCAAAGATATGTACATTTAGATTACCTTCACTAAACTTTTGAAAGGTGTCATTTTGCCGGCTTGTCATTACACCCGGAGAAATGCTTCTTTGCAATGAAGGAGGGAATTCTTCTAGGGCATCGGGTGTCAAGCCAAGGTATTGAAGTTGATGTTGAGAAGGTCAAGATAATCGCAGCTTTGGAATTCCCAAAGAACATCCGGGAGCTGAGAGCCTTCTTGGGACATGTCGGATATTATAGACACTTCGTGTCAAACTATGCAGTGCTTGCTGCACCACTTACAAAGCTTCTGAAGAAATCCAAAGACTATTTGTGGGAAGCAAATCAAGAAGAAGCTGGTTGAAGCACTTGTTATGAGGGCCCCGAATTGGGACATCCCTTTTCATGTATATGTGGACACTTTGTCCATGGCCATCGGAGTCATCTTAAGTCAGAAGGACAAAAAGAAGAAGGACTACCCGGTGTATTATGCCAGCCGACAACTTTCAGTTTCTGAAAAGAACTATTTGATGATTGAAAGAGAAGCACTCGAAATGGTGTATGCCTGCAAGAAATTTTGCCATTATCTGTTGAGGTAGGAGTTTGTCTTCTATGTTGACCATTACGCATTGCAACATTTGGTCAAGAAGGCAGATTTATTTGGGCAAATTGCAAGATGGATCTTGTTGTTACAAGAGTTCACGTATATTGTACAAGTAAGGAAGGGAGCTTCGCATTTGAATGCGGACTTCCTGTCCAGGTTAGAAACTCAAGACCAAGAGTGGGAAATTGACGATCGGTTCCCTGACAAAGAGTTGTATCACTTATCAGCAATGCAAAGTACAAGGTATGCAGCTGAATATCATTATCTGCATACTCTCCATTGTCTTGAGGGGACGGATCCGGAACAGCGGGCAGTCTTTCTCAGGAAAATAGGGTCGTACCAGCTTAAACACAGCATTTTATTTAAGATGGGCGAAGACGAAGTACTTTGGCGATGCTTGGAGTCATACGAAGTAGGAGGAGTGATTGAATCTTTACACTCCAAAGCATCGGGAGGACACTATGCTTTGAAGAATACTATAAAGAAAATTTTTTTGGCAGGGTATTGGGTGGCCTACAATGTACAAAGACGTGCATGCTCATATCCAAAGCTATGATGCTTGTCAGAGAACGGGGAAGCCGACGGCTACTTCTCAATGGCCTTTGAGACCAATTTTTCCTTTGGCCCCATTTGAGAAATGGGGGATTGAATTTGTGGGTCCCATTCAACCAGTGACCCGAGTCACAAGAAAGCAATACATTTTGGTTTGCACTGACTATGCTACCAAGATGGTCAAAGTTGAAGCAACTTGCAGAGATGATGCTGAAACTATGGCAGAATTCTTCTTTCAAAACATCATCTCCCAATATAGGTCTCCTTTGGAATTGGTCAGTGACCGAGGAACACATTTTTTGAACTCTATAATGGAGGCGTTAACCAAGTACTTTCAGATTAAACATTGGAAGATGACTCCTTATAACCCAAAAGCAAATGGCTTAGCGGAAAAAGCGAATGGGTTACTTTGCAAAATTTTGAATAAGGTGACTTTCAATTATGCCTATGATTGGGATACAAAATTACCAGCCACATTGTGGGCATATCAAACGACAGAAAAGATTACAACCAAACAAACTCCATACTTCTTGACATATGGCTTGCATCCTATACTACCAGTTGAATTTGAAGTGCCAACATATCGGGTTCTTTGTGAAGAACAAATGTCGGAAGAGGAAAGTCAAGATATTTGGATTCATCAACTGATGTGGTTAGAAGAGAAAAGAGACAATGCAATGCAAACCATGAAAGAAGTACAAGCATCGAGGAAAATCAGGCACGATAAGAGAATCAAGCCTGTAACTGTACGTGAAGGCGATTTGGTTTTGTTATATGACAATTGCCAAATATTTTTTCCAGGAAAGTTGCATTTGAGATGGATGGGTCCCTATCGAGTTCTTCATCTTTACAAAAATGGGTCCATGCAGCTTGTAGACTTGGAAGGTAATCCTTTTGCCACTCGAGTAAACGGGTGGAGAGTTCGGAGATATTGGACCATAGACTCCGAAGTTTCTAAGACACCCGAGGTCTATGTTTGCGTGGACGCTCACATTTGAAGGAGGGGGTATGTGGGGCCCACATTTTTTGTTTTTTTTAAATAACAAAGAAGAAGTGTATAGAGAAGTTGGATTGTGCCTGTATGGCCGAAGAAGGCAAAGAAAAGAGTCTTTGGGATGAAACCCAAAGTAAAGTGACTTCAGGTCATAAAGCAAAGTACTCGGAAATGCCCTGTCAGCAAACAACTCAAAGTAAAGTGTCTTTGTATTGGAAGGAGCTCAACCCAAGGCAAAGATAGTCTAACAACCTTTTGTCGGGGTGAGAAATTCAAGAAGAGTCCGTTCAAAAACCGGCGGCCCATACACGCGAAGGTTGATTGACAGTGACAAGTGCATGCAGGAGGTGTGATTTCTTGGTAGAAACTCAAAGTGAAGAAAGACAAAGAAAGTGAAACTCTATAAAAATCAAACTTGCAATGACAAAATGTTGAGTAATTTTCCTTTGCCGTTAAGAAGTCATCTTGCAGGTGATCATGGGAAGGGAAATAGAGTTGGAATCGCGTTAGTGTGTAAGGGAGAAGTCCCAAGAGTGAAATTGAGAGATAGTGAGAAGGCAAAAGAGATGGTAGGAGGAAAGAAGAACTCTAGATTTACAGTGAGAAATCATGCAATTTGGAGGTTAGATGTGATCGCTAGGATTGAAGTCTTGAGCCAACTTCGGATCACTTTCTTGGCATGGAACTGGAATGTGAGCTTTCCAAGTTTCATGACAGAAATCATCAAGAGCAAGTGTCTCGATGGACCTGAGAAGGAAGGGAAGAGAGGAAATCCGGCTCGCTGGACAGAGTTGGATTGCAGACTCATATTCGGGAAGGAAGCAGGCTCGGAGCAATGAGCCACGTTCTTGGAGAAGGGGGAGATAGCTCAAGAGACTCAAGAGGTGAGATGCATTCTTGTCAAAGCGGACGAAGAATGGGTACAAAGTTGAGAGCTACAAAGACCCTGTGAAGAGAGGAATTGTGAGTGCGCTGATGGCCATCCTGAAGCTAGAGACAACCACGTATGTGATGAAACACCAAGTGGTGTTCTTTCACAAGTTATTTGCAGGAGAACCGATCAATTGGGCGAGGTGTTTCCATGGGAGGACAAGGCAAATGGTGTGGAATCTACGGGATAAATCGCCTCCACACTACATTGTCCCATTTACAATGCATTTTTACCTCGGGCTAAATTTGCTGAACTCGGTGGAGCAAACTCGGATGGTATCGCACTTCCATCCTGATTTGAGAAAGGAGGTCGATGTCAAGGAGCAGCAATACATCTTGCAAATCAGGAGCACCAACGACTACTACACAAAGATAGGGAAGAACATGGAGATCGAAGTGAGTACCCCAAATACAAAGAAGAGAAGTCGGCAGTGCAAAGCCGAAGACACAAAGAAACCTCGGAAGACCAGGAGAGGCAACCCGAGGCAAGGTATGGTGGTGATCGAGTCGGAGGATGAAGACTTGGAAGTTGATGCCAAGCTCAAGACTGAAGACTCAGAACACAAGGAGGAGCCTGAGCTAACGCTACAGAGTGGAGATACAAGTAGCAACAGCGATGAAGGAGGAGAGATGACATCGGCACCGGCGGTTGAAGAAGAAGAAGAAAAAGGAGTGCAGGCAGAATTCGAAGCCGACGGCAACACTTAGTTGGAAGACAAAGTAATTGAGCCCGAAGAGATGAAGATCGCAATACAAAGAGGAGTTCGCTTGAGACGGAAGGCAAAGTGGGAAGCAGGTCTGAGTACAGTGAAGGAAGAAGCACTTGAAAGCTTGGGAAGCAAGGCGTCAATTCCGATACGACGACTGCAGAGAAGAAGGCGAGTATAAAGAGAAGAAGAGGTAAAGAAGGAGATCACTTCACAGGTTGAAGTAGTTGCTTGTGATGGAGTGGAGTACCTGCAAGAAGTGGTGTGCCCATTGTTAGTAAAGCTAGAGTACCGGAAGAAGGAGATGCATTTGACTTGTCCAGAGGTGAAGATTGTGTGCAGGTATTAGCAAGACTGGAAGAAGAAAACTCGGAGTTGAAGAAGAGTATAAACCGAGGTGAGGAGGAAAGAGAAGTATTGCAAGCGGAGGCAGTAGTGAGAAGTCAGTGAATTATTGAGAGTGATCTTGTGAAGAAGAGTGACACAACAAGGGAGAGACAAGTAGCTGAGTACGAGATCTTGAAGCAGCAATTTGCTGATTCAAGAGTAGAGGTTATCCATGCTATGGCGAGAGTAGCTGCAAAGGATCAGGAGCTTGATAGGGTGATGGAGAGTGTCAAGGAGAAGAAGCAACTTTGGCAGCAAGAGTTGGCAGCACAATATAGAGAAGAAGACAAATTACAAGAGTTACTTTGTAATCAAGAGGAGAGAGTTGTACAGAAGGAGAAGGAAAAGGAGTCGGTGAAAGCCGAGTTCGAGGCGGAGTTGGCAATGTACCGAGAGGATTGGCTTGCAGATTGGGAACGTGAAAGGAAGACAAGATTGGAGCCTTTGAAGGAGATAGTCCTCCGGATGAATGCAATGTTAAGTACAGAGGCCAGCATTCGGATTGAAGAGACCAGGCTGCACGAGTTGAAGTTGTTGGTGCAGGAGACGAGGCAAAGATAGGCAAAGGATATAGATATGAATGCCTTGTTAATTAGTCTCAGAAATCGTGTAGACAAAAAGATCTTAGAGGTAGAAGATAACATTTCAATTAGATTAGACTTAGTGAAAATAGAGATAGAAAAACTTTGGAAAGATGTTAGAGCAAAACCCGAAGTAGATAACATAGGAGTACAAATGTCTTTGGAGTTACCAATGGAGACATTAGAGAAGAGTGGGTTGAGAGATGAAGAGTTAGATAGATTACCCACTAGTGGAATTTCATATCAAGAAAGAGAATTGTTGGATCTGGTAGAAGAAGTAGAAGATATGAAACCTGAGGACAGAGTAGTAGGAAGTAAAGTTACTTCGGGTTTGGGTTTGAAAGCCAATGACGAAGTAGACATCAGATCGGATTAGTAACAGTTTTGAGATTTGAAGAGGCAGATATGAAGAGGTGTATTGTCATTTCAGATCTGGAGGTTAGAAAAGTTTTTATAGAACAGTATAGTTGTTAGAACTGTTGATTTGTTCACTACTTAAGAGTGGCATTTGCAGAGAAATGTTGTTCAGTGCTCATAATTTTTGAGAATAGATAAAGCAAAGTGCTGTGAAGCAGTGCTCGTTGCTTGAGCTTGATTCTGAGTATCAACTTTACAATTGTGTTTGTAAGTGTTTGGAGAAATTTGAAGTGCAAGTCAGTGTGCTTGTTTGATGTTGGATTCCACAGCCTTGATCTTCATTCTGTGTGTTTGATCCTGAGTGAAGTGCAATCAGAGCAATGCCTTGACAGATCTGAGAGGAATTGTAGTGTTGGTAGTATTTTGCATTTGTGAGTGCAATGCAAAGTTGATGTGAAGCAATTTCCATAGAGGAAGTTGTGCCTTCAGTGGAAGGGTGGAACACAATTCTGAGGCGAAGTCATTTTGCAGTGAAGTGTCATTTTTGGGAGAGCCTGAATCATCACAATCAAGATTGTTTGGAAAGATTTGATGGAGTTGTGATTAAGAAGTGTGAATTTGTGACAAGATTGCGAATTAGTGCTTGTTACTCTCTTCTGGGTGTGGTTTCTACGTGAGAGATTAAAGACGCAACCAAGAAGAACTACATGGTTACTTTGCTTCATATTTGGAAATTTTTGACTCGTATCTCTGCGAGAACAAACTTTACTTACCCGATTACCACAAAAGTGATATTTGCCGGGTTGTCACAATTCCTTTATACTTTTTGACTTTACTTGACTTTTAACCTACTAACTTGAGTTACTCCAATAATTAGTAACTTTGGTGCATAACTATTTCACAAGTATATAAACAAGGGGTGAGGAAGAACTAATCATCCTTTCATTTGCAATTATCTCTCTCTCATTGAGTTCTCTAGTGAGTAATGTATTGAGTATTGGAGTGTTAGCTTTGGAAGAGTATGATGGGATAAGGTTCTTTGCCTTCTCAGTCTATGGTGCGTTATCATAATAGCCATAAGAGGTTCATCCTGAGTGAGCGACATGCCAGCTCATAGGACATAGAGATTGCAAGCTGTATGTCACATCTATCCCCATTGATTTGGGGTCAAGTGTGAATGTCATGATAGAAGACATTGCAAATCTATTGGAGTACACTATGTTTGAACCAACACCCCAAATTCTGAAATTTGTGGATCAAATCAAGAGATGGCCTTTGGATACGCTATCAAAATTACTACAATCATGGGAGGGATGCACTTCAAGTTAAACTACATCGTGTTACAACTAGTAACCAAAACTAGTTACCTGCACTTGACTGGAAGACCCTAGTTGTACAATGCCCATGTGATTGTAGATTGGCACCAACAAAAGCTAAGGTTCACAAACATCTCATATGAAGATTAGAAGTTGGTGATTGTGAGTTGGACAAAGGTTCCTCACCTTGGGGAGACAACTTTGTTTGAAGATGAAGATGAATCCAAAGATTTATTGTCTTTGTCTTAAGAAGACTTTGAAGACAAAGTCCAAGTTAATTTCTTGGAATGCTACAAGGAAGAGGTCAAAGATTTTGTGCAAATTTGTGGAAGTCTTCATTGATGATTTTTGTGTGTTTAGGCAAAGAGAAGTATTATGATAACCCGGCAAATATCACTTTTGCGATAGTCAAGTAAGTAAAGTTTGTTCCCACAAAGATACAATTCAGAATTGGTCAAATGCAAAGTCAAATGTCACAATGTAGTCCTTCTTGATTTCATCTTTAATCTCTCACGTACCAAGTACACCCAGAAGAGAGTAACAAGCACTGACTTGCAGTCTTGTCACAACAATTAGTCACCCATAATCACAACTTCATCAAATCTTTCCAAACACAATCTTGATTGTGATGATTCAAAATCTCCTGAAAATAGCACTTCATTGCAAAATGACTTGGCCTCAGAATTGTGTTCCGCCCCTCCACTAAAAGCACATATTCCTCAATCAAAATTGCTTCATATCAACTTTGTGCTGCATTCACAATTGCAAAATACTACCAACACTACAATGTCTCTTAGATCTATCAAGGCATTGCTCAGATTGCACTTCACTCAAGATCAACACAAAAAATGAAGATCAAGGCTGTGGAATCCAACATCCAACAATCACATTGATTTGCACTTCAGAATTCTCCACACATTCACAAGCACAACAAACACAATGTTGATACTTGGAATCAAGCTTAAGCGATGAGCATTGAAATCAGCACTTTGCTTTATCTATTCTCATAAATAATGAATATTGAACAACATTTTAGTGCAAATGCCACCTTTAAATAGGCAGAGCACTTGATAGTTACTAACAACTATATTATTTTATAACAACTATTCCTACCTATGGATCCAAAATGACAATGCACTTGCCTCTTCAAATCTCAAAACTATTACTACTCTGATCCGATGTCTACTTCTTCCTCGGCTTCCAATCCCAAAGTAACCTCATATACTACTTTATCCTCGGGTTTTGCAACTACTAATTCCTCTACCAATACTAACACTTCTTCCTCCTGATCTACAATTCTCTTCATAGTTAACCCTTCTACTTCTTTATCTCTTGACCCACTATTCTATAATATCTTCAATGGTAACTCCAAATATATCTATACTCCTATCTCATCTACTTCGGGCTTTGCTCTTACATCTTTCCAAAGTTTATCTATCTCTAACTTAACCAAATCTAAGTTGATCGTGATATTGTCTTCCACTTCCAATATCTTCCTATCCACACAAGCTCTAAGACTAATAAATAATAAATTCAAATCTTTATCCTTCACAGATCTCCTCCTTGTCTCTTGCACCAACAACTTCAACTCGTGCAATCTCTTTTCCTCAATTTTCACATTAGCTTCTTTACTCAGCATTGCATTCATCTTTGTTACAATATCCTTTAATAGCTTGAGTCTCATCCTTCTCTCACATTCTTGATCCGCCAACCAATCTTTTGTGACAACCTGGCAAATATCACTTTTGCGGTAATTGGGTAAGTAAAGTTTGTTCTCGCAGAGATACTGGTCAGAATTGGTCAAGTATGAAGTCAAACAGTAACAATCTTTAGTTCTTCTTGGTTGCGTCTTTAATCTCTCAAGTAGAAAGCACATCCAAAAGAGAGTAACAAGCACTGATTTGCAGTCTTGTCACAAATTAACATTCCTTAATCACAACTCCATCAAATCTTTCCAAACAATCTTGATTGTGATGATTTAGGCTCTCCCAAAAACGGCACTTCACTGCAAAACGACTTCACTTCAAAATTATGTTCTACCTCTCCAATGAAGGCACAACTTCCTTGATCAAAATTGCTTCACATCAACACTACACTACACTCACAAATGCAAAATACCACCAACACTACAATTCCTCTCAGATCTATCAAGGCATTGCTCCGATTGCACTTCACTTAGGATCAAACACACAATATGAAGATCAAGGCTGTAGAATCCAACATCCAACACACACACTGACTTGCACTTTGAATTTCTCCACACACTCACAAACACAAACATAGAGTTGATACTCAGAATCAAGCTCAAGCAACGAGCACTACTTCATAGCACTTTGCTTTATCTATTCTTGGAAATAATGAGCACAAAACAACATTTGACTATGAATGCAATCTTTAAATAGGCATAGCTCTCCAGCAGTTATCTAACAACTATACCGTTCAACAACAACTCTTCCTACCTACAGATCCAAACTGACAATGCAACTCTTCATATCTGCCTCTTCAAATCTCAAAATTGTTACTACTCTGATCTGATGTCTACTTCTTCCTCAGCTTCCAATCCCGAAGTACCTTCACATACTACATTGTCCTTGGGTTTCACAACTTCTAATTCCTCTACCAATTCTAACTTTTCTCCATCTTGATCTATGATTCCCATCACAGATAATCCATCTAACTCTCTATCTCCTAACTCACACTTCTCTTATCTCCAACGGTAATTCCAAAGACATTTGCACTCCTATGTTATCTACTTTGGGTTTTGCTCTCACATCCTTCCAAAGTTTATCTATCTCTAATTTCACTAAGTCTAATCTAATCATGATAATGTCTTCTACTTCCAATGTCTTCTTATCTACATGAGCTCTGAGACTGATAAGCAAGGTGTTCAAATCTTTATCCTTTTCATTTCTCCTCCTCATCTCTTGCACCAACAACTTCAACTCGTGCACTCTCATTTCTTCAATTTGCACGCTGGCCTCTATACTCAACATTATGTTTATCCTCATAACTATCTCCTTCAATGGCTCCAATCTCATTCTTCTCTCCCATTCTCAATCTGCAAGCCAATCTTCTCTATATATTGCCAATTATGCCTTGAACTCAGCTTTCACTGTCTCCTTCTCCTTCTCCTTCTCCTTCTGCACAATCTTCTCCTCTAGACTGTGAAGTAACTCTCTCAGTCTTTCTTCCTCTCTATACCTCACTATCAACTCTCTTTGCCAAATTTGCTTCTCCTTGACACTCTCCATCACTCTATCAAGCTCTTGCTCCTTCTCTACTATAGCATGGATGATTTCTAATCTCAAATCAACAAATAGCTGCTTCAAAATTTCATACTTGGCTATCTATCTTTCCCTAGCTATGACATTCTGCTATATTATTCTCTCTCTACTCTGTACTTCTCTCTTCAAGTTCTTGATTACTTGATTCTGTACTACTACATCTTCTTGTAGTACTTCCCTTTCCTCCTCACCTTGGATTATACTCTTCTTCAACTCCAAGTTCTCTTCTTCTAATCTAGCTAACACTTGCAACACAATCTTCACCTCCAGACACTTTGCCTGCATCTCCTTCTTCTTGTGTTCTAACTTCACTAACAACAGGCACACAATCTCCCTCAATTATTCTACACCTTCACTTGTATTTATTTTGACTTGCGGACTTGTCTCCTTCTTCATCTCTTCCTTGCTCAACACTCGCCGTCTAAGCCACAATCGCCTTATAGGAATGGACTCTTTGCTCCCCAAACTTCTATCTTCCTCTTTTCTTACCTTACTTGGCCCCACTTCATACTTTGCCTTACGTTTGGAACAAACTCCCCTTTGAAGTTTCAAGTTACCTTTCTCTTCCATCTCCATCTTGGCTTCCTCCTCCGTCTCCATCTTTGCTTCCTCCTCTTTGGGTACCGACTTCATCTCCACTCCATCATCGCTGTCACTACTCATGTCTCCTCTCTGCAGCGTGAACTCGGGTTCTTCCTCCTTCTGTGAGTCTTTGGACTGGCACTCGGCTTCTCCTTCTGACTCTTCTTCCGACAATGCAATTACCACAAGTTCTTTCCTTGGGTTCACCTTTCTAGCCTTCCAAGATCACGCTTTCTCTTCTTCTTCTTCTCCTTGTTGACTCCGCTTCTTCAACTTTGGAGTGCTCACCTCCAACTGCACACTCTTCTCCTTCAACATGTAGTACTCATCACTACTCTTGATCTTAAGAATGTATTGCTGCTCCTCCGTATCAACATCTCTTTTCAAGTCAGGATGGAAATGAGACACCATCTTATTTTACTCCACCACATTGAGCAAGTTCAGCCCCATTTAGAAATGGGCTGCAAACTACACAATGTAATGTGGAGGCGCCTTGTCCCACAAATTCCACACCATCTGTCTTGTCCTCTAATGAAGACACTTTGCCCCGAGAACCACAAATGGCTACAAGGTGGAGTCCTATCGGGATCCGATTAGGAGAAGCATTGTGGGGGCGATGATGACCATGTTCAAGCCAGAACAAAAGATGTATGTGAACATGCAGCAAGTGGTCTTCTTCCACCAGATGTTTGTAGGAGTCAAGGTGAATTGGGCAAAGTGTTTTCACCACCGAACGAGGTAGATGGTGATCAATTGGCAAAGAGGTTCTCCTCCTCATTATTTTGCACCATTTGCAATGCATTTCTACTTTGGATTGAACTTGCTGACAATAGAGGAACGGCATTGCATGGTGTCCCATTTCCATCCTGACTTAAGACTGAAAGCGGACAAAGAAGAGTGATAGTATATGATACACCTGTGAGCCAATGACAATCATTTCTTGAAGACCGCACAATGGAAGATAGAAGAAGTCACAAGTCCAAAGATGAAGAAGCGCAATAAATCTGAAGAAGAAAAGTCGCCTCCCACTCAAAGGAAGCCTCAAAGACTGGTTGTGCAGAATAAGAAGATGGTGAGAGAAGCATCATCGGAATCAGAGTCTGAAGAAGAAACCGAGTCGCAAGAGGAGGAATCCAAAGAAGATGAACTCACCTTAAAAAGTGAGGAGTCTGGAAGTGATAGTGAGGGGGGACCTAAGGTTCAGCAATCGGTGGCGGTCAGTAAAGCTTGTCATATGATGATTGACAGAGTACCCGGAACAACGAGTCATTGCGTAGCTATGGTGGTAAATGAGCAGAGACCAGAGGAAAAGAAGGAGGCAGAGGTTGCGAGGCCGAGTTCAATTGGTAAAGAAGAAGAAAGTTCAGATGCAGTGTCTTTAAAGATATGAAGATCGTGACTTTGGATGAAGGAGCCGATGAAGGAGCCAAAGACTGAAGACAAAGATGGCGACAAAGATAAAGAAAGCTTTGGTGGGATACTATATCTGACAAAAGTGGTCATCCCGTTGCTGGAGCTGTTAAAGGAGCATCAGAATGTAATTCCCCAAGATCGTAGGAAGGGGATGAATGAGTTGCAGGTGGTGAAGCATCTATTGAGTGAAGTGAAGGGGTTGTAGGAGGAACAAGTCCAAAGAAATGAAGAAATTGAAGAACTTCAGAGGGATGAAGTCTTGAAGAAGAAGACTTTCAAGATGTTACAAGAGAGCTACGAGTCAAAAGAGAAAGAACTACAAAGGCAAGCCGGAGAATTGAAGGAGCAGGCAATGTCGTTGAGCAAAATGAAGGAGGAAGTGAGTGATGTGCGCATCGAGAATATTCATTTGAAGGCGATGGCAGCATAATGGAGCAGGAGTTGGACAGCTTGAAGAAGAGTGCAGCGGAGAAGGATCAAGCATGGCAGAGAGAGTTAGCAGCCAGGCATGAAGAAGAAGAATGATTACAAGAGCTGGTCAGAAGTGCTGAGTTATAGAGTACACAGTATGCGGAGGAGAAGAAGATGCTTGCTACGGAGTATGAAAATGAGCTGAAGATGTATCGTGAAGAGTTGAAGGTAGAGCGCTCTTGAGGATATGAGCCTGAATCAGTAGGAGAAGTTGTTGGGAAGTTGAAAGCAATCTTAAGCACAAAGGCTGAAGGGAGATTGGAAAAAGCCCGTCTACATGAGTTGAAGTTGCTTGTGCAGAAAACTCAGAAGAGAAAAGCCAAAGATGTGGATATGAACACGTTGCTGATTCAATTGAGGGAGCATGTAGACCGGAAGATGTTAGAAGTAGAAGACAATGTTAGTCTCAGATTAGATTTAGTCAAATTAGAGTTAGAGAAAATTAGGAATAGTGTGATAGCAGAGAGGAAGTCCAATGTTGCAGAAGTAGGAATGCAAGTGTCATCGGATTTGTTAATTGACACATTAGAGAAGAGTGGGTTAGGAGATAAAGAGTTAGATAAGTCACTCCTTAGTGCAATTGTAGTTCCTAGTGTAGAAGTAGTAGAATTAGTGAAGAAATTGGTAGTATTAGCTATAGCTGAAGAAGGAGAAGTACTAGGAAGATCATCGGGTTTGGAAGCCGATGATGAGATAGACATCAGATTGGGATAAGTATCAATTTTGAGATAGGAAGAGGCAAATATGAAGAGATGGATATCAGTTTGGGTCTACAGGTAGGAAGAGATGTTAGGAAGCGGTGCATAGGTAGGAAGAACTGCCATTTGCTTCAGTATTTAAGAGGAGCATTCGCAGTCTCATGTTGTTCAGTATTCATATTTCTGAAGATAGATAAAGCAAAGTGTTGTTTTCAGTGCTCGTCGCTTGAGCTTAATTCCGATTGTCAAGTTGGATTCCAATTGTCAAATTGTGTTTGTGAGTGTGAGGAGAATTCCGAAGTGCAAGTCAGTGTGTCTATGGATGTTGGATTCTGTAGCCTTGATCTTCATTCTATGTGTTTGATCTTGAGTGAAGTGCATCGGAGCAACGCCTTGATAGGTCTGAGAAGAATTGTAGTGTTGGTAGTATTCTACATTTGTGAGTGCAGTACAAAGTTGATGTGAAGCAATTTTGATCGAGGAAGTTGTGCCTTTGGTGGAGGGGTGGAACACAATTCTGAGGCAAAATCGTTCTTTGCAATGAAGTGTCGTCTTTGGGAGAATCTGAATCATCACAATCAAGAGTTGTTTGGACGGAATTTGCTATGTTGTGATTATGTGTGTGTGTATTCGTGACAAGTTGTCAATATTGTGAGCTTGTTACTCTCTTCTGGGTGTACTTTCTACCTGAGAGATTAAAGAAGCAATCAAGAAGATCAAGATCAAGAAGAACTACAAGTTACTGTTTGACTTCATATTTGGACATTTCTGAATTGTATCTTTGTGTGAACAAACTTTACTTACCCGATTACCTCAAAAGTGATATTTGCCGGGTTGTCACAGTTGTTCTCTCTTGCTTCAAGATTGCCATTAAAGCACTCACAATCCCTCTCTCTCAAGGATCCTTATAGTTCTCCACTTTGTAGCCATTCTTTGTGCGCTTCAAAGAGAAGACATCTCTCACTTCTTGGGTTTCTTTGGCTACTTCTCTCTTCCCCAAGAACATGGCGCCATGCTCTATGCCTGCTTCTCTCTAGAGTAGTAAGCTCCAATCTAACTTTGTCCATTGAGTTGGATTTCCTCTCTTCCCTTCTTCCTTAGGGCCATCGTGACACTTACTCTCAATGATCTCAGTCATAAAACCTAGAAAGCTAGCATTCCAGTTCCATGCCAAGAATGTGATCCAAAGCCTGCTCAGGACCTCAATTCTTGCGATCATATTTAACCTCCGTATTGCATGATTTCTCATTGCAAATCTGGAGTTCTTCTTCCCGCTTCCCATCTTTCTCTCTTCCTCTTTGGGTTGGGGACTATTCTTCCTATTGATTCTTGGCTTAACTCTCTCAACTTCCTCTCGACACACTTGCGCGTCTACAACTACACTTCCCTTCCCTTGATCTCCTGCAGGTTGACTTCTTAATCATGATGGAAAATTTCTTGTCATCGTTGTGTCTTTAGCCCAAATTTTATAGTGGCTTGCCTCTTTTGTCTTTCGTCACTTTAAGTTGCTACCAAGAAATCACACCTCCTTTGTGCTCCTTTCATTGTCAATTCCCCTCACGCGTATGACCGCCATTTTTGTAGGTGGTACCTTCTTGAATGTCTTGCCTCAAAGGAAAGTTGTTACACTGTCCTTGCCTTCGGGTTTCCAGTTGATAGTGCAATTCCGAGTACTTTGCCTTCTAACATGGTCATTTTACCTTGGGTTACAACCCAAGGACACTTTTCTTTTACTTCTTCTACCATACAAGCACAATGTGACTTCTTCTATACAGTTCTTCTTCAAAATTACCAAAAAAAAAATTGTGGGTACCATATACCCCCTCCCCCAAATATGAGCATCCCCAAGAACATAGACCTCGGGTGTCTTAGAGACTTCGGAGTCTATGGTCCAATATTTCCAAACTCTCCACCCGTTCACTCTAGTGGCAAATGGTTGCACTTCCAAATTTGCAAGTTGAATGGACCCATTTTCATAAAGATGAAGAACTTGATAAGGCACCCATCCATCTCAAATGCAATTTGCCTGGAAAAAATATTCAGCAGTTGTTGTATAACAAAACCAAGTCTCCTTTGTGAATAGTCACAGGCTTGATGTGCTTATCATGCCTAACTTTCCTCTGCTCTTGTACTTCTTTTGTGGTTTGCATTGCATCATCTCTTGTCTCTTCTAACCACATCAATTGATGGATCCAAAGATCCTAGCTTTCTTCCTCCGACAAGCATTCCTCGGAAAGAATCCAACATATCAATACTTCAAATTCATTGGTAGTATAGGATGCAGGCCGTATGTCAAGAAGTTTGTTTTGTTGTGATCTTTATGTCGTTTGATATGCCCACAACACGGCTGGTAACTTTGTATCCCAGTCATAGGCATAATTGACAGTCACCTTATTCAAAATTTTACAAAGTAACCCATTCAACTTTTCCATTAAGCCATTTGCTTTTGGATTATAAGGAGTCATCTTCCAATGTTTAATCTGAAAGTATTTTGCTAACACCTCCATCATAGAGTTCAAGAAATGTGTCCCACGATCACTGACCAATTCCAGAGGACATCCGTATTGGGAGATGATGTTTTGAAAGAAAAATTCTGCCATTATTGCAGCATCATCTCTGCAAGTTTCTTTAGCTTCAACCATCTTGGTAGCATAGTCAATGCATACCAAGATGTATCTCTTCCTCGTGACTTGGGTCATTGGTTGAATGGGACCCACAAAATCAATTCCTTGTTTCTCAAGTGGGGCCAAGGGTAAAATTGGTCTCAAAGGCCATTGAGAAGTTGCCATTGGCTTTCTCGTTCTTTGACAAGCGTCACAACTTTGGATATAGACATGCGTGTCTTTGTACATCATAGGCCACCAATACCCCATAGAAAGAATCTTCTTTACTGCTTCTTCAGAGCATAGTGTCCCCTTGATGCTTTGGAGTGTAAAGACTCAATTACACCTCCAACTTTGTATGACTCTAAGCATCGCCAAAGTACTTCATCTTTGCCCATCTTAAATAAAATGTTGTGTTTCAGCTGATACGGCCCCATTTTCTTGAGAAAGACTGCCCTTTGCTCCGGGTCCAGGCCTTCAGGACACTGGAGAGTATGCAGATAATGATATTTGGCTGCATACCTTGCATTGCTCTTAATTGATATAACTCTTTATTAGGGAACCAATCGTCGATTTCCCATTCCTGGCCTTGAGTTTCTAACCTGGACAGGAAGTCCGCATTTAAATGCAAAGCTCTCTTTTGTACTTGTAAAGATATGTGAATTCTTGTAACAACAAGATCCATCTTGCAATTTGCCCAAACAAATCTCCCTTCTTGACCAAATGTTGCAATGCGTAATGGTCAACATAGAAGACAAACTTGTATCCCCATAGGTAGTGGTGAAATTTCTTGCATGCATGCATCATTCCAAGTACGTCTCTTTCAGTCGTTAGATAGTTCTTTTTGGAAACTGAAAGTTCTGGGCTGGCGTAGTAGATTGGGTAATCTTTCTTCTTGTTGTCCTTTTGGCTCAAGACTACTCCAATTGCCATGGACAAAGTATCCACATATACATGAAAAGGGACGTCCTACTTTGGGGCCCTCATGACTGGTGCTTCAACCCATTTCTTATTCAATACCTAGAAAGCTTATTCTTGATTTGCTTCCCATAAGTAGTCTTCAGATTTCTTCAGAAGCTTTGTAAGGGGTGCAGCAAGCATCGCATAGTTTGAAACAAAGCGTCTATAGTATCTGACATGTCCCAAGAAGGCTTGCAGCTCTCGAATGTTCTTTGGAGATTCCAAAGTAGAGATTACTTTAACCTTCTTGACATCGACTTCAATACCTTAGCTTAACACCCAATGCCCCGGAAGAATTCCCTCCTTCATTGCAAAGAAGCATTTATTTAGGTGTAATGACAAACCGCCAAAACGACACCTTTCAAAAGTTTAGCAAAGGTAATCCAAATGTACATCTCTTTGCCTTACACACAAAAATCATCAATGAAGACCTCCACAAATTTGCACAAGAAATCCTTGAAGATTGAATTCATCATCCACTGGAAAGTAGCGAGCGTATTACACAACCGAAAGGGCATTTGATTGTAAGCAAAAGTGCTCCAATTGGTAGTGAATGTAGTTTATTCCTTGTCCTCTTCTTGGATGGATACTTGATTGAACCCTGAAAATCCATCGAGAAAATTGTAACAAGGATGACCAACTACTTGGTCCAAAATTGTATTAGTAAAAGGCAAGGGATGATGATCCTTCCTTGTGACTGAGTTTAGCTTGCAAAAATCTTGGCACACTTGAATCTTTCCCATTTTCTTCTTTGGGACAATGACAATGGGAAAGACCCATTCATTGCTTAAGACAAGAAAGATTATTCTAGCCGTTAAGTTCTTGTCGATTTTGTCTTTCACCAAGAGGGAGTACTTCGGGTTCAGGCAGTATTGTCTTTGCCAAACCGGAACTGCACCTTCAACCAGATCAATCCGGTGTTCTCCAAATTCTTGTGGAATACCCTGCATTTGATCAATAGACCAAGTGAATACATCTTGCAATTCTATAAACAGGGCAGTGTATCTTGCCTACTCCTCCAAAGTGATTGTCTTTGAAATTTTCAAAAATTTCCTTTCAGTCAAGACAACATCTTGACAGTCATCGGGGTTGATGACTCCTTCAATGTGGCTTACTCGGCTTAATCCAAGGCAAGCTGACATCAAACGCTTTTCCTCCAAGTCAGGTTCACCGAGGCGAGGTCATATGGATCTTCGTCTTTGATGTCCACCTCGTAGCATTCCAAGTAATTGACCCGGACTTTGTCTTTGGATTTGTCTGAGGACAAAGACGATGAGTCTTTGGATTTGTCCTTGTCTTATGATGAACTAGTTTCCCCAAGATGGGGATCCTTTGTTTAGCTCACAATCACCAACTTCTGGTCTTTGGACAAAATGTCCTTGAATCGTAGCTTCTATTGGTGCCAATCCACCACAACTTGGCTATTATACAACCAGGGTCTTCCGATCAACAGTGGGTAACCAGTTTTGGTCACTAGTTGCAACACAATGAAATTTAACTTGAAGGGTACCCCTCCAATGATTGTGGTAATGTTGGACAGCATGCCTAATAGCTTTCTCCTGGTTTGGTCTGCAAATTTCAAGACTCGGGATGTTGGCTCAAGCGTATGATACCCTAGTCAATTTGGAGTATCTTTGATCATGACATTCACACCAAAACCTGAATCAATGGGTGTCGATGTGATCAAGTACCATGCAATCTCCACATCAACCTCGGGAGATCCCAGATTGTCTTGTTCAATAAGATATATGGCGGGTAGGTCTTTCTTAGACATTGACATTACTTTCTTGAGGGCCAAATTCAGCTGCCTCTTGTACATCTTGTTGTTTTCCCACAATTGCTTAAATGTGAGGTTTGCATTTGTGGCTGCCAAATCCACTACAATATTATATTGGGGTCTTCAGCTTCAACTTTGGGTTTGAAGTCTCTCCATGTTCAAATTTGACTTTGGGATGCTTCATGATGGCAATGGGAGTACTAGTGGTCTTGACCCAAGGTTCCTTGGGTTGGCTTGGATTAGATCCTTTACTTTGGATTGGATGTCCGCTAGAAAAACTAGAGGCTTTGTCTTTGTCTTTGTCTCTTCTTCCAAATTCATTTCTTGGGTCTTGAGTATTGCTTCCTTGAGTTCTTTCTGCAAGGCTTTAGCTTTGGCTTTAGCAAGGATCTTTTCCTCCTTAACAAAAAGGATTGCCTTTGGGCGCATTCTCTTTGCCTTTTTTGAAGACAACGAGGTTGTACTCAACTCTTTGGGATCATGCTTCTTCTTACTTGTGCACATCTCAACCTTCAAAATTTCAAGGTACGGCCATTTTTCTTCCAAGGCTGGACTCCCTTCTTAAGGTCTCTCCTCCTCAAGTGTTATACAATTTACAATTATATCACTCTTTGCCTGAAGCGCAGCATGCTCAATTGAGGTCTGTACATACTTTACACTTTGGGTTTGTGGGGTGAAGGCATTGGTTGCATGTATGGCTTGATCCTTTGCAATTTCTTCATAGGAGAACGTACCCAATTTGCCTTCTTTACTCAGGACAGTTGGGTGACCAATGTCCCATCAAGCCACAATTGTAACATGCTCCGGGTGCAACATTCTAGGGTCAATTTTGGTTGCTCATCGGGGGTCTTCATGGAGGAGTATTGGGGTTATACTCCCTTGGTCCGTACCTTGGACCTTGATACGATGTGCTTGGTGAGGCGGTACATCTTGGGTTTGGTACACCACCTCCTTGTCCTCTTCTTGGATCTATCCTAGAACCCAATCAACTTGTTGCACCAAGAATGCATTACAAGTATTGCATTCCGTGTTTGCATGGCCTGACTTGCCACACGCGGTGCACCATACATTGGATCTGCCAAATGATGGAGGCTTCCTTCAATCCTTTGCCCCAATCATCTGGATCTTAAAATCCAAAAACTCTCTTATAAAAGGATCCAGCTTGGTGTCAGCCTTATGAACACTCTTTGTTGGAGGTGTCAATGGTTTCTTTCCCCCACGTCTTTGTACTTGGCTTGGCTTTGATTCTTCTTTGGATTCCAAAGAAGAGCTTGAAGATATAGAGGATTCCTCCAAAGAAGCGGATGTACTGCGAGAAGCTCTCCTTCTAGACTTCTTGCCCTTCTTTTCCCGGTTTCTTCAATTACCGGCAGAGTGAGAATGAGCCACCTCATAGCATGCAACATGTTTGAGTACCTTGTTGAGGGAAGTTACATTCCTCTCCCTTGCAAAGATCCGAATCTTTGGTGAAAGTCCCCTTAGGAACCAGGTGATGGCTTGGGCATCGGAATAACCCACCACACCCGATTGCTTGGGGACTCAGTTCAAGAGTGCCATGAACTGCTCAGAGTAGTCTCTCAACTTCTCATTCTTGCCTTTGTCCAAATTGTTGAGTGTTGCAAAGACACTTGTGTTGTAATCAACCTCCCAAAAGCATTCCAGGAAATTGTTTCTCAAGTCGGCCCAGTCAACGAGTACAAACCTCTTTTGGGTTACATGGATGTACCAACTCTGAGCTTTCTTTCAAAGAAGACTTGGGAAAATGTGCAGTCAATCCGCCGAGTCATGTTCCTTGTTGGCAAAGGAGATGAATTTGAATTCTTTGATGAATTCATTGGGATCTTTGTCTTGTTCAGTCCCCTTGTATTTTTGATAGCCGTGTCGAGTGACAGGTAGCAAAGTCATCATTCAACTTGGTGGGATTGGTTGGGGTAAGTTTGAACTTGATGGGAGCAAGGAGCTAGCTGGTATCAATGCCGTGTTGACAGCCTAGGGGTTCCTATTTGTCAAGTTCAAAGTAGGGTCTTCTTTAACTATTTCTCCTCTGAGGGTGACGACTTCAACCTAAATAGAAGTAAGAGGTTCAACACTTTCCAAGTGTTCTTTGAAATTCCTTTGAGACAACCAAGGAATCGTGCATAAAAGATGTTGACACTCTTCTTTTGTAAGTGTTTGTGCTGTCTTTTTGCAAACAAACTTCTTAATAAATTCAACTTCCTTTACATCTTTAGGGGAATTTGGTGTACTAGGTCGCAATGAATATGTCTGCCCCCTTGAGTCTTTTCTTCTTGTTTGAAGAGGGAGACAAGAAGTAGTCTTGCCAACCGCCTTTTTGTTTCTTTTGTTCAAGTTCTTGCAAAGCTTCTTGAACTTCGTGAAGAAGTTGGAAGTCCAACGCCTCCCGTTTGGCTTCATCAAAAGTAGATTGGATCTGTAGGCATTCTTCTTCTTCACAATGCAACATTCATCTTTGAACTCTCTCTTCCCATTGTTCTCTTGATGCAAACATTCATATTGCTCTAACACCCTATTTTGAGATCGGCTTTGTATCCTTTCACTTCCGAGTTTTGTATCCCCGGCAGCAGTGCCAAAAATCATGTGACAACCCAGAAAATATCACTTTTGCGGTAATTGGGTAAGAAAAGTTTGTTCCCGCAGAGATACTGGTCGATATTGGTCAAATACAAAGTCAAACAATAACAATCTTCAGTTCTTCTTGGTTGCATCTTTAATCTCTCAAGTAAAAACCATAGCAAGAAGAAAGTAACAAGCACTGATTTGTAGTCTTGTCACAAATTCACATTTCTTAATCACAACTCCATCAAATCTTTCAAAACAATCTTGATTGTGATGATTCAAGCTCTCCCAAAAATGGCACTTCACTGCAAAACTACTTTGCCTCAGAATTGTGTTCCACCCCTCCACTAAAGGCACAACTTCCTCAATTGAAATTGCTTCACATCAACATTGCGCTACACTCACAAATGCAGAATACCACCAACACTACAATTCCTCTCAGATCTGTCAAAGCATTGCTCTGATTGCACTTCACTAAGGATCAAACAAATAGTATGAAGATCAAGGCTGCAAAATCCAACATCCAATTTCAATTTCCAATTTCTCCACACACTCACAAACACAAACACATAGTTGATACTCAGAATCAAGCTCAAGCAATGAGCACTACTTCATAGCACTTTGCTTTATCTATTCTCAGAAATAATGAGCATTGAACAACATTTGACTACGAATGCCACCTTTAAATAGGCAGAGCTCTCTAGCAGTTATCTAACAACTATACCGTTCAACAACTCTTCCTACCTGCAGATCCAAATTGACAATGCAACTCTTCAAATCTCAAAATTGTAACTTCTCCAATCCAATGTCTACTTCTTCCTCGGCTTCCAATCCCAAAGTAACTTCACACACTACACTATCCTTGGGTTTCACAACTTCTAATTCCTCTACCAATTCTAACTTTTCTCCATCTTGATCTACGATTTCCATCACAGGTAATCCATCTAACTCTCTATCTCCCAACCCAGTCTTCTCTCATATCTCCGATGGTAGTTCTGAAGACATTTGCATTCCTATGTTTTCTACTTTGGGTTTTGCTCTCACATCCTTCCAAAGTTTATCTATCTCTAATTTCACCAAGTCTAATCTAATTGTGATATTGTCTTCTACTTCCAATATCCTCCTATCTACACGAGCTCTGAAACTGATAAGCAAGACGTTCATCCTTGTAACTATCTCCTTCAATAGCTCCAATCTCATTCTTCTCTCCCATTCTTGATCTGCAAGCCAATCTTCTCTATACATTGCCAATTTTTCCTCAAACTCGGCTTTCATTGTCTCCTTCTCCTTTTCCTTCTCCTTCTGCACAATCTTCTCCTCCAGACTGCAAAGTAACTCTCTCAATCTTTCTTCCTCTCTATACCTCCTTGTCAACTCTCTTTGCCTGAGTTGCTTCTTCTCCTCTATACTCTCCATCACTCTATCGAGCTCTTGCTCCTTCTCTGCTATTCTTGCCATAGCATGGATTATTTTTAATCTTGAATCAGCAAACAACTACTTCAAAATTTCATACTCAACTATCTGTCCTTCCTTGGTTATGACATTTTGCTATATTATTCTCTCTCTACTCTGTTCTTCTCTCTTCAAGTTCTAGATTACTTGATTCTATACTACTGCATCTACTCGTAGTACTTCCCTTTCCTCCTCACCTTGGATTATACTCTTCTTTAACTGTGAGTTCTCTTCTTTTAATCTAGCTAACACCTGCAACACAATCTTCACCTTTGGACACTTTGATTGCATCTCCTTCTTCTTGTGTTCTAACTTCACTAACAACGGGCACACAATCTCCCTCAAATATTCTACACCTTCACTTGTATTTATTTTGACTCACGGACTTGTCTCCTTCTTCACCTCTTCCTCGCTCAACACTTGCCTTCTAAGCTGCAGTCACCTTATAGGAATGGACTCTTTGCTCCCCATACTTCCATCCTCCTCTTCTCTTACCTTACTCATCCCGGCTTCCTACTTTGCCTTACGTCTAGAACAAACTCCCCTTTGAATTGTAACTCTTTTCTCCTCCTGCTTTGGAACTTTGTCTTCTAGTTTCAAGTTACCTTTCTCCTCTGTCTCCATCTTGGCTTCCTCCTCTTTGGGTACCAACTTCATATCCACTCCATCATTGTTGTCACTACTCGTGTCTCCACTCTGCAGCGTGAACTCGGGTTCTTCTTCCTTCTCCGAGTCTTTGGACTAGCTCTTGGCTTCTCCTTCCAACTCTTCTTTTGATGATGCAATTACCACCAATTCTTTCCTTTGAGTCACCTTTCTAGCCTTCCGAGGTCACGCTTTCTCTACTTCTTCTTCTCCTTGTTGATTTCACTTCTTCAACTTCAGAGTGCTCACCTCCAACTGCACACTCTGCCCCATCTGCATGTAGTACTCATCATTGCTCATAGAACTCATCACTGCTCCTAATCTGAAGAATGTATTGTTGCATTTCCCACATTGACA
This sequence comes from Lunularia cruciata, assembly GCA_948567375.1. Taxonomy (NCBI): domain Eukaryota; kingdom Viridiplantae; phylum Streptophyta; class Marchantiopsida; order Lunulariales; family Lunulariaceae; genus Lunularia; species Lunularia cruciata. The sequence continues at coordinate 14,737,834 of OX419760.1, forward strand.
TATCTTCTCAAGTCGGGATGGAAATGGGACACCATCTTATTTTGCTCTGCCGCATTGAGCAAGTTCAGCCCCACATAGAAATGGGCTGCAAATGACACAATGTAATGTAGAGGCAAGTTGTCTCGCAAATTCCACACCATCTATCTTGTCCTTTGATGAAGACATTTTGCCCAGTTAATTGGCTCTCTTGCAAACATTTTATGGAAGAACACCGCTTGGTGCTTCATCACATACGTTGTTCTCTCCGGCCTCAAGATTGCCATTAGAGCACTCACGATCCCTCTCTTGATAGGATCCTTATAGTTCTCCACTTTGTAGCCATTCTTTGTTCACTTCAAAGAGAAGGCATCTCTCACTTCTTGGGTTTCTTTGGCTACTTCTCTCTTCCCCAAGAACATGGCACCATGCTCTACGCCTGCTTCTCTCTTGAGTAGTAACCTCCAATCCGACTTTGTCCACCAAGCCGGATTTCCTCTCTTCCCTTCTTTCTTAGGGCCATTGAGCCACTTACTCTTGATGATCTTAGTCATGAAACTTGGAAAGCTAACATTCCAGTTCCATGCCAAGAATGTGATCCAAAGCATGCTCAGGACCTCAATTCTTGCAATTGCATCTAACCTCCAAATCACATGATTTTGTCACTACAAATTTGGAGTTCTCCTTCCCACCTCCTATCTTTCTCTCTTCCACTTTGGGTTGGGGACCATTCTTCCTATTGATTCTCGGCTTAACTCTCTCCACTTCCTCTCGACACACCAGCGTATTTGCAACTACACTTCCCTTCCCACAATCTCTTGCAGGCTGACTTCTTAACGGCAATGGAAAATTGCTTGTCATTGCTGCGTCTTTAGCCCAAATTTTATAATGGCTTGCCTCCTTCATCTTTTGTCACTTTGAGTTTCTCCCAAGAAATCACACCTCCTTTGTGCTCCTATCACTATCAATTCCCCTCACACATATGACCACCATTTTTGTGGGCGGTGCCTTCTTGAACGTCTTGCACCAAAGGAAAGTTGTTACATTGTCCACGCATTGGGTTGAGAGCCTCCGAGATGAAGTCTCCTTACTTTGGGTTTCTGGTTGATAGGGCAATTCCAAGTACTTTGCCTTCTGATATGAAGTCACTTTACCTCAAGTTACAACCCGAGGATATTTTCTTTGCCTTTTTCTACCATACAAGCACAATGTGACTTCTTCTGTACACTTCTTCTTCAAAATTACCAAAAAAAAAAATTAGGTACCACATCTTCCCTATACATTGCCAGTTCTACTTCAAATTTGGCTTTCACCGGCTCTTTCTCCTTCTCTTTCTTAATATTTTTCTCTTCTAGATTACAAAGTAACTCCCGCAATCTCTCTTCTTCTCTATATCTCACTGTCAACTCTCTTTGCCAAAGCTGCTTCTTCTCTTCTACATTCTCCATCACCCTTTCAAGCTCTTGCTCTTTCTCTGCTACTCTTGCCATAGCATGGATGATTTCTAATTGTGAATCAGCAAATTGCTATTTCAAGATTTCATGCTCAGCTATTTGTCTTTCCCTTACTATGACATTTTGCTCTATTACTCACTCTTTACTTCCCACTTCTTTCTTTAAGTTTTCAATTACTTGGTTTTGTACTATTGCATTTACTCGTAGTACTTCCATCTGCTCCTCTCCTTGGGTTATGCTCTCCTTCAACTCCAAGTTCTCTTCTTCTCCTCTAACTTCACTAACAACGGGCATACAACATCCCGTACATACTCTACTCCTTTGCTATGTTTTACCTTGACTTGCGGTCTTTTCTCCTTCTTTGCTTCTTCTTCACTAGACACTCTTCTTTTTAGCCGCAATTGCCTTATTGGAATGGATTCTTTGCTCTCCAAACTTCCACTCTCTACTTCTCTTCTTCTACTCAATCCCACCTCATATGTTGCCTTCCTTCTAGAATAGACTCCCCCTTGAATGGTCACTTTCTTCTCCTCCTTCTCTGGAACTTTGTCTTCTTGTCTTGGGTTACATTCTTTTGCTATCTCCAACTTTTCTTCTTCCTCCTCTAGTACCGGCTTTGTCTCCACGCCATCTTCACTCTTGCTGCTTGCTTCACCACTCTACAACGGGAGTTCCAATTCTTCCTCCTTCTCTAAGTCTTTAGACTTGTACTCAGCTTTGCTTTTTGATTCTTCACCTGACGACGCAATTACCACCACGTCTTTCCTCGGGTTTAACTTCTTGGTTTTCTTAGGTCTTGTCACCGCTACTTCTTCTTCTTCTTCTCCTCTTTGACTCCTCTTCTTTGATTTTGGAGTATTCACCTTCAACTGCACACTCTACCCCGTTTGCGCATAGTACTTGTCACTGCTTCAAATTTGCAAAATGTACTACTGCTCCTCCACATCAGCTTCCTTTCTTAAGTTAGGATGGAAGTGCGACACCATCTTGTGCCTCTTTGCCACATTTAACAAATTCAATCCCAAGTAGAAGTAGGTTGCAAACAGCACAATGTAATGTGGAGGCAACTTGTCTCGCAAGATCCACACCATTTGTCTTGTATGCTGATAGAAGCACTTTGCCCAATTGATTGGCTTCCCTACAGACTTCTTATGAAAGAACACCACTTGATGTTTCACCACATAAGTATTTTTGTGACAACCCGGCAAATATCACTTTTGCAAAAATCAGGTAAGTAAAGTTTGTTCCCGTAGAGATATGAGTCAGAAATGTCTAAATAAAAAGCAAAGTAATAGTTTCAGTTCTTCTTGGTTGTGTCTTTAATCTCTCACATAGAAACCACACCTAGAAGAGAGTAACAAGCACTGCTTCTCAATCTTGTCACAAATTAACACTTCTTAATCACAACTCCATCAATTCTTTCCAAACAATCTTGATTGTGATGATTTAGGCTCTCGCAAAAACGGCACTTCATTGCAAAATGACTTTGCCTCAAAATTTTGTTCCACCCCTCTATTGAAGGCACAACTTCCTCGATTGAAATTGTTTCACATCAACTTTGCACGGCACTCACAAATGCAAAATACTACCAACACTACAATTCCTCTCAAATTTGTCAAGGCATTGCTCCGATTGTAGTTCACTCAAGATCAAACACATAGAGTAAAGATCAAGGCTGCATAATCCAACATCCAACAAGCACATTGACTTGCACTTCAAATTTCTCCACACACTCACAAACACAATTGCAAAGCTGATACTCGGAACCAAGCTCAAGCAACGAGCACTGCTTCACAACACTTTGCTTTATCTATTCTCAGAAATAATGAGCACTGAACAACATAAGACTGCAAATGCCACTCTTAAATAGTGAAACAATTGACAGTTATCTTCCTAATGCAACTCTTCCTAACAACTCTACAAACCTGCAGATCCGAAATGATAATGCACCTCTTCATATCTGCCTATTCAAATCTCAAATTGGTTACTAATCCAATCCAATGTCTACTTCTTCTTTGGCTTTCAAACCCGAACCCAAAGTAACTTTTACTTCCTACTATCTTATCCTTGGGTTTCATAACTCCTAACTCTTCTATCAATTCTACTACTTCTTCACTCTGATCTACAATTGAGGTCATGGGTAACCTTTCTACTACTTTATCTTCCGACCCACTCTTCTCTAAAGTGTCAAATGTCAAATCCGAAGACACATGCACTCCTATTTCTCTTACTTTGGGTTTAACTACTATCAATTACTTTACTAATTCTATTGTGTCATCATCAAGAATTGTAATTGAAAGCATGAATACACTATCTACACCTTCAATTTGCAACCCACTTTCTCCTAAATCACTGATGTAATTGACCCAAAGACACTTACTATCTGATCCTGCACTTTGAGTTTATTCACTACTGCTATTTCTCCTCTAATTCTATCTTATCTTCAATTAGAACTAAAATTGAAGTCATAGGTATCCTAAATATCTTCTTTCCTTACTCTAACTTCCTCTAATGCTTCCCCTAAGATTCCCAAAGTCACCTTCACTGCACTTCAAGGTCTGGCTACCTCGGATTTAGTCGGTCATCTTAGTCTTGAGGCAAAGTCTCATGACCTGAAGTCGTGTAAACCCAAAGTCCGAAGTACAAAGTCCGAAGTCACATTGACCCGAAGACACCAAACTACTTTGTACATCTACTCCCAAAACTTCAAATGCTTGTAACTTCTTTTACAGACCTCCAAACTTTGTGATTGGGAAGCCAATGGAAAGCCCTAAACAAGACATTTCCAACGAGATATAGCACGCTTGATTTGAACTTGTGGTCATTGAGATATGGCCCCTGCAGTATTCTTGACTTGTAACCTTCATTCCGATGCAAAGAAACCCTCCTTTGGCGTCTAGTCTGAGTTTTTTCTCCCTCTGACATGAAGTAAGCTTCTTTGGGTTTGATCCATTCTGAGTTCTTCTTCCTCTAACACAAATTTGACTCCCTTGAGCTTGATCAAAACACACGTTTCCACTCATTTCTTCTCCATTTGGTTTCAATTTGGTTTCAACAAGGCACTTCTTCTTCAAAACTCATCCAAAATGAAAAATGTGGGTACCGCAATTTTGCTTTGGCTTGAAGATAGACGTCATTGCTCCTACAATGCCTCTCCTCATAGGGTCCTTGTAGCTCTCAACTTTGTAGCTATTCTTTGTGCGCTTTGAAGAAAAGGCGTCTCTCACTTCTTAGGTTTCTTCAACTACTTCTCCCTTCCCCAAGAACGTGGCTCCTTGCTCCTCACCCGCCTCTCTTTTGAGTACTAACCTCCAATCCAACTTTGTCCAATGAGCCAACTTTCCTCTCTTACCTTCTTCCTTGGGTCCATCGAGACATTTACTCTCAATGATCTCGGTCATGAAACCTGGAAAGGAAAACTAAGGTTCTAGTTCCATGCCAGGAATGTGATCCAAAGCATGCTCAAGACTTCAATTCTTTCAATCACATCTAATCTCCAAATTGCACTATTTCTCACTATGAATTCCAAGTCCTTCTTCCCATCTCCCATTTTACTCTCTTCTACTTTGGGTTGGTGGCTACTCTTCCAACTGATTCATGGAATAACTCTCCTATCTTCCTCTCCTAACACACCGGCATGGCTCTTACTACACTTTCTTTCCCATGATCTCCCTCAAGACAAGTCCTTAATGGCAATGGAAAATTACTTGTCATCTCTTCGTCTATCCCAATTCTTATAGTGGCGCACTTCCTCCGTCTTTCTTCCCTTCAAGTTTCTATCGAGAAATCACACCTCCTTCATGCTCCTATCACATTCAATTTTTTTGAGCTCATAGGCCAGCCATTTTTTGCGTGCAGTACCTTCTTGGATGTCCAACCCCAAAGGAAAGTTATAACATTGTCCTCGTCTTGGGTTCAGCACCCCCGAGCCAAAGTCTCCTTACTTTGGGTTGAATGCTGATAGGGCCAATCAGAGTACTTTTTCTTCTTATCCAAAGTCACTTTTCCTTGGGTTACAATCCAAAGACACCTTTCTTTGCATTCTGATGTCATACAAGCGCAATACAACTTCATCTAGACACTTCTTCAAAAATAAGAAAACAAAAAATATGTGGGTACCACAAGTACATTTGGATTACCTTTGCCAAACTTTTGAAAGGTGTCATTTTGCTGGTTTGTCATTACACCCAGAGAAATGCTTCTTCACAATGCATGAAGGAATTCTTTAGGGGCATTGGGTGTCAAGCCAAGGTATTGAAGTTGATGATAAGAAGGTCAAAGTCATCTCAGCTTTGGAATCCCCTAAAACCATCTAAGAGCCTAGAGCCTTCTTGGGACATGTCAAATACTACATATGCTTTTTATCAAACTACATGGTGCTTGTTGCATCCCTCACAAAGCTTTTGAAAAAGTCTGAAGACTACTTGTGGAAAGCAGAACAAGAAGAAGCTTTCCGAGTATTGAAGAGGAAACTAGTTGAAGCACCAGTTATGAGGGCCCCAAATTGGGATGCCTCTTTTCATGTATATGTGGACATTTTGTCCATGGCAATCAAAGTTGTCTTAAGTCAGAAGGATGAAAAGTAGAAGGACTACCCAATTTATTATGCCAGCCGACAATTGTTAGTTTCAGAAAAGAATTATTTGACAACTGAAAGAAAAGCACTTGAAATGGTTAATGCCTGCAAGAAGTTTTACCACTACCTATTAGGATAGAAGTTTATCTTCTATGTTGACCATTATGCATTGCAACATTTGGTCAAGAAGGCAGATTTGTGGGGGAGAATTGCAAGATGGATCTTGTTGTTACAAGAATTCACATACATTGTACAAGTAAGGAAGGGACACTCGCATTCAAATGCAGACTTCCTATCCAAGTTGGAAACTCAAGACCAAGACATGGAAGTTGATGATTGGTTTCTTGACCAGGAGTTATATCATTTAATGGCTATGTGGAGTACGAGGTATGAGGCCAAATATCACTTTTTGCATACTTGTCATTGTCCAGAGGGGCTGGACCCAAATCAAAGGGCAGTCTTCCTCAAGAAGATGGGACCATACCAACTAAAACACAACATTTTATTTAACATGGGCAAAGACAAAGTACTTTAGAGATGCTTGGAGGCATACAAAGTCGAAAAAGGTCATTGAGTCCCTACACTCTAAAGCATTAGGATGACATTATGCCTAAAGAATACTATAAGGACTATCCTTTCAGCAGGGTATTGATGGCCTACAATGTATAAAGACACTCACACCCATATCCAAAGTTGTGATGCCTGTCAAAGAATAGGAAAGCCGATGGCTACTTCCAAGTGGCCTTTGAGACAAATTTTGCCATTGGCTCCATTTGATAAATGGGGCATTGATTTTGGGGGTCCAGTTCAACCAGTGACCTGATTCACAAGGAAAAGATACATCTTGGTGTGCATTGATTATGCTACCAAGATGGTTGAAGCAAAGGCAACTTGGAGAGATGATGCAAAATAGTCACAAAATTTTTCTTCTAAAACATCATTTCATGTTACAAGTGTCCTCTCAAATTGGTCAGTGATTGGGGGACTCATTTTTTGAACTCATGGCTGAAGCATTAACCAAGTATTTCCTGATTAAACATTGGAAGATGACTCCCTATAATCCAAAAGCAAATGGACTAATAGAGAAGGCCAATGGATTGGTATGTAAAATTTTGAACAAGGTGACAATCAGTTATGCTTATAATTGGGACATGAAGTTACTTGCAGCTTTGTGGGCATACAAAACAACTCAGAAAATTACAACCAAACAAACTCCATATTTCATGACATACGAATTGTATCCTATACTACCAGTTGAATTTGAAGTACCATCATATTGGATTCTTTGCGAGGAACAATTGTCGGAGGAAGAAAGCTAGGATCTTTGGATCCATCAACTAATGTGGTTAGAAGAGAAATGGGACGATGCAACGCAAACCACAAAGGAAGTGCAAGAACAGAGGAAAGTCAGGCACAATAAGAGAATCAAGCCTATGGTTGTTAAGGAGGGTGATTTGGTGCTGTTATATGACAATTGCCAAATATTTTCCCCAAGCAAACTGCATTTAAGGTGGATGGAGCCATACCGTTTTATGCACATTTATGCCAATGGCTCTATTCAACTTGCAGACCTGGAAGGCAACCCTTTTTCCACTAGAGTAAACGGTAGAGATTTAGAAAATATTGAACCATGGACCCGACTTTGCCTAAAGAACCGGTTGTTGGTTTTTGCAGGGATTTTCACATTTGAGGGAGGAGGTATATGGTACCCACATTTTTGTTTTGTTCTATTTTGTTAAAGTTTAGACAAAGAAGTGAATTAACAAAGCCAAATTACAAAAGAAAGAATGGACTTGTATGTCTTGAGAGTAAACCGGAAGAAGTCAACCTTGGGTTGGGACCTGGAAGTACTAGGATGGGGTTACAAAGAGATAAATCCAAAGAAGGAAGTCGTTGGATCAAGAAGCGAGGGCTGATAAAAAGATGGTGTAACAACCTCTCTGTGTGTCAAGCTAGGCAAGAAAGTACACTTCAAAAAATGGCAGAGGCAGGAGAAGAATACCTTGATAGTGATAGGAAACCAACACGCAAAAGTAGGACTGGATTTTAAAATTGACTAAAGAATGACTGCACTTTGGGGTACTATAAAATTGCAATTGCACAAGGAGAAATCAAATATGTCAATTAAATATCTTGTTCCTCTGAGTAGTCATCCTACAATAATGCACGTCAAGAAGCCAATTGAGAGTGAAATTTTCCAAAGTCCAAAAGGGGATAGAGTGTTGCATCCAAGAGAGAGGATAGTTTTTAAGTGCCAAAGAACTAGAGAGCAAATCATGGCGAAGAAGACTAAGAAGGCACTCGCAGTGAGGAGTTTCACAATTTGGAGATTAGATGTCATAGCTAGGATCAAGGTCTTGAATAGACTTAGGATTACATTCTTGGCATGGAATTGGAATTTCAGTTTTCCATGCATCATGGCATAGATGAGGAAGACTCCAAATTTGTGCCAGAACTTGTGAGGAAGACCCCAAATTTGTGGGGAAGAGAGGAAATCCAGCTCAATGGACTAAGTCAGATTGGATGTTAGTATTGGGGAAGGAAGAAGGAGATGCAATTGGGATCACCTTCTATTGGAAGGGTGATGTTATTGTTTCCTCAAAGCCAAACACCTAGGAATAATACCAAGTCAATACACTAGAATCCAAAATAGTGGTGCTCATCTTTTCAACTTCCTCTAAAGTAAGGTCCCTTCTATCTTTGCTATGACTAACTTTAGCTAATCATGACTAATGTAGAACCATCCTTTATCTATATAAATAATATTTCTCAAGTACTTCTAATACCAAGCTTAATATCATAATACTACATACATGCACAAATGGGTGTTACATTTACCCCTGGACTAAGTTTTCACTTTGTCCTCAAAGTGAAGGTCTCTCTACCTTCTATGATACATCTTCAACTAATCATGGTTAATCTTATCAAAGTGTCTTCCTCTTAACTCCTTGAGATCAAAGGTGTAATTGCTCCACACCTTCTTCACTATGAAAGGTCCAAGTACTTAGGCAAAAGCTTCTTTTGCACTCTCTTGAATCAAATGGAATCAAACATCATTACCAATCACCTTCTTTGAAAGGCTCCACCTTCTTCTTCCCTTGCCTCTTGTCATAGCTCTCCTTTTGTTTCCTTTGGGCTTGCTCTACTCAAACCATAGCAACTACTCTTGCTTCTTCCAACTCCATGAGTTGATCTGACTTCTCTACATCACCTCCTTGTGCTTTCTTCAATCTCCTATGAATGCTTTGGAAGGTAGGAAGATCAAAGTGAATAGGTAAGGTATACTCAATACCATATACCACTTAAAATGGAGAATATCTGGTGGAAGTCTTCATGGTTGTCCTATACTCCCACAAAACTATATGAATCCTCTTGCCCCAATGATGTTTAGCCCTCTCCATTTTTACATCTTTGGCCAACATCATGCACAAGGTCTGATTTGTTCTCTTTGCCAAACCATTGGAATAAAGCTTATAGGATGTAGTTACTCTATGTGTGATAGAGAAATATTGTAGCATGGCTGTAGTGATGCTTCTTGTAAACTCTACTCCTCTATCAAAAACCAACTCCAAAGGGCATCTAAACCTAGTGGTAATGCGTTCATAAAGAAATCTACCCACTTGATCTTCATTCTTGTCCTTCAATGGTCTAACATCAACCCACTTGGTAAAGTAATCAGTAACTACCACAATGTACCAATTTTTTGTTGGGGTTCTATTGAGAGTACCTACAAAATCAATTTCCCACTTCTCAAAAGGTCCTAGCAATGGAATTGATCTAAGTGATGGAGTGGAAGTAGTTTTTCTAGCAAAAGCTTGACAAATAGGACAAGTTTTGCAATAATCAAGACAATTCTTGAGAATCCCTCTCCAATGGTAGCATGCATCTAGAATCTTGAAAGTAGTCACCTTTCCTGCAAAGTGTTCTCCACATACTAAACCTTCATGAAACTCCTTTATGAGTCGGATAGACTCTTCCTTACCCATAGCTTGTCAAATTAGACCATCTGCTCCTTGATGAAAACAAATATTCTACACCATTGTGTAAGGTCTAGATCTTGCTGCAAGGGCCTTCCTCTCCCTAGCATGCATCCTTATGGATAGTTACCTTTTGTCATAAAATCCACAATCTCCTTGTACTCCATTGCAACCTCTTGAGTGATTGAGATTGTCATGAGCTCCTCATCCAGGAAGGAATCATCCATAGGCTGATCTCCGTCATGATCATAGGCCCTAGATAACAAATCTGCATTTACATGTTTCTTTCCTAGCCTATTGTCAATGGTGTAGTCATACTCAAACAAGAGTATCATCCACCTTGCTAGCCTCTCTTCCACATTAAGCTTGTTGAAGATTTACTCCAAAGCCTTGTGATTCATGATAATTGTGGGTTTCCTTCCAAACAAGTAGTGTCTAAACTTCTTGAGACCAAAGATCACTGCCAACCCTTCTCTCTCCGTGACAAAGTAGTTCTTTTTTGCTGAAACCATCTGCCTACTAGCATAAGCTATTGGATGATCATGCCTATCTTGGTCTAATTGACTAAGAGTGCACCCTACAGATACATTAGAAGCATTATGCAGAGGATGAACGGCTTACTCCAATCAGATTTAGCAAGAATTGGAGCTAAAACAAGAGATTTCTTGAGCTCCTCAAAAGCTTCGAGAGCCTTCTTGTCTTCCAATAATACCCAATAATCTCCTATAATACCCAACCATCCCCAAGAATTATTGTAACTTTGTCAAGCTTGAAGGGAATGGAAGGTCTGAGATTTTCCTCACCTTCTCAAGATCGACTACTATTCCATCCTTGGAGATGATGTGCCCCAAAAGTAGACCTTTGTCACATCCAAAAATGCACTTCTCTAGGTTGAGTGATGCATTTGCCTCATCCAAGCATTGCAAGACCTTGATTATGTGCTCTAAGTGCTCCTCCTTGTTCCCATAGACACAGAAGTCATCAATGAAATCTCTCACAAATTTCCCAATGAAAGGTTCAAATACCTTGTTCATGAACCATTGGAAGGCAGCTGGAGCACTGCAAAGCCCAAAAGGCATGACCTTGAAAGCGTAAGTTCCCCAAGATGTGGTAAATGTGGTGAGTTGTTGGTGCTCTGGTACAATCTTGATTTGGTTATATCTAGTATAACCATTGCTAAAACTATACCTCTCATGATCTACAACTTCCTCCAAGATCTTATCAATGAATGGTAATGGGTAGTAGTCCTTCTTGGTAACAACATTGAGCTTCTTGTAATCCACACATACCCAAAGCTTTCCATTCTTTTTCTTCACAATCACAATTAGGAACACCCATTCTGAATTCTCCACCTCAAAGATATATCCAACCTCCTTGAGCTTATCAATCTCCTCCTTCACAACCAAAGCTATTGGTGTGCTAATGTGACGTTGCTTTTGGCGGACTAGTCTTGCATGTGACTCCACCTCAATCTTATGCTCCTACAAGGTGACTTCCTTTAGATCCTTGTGATTGAAAGCAAATACATGGATGAACCTGCAAAAAATCTCCTCAAATCTCACCTTCTCCTCCTTGGTAACATTTGGACCATACTTGAGGATAGACAACCTCCTTTCTATCTCCTTAAGTGTCTATGGTGATTTATCTGGGTCCTTCAAAACCTTTGGCTTAGGTGCAAAATCCACAGCACACAAAGGATACACATCTCAATCAAATTTAGATTCATCCTCTTTGATGGAAGTCTCCTCTTCCATGCTTGTGTCCACACCTGAAGCTCCTTCTTCAGAATCTGATTCTCAATAATCAAAAGATGGTGTATCTGAATGTGAAGTGTTGGTGGTGTTAGTCATAGGAACTGTGACTCTTTGGTTTGATGGCCCAATCCTCAAGTAAAGTTTGTGCCTTTTGTCAGTTGTGCGTACTACTCTCAACCATGTCCTCCCAAGAAGTAAGTCATAGCTTGAATCCTTCAAAACTTAGAAATTCATGAGATTTTGAACTCCTATAATTGAAACTACCACCTTATCCATCACCCCTACTGGTCAAACTTGCTGCTTGTTTGCCATGCTTACCACAAATGTTGAAGGTCTAGAGCGTATCATACCCAACTTCTTCATCACCTTTCTAACATGGCATTCACTATTAATCCTCCATCAACCAATGTATCCTTGATGGTATGACGATTCACTCTCACATCAATCTAAGAGGCATAATCACAAGCCTCCCATGGTGTTGGTTTAGCATCCATCACACCTATTGATACTAAAGCTTTTGCTTTCTTCTTCCTCTTGTCAAACTCAAACCACCTCTAGGTTCCTTTCTCAAAGTAGGATTCAAAGCAATCAATTGGCCTATTGTGATGTTAGCCTTCTGACTACCAACATCCTCCAAGACATTGTAGTTCTATTGTTGCTTTGAGATCAAGAATTCTTCCATCCCCAACTTCTTCCTTGGAGTCTTTGTTGTTGATGGTGTTAAAGTGCTTGTGCAAGTGCTCCTAGTATGCATAAGAGTATCTTGGCTAATCCTTGAGAAGAGTGCACATCCTCTGCAAAATGAGCTCTCTTCTTCTCTTGAGCCAAAAGCTCCAAATTAAGACTCGTGGAGTTTGAGCACTCTTCCTTCTTAGACTTGCTCTCAACCACATCTATGGGTGTTATCCCCTTACCTTTGTTTGGATTAGGAGCCATTGGGTTTCACTACCTCCTTTCCCTCTATTGGCTCTCTCATAACCTCTTCCTCCATGGTAAGTGGAATTTGGGCAATTCCTTTGGATGTGGCCTCTTCCTCCACAACCAAAACAATCTCTATCATTGAAATTATTGGCTGGTTGGCCTGTTCTATATGGATAGTTTCCATAACTCTTAGGTCCTCTCCCTACATTCTGATCCACTTCTCTCTTCTCTCATAGGTACACTACATTGATCTTGAGATTTGCAAGTTGTTTTGTGATGGTTTGAAGTGGATCCTTTGGTAGGGGAACAAGAATTGGAGCAACTTCTACTTGTGGTGAAACCTTTGTCACCAAAATATCAGAATTTCCACCATACTTGTAACCTCAAGGAGGATGCGCAATCTCCTTCACCACCAAATCACTCTCATCCCCTTCCAAACTCTCCTCCATACGAATTACGATTTTGATACCTTCAACCTTGGAAAAAGGTTTCTTGTGACAACCCGGCAAATATCATTTTTGTGGTAACCAGGCAAGTAAAGTTCATTCCCACAGAGTTACTATTCAGAATTGGTCAAATACAAAACAAAGTAACAACTTCAATTCTTCTTTGGTTCTTCTTTAATCTCTCAAGTAGAAACTACACCCAAAAGAGAGTAACAAGCACTTATTTGCAGCCTCGTCACAACAATTTGTCACACTTAATCACAACTCCATCAAATTTGGCCAAACAATCTTGATTGTGATGATTCAGGCTCTCCCTAAAATGGCACTTCATTGCAAAACAACTTTGCCTCATGATTGTGTTCCACCCCTCCACTGAAGGCACAACTTCCTCAATCAAAATTACTTCACATCAACTCTACACAAATGCAAAATACTACCAACACTACAATTCTTCTCAAATTTGTCAAGGCATTGCTCCAATTGACTTCATTGTGGTACCCACATTTTTCATTTTGGATGAGTTTTGAAGAAGAAGTGCCTTGCTGAAACCAAATGGAGAAGAAATGAGTGGAAAGTTGTGTTTTGATCAGACCCAAGGAAGTCGACTTCATGTCAGAGGAAGAAGGACTTGGACTAGATCAGACCCAAAGAAGCTTACTTAATGTCAGAGGAGGAAAAAAAAACTTGGAGCAGACTGCAAAGGAGGGCAGACCCGAAGGAGGAATGAAGGTTACAAGCCAGGAATACTACGGGTGTCATATCTCAGTAATGACAAATCCAAATCAAGCGTGCTATATTTTGTTACGAGCGTCTCATTCAGGGCTTTCCATTGCTACCAAAATCATAGAGTTTGGAGGTCTATACATGAAATTACAAGCATTTGAAGTTTTGGGAGTAGATGTATAGAGTAGTTTAATGTCTTCGGGTTGGTGTCTTCGGATCAATATGACTTCGGACTTCAGACTTTGGACTTCAGACTTTGGACTTCAAACTTTGGACTTCAGACTTCGGACATGAGACTTGAGACTTTGGACTTCAGGTTTACACGACTTTGGGTTATGAGACTTTGCCTCAAGATGAAGATGACTAAATCCGAGGTAGCTAGACCTTGGAGTGCAGTGAAGGTGACTTCGAGAATCTTGCTAGAGGTATTAGAGGAAGTTAGAGTAAGGAAAGAAGATAGTTAGGATACCCATGACTTCAATTTCAGTTCTGATTGAAGATAAGGGAGAATTAAAAGAGAAATAGTAGAAGTGAATAAACCCAAAGTGCAAGATCAGACTGTAAGTGTCTTCGGGTCAGTTACATGAGTGATTAAGAGAAAGTGGGTTGCAAATTGAAGGCGTAGATAGTGTACCCATGCTTTCAATTACAATTCTTGATGAGGACATAGTAGAATTAGTAAAGGAATTGATAGTAGCTAGACCCAAAGTTGTAGAAGTAAGAGTGCAGGTGTCTTCGGATTTGACATTTGACATTTTAGAGAAGAGTGGGTCGGGAGATAGAGATTTAGAAGGATTACTTGTGATAGGAATTGTAGATCAAAGTGGAGAATTAGTAGAATTGGTAGAGGAAATAAGAGTTGTGAAACCCAAGGATATAGTAGTAGGAAGTGAAGTTACTTTGGGTTTGGGTTTGAAAGCCGAGGAAGAAGTAGACATTGGATTGGATTAGTAATAGATTTGAGATTTGAAGAGGCAGATATGAAGAGGTGCATTGTCATTACGGATCTACAGATTTATAGAGTTATTAGGAAGCAATATATTAGGAAGATAATTGTCGATTGCTTCACTATTTAAGAGAGGCATTCGCAATCTTATGTTGTTTAGTGCTCATAATTTCTAAGAATAGATAAAGCGAAGTGTTGTGAAGCAATGCTTGTTGTTTGAGCTTGATTCCGAGTATCAACTTTTAGTTTGCGTTTGTGAGTGTGTGGAGAAATTCAAATTGCAAGTCAATGTGCTTGTTGGATGTTGGATTTCACAGCCTTGATCTTCATTGTGTGTGTTTGATCTTGAGTGAAGTGCAATCAAAGCAATGTCTTCACAGATTTGAGAGGAATTGTATTGTTGGTAGTATTCTACATTTGTGAGTGCAGTGCAAAGTTGATGTAAAGCAATTTCAATCAAGGAAGTTGTGCCTTTAGTGGAGGGGTGGAACACAATTCTGATCCAAAGTTGTTTTGCAGTGAAGTGCCATTTTTGGGAGAGCCTGAATCATCACAATCAAGATTGTTTGGAAAGATTTGATGGAGTTGTGATTAAGAAGTGTTAATTTGTTACAAGATTGTGAATCAGTGCTTGTTACTCTCTTCTAGGTGTGGTTTCTACTTGAGAGATTAAAGAAGAACTCAAGAAGAACTACATTGTTATTGTTTGACTTTGTATTTGACCAATTTTGACTCGTATCTCTACAGGAACAAACTTTACTTACCCAATTACCACAAAAGTGATATTTGCCAAGTTGTCACATTCACTCAGGATCAAACACACAAAATGAAGATCAAGGCTATGGAATCCAACATCCAACACACACACTAACTTGCACTTCAAAATTCTCCACACACTCACAAACACAATCACAATGTTGATACCCGGAATTAAGCTCAAGCAACAAGCACTAAAATCAGCACTTCGCTTTATCTATCCTCGGAAATTATGAGCACTAAACATCATATGACTGTGAATGCCACCTTTAAATAGTGAAGATATCAATAGTTATTGACAAGTATACCGTTCTACAACAACTTTCCTAACCTGCAGATTCAAAATTACAATGCACCTCTTCATATATGCCTCTTCAAATCTCAAAATTGTTACTATTCCAATCCAATGTCTACTTCTTCCTTGGCTTCCAAATCCAATGTAACTTCACACACTACTCTATCCTTGGGGTTTCACAACTACTAATTCCTCTACCTATTCTACTACTACTTCTTCTTCTTGTTCTACAATTCACTCTTACTGCTTGTGTCACCACTCTACAATGTGAATTTGGGTTCTTCCTCCTTGTCCAAGTCTTCTGACTTGTCCTCGGCCTCCCCTTCTGATTCTTTGTTTGAGGACATGATTACCACCAATTCTTTCCTTGATTTTACCTTCTTGATCTTCCAAGGTCTCATCACCGCTACTTCTTCTTCTTCTCCTTGTCAACTTCTCTTCTTTGACTTTGGAGTGTTCACTTTCATTTTCTTGCTCTGCCCCGTCTGCACATAGTTCTCATCACTGCTCCTTATTTGCAAGATGTATTGTTGCTCCTTCGTGTCAGCATCTCTTCTCAAATTGGGGTGGAAGTGCAACACCATCTTGTGTCTCTTTGACATGTTCAGCAAGTTCAGTCCCAAGTAGAAATGGGCTGCAAATGGTACAATGTAGTGTGGGGGCGACTTGTCTTGCAAGTTCTGAACCATTTGTCTTGCACGATGATGAAAGCACTTTTCCCAATTGATTGGCTCTTCTCCAAACATCTTGTGGAAGAACACCACTTGATGTTTCATCACATAAATTGTTTGCTTTGGCATCAAGATAGCCATCATTGCACTTATGATGCCTCTTCTCACTAGGTCCTTATAACTCTCAACTTTGTAGCCATTCTTCATGCATTTTGAAGAGAAGGTGTCTCTCACTTCTTGGGTTTCTTTTGCTACTTCTCCCTTCTCCAAGAACGTGGCTCCCAACTCATCACCCACCTCTCTTCCAAGTACTAACCTCCAATCTGACTCTGTCCATCAAGCCAGATTTCCTCTCTCCCCTTCTTCCTTGGAGCCATTGAGACATCTACTCTTGATGATCTCAATCATGAAACTTGGAAAGCTAATGTTCTAGTTCGATGCTAGAAACTGGAACATTAGCTCAATGGAATGTGATCTAAAGCCTACTCAAGACTTTGATTATGGCGATCACATCTAATCTCCAAATTGTATGATTTCTCACTATGAATTCAAAGTTCTTCTTCCTACCTCCCATCTTACTCTCTTCCACTCTAGGTTGGTGGCTACTCTTCCTATTGATTCCCAGACTAACTCTCCTGACTTCCTCTTGACACACCAGCATATCTTTGACTACACTTCCTTTTCTATGACCTCCCATAGGACAACTTCTTAATGGTGTTGGAAAATTACTTGTCATTGCTTTGTCTCTAGCCCAAATCTTAAAGTAGCGCGCTTCCTCCGTCTTTCTTCACTTTGAATTTCTACCAAGAAATCACACCTCTTTCATGCTCTTGTCACTATCAATTTCCTCCTGCTCATAGGCCAGCCATTTTTTGTGCACGATACCTTCTTGAATGTCCAACCTCAAAGGAAAGATGTTACACTATCCTAGCCTCAGGTTGAGCACCCCCAAGACAAAGTCTCCTTACTTTGGGTTTCAGGCTAAGAAGGCAAATCTGAGTACTTTGTCTTTTGACACAAAGTCACTTTTCCTTAGGTTACAACCCGAAGACACCATTCTTGCCGTTTGATGTCATATAGGTGCAATATGACTTCTTCTGTACACTTCTTCTTCAAAAATAAGGAAAAAAAATGTGGGTACCAAGACTCTTCTTGCACATCTCTCCTCTCTCTCTTTTAGTATTCTGACTCATACCATGTAAGTGCTACATCCTCAAAGAAATCTGGTAATAATATGGCCTACTCATTCTTCTTCCTCTCACTGTTTTCTATGCAAGCTCTCTTGAAGTCTCTCACAAACATCTTCACATCTTCTCTATCCTTGCCAAAGAAAACTGAAAAGTTCCTCCTCTTAACCCCTCGCTATTGTTCTTTTCTCTCAAAGTTTTTTCTCTTTTCTTTTCTCTCACTCTATAACTAATAGAGTATGTACATGACTCACACCATTTGAGAGTTATCAACCCTAGGGAACACACAAGGTTCAAGTTGCTCCAAGATTTTTATAGCAACATCAAATCCTAGAGTGCATATTAATCAAACCCTCATGGATAGTTTATCTATAAGTTGAAACATTATCTCCATCATTAATCTTAAGAACTAGCAAATGAATGTGGTAAAATTTCTGTAGTTGTACCAAGACTCTCTCTAAGATCCTTCACCAAAGTCTCCAAAAATGCTTTTACTCCACTACACTCATGTCCTTTTGGAAGTCCTTCAACTCCACAACCTCACACAACTCATTGGTCTTAGATCTTATCCCTCCCAATCTTGGTGAAGAAGGTCCAACATTGAAACCCAAGTCAAGTAATCCTCTCCTTTCCCTCAGTCTCTTGCTCTCAAAGATCAATGGATATGAACTTGCCTTGTGTTCCTTCTCTCCACATAGAAAGCACTTAGACTCACTCTTTCCTCCAAGTGGTGTAGGTTTTTAGATCCTCTCAACACTCTCTTCAAATTTTATTCTAAATTACCTTTTCCTTAAATCCACCCTTAAAATCACCTCAAACCCTTGAGGAACCTTGTTTAGTCTCAATTTCCACTCTTGATGACCATCCATGTTCCCAAGATGAATTTAAACATTCAAACATGCTTTTTGTTGCTCTCAAACTCCTCATGCATGAGATCTCAACTCTATAAAATTAACCCTTCCTCACAATGTCACTCAAATCTCTCAATTGGTATGTCACCGTCCTCTAAAATTGTTTATAATAAATCCCAGCTCTATGGTGTCCCTCCTTGAAAAATTTCAGATCTTCTCATTGAGCCATTTGGCCTAGGCATCTTTCTATTTAGCACAAATATCTCAGATTTGGTCTGAAAACAACCTCTCTTACTTTAAAAACTCTTACTCCATGCACAACCATGATCTCTCTCTTATTTTTGTGTTTAAAGGTAGGATACAATGCGCTGAATTTTCTTGGAAATTGTCAAAACAATCCAATGAAAATTGAAGAAATTGCAAACTTTGTACAATTTTCCAAAGAGCATGGAGTTGTGGGAGCAGTTTACCCTATCAACTTTCCAAAATTCTAACCCAATGTGCATAGTAACTCTCACAATAATTTCAAGTGTGCTAATTGAAGAATAACCTAAGATATCATGTTTAGAAATTTCAAGTCCAAACCTGAAACTTGAGATTTTGCCCAAAATCACCTTAATCCTCAAAATCACAAAATCTCTCCAAATCCTCTCATGTGTACAAGATGTACAAAATGACCTCAAACACATCATAATGAATAATAGGGTATTCAAATAGGTCCAAGTTCTCTAACATAAGTTCAGCTCTCTCCTCCCCAAAAGTTCTCTCCAAGTCTGCTCTCATGGCCTCCTTCTATCTAATATAGAATTGTATGCAAAACATTTCTTGCCTTCTAGAGAGGTCCTAACAATGGAACCAAAAATGTGAGCCGGCTTTTCTCTCACTCAAGATGGCCTTTGATGGTTATTATGGTAGTGCACTATGGACTAAGAAGGCACGGTACTCCAACTCCATCATACTCCTCCAAGGCTAACACTCCAAGACTCAAGACATTGCTCACTAAGAGAGAGATAGTTGCAAATGAAAGGATGATGAGTACCTCCTCACCCCTAGTTTATATACTTGTGAAATAATAACATACCAAAATTACAAATTATTGGATTAACTCAAGTTACTAGGCTAAAAGTCAAATAAAGTCAAAAAGCTAAAGGAATATCTATCCTCATGGGAATATTCTTTTAAGCATGTGGTCTTATCTTGACCCAACCACTAAGTCAAGGATTTCTTCACATGGGCTATCCTTGGACTATAGAAGAATCCAAAACAAAAAGGCTTTTTGGTCCAAGAGTTCTTAACTCTTTCCTCAAAACCAAATACTTAGGAATAATACCAAGTCAATATACTAGAATCCAAAATATTGGTGCTCATCTTTTCCACTTCCTCTAAACTAAGGTCACCTCTATCTTGCTATGACCAACTTTAGCTAATCATGACTAATGTAGAACCATCCTTTATCTATATAAGTAATATTTCTCAAGAACTTGTAATACCAAGCTAAATATCACAATACCACACACATGCATAAATGGGTGTTACAGCCCTGTGTACTAACAATGGCTACAAAGTGAAGTCCTATTGGGACCCAATCAAGTGGAGCATTGTGGGCACGTGTGATAATGGGTATGTTTGAATCCAAAAGAAGACATGAATGAACATGCATTAGGCAGTCTTCTTCCTCCAAATGTTTGTAGGAGTGAAGGTGAATTAGGCAAAGTGCTTCCACCAGCAAACAAGGCAAATGATCATCAATTGAACAAGGCAGATGATCATCAATTGGAGAACCAATTTTCCTCCATATTACTTTGCACCATTTGCAACACACTTCTACTTTGGATTAAATTTGCTGACAATGGAAGAGAGGCAGTGTATGGTGTCACATTTCCATCTTGATGTACAACAAGAAGCAAATGAAGAAGAGCAACAATATATGTTACAATTGCAAGCCAACGATGATCACTTCATCAAAACGGGACAGAGGGAGATGGTGGACGGAAGAAGTCCAAAGACAAAGAAGTGGACTAAACCCAAAGAGGTAGCATTGTCCAAGACACAACAGACTCAACCCATGAAGTAAGAAGGTGATAAAGGAGGAGAATTTGGAGACAAAGTCTAAAGGAGAGACAAAGTCTAGAGGAGGATACTCAAAAGAAGCCAAGCTCACACTATAGAGTGAGGAATCCAAAAGTGAGAGTCAAAGTGAAGAAGTCTAGCAATTGACTGAGGCGGAAGAAGATGAGGCATTCCATGTAGCGATTGATCGTTTGGATGGAGGAGATAACCCTTGTTTAGAATTGGCCATGGAGGAGATGAATGAAGAGCCAGGGAAGGAAAGACAAAAAGGAGGCAGAGCCAAGGACTCTACTTTGGTTGAACCTGCAGATCCGAGCTTAGTCTGTAAGGAAGAAGAGAGCTTGGAGGCAACATTGCTGAAAGTACAAAGATCAAGCCTCCAAGAGAAAGCTTTGGCGGAAGAAGCAAAGTACAAAGACAAAGCCAAAGACAAAGAATGCTTTGAGGGAGTAAAATACTTAATGCAAATTGTGACTCCATTGTTGGAGCTGCTGAATACATAGAAGAAGGTAATCACGCAATATCATATGAAGGTGAAGAATGAGTTGCAAGTGGTGAGGTATCTACTGGATGAAGTGAAGAGATTGAAGGAGAGTGTAACCCAAAGAGAAGAAGAAGCTGAGGAACTTTGGGTGGATATAGTTTTGAAGAAGAAGAATTTAGAGAACTTGCAAGAGAGTTTTGAGAAGTGGGGAAGAGAGATGCACAGTCAAGCCATAGAGTTGAAAGAGCAGACAGCATTGATGTGAAGATGAAAGAGGAGGTCAGTGAAGCTCACATCAAAAGTGTTAATGTGAAGGCAATGGCGGCTATGATGGAGCAGGAGTTAGAGAGCCTGAGGAAGAGTGCAGCAAGAAAAGATCAAGTATGGTAAAGGGAGTTGGCGATTCGACACCAAGAGGAGGAAAGATTGCAAGGCTTGGTTAGAAGTGCTAAGATGTAGAGTGCTTAGTATGTTGAAGAGAAGAAGATGATTGCAGCTGAGTACAAAGATGAGTTAAAGATGTACCAAGAAGAGTTGAAGGCTGAATGATCTTGGGGGTATGCATCAGAGTCAATAGGAGAAGTGGTTGGAAGATTGCAAGCAATGCTGAGCATAGAGTTTAAAGGGAGATTGGAGGAAGCAAGATTGCACAAATTGAAATTGCTTGTGCAAGAAACTTGGAAGAGGAGAGTGAAAGAGCTGGATATGAACACTCTTCTGATTTGTTTGAGGGAAAGAGTAGATATGAAGATAATTGAGGTAGGAGACAATGTAAGTCTCAAATTAGATCTAGTGAGCTCAGAGTTAAAAAGACTTAGGAGTAGTGTGAAGGATGAGAAGAAGTCCAAAGTAGCAGAAGTAGGAGTGTAGGTGTCTTTGGAGTTGTCTTCTAAGACATTAGAGAAGAGTGGGTCGGAGGATAACAAGTTAGAAAGGTTAACCATGATCTCAATTGTAATTCATAATGACGTAGTAGAAATAGTGAAGGATTTGGTGGTTGAAGATAGACCCAAAGAAGGAGAAATACTTGGAGGATCAGCGGGTTTGGAAGCCAAAGAAGAGGTAGACATTGGATTGGAGTAGGAACAGATTTGAGCTATGAAGAGGTAGATATGAAGAGGTGCATTGTCATTTTGGATTGGCAGGTTTGTAGAGTTGTTGTGGAATGGTATTTTTGTTAGATAACTATCAAGTGGTTTGCCTATTTAAAGGAGGCATTTGCAGTCTTATGTTTTTCTGTGTTCCAAATCTTTGAAGATAGATAAAGTAGAGTGTTGATTTCAATGCTTGTTGCTTGAGCTTAATTCCGGAAGATGTCCCAAATCTTCTCCCTTTCAACACTCCAGTAGATATTCATTACATAGTTAGATAGAAAGTGATGTTTTGGGATTTCATAGTCAAGAAATTTGGTGAGGAATATTATCAGCAAGTGATAGCTTCTAAAGTCCCAATGGTAGTCCCAATAGTTTGTGCACCCTCTCAAGGGATCATTTTAAAACTCTATTGAAATAGGAAGTAGCAATTGAGCGTTTGCAAGAAGCATAGATCTGCAATTGGAGGAGCTGATTCAAGGAATGTACGGGATGCTCAACAAGTTTTGAGAGATCAAGATGACCATTGGATGCATTACAAACTCAAGTACAGACTTTTAGAAATGATCAAGTGATGCAAGAAAGAGAACCATCTCCAAACCCAATACTTGAGATTGAAGTATGTGAGAGGCACCCATGCCAATGACATTGAACTTGGTCAATGATGAAGCCACATTGTTACTACGGATGAAGAAAACTTGCAATATCAGGCCTTACAAGGAGTAGTGTTCTATGAGAATTATGGAATTGGATCTTCAGAATGAATCGATACTTCTGATTGTTCTCAATGGAGATCATCAAGCATGCAATACGTGTGTTTGCATGTGTGTACTTGACCGACAAAGCCCTCATATGGTATGATGCTTGGGAACGATCAATGTTGGCAAAAAGAAGAGAGGTCATGTTATCATACTTTCCCTTTCTCTCTTTGAGAACACATAGGGTGCCTAGCTATGGAGCTTATGGATTAGAGGTAGTGCGTAGACTTGTTACTGCTAATCTGAGTGCATGTGGTATCCAACCAGAAGAACAATTCACTCTTGTTTCTAAGATTCATTCTATCATGTAGGGAAGTAGCGTGCAACCTAACTTGTCATCATAACATGCACTCCTAGTCTATTGGTCATAACTTCCAACATTACCAAGGAGAAAAACAAAACACACCTAAAAGGAAGAAACCTAAGTGCAACGGCCAGACATTAATCCAAGCCAATAGGGCATACAAACAGACATGCAAGCACAAAGAGGATTTGATTACAAGAATTTGACAATAACTCCATGTACTTTTTGTCAAAAAAGAGCTTTAGAGCCTTCTTGCTCTATCATAAAGATAATTTTAACCTAAACTCCAAGCCTCTTCCAATCTATTCTTCAGATTTCAACCAACTTCTAATCCAAATGAGAAACTTCTATGTCTTTTTGATGTGGAAAAGTCCATAAAACTCATATGGAGATAAACTTTTCTTTGTGATTTGGATTCAAGTGGTCTTGAATTCAATGGAAATCTTGAGAAAAGCTTTCCAATGATATGAAATAATCTACAATCTCATCATGATGGTTCCCTTGACAAGCTCCCAAACTTGAAAGGGTTTTTCTCATGGTCCTTGGCAACTTTTCCCTATATTTCTAAATTAGATTGTGATCAAAGGATGGTCTTATTGGCTCAATAGGGAAGCAATAAACCCTAAATTAGGGATTTTTAAATTAGGGTAAAATCTACAAAAAATTAGTCAAGTTTGGGAGCTTGTCAAGGGAACCATCATGATGAGATTGTAGATTATTTCATATCATTGGAAAGCTTTTCTCATAGGATTTCCATTGAATTCAAGACCACTTGAATCCAAATCACAAAGAAAAGTTTATCTCCATATGAGTTTTATAGACTTTTCCCCATCAAAAAGACATAGAAGTTTCCCACTTGGATTAGAAGTTGGTTGAAATCTGAAAAATAGATTGGAAGAGGCTTGGAGTTTAGGTTAAAATTATCTTTATGATAGAGCAAGAAGGCTCCAAAGCTCTTATTGGCTCACGCCAATAAGATTTGCTTCCCTATTGAGCCAATAAGACCACTAATGACTTGTGGTCATTGAGATATGTACTCCACAATATTCCTGACTTGTAACCTTCATTCCGATGCAAAGAAACCCTCCTTTGGCATCTGGTCCGAATTTTTCCTTCCTTTGACACAAAGTAAGCTTCTTCGGGTTTGATCCAATTTGGGTCCTTCTTCCTCCAATATGAAGTCAACTTCCTCAGGCCTGATCAAAACACAAGTTTGCACTCATTTCTTCTCTATTTGGTTTCAATTTGGTTTCAGCAAGGCACTTCTTCTTTAAAACTCATCCAAAATGAAAAATGGGTGTAACACACTAATGTAGAGATAAGCCATGATAATTTACTTTTTCATGGTTATGCAAACCCAAACACAAAAACATGGACAGCAAAACAAGAAAGAATGTTGAAGAATTTCCAATGAGTGGATTTTGTGCAAATGGCCTGAATCCAACTATGGGGATTGAAACAAAAGAATAGCATACAAGAGTACATGGAGGCATTTCTTGATCTACAAGTTGCAATAATCAATATGAGTCTAGCACATGCCTTAGATAATTTCAAACAAGGATTGAAGGAGAAAATATGCCAAGAAGTCATGGTACAAAATCTTCATATTGTATTTGAAGCCATTGCTTGCACTCAAAGAATAGCAAGTGCACTTGGAAAAGGTGAATGAGTAGTTCCGTCTCAACATTATTGGGTTGAGATGCCACACGTTGGCGGACCAATACCTATGGAATTGGCAACCCTTTGGTTTTGAGATTGAGAAGCACAACCACTTCAAGGAGAGCAGAGACAAGTCAAAGAATAGAGAGATGAAGTCCCATGAGGAGAAGCAACTTGAGGAGAACAATATCATTGTTACAATTGTAGTTGTATTAGACACATATCCATCAATTGTTGTTCTTGTCTCCCTAGAGCCCTTGGCCTCTATAAAGATAATCTTTGAACAACATGGAGTGATGTACCAAAGAGGAGGATGCGGAAATCACCTTGGAAAACAAAGATCACCAATAAATGTACCTTGTGGTCTTATTGGCTCCATAGGGAAGCAAAAAAGTGCATGGAAGAAGATGATGAGTGTACAGAGATCCAAAAAAGGCAAACTCAAATTGATTGTTGTGAATGGAGTCCTAGAAGGCAATTAGGTGAGTGTATTGATAGACCTTAGTGCAATAGAGAATTTCTTGTCTTGCTTTATTGCAATAAGATTGGGGATGGATCTAGAGAAGGATGAGAGCAAAGAAGTAGAGTTACCTAATAGGCAAAAAAAGAAGATTGAGTTGTTACCTAGAAGTGTAGCACTCTCTATAGGAGAATATCAAGAAGCAATTGAGTGATGAGTGATACAATCAAGAAGCAATTGAGTGACAAGTGATACAATTGGCTCATTATGATGCAATCTTAGGCATGTCATAGATGGAGCATTACAATCCTATGGTAGATTAGATTACAATCCTAGAGGAAAGTAGTGAGCATCTACCAATGGATGATCATTGGAAATCAAGAAAAATCCCCTAGACAAGAAATGCCTCTCTATGTCATAGGGACAATAGCTATCTATAAGATAGGTAGATGTTTTATGGGTCTAATAAGAGAAGTCCAAAGTGCACAACTTGATGTACAAATTCCTAAAAAATTATAAGATGTGGTAAATGAGTTTTAGGATGTCTTTCCAAATAATTTACCCTCAAGATTACCACCAAAAAGGAGAGTAGATCATAAAATCAAGACACTTCTGAGGAAGACATCTCCTTGTAAGGCCTCATATTGTCTATCAACTCATGAGTTGGAGGAGTATAAGGCTCAAATTGAGGATATGTTGTAGTTATCCAACCCAAGGTATCACCATATGGGGCTCTTGTCTTGTTTGTGGAGAAGGATGGTACAATGTGCATGTGCATTGACTATTAAGGCCTCAATCAGCAAACAATGAAGATTAAATACCCCTCACCCTACATGTATGACCTATTTGATCAACTCAATGGAGCAAAACACTTCACCAAACTAGACCTATAGAGCAAAGAAAGATGTATACAAAAAAGCCTTTTGGACCAAGTATGGTAGCTTTGAGTACCTTATGATGCCATTTGGCCTCACCAATGCATGTGCAACTTTCATGAGTCTGATGAATGACATACTTCATTCATATTTGGATAAGTCTCTTATTATCTTCCTAGATGACATATTAGTATATAGTAGGACAATGATGGAACACAACAACATCTACAAAAGGTCCTCCAAATAATAAGACAAAATCAATTGTATGCAAAAATCTCAAAGTGTGAGTTTCAAAAGTCTGAAGTAGACTACTTGGGGCATAGAGTAAGTGCAGAGGGTATCCAAGTATTAACAAATAAAGTAGAGGTCATTCACAAATGGAGTGCTCCAGAAGATTAGACTCAACTCAAGGGTTCTATCATTGATTTTTCAAGGAGTTCTCCAAGGTTACATAGCCTTTAACAGCACTACTTGGCAAGGGGAAGAAGTGGACATGGAGAATTGTACAAGAATTTGCCTTTCAAGAATTGAAAGACGCCTTGCTACATGCACCAATCTTGAAATGATATGGCTCAAAATGTCCAATCAAGTTGGCTATAAATACATTGGGCATTGCAATAAGAGCAGTCTTACACTAGGAGCAACATGATGAGTGGCATCCAATTGTATATTTCTCTCAAAATTTGTTATTGGCAGAATACAACTATCACACCATAGAACAAGAAGAGTTGGTCATTGTCCTTGCAACCAAGCATTGGAAGCACTATCTTAGCAAGAAGGCATTTGTAGTGGAGACATACCACAAACCTCTAGTCTACCTCAAGATGCAAAAAGATCTATCTTGTTGCTAGATTTGGTGAGTAGCAACAATGACTCAACATGAAAATCACCTACGTAGAAGGCAAGAAACAACTTGCGGATGCATTCACCCAAATGCTTATGGCAACAATTTGGTGGTAAAGGTCAAGATGAAACTTGAATTTTGGGCAAAGATTCTAGCTATTACAAAACTGATCCATAGATTGTAGGAGCTCAATCATCCAAAGGCATCACCAAGACCAAGGACTCACCTTTTGTGATGGTAGATTAATTTGGTGGAAAAGGTCAAGATGAACCTTGAATTCTGGGTGAAGATTCTAGCTATTACAAAAATTGATCCATAGATTGTAGGAGCTTAATCATCCAAAGGCATCACCAACACCCAAGGACTCACCTTTTGTGATGGTAGATTATGGATTCCAAATACTATGAAACTACGCACCACCATCCTAGCGGAATGTCATAATTCTGCCATTGAAAGTGATGTTGGAGTAGACAAGCCCTTGGATGCATTCCAACACCATTACTATTGGCCCAAGATGAGCAACGATGTGATGGACTATGTTTGGAGCTCCTTACTCTATCAACAAAACAAAAATTCTAATCAAGCTCCTATAGGACTCCTTCAACTCCTCCCTACTCCTACACAACATTTGGAATAGGTGAGTATGGATCTAGTCAATGAATTGCCCAAGACCACTTCAAGGTTCAACTCCATTGTAGTCTTTGTTGACCAACTCAGCAAAATTATTCATGTACAGTCTACCACCATGGACGTGATTGCTCCACAACTGGCACAATTGTACTTAGTTGCAATCTTTACTCAAATGTGAGGGGATGCTTTCTATGCATGAGGAAGAATGTAATGATTTGGGTGGATGCATTCACTAAATTTTTGTGAGAAAATTCCACCAATGGAAGTAAGGTGTCCCACCTCTCTTGCTCATCTAAGGTGAAGCCTTGTAGCATGTCTTCAATAGTGCAACTTGCCTGTTCTGTTTGTCCATCAGTTTGTGGGTGGTAAGCCGTGGACATGGCCAACTTGGTTTTGAAGAAACCAAAGTGTTCACCAAAACAAACTAGTGAATTGAGTGCCTCTATTGATGACGAGCGCTTGAGACAAGCCATGGTGAAGAAGAAAAGAAATTAAAGAAGCAGTACAACAAACTCGGGAAATGAGTTTGGAGGAGAATACAAAGACAAAGCCTCTTGTGTTTCCGGCGGACATCAGATCCAAAGTAAAGGATTTGATTCAAGCCAAGGTGGGTAAAACTAAAGAACCTTGGGTCAAGACCACTAGTATTCCGATCACCATTATAAAACACCTCAAAGTCTAATTTGAACAGGCAGAGACTCTGTGACATTCAAGCAATTGTGGGAGTACAACAAGTTGTGCAAGAAGCAGTTGAGTTCAGCCCTCAAGAAATTAAGAGTGATGACTTAGAAAGACTTGCCCGCAATCTATCATATTGAACAAGATTTAGGATTTCCCAAAGTGGATGTAGAGATTGCTAGCTACATGATCACATCCATGATCAAACCAGGAGATGGCCTTTGGGCATACTGTCAAATATTACTACAATCATTGGAGGGATGCCCTTCAAGTTAAACTACATTGTGTTGCTATAGTAACTAGAATTGATTACATGTTGTTGATTGATAGACCCTAGTTGTACAACGCTCTAGTAATTGCAGATTGGCACCAACAAAAGTTAAGGTTCAAGGAAGTCCCGTCCAAAGACCAAAAGCTAGTAACTGTG
This sequence comes from Lunularia cruciata, assembly GCA_948567375.1. NCBI lineage: Eukaryota > Viridiplantae > Streptophyta > Marchantiopsida > Lunulariales > Lunulariaceae > Lunularia > Lunularia cruciata. Next base: position 14,766,647 of record OX419760.1, read on the forward strand.
AGTTGGATGAAGGTTCCCCACCTCAAGGAAACAACCTTGTTGGAAGATGAAGATGAATCCAAAGATGAAGTCCAAGTCAATTACTTGGAGTGCAATGAGGTAGAGGTCAAAGACAAAGGTAGAGATTGACATCTCCTTGGGTGAAAATGATTTGAAGGAACGGGGTTTGACTACAATTCAACTTGGGTTAAGCTAAGTCAGTCACATTGAAGGAGTCATTAACCCCAATGACTATCAAGACATTGTCTTGACCAAAAGAAATTTTTTAAAGATTTCTAAGACAGTCACTTTGGAGGAGTTGGCAGGATACATTGCCTTGTTTATAGAGTACCAAATGCCAAGTCTATTGATCAAAAGTTGGGTATTCCACGCCAGTTTGGAGAACACCAAATTGATCTTGTTGTAGGTGCAATTCCGGTCAAGCAAAGACAATACCACCTGAACCCAAAGTACTCACTTTTAGTGAAAGATGAAATTGACAAGTACTTAGGAGCCGGAATAATCTTTCGTGTCTTGAGTAGTGAGTGAATCTCCTCTATTGTCATTGTTTTGAAGAAGAAGATTGGGAAGATTTGAGTGTGCCAATATTTTTGCAAGCTGAATGTAGTCACAAGGAAGGATCATCATCCCTTGCCTTTCATAGATACCATTTTGGACCAATTAGTTGGTCATCCTTACTACAATTTTCTCAATGGCTTTTCAGGCTATAATCAGATCTCCATCCAAGAAGAGGACAAGGATAAAGCCACATTCACTACTAATTGGAGCATTTTTGCTTACAATCAAATGCCCTTCAAGTTGTGTAATTGTGGTGCCCACATTTTTTGTTTTTTCAATGTTTATTAGTGTTTAAGGGAAGAAGTAAGCACTGGAAGCCAAATTACGGAAGAAGAATGGATAGAGGTGACTTTGGAGGACATCCAAAGAAGGCGACATTGGATCTAATGATGGAGGTACTTAGAAGAAGGGTACGACGGAAAAAAATTCCAAAGAGCACCGCCTTCGGGTCGGAAGGCGCAGGTGATATGAAGACCGTCTAACAACCTTGGTATGTGGCAAGAAAGTACACTTCAAGAAACGGCGGAGGCAAAAGAAGCATGTCTCGATAGTGACCGTACATCAACACGCAGAAGAGGGGAAGTTGAATTTGAAATCTACTGAAGAATGACTACAATTCAAGGTAATATAAGATTGCAATTGCGCAAGGACAAGTTGAATATACCAAGTAAATTTCCAATTCCTTTGAGTAGTTGTCATGCAGTAATGCGTGTCTGGAAGCCAATTGAGAGTGAAATTTCTGAAATCCCAAAGGGGTTAGAGTGTCTCGTCTAGGAGAGGGCATTATCTTTCAGTGCCGTAGAACGCAAGAGCAAATTATAGCAAAGAAGGTTGCAAATGTGCAAGCGGTGCAGAGTTTTGCAATTTGTAGGTTAGATGTAGTAGCCAGAATCAAAGTCTTGAATAGACTTCGTATAATGTTTTTAGCATGGAACTGGATTTTCAGTTTCCCAGGAGTGATGGCAGAGATAGCTGCCAGTAATTGTGAGGAGGGTCCCAAAGTTGAAGGGAAGAGAGGAAATCCGGCTCAATGGACTGAGTCGGATTGGAGGTTAGTATTGGGGAAGGAAGCAGGAGAGCCAACGAGGATCACCTTCTATCGGAAGTGTGATGTTGCAGAAGAGACGGCAGAAATTTGAAACTCATTCTTCGCTCCAAGAACCACGAATGGCTACAAGGTGGAGTCCTATCAGGATCTGATTAGGAGAAGTATCATGGGGGCAATGATGGCCATGTTCAAGCCAAAATGAATGATGTATGTGAACATGCAGCAAGCGGTCTTCTTCCACCAGATTTTTGTAGGAGTCAAGGTGAATTGGGCAAAGTGTATTCACCACCGAACGAGGCAGATGGTGATCAATTGGCAAACAAGTTCTCCGCCTCATTATTTTGCACCATTTGCAACGCACTTCTACTTCGGGTTGAACTTGCTGACAGTAGAGGAACGGCATCACATGGTGTCCCATTTCCATCCTGACTTAAGACGGGAAGCGGACAAAGAAGAGCGATAATATATGATACACCTGCAAGCCTACGACAATCATTTCTTGAAGACCGGACAGTGGAAGATAGAAGAAGTCACAAGTCCAAAGATGGAGAAGTGCAGTAAACCCGAAGAAGCAAAGTCGCCTCCCGCTCAAAAGAAGACTCAGAGACTGGTTGTGCAGAATAAGAAGATGGTGAGAGAAGCATCATCGGAATCAGAGTCTGAAGAAGAAACCGAGTCACAAGAGGAGGAATCCAAAGAAGAGGAGCTCACCTTAAAAAGTGAGGAGTCTGGAAGTGATAGCAAGGGGGAACCTAAGGTTCAGCAATTGGTGGCGGTCAGTGAAGCTTGTCATATGATGATTGACAGAGTACCCAAAACAACAAGTCATTGCGTAGCCATAATGGTGAATAAGCAGAGACTAGAGGAAAAGGAGGAGTATCCTGCGGGGCCGAGTTCAATTGGTAAAGAAGAAGAAAGTTCCAATGCGGTGTCTATGAAGATACAAAGATCGGATGAAGGAGCTGATGAAGGAGGTGAAGTCTAAAGACAAAGACGGCGATGAAGATACAGAAGGCTTCCATGGGATATCATATCTGACAAAAGTGGTCACCCCGTTGCTAGAGCTGTTAAGGGAGCATTGGAGGGTAATTCTCCAAGATCATAGGAAGGGGATGAATGAGTTGCAGGTGGTGAAGCATCTGTTGAGTGAAGTGAAGGGGTTGCAAGAGCAACAAGTCCAAAGAAATGAAGAAATTGAAGAACTTCAAAAGGAGGAAGTCTTGAAGAAGAAGACTTTCAAGATTTTACAAGAGAGCTGCGAGGCAAAAGAGAAAGAATTGTAGAGGCAAGCCGGAGAATTGAAGGAGCAAACGATGTGGTTGAGCAAAATGAAGGAGGAAGTGAGTGATGTGCACATCGAGAATATTCATTTGAAGGCGATGGCAATCGTAATGGAGCAAGAGTTGGACAGCTTGAAGAAGAGTGCAGCGGGGAAGGATCAAGCATGGCAGAGGGAGTTAGCAGTCAGGCAAGAAGAAGAAGAATGATTACAAGAGCTAGTCAGAAGTGTTGAGTTACAAAGTACACAATATGTGGAGGAGAAGAAGATGCTTGCTGCGGAGTACAAAGACGAGCTGAAGATGTATCATGAAGAATTGAAGGTAGAGCGCTCTTGAGGATATGAGTCGGAATCAGTAGGAGAATTTGCGGGGAAGTTGAGAGCAATCTTAAGCACGGAGGCTGAAGGGAGATTGGAAGAAGCCCGTCTACATGAGCTCAAGTTGCTTGTACAAGAAACTCAGAGGAGAAAAGCCAAAGATGTAGATATGAATACATTGCTGATTTGATTGAGGGAGCGTGTAGACCGGAAGATGCTAGAAGTAGAAGACAATGTTAGTCTCACATTAAATTTAGTCAAATCGGAGTTAGATAAAATTAGGAATAGTGTGACAGTGGAGCGGAAGTCGGATATCGCAGAAGTCCGATGTAGTAGAAGTAGGAGTATAGGTGTCATTGGATCCGTTATTTGACACATTAAAGAAGAGTGGGTTAGGAGATAAAGAGTTAGATAAGTCACTCCTTAGTGCAATTGTAGTTCCTAGTGTAGAAGTAGTAGAATTAGTGAAGGAATTAGTAGAATTAGCTATACCCGAAGAAGGAGAAGTAGTAGGAAGATCATCGGGTTTGGAAGCCAATGATGAGGTAGACATCGGATTGGAATAAGTACCAATTTTGAGATAGGAAGAGGCAGATATGAAGAGATGGATTGTCAATTTGGATATGTAGGTAGGAAGAGATGTTAGGAAGCGGTGCATAGGTAGGAAGAACTGCCATTTGCTTTAGTATTTAAGGGGAGCATTTGTAGTACTATGTTTTCAGTATTCATATTTTTTAAGATAGATAAAGCGAAGTGTTGTTTTCAGTGCTCGTTGCTTGAGCTTAATTCCGATTGTCAATTCCATGTTTGTGTTTGTGAGTGTGTGGAGAATTCCAAAGTGCAAGTTAGTGTGTCTATGGATGTTGGATTCTGCAGCCTTGATCTTCATTCTGTGTTTTTGATTCTGAGTTAAGTGCATCGGATCAATGCCTTGTTGGTAGTATTCTGCATTTGTGAGTGTAGCACAAAGTTGATGTGAAGCAATTATGATCGAGGAAGTTGTGCCTTCAATGGAGGGGTGGAACACAATTCTGAGGCAAAATCATTCTTTGCAGTGAAGTGCAGTCCTTGGGAGAATCTAAATCATCACAATCAAGAGTTGTTTGGATAGAATTTGCTATGTTGTGATTATTTGTGTGTGTATTCGTGACAAGTTGTAAAGATTGTGGGCTAATTACTCTCTTCTGGGTGTAGTTTTTACCTGAGAGATTAAATAAGCAATCAAGAAGAACTACAAGTTACTATTTGACTTTGTATTTGACCAATTCTAAATCGTATCTCTGCATAACGAAGTTTACTTACCCGATCACAGCAAAAGTGATATTTGTCGGGTTGTCATAGTAATGCTCCCGCTACTTTCCAGCGGATGATGAATGCAATCTTCAAAGATTTTCTGTGCAAATTTTTGGAAGTCTTCATGATGATTTTTGTGTGTTTGGGCAAAGGAAGTACATTTAGATTACCTTTGCCAAACTTTTGAAAGGTGTCGTTTTGCCGGTTTGTCATTACACTCAGAGAAATGTTTCTTCACAATGAAGGAAGGAATTCTTCTAGAGCATCGGGTGTCAAGCTGAGGTATTGAAGTTAATGTCAAGAAGGTGAAATTCATCTCAGCTTTGGAATCCCCTAAAAAAATTTGGGAGCTAAGGGCCTTCTTAGGACACATCGGATACTATCGACACTTCATTCCAAACTACACGATGTTTGTTGCACTCCTCACAAAGCTTTTGATGAAGTCCAAAGACTATTTATGGGCAGCAAAACAAGAAGAAGCTTTCCAAGTATTGAAAAGGAAACTGGTTGAAGCACCGGTTATGAGGGCCCTAAATTGGGATGCCCTTTTTCATGTATATCTGGACACTTTGTCCATGGCAATTGGAGTTGCCTGAAGTCAAAAGAACAAGAAGAAGAAAGATTACCCAATGTTGTACTTTTCTTTTGTCTCTCTGGGAACACATAGGGTGCCCAGCTATAGAGATTGTAGATCAGAGGCTGTAGTTAAACCTATACTACTCGTCTAAACACGCGTGTTACTTAACAGTCAGAACCCTCCACTCTCATAACTAGTATTCTTTGGGTAGGGTAATGATGAGCTATGAGCCAGCATGTCTCTAACTTAGGATGAACCTCTGATGGCTATTATAGTAGCGCACCATGGACTAAGAAGGCAAGTAACCCCAACTCCATCATACTCCTCTAAGGCTAACACTCCAAGACTCAAGACATTGCTCACAAGAGAAAGTAAAGTCAAGTCAAAAATTATAAAGGAATATCCATCCACATGGGTATATTCCACTAAGCATATGATCTTATCTTGACCCAACCACCAAGTCAAGGATTCCTTCACATGGGCTATCCTTGGACTATAGAAGAATCCAAAACAAAAAGGCTTGCGGGCCCTAGAGTTCTCAACTCTTTCCTCAAAGCCAAACACCTAGGAATAATATCAATTCAACACATTAGAAACCAAAATAGTGGTGTTCATTTTTTCCACTTCCTCTAAAGTAAGGTCCTCTCTATCTTAGCTATGACTAACTTTAGCTAATCATGACTAATGTAGAACCATAATTTTTCTCTTTATAAATAATATCTCTCAAGTACTTGTAATACCAAGCTAAATATCTCAATACCACACACATGCACAAATGGGTGTTACATTTACCACCAGACTAAGTTTTCACTTTGTCCTCAAAGTGAAGATCTCTCTACCTTCTATGATACATCTTCAACTTATCATGGTTAATCCTATCAAAGTATCTTCCTCTCAACTCCTTGAGATCATAGGTGTAATTTCCCCACACCTTTTCCACTATGAAAGGTCCAAAGTACTTAGGCAAAAACTTCTTTTGCACTATCTTGAATTGAATAGAATCAAACAACATTATCGAATCACCTTCTTTGAGAGGCTCCACCTTCTTCTTGCCTTGCTTCTTGTCATAGCTCTCCTTTTGTTTCCTTTGGTGTGCACCATTGAAACCATAACAATTGCTCTTGCATCTTCCAACGCCATGAGTTGTTCCTTCATTGACTTCTCTACATCACCTCCTTGTGCTTTCTTCAATCTCCTATGAATGCTTTGGAAGATAGGAAGATCAAAGTGAATAGGTAAGGTAGAATCAATACTATATACCAATTGAAATGAATACCTGGTGAAAGTCTTCATGGTTGTCCTATACTCCCACAAAACTGCATGAATCCTCTTGTCCCAATGATGTTTAGCCCCCTCCATTTCTGCATCTTTGGCCAACATCATGCACAAGGTCTGATTGGTTCTCTTTGCCAAGCCATTGGAATTTGGCTTATAGGATGTAGTTACTCTATGTTTGATAGAGAAATATTGTAGCATGGCTGTAGTAATGCTTCTTGTAAACTCTCCTCCTCTATCAGAAACCAACTCCAAAGGGTATCCAAACCTAGTGATAATGCGTTCATAAAGAAATCTACCAACTTCATCTTCATTCTTGTCCCTCAATGGTCTAGCCTCAACCCACTTGGTAAGATAATTAGTAACTACCACAATATACCAATTTTTCCTTGGGGTTCTATTGAGAGGACCTAAAAAATCAATTCTCCACTTCTCAAAAGGTCCTAGCAATGAAATTGATCTAAGTGATGGAGTGGATGTAGACTTTCTAGCAAAAGCTTGAAAAACATGACAAGTTTTGCAATAATCAAGACAATCCTTGAAAATCCCTCTCCAATGGTAACCTATATCTAGAATCTTGAAAGCAATCACCCTTCTTGCAAAGTGTCCTCCACACACTAAACCTTCATGAAACTCCTTTATAAGTAAGATAGACTCTTCCTTACGCACTACTCTTTGAAGTAGACCATCTGCTCCTTGGTGAAAAAGAATATCCTCCACCATTGTGTAAGGTCTAGATCTTTGCTACAAGGGCCTTCCTCTCCCTAGGATGCACCCCTTTTGGATAGTTACCTCATGTAACAAAATCCACAATCTCCTTGTACTCCATTGGAACCTCTTGAGTGATTGAGATTATAATCAAGTAGTGTCTAAACTTCTTGAGACCAAAGATCATTGCCAACCCTTCTCTCTCCATGACAGAGTAGTTCTTTTTTGTTTAAACCATCTACCTGCTAGCATAAGCTATTAGATGATCATGCTCATCTTGGTCTAATTGATTAAGAGTGCATCCTATAGCTACATTAGAAGCATCAATGTAGAGGATGAAAGGCTTACTCTAATGAGATGCCCATTTTGAATTCTCCACCTGTGGTACCCACATTTTTTGTTTATTTTTTAAATAAAGAAGAAGAAGTGTATATAGAAGTTGGATTGTGCTTGTATGGCCAAAGAAGGCAAAGAAAAGAGTCTTTAGGATGAAACCCAAGGTAACTTGGCTTTGGGCCATAAGGCAAAGTACTTGGAATTGCCTTGTCAGCATACAACCCAAAGTAAGAAGTCTTCATATCGGGAGGTGCTCAACCCGAGGCAAGGACAATGTAACAACTTTCCTTGGGGTGAGAAATTCAAAAAGGGACCATCCAAAAACCGGCGGTCATACACGTGAAGGACACTTGACAGTGATAGGAGCATGCAAGAGGTGTGATTTCTCGATAGAAACTTGAATTGAAGAAAGACAAAGAACGCACGACTCTATAAAAATCGGGCTAAAGACAAAGCAATGTCAAGCAATTTTCCTTTGCCATTGAGAAGTCGTCTTGTAGGAGATCATGGGAAGGGAAGTAGAGTCAAAGATGCGCTAGTGTCTAGAGGAGAACTTGAGAGAGCTAATCCAAGAGACAATGAGGAAGAAAGAAAGATGGGAGGAGGGAAGAAGAACTCCGAATTCACAATGAGAAATCATGCTATTTGGAGCTTAGATGTGATTGCAAGAATTGAAGTCTTGAGTTGACTTTGGATCACATTCTTGGTGTGGAATTGGAATGTGAGCTTTCCAAGATTCATGACTGAGATAATCAAGAGTAGATGTCTCGATGGCCCCAAGGAAGAGGGGAAGAGAGGAAATCCGGCTCACTGGACGGAGTCAGATTGGAGATTAGTACTCGGAAGAGAGGCGGGTACGGAGCAAGGTGCCACATTCTTGGGGAAGGGAGAGGTGGCAAAAGAACCTAAGAAGTGAGAGATGCATTCTCTTTGAAGCGTACAAAGAATGGGTACAAAGTAGAGAGTTACAAGGATCCTATCAAGTGAGGGATCATGAGTGCTCTCATGGCAATCTTGAAGCCGGAGAGAACGACTTATATGATGAAGCACTAAGCAGTGTTCTTCTAAAAGATGTTTGCAAGAGAGCCGATTAATTGGGCGAGGTGCTTCCATGGGTGAACAAGACAGATGGTGTGGAATTTGTGGGATAAATTGCCTCTATATTACATTGTGCCGTTTGCAGCACATTTCTATCTGGGGCTGAATTTGCTCAATGCGGCAGAGCGCAACAAAATGGTGTCGCATTTCCATCCCAACTTAAGAAAGGAGGTCAACATAGAGGAGCATCAATACATTCTTCAAATCAGAAGTAGCGATGAGTACTACGTGTAGATAGAAAGAGTGTGCAGGTGGGCATGAGTACTCCAAAGTCAAAAAAGAGGAGTCAACAAGGAGAAGGAGAAGATGTTGAAAGACCAAGACCTCGGAAGACCAGGAGGGTAAACCCAAGGAAAGGTATGGTAGTTATCGCGTCATTGGAGGAAGAATTGGAAGGCAAAGCCGAGTGCAAGTTCAAAGACTTGGAATAAGAGGAAGAACCCAAGCTCACACTATAGAGTGGAGACACGAGTAGTGACAACAACAAAGGTAGAAAGATGATGTTGGTACCCGCAAAAGAAGAAGAAGACAGGATGGAGATCAAGGAGGAAGGTAATGTGAAGTTAGAAGACAAAGTGCCAAAGCAGGAGAAGAGAAAAGTTACCATTCAAAAAGGAGTTCGTTCTAGGCAAAAGGCAAAGTGTGAAGCAGGTCCAAGCAAGGTAAGAGAAGAAGAGAATGCCAATTCAAGAAGTGAAGCGTCTATTCCGATATGACGACTGCAGCAAAGAAGGCGAGTATCAAGAGAAGACGAAGTGAAGAAGGAGGTCACTCCACAAGTTGAAGTAGCCACGAGTGACGGAGTGGAGTATCTGTGGGAAGTTGTGTGTCCTTTGCTTGTGAAGTTGGAACACATGAAGAAGGAAATGCAGTCAAAGTGTCTAGAGGTGAAGACTATGTTGCAGGTGTTAGCCCGATTGGAAGAAGAGAACTCGGAATTGAAGAGTATAATCCGAGGAGAGGAGGAAAGGGAAGTACTACAAGAAGAGGCAGTAGTATAGAATCAAGTGATTGAGAACTTGAGGAGAGAAGCAAGGAATCAAGAGGAACTTGTAAAGCAGACTGACATAGCAAGGGAAAGACAAGTAGCCAAGAATGAAATCTTGAAGCAACAATTTGCTGATTTGAGATAAGAGATTATCCATGCTATGGCAAGAATAGCCAAGAAGGAACAAGAGCTTGAAAGGCTGATGGAGAGTGTAGAAGAGAAGAAGCAGCTATTGCAACGAGAGTTGACAGTGCAATACAGAGAAGAAGAGAGGTTGCGAGAGTTACTTTGCAATCAGGAGGAGAAGATTGTACAGAAGGAGAAGGAGAAGGAGGTTGTGAAAGCCGAGTTTGAGGCAGAATTGGCAATGTACCGAGAGGATTGGCTTGAAGATTGGGAATGGGAGAGGAAAATGAGACTAGAGCCATTGAAGGAGATTGTAATTAGGATGAATGCAATGATGAGTACAGAGGCTAGTGTGCGTATCAAAGAGACAAGGCTGCACAAGTTAAAGTTGTTGGTGCTGGAGACAAGGAGGAGACATGCGAAGGACACAAATTTGAATGCAATGTTGATTAGTCTCAGAACTTGTGTTGATAGGAAGATATTGGAGGTAGAAGACAATATCAAAATTAGATTAAACTTCGTGAAATTGGAGATAGATAAACTTCGGAAAGATGTTAGAGCAAAACCCAAAGAAGATGAAGTAGGAGTACAGATGTCTTTGGAGTTACCATTGGAGACATTAGAGAAGAGTGGGGCGGGAGATAAGGAGTTAGATAGATTACTTGATAGTGGAATTTCAGATCAAGAAAGAGAACAGTTAGATTTGGTAGAAGATGTAGGAGTTATGAAACCCAAGGATAGAGTAGGAAGTGAAGTTACTTCAGGTTTAGGTTTGAAAGCCGAAGAAGAAGTAGACATTGGATCAGATTTGTAACAGATTTGAGATATGAATAGGCAGATATGAAGAGGTGCATTATCATTTCGGATCTACAGGTTTGTAGAGTTGTTAGGAAGAGGTACATTAGGAAGATAATTGTCGTTTGCTTTACTATTTAAGAGTGGCATTTGCACTCTTATGTTGTTTAGTGCTCATAATTCTAAGAATTGATAAAGCAAAGTGCTATGAAGTAGTGCTCATTGCTTGAGCTTGATTCCGAGTATCAACATTGTGCTTGTGTTTGTGACTGTGTGGAGAAATTTGAATTGCAAGTTAGTGTGCTTGCTGGATGTTGGATTTTGTAGCCTTGATCTTGATTCTGTGTGTTTGATCCTAAAGTGAAGTGCAATCAAAGCAATACCTTGATTGATCTGAGAGGAATTGTAGTGTTGGTATTATTTTGCATTTGTGATTGCATTGTGAAGTTGATGTGAAGCAATTTTGATCGAGGAGGTTGTGCCTTTAGTGGAGGGTAGAACACAATTTTGAGGTGAAGTTGTTTTGCAGTGAAGTGCTATTTTTGAGAGAGCTTGAATCATCACAATCAAGATTGTTTGGAAAGAGTTGAAGGTGTTGTGATTAAGGAGTGTGAATTAGTGACAAGACTGTGAATCAGCACTTGTTACTCTCTTATGGGTGTGGTTTCTACTTTAGAGGCTAAAGAAGAACTCAAGAAGAACTATTCTTCTTTAGCCTCTAAAGTAGCAACATTGTTACTATTTGCTTCGTATTTGGACAAGTGCAGTGCAAAGTTGATGTGAAGCAATTTTGATTGAGGAAGTTGTACCTTCAATGGAAGGGTAGAACACAATTCTGAGACCAAGTCATTTTGCAGTGAAGTGCCGTTTTAGGGAGAGCCTGGATCATCACAATCAAGATTGTTTGGAAAGAGTTGAAGGTGTTGTGATTAAGGAGTGTGAATTTGTGACAAGATTATGAATTAGTGCTTGTTACTCTCTTCTAGGTGTGGTTTCTACTTGAGAGGCTAAAGAAGAACTCAAGAAGAACTACATTGTTACTGTTTGCTTCATATTTTGACTCGTATCTCTACAAGAACAAACTTTACTTACCCGATTACCACAAAAGTGATATTTTCCCGGTTGTCATATGATTTTTAGCGCCACTGCCGGGGATACAAATCTCAAAAGTGGAAGAATACAAAGCCAAATTCAAAACATGGTATCAAAGCGATATGAATGTCTCCATCAAGACAACAATGGGAAGAGAGAGTTCAAAGACAAGCATTGCATTGTGAAGAAGACAAAGGTCTGAAGATCCAATCCACTTTTGATGAAACCAAACAAGAGGCATTGGACTTTCAACTCCTTCACAAAGTGCAAGAAGCCCTGTGAGAACTTGACCACAAGAAATGCGAAGGCGGTTGGCAAGGCTACTTTGCATCCCCTTCTTCCAAGAAGAAGAAAGACTCGAGTGGCTAGACAAATGCATTATGGCTTAGTACACCAACTTCTCCTAGAGTTGTAAAGGAAGTCACATCCTTAAAGAACTTTGTTTGAGAAAAGATAGCATGGACACCGACGGAAGAAGAGTGTCAACATCTTCTACAAATGATTCCTTACGGACCAAGGGAGTATAACCCCAATGCTCCTCCACAAAGACCACCGATGAGCAACCAAAATCGACCTCAAAATGTTGCACCCGCAGCATGTTACAATTGTGGCTCGATGGGACATTGGTCTCCAAACTATCTGGAGCCAAGAAGGCAAATCAGGTATGTTCTCCTATGCGGAAATTGTTAAGGATAGGGCCACATGGGCAACCAATGCCCTCACCCACCGTACCCGAAGCTGCCTGTAAAATATGTACAGACCCCCGCTGAGCATGCAACACTTTAGGCAAAGGGGGATACAAATGTAAATTGTATCACACTTGAGGAGGAGAGACCTCAAGAAGGGAGTCCGGCCTCGGAAGGAGAATGGTCAGACCTTGAAATTTTGAAGGTTGAGACACGCACAAGTAAGAAGAAGTGTGACCCCAAAGAGTTGAGTACGACCTCATTGTCTTCCAGAAAGGCAAAGAGATTGCGCCCAAAGGCAGTTCTTTCTGCCAAGGAGGAAAAAATCCTTGCTAAAGCCTTGCAAAAAGAACTTAAGGAAATGATACTCAAAACTTGGGAAATGAGTTTGGAGGATGAGACAAAGACGAAGCCTCCAGTTTTTCCGGTGGACATCCGATCCGAAGTAAAGAGTTTGATCTAAGCCAAGGTGGGCCAACCCGAGGAACCTTGGGTCAAGGCCTCTAGCAATCCCATCACCATTCTGAAACATCCCAAAGTCAAAATCAAACATGGAGAGACTTCAAACCCAAAGCCAAAGGCAAAGATGGTCAAATTGGGAAGAGTACCCCAATATGATATTGTAGCGGATTTGGCAGCCACAAATGCCAACGTCACATTCAAGCAATTGTGGGAAGACAACAAGCTGTACAAGAAGCAGCTGAATTTGGCCCTTAAGAAAGTAAGGTCGATGTCGAAGAAGGACCTTCTAGCTATCTATTGTATTGAACAAGAAGATCTGGGATCTCCCAAGGTTTACGCGGACATTGCAGGGTGCATGATCACATTGATTCCCATTGATTTGGGGTCGGGTGTGAATGTCATGACCAAAGATACTGCAAATTGGCTAGGGTATCATACGTTTGAGCCAACACCCCGAGTCTTGAAATTTGCAAACCAAACCAGGAGATGGCCTTTGGGCATGCTGTCAAACATTACCACAATCATTGGAGGGCTGCCCTTCAAGTTTAATTACATTGTGTTGCAACCACTGACCAAGACTGGTTACCTTCAGTTGATCGGAAGACCATGGTTGTACAATGCCCAAGTTGTGGTGGATTGGCATCGGCAGAAGTTACGGTTCAAGGACATCTTGTCCAAAGACCAAAAGTTGGTGACTATGAGTTGGACGAAGGTTCCCCATCTTGGGGAAACTAGTTCGTCAAAAGATGAGGATAAATCCGAAGATGAAGTCCAAGTCAATTACTTGGAATGCTACGAGGTGGATGTCAAAGACAAAGATCCATATGACCTTGCCTTGGGTGAACCTGACTTAGAGGAAGGGGGTTTGATGGCAGCTCACCTTGGGGTAAGCCAAGTAAGCCACGTTGAAGGAGTCATCAACCTCGATGATTGTCAAGATGTTGTTTTGACTAAAGGGAAAATTTTATAAATTTCAAAGATAGTCACTTCGGAGGAGTTGGCAGGATACACTGCCCTGTTTATAGAATTCCATGATGTATTTGCTTGGTCTATTGATTGTATTCCACAAGAATTTGGAGAACACCGGATTGATTTGGTTGAAGGTGCAGTTCTAGTTTGGCAAAGACAATACTGCTTGAACCCAAAGTACTCCCTTTTGGTGAAAGATGAAATCAACAAGTACTTAGGGGCCAGAATCATCTTCCCTATCTTAAGCAGTGAATGGGTTTCCCCCATTGTCATTGTCCCAAAGAAGAAAATAGGGAAGATCAGAGTGTGCCAAGACTTCCGTAAGTTGAATGCAGTCACAAGGAAGGATCATCATCCCTTGCCTTTTACCAATAGAATTCTAGACCAAGTAGCTGGTCACCCTTGTTATAGTTTTCTCGATGGATTCTCAAGGTACAATCAAGTATCCATCTTAGAAGAGGACAAGGATAAAACTACGTTCACGACCGATTGGGGAACTATTTCTTACAATCAAATGCCCTTTGGGTTGTGTAATGCTCCCGCTACTTTCCAGCGGATGATGAATTCAACCTTCAAGGATTTCATGCACAAATTTGTGGAAGTATTCATTGATGATTTTTGTGTATTTGGGCAAAGAGATGTACATTTGGATTACCTTTGCCAACATTTTGAAAGGTGTCATTTTACCAGATTGTTATTACACCCGGAGAAATGCTTCTTCGTAATGAAGGAAGGAATTCTTCTGGGGCATCGGGTGTCAAGCTGAGGTATTGAAGTTGATGTCAAGAAGTTAAAGTAATCGCATCTTTGGAATCCCTGAAGAACATCCGGGAGCTGAGAGCCTTCTTGGGACATGTCGGGTACTACAAATGCTTTGTGTCAAACTATGCAGTGCTTGCTGCACCCCTTACAAAGCTTCTAAAGAAATCCAAAGACTACTTATGGGAAGCAAATCAAGAAGAAGTTTTCCAAGTGTTGAAGAAGAAATTGGTTGAAGCACTAATGATGAGGGCCCCAAATTGGGACGTCCTTTTTAATATTTATGTGGAGACTTTGTCCATGGCCATCGGCATTGTCTTAAGTCAAAAGGACAAGAAGAAGAAGGACTACCCGGTGTATTATGCCAGTCGACAACTTTTAGTTTCTGAAAAGAACTATTCGACAACTGAAAGAAAAGCACTCATAATGGTGTATGCCTGCAAGAAACAACTTGCTGGGATACGAGTTTGTCTTCTATGTTGACCATTACGCATTGCAACATTTGGTCAAGAAGGCAGATTTGTCCGGGCAAATTGCAAGATGGATCTTGTTGTTACAAGAATTCACATATACTATATAAGTAAAGAAGGGAGCTTTGCATTCAAATGCGGACTTCCTGTCAAATTTAGAAACTCAAGCCTAGGAGTGGGAAATTGACAATTGGTTCACTAATGAAGAGTTATATCAATTACTACCAATGCAAAGTATGAGGTATGCAGCAAAATATCATTATCTGCATACTCTCCATTGTCTTGAAGGGATAGACCTAGAGCAGAGGGCCGTCCTTCTCATGAAAATAGGGCCGTATCAGCTCAAACACAACATTCTATTCAAGATGAGCAAAGACAAAGTACTTTGGCGATGCTTGGAGTCATACAAAGCCGGAGGCGACTTCGGATCACATTCTTGGCATGGAATTGGAATGTGAGCTTTCTAGGATTCATGACCAAGATAATCGAGAGTAAATGTCTTGATGGCCCCAAGGAAGAGGGGAAGAGAGGAAATCCGGCTTGTTGGACGGAGTTGGATTGGAGATTAGTACTCAAAAGAGAGGCATGCACGGAGCAGGATGCCACGTTCTTGGGGTAGGGAGAGGTAGCAAAAGAAACCCAAGAAGTAAAGGATGCATTCTCTTCAAAGCGCACAAAGAATGGGTACAAAGTAGAGAGTTACAAGGATCCTGTCAAGAGAGGGATTGTGAGTGCTCTCATGGCAATCTTGAAGCCGGAGAGAACGACTTATGTGATGAAGCACCAAGCATTGTTCTTCCACAAGATGTTTGCAGGAGAGCCGATTAACTGAGCCGATTAACTAGGCTTCCATGGGCGAACAAGACAGATGGTGTGGAACTTGCGGGATAAATTGCCTCTGCATTATGTTGTGCCATTTGCAACACATTTCTATCTGGGGCTGAATCTGCTCAATGCAGCAGACCGCAACAGAATGGTGTTGCATTTCCATCCCAACTTAAGGAAGGAGGTCGATGCGGAGGAGCAGCAATACATTCTTCAAATCAAAAGGAGCAATGAGTACTACATGCAGACGGGGAAGAGTGTGCAAGTGGACGTGAGTACTCCAAAGTTGAAGAAGAGGAGTTGACAAGGCTTTCCTTTGTTGGGGGGAGATTGTGCACATTTTCAAGGCGTAATTCATCCATTTAGGCCTTTGAAATTAGCTCTAAATTTTCCAAGTTATTTTTGACTCTTGTCCTATTAGTAGAAGTCATTTTTAGTGACACATCTATCTGATCTACCTAACCCATCATATATAACATCCTTCTAGATGTTACTAAGCCAATTTTCACCTCTGGATAATATGTTTAGCTTTTGGTATTACAAATTTAGGCTATTTTTGGCTCCTACTCTATTAGTAAAAGTATTCTTTTGGTGACACCTCTATCCAATCCACCTAGCACATCATACATAAAATGCTTCTAGATGTTATCAAGCTAATTTTCACCTCTAGATGATATGTTTAGTTCTTGGTATTACAGAACACGTGAGCTTAGATCTCATCACATCCTTGCCCAAGACAAAGCAGCATAGCAATTGTGGTGTTTGTGGATAAGCTTAGTAAGAAAATCTATTTGGCATTAATATTTGATATAATAGATTCTCTAGCATTGACCAAATCTACTTTGACAATGTCTTCAAGTATTATGGGATGCCTCGTGTACTCATCTTTGACCGTAATCCTTGATTCATTGGAAAATTTTGGCAAGCACTCTTCTAGATACTTGAAACCAAACTTGCTTTGTCCATGATCTATCATCCTCAAACTAATAGGCAAACCAAATATGAAAATTTCACCTTGGAGGATATGCTTCATGCTTTTCTCAACATTCACCATACCAATTGGGCTGAATGTCTTGTAGCTATTGAGTTTACATATAATAATTCCAAACATGCAAGCACCGGATTCTCTTGTTTATTCTTTAATTTTGACCATGACCTACTTGTTCCAGATTCCATTCTTGTTCATCTTCCATCTCATATCCCTCATACTTCCACCTTCTTGACCACCATATCTCAATCCCTCCAACAAGCTAAATCTCATCTCCTTGTTGCTCAAAATTGTCAAAAACAATATGCGGACCACCATTATCATGATTTCACTTTTCAACTCAATGATAAGATTATACTCTCCTCTAGTAACCTACCTTCCCACTTGATACCAAAGTCCATACTTGCTCCTAATTGGATAAGATCCTTTGATGTCACCCAAATCATTTCTTTTATTGCTTATCGACTTGCCTTACCTTGTCATATGTACATCCGTCCTTATCTTTCATGTTTCCAAGTTGAAACTCTTCGCTCCTAATCCATCTTCTTTTTTTTCTCATGTCCAACTTCCTCTTCATCATCCTGTCCCTATCAATGATCATGAGGAGTATGAAGTTGATCATATCCTTACGCATTTCCATATTCAATTAGGTCGCCAACAACATCTAGAGTACAAAGTCCTTGGAAAGGGTATCCCCTTCATGATACCACTTGGGAGCCTCTTTCTTATCTCCATAATGCACAAAGAACCATCTAGGAATTTAAAGCTTCAATGGTGACAAAGATATCACTAACTAGCGATAGTGGAATATGTAATCATATGGAGTTGACCGACAAGTTAATCAAGGCTACTGAAGTAGAAAATAGGCCAAATTAGCCTAGAATATTTTGAAGTGTCTAGGAAGCTACTTGGTACCTTCCAAATATTGGGTAACATGCATGCCAAGTGGTGATTTCTATGAGAAAGCTTCTTGGGAAGCTTCTTGGACAGCTTACCTTGCACTCCAAATAGGTAGCTTCTTGGGAAGCTTTCAACTAGCTTAGCTTGCATGCCAAGTAAGTAATTTCTAGAAGGAAATTTCTTGAGAAGCTTCCCAATTAACTTGGCTTGCACTCCAAGAAGGCAGCTTTAGGAAGTTTCTTGGGAAACTTGTCAAGAGCCTTGTATGCTCCCTATAAATACCAAGGCCCAAGCTCATACAATGCATTTGGAGTCTCCTTTGTTCAAGTGTCCCAATGTGATCTTCCATTCCAATCTTCTATTCTCCTATTTCTCTCCTCAATTTTGGTCTCTTACAATATTGGACAAAATTAAGGAAGAAGAGAGAGAATCCATTGCATGCCTACTTGGAGTTATTTTAGGCAAACTTAGTAGTAACAAGGCATTCATCTCAATTGGTATGGCAAATGTTGACAAAGGCACAAAGCATATCCTCCAAGGTGTGATTTGCACATTTGTTTTGCCCATCAATTTGAGGATGATAGGTCGTGGACAAAGCAAGCTTAGTATCAAGTAGCTTGAAGAGTGCTTGCCAAAATTTATCAATGAATTAAAGATCACATTTTGAGATGAGTACAAAAGGCATCCCATGATGCTTGAAGATATTGTTGAAGTAGATTTGTGCTTATGTTGGAGCATTTACTATATCAAAGCTTGATGCTAAACGGATTTGCTTACTAAGCTTATCAACAAACACCATGATTGTTGTGTGATTGTACTTTATCTTTGACAAGGATGTGATGAGATCTAAACTCATGTGTTCCCATCAAGTAGATGAGATAGGAAGTGATTCAACAAGTCCACTTAACTTTTGGTTACTAGTCTTGTTACATTGGCAGCTCTCACAAGATCAAACAAACTCTTGAACTTCTTGTGCCATGTTGGGTCACCACCAATGGTATTGTAGGGTATTGAAGGTCTTGTCTACACCCATGTGACTAGAAATTGTTAAGTCATGGGTTTCTTAAATTCTAAGTCATTTGACCAACAATTAGTAAGTCTTGGCACAAGATAACACTTGGGTGGAACGTAGATCTGGTTCTCATAGAATAGAAGGCCTTCCTTGAAGGAGAAGGTGTTTTAGTCCTTTTCTTGTGCTACAAGGCGACCTTGTACCATCTGAAAGAAGAGGTCTTTTTGTAAAGCGGTCTTATACTCAATTTGGACTTTTGATTCAATTGATATTGTTGTAGTTGTTGCCGTGATGAGAGGTTCAAGAAGAGTCTTCAAATCAAGTTGTTGTGATAGAGGATTGGGGATGCCATGGAACCTACCAAGTTTTACTGAAGTTTGATACAAAAAATTATGGTTTCTTCTAATCAATGATGCTTACTCTTCATGTGCTCCAAATGCAATGTTTGCAACAAGGGTTTGTGATTGGTTTGCATGATCACTTGTTTCTCCAAGAGATAATGCCTCCATACCTTGGTAGCATACAACATTTCTAATTGTTTTCAATCACTTGTTTTCCCAAGAGATAATGTTTTTGTACCTTGGTGGCGTATATGATTTTTTGTTGTTTTCAATCTTAAGCAAAGTAATTGCTTTCTATGGTGTTTAGTCGGTGAAGCAATGGGATGTAACCCATCTAGAAATTCTTATTGCAACATAGCTCTAATGGCAAAGTTAGAAGCATCAAATCAACCACACAAGGTAGTTTAGGACCATATGGTTGAAGATTGGGTCTTGAAGGCATCATGTGCTTCAACTCTTGAATGTTTGTTTGTGCTTGGTGGTCCACTAAAGTGTGAGGTCTTACCAAGAGAGTGGTAAATGGTGCGGCCATATATGAGCATAGTAGTGGATGAATTTTTAGTAAAAGCTTGCAAATCCATTAAATACATGCATTTCTATGATATCTTGTGGAGTATGCCAATTAGTAATGGCTTTGATTTTTTCCTCTTCCATTTTGATCACCTTTGATAAGACCTTATGACCCAAGAAGGTAACTCCTTTTGAAAAAAGGCACACTATGACTTCTTGCAATAAAACTTCCATTGACATCTCATCTAAAGACTTCTTGCATGTGATTCATGTGTTTTACCTCCATCTTGCTATAGATTAAAATATCATCTAAAAACACTACCACATATTGATCCAATAGCCCATCTAACACTTGATGCATCTACTTTATGAAGGCTATCAAAGCATTAGTGATCCCAAAAGGTACAACTTCCTATTCAGAATGCCCATACCTTGTGCAAAAGGTAGTCTTTTGCACATCTTCTTTATCAATGGAAATTTACCAATAATTGCTTTGGAGATCTAACTTGGAGAAGTATCATACTCCATGGAATTGATTTAGCAAGTCATCAATTCAAGGAAAGAATATGCATTCTTCACTATTGGTTTGAGGCCATTGTAATCAATACAAAGTGAAGTCCTCCATCTTTCTTTAGGATAAATAATATTGGTGCTCTCCAAGGTGATGTACTATGTCATATGAAATCATTTTCCAACAACTCCATCAGAGTTGTTCAAAGCTCTTCTAACTCCTTTGGTGAGAGCCAAGAGATTGGTCTACTCACTAGAGTACTTCTTGGCAATCAATTGATCTTGAAGGGCATACCATGATCAAGGGTAACTCCTTTGGCATATCATCTTGAAACACATCTGCAAACTCCTCAACTATCTAGTCAACCATTGCTTGATGAGGCTTCTAGCCCTCATGAGATTCTCCATACACCATTGGCTTGATCCACATGGCAAAAATAGGAATATCTTTCTCCAAAGCTTACTCTATGGCTACTTTATTAACAAACATCTCATCTTGGGATTGACTATTGTTAGGTGTCTTACTCAAAGGTACCAAACAATCTAATTGGTAATTTTTACTTTGGTGTTATACTTGAATTTGTCATTAGGTCCAATCAAATTAAATCTTATGATATTCAATCCAATGCAAACCTAAAATGATATCATAGTGTAGCTACAAACCTCATACACTCCATATACTCCTTCCCAATCTTGAATGTAATAGAATGTGAGATATGGAATGTAAAATCCTTTCTAGCATCCACCATTGTCAATCTATTTCCAATTATTGGTTTGATAAGAATACCTAATTCCTTTGTTAATTACATGGACACGGAATTATTTGAACTTCCAAAATCAACCAAAATCCTACAACCACAATCAAATATCATACAAAATATCATACCATTGTCAATCTATTTCCAATTATTGGTTTGATAAAAATAACTAATTCCTTTGTTAATTACATGGACACGGAATTATTTGAACTTCCAAAATCAACCAAAATCCTACAACCACAATCAAATATCATACCTTGCAACCACAATCAAATATCATACAAAACTTGCATAGGTCAAGCCTTCAATCCTATTGGAACTAATCAAGTTCCTAGTAGGTGGCTCAAACTCTTCTATTAGGATTCTTTGTTTCCTTGATCATCACACTCCATGAACTTCATTTGGGCAATTTGACAAGGTTGTCCATTCTTGAGTAAACATTCAGCAATATGATGTCCAATTGGTAACAATAAAAGCAACCACCATTTTGTTATAGTTTTCCTTATCTAAGCCCAAGGTAGATGCCCAGATTTCACTATAGTGCCAAGTGGTCTCCATTGGTGTTGGCCCTTCCACTTGTATGTAGTGTGTTGGTAGGTTTTATGAAATCAAAGGTCAAGACCAAGTTATTGCAACCAAGGAATCAAAGTGCTCAACCAATTGCATGGCTTCCTCCAAGTGTTTGGGCTCCCATATGGTCACTTCTAATTTGGTGTGTGACTTCAAATCCCTCACAAATAGATCCAAAGTTTCATCTTCTAGTATATCTAGAATTTGCATTATGGTGTTCTAGAATTGAGTGATGTAGCTTCTCACAAAACCAATCTACTTCAATTCTAACAATCTATCTTGCATGGCTTGTGTGGCATTTATAGCTTGGAATTTCCCAATTCTTGCGCTCTTGAATTCTTCCTATGGTGAGATTAGTGCAATAAAATATCATTCAGCTTGCTCCACTTGGAATCACGTTTGCCACTCCATCTAATTGACTTCAAGTTGTCTCCATTCTTTTTGAAGATTTATAGCTTCAAATTAATGTTTACAATCCAATATAAAATTATCGACTATGCTTGAGAGATCATTGCCTTCAAATACCTTGGGCTTTGGAAATTAGATTCACCTTTTTCCTTTTTAAAATGGTGCTTTCTCTACATGCTCTTGTTGTTGATGGTCTATTTCTTCCAATAATTGATTGAGGTGCTCAATTTGTGGCGGCATAGCAATGGTAACTTTTGATATTGTTATCATGGCTACTAGTCTATCAAACTATCTACAATTATCTAAGTTGACATGTAGATGTAACCTGTCCACCATTCTCTATAAGTTATAATCAAAAGTATTAAGGGTTCATTGGACAAGATGATCATATTCCAAAAATTATACCCAAAATGTGAGATGATGAATTACATAAAATGACATTTTGGTAATATATGGATATGAAAATCCCAATGGTTTGGGACAAATAGATTTGTGGTCCATAGCTTCCATACATCCCATTCTTTCTCAGATGCCAATGTAAAAGGCCGAGAAGAGAAATAAGAGAATGGAATATCAAAGTGAAAGATCACATAAGGACTCTTGAATGAGTTAAACTTCAAATTCCTACCATGAGCTTAAGCTTTGGCATTTATAGGGAACATATAAGGCTCTTGAGAAGCTTCTCAAGAAGTTTCTTTCTAGAAGTTGTCTACTTGGCGTGTAAGCTAAGCTAATCAAGAAGCTTCTTTTTAGAAGTCACCATTACTTGCTACTTGGAAGGTACCAAGAAGTTTCCTAGATGCTTCTAGAATATTCTTATAATTTTTGGCTAATTGTCATACCATTAGCTAAACATAGTATCTAGAAGTAAAAATTGGCTTGGTAATATTTGGAGTGATGTTTTATATGATGGTCTAATTAGATTAAACAGAGGTTACCAAGACAATATCACCAAAATAGGTGCAACTAATCACCAAAGGCATTGTCTTCTCCTCCTATTTGTCTTGTTGAGAACTTTCTAACTATACCTCACCCATGCTATTTTGAACTTCCTACAAGAAGATTCTCCAAAGATTTCCTTTGCTCAAACTTGTTTGACCAACCAAATAGGACGAGGATTTACAAGTCACCAACCAATATGACTAATCTAAGGGTGGAACTCATTGACATATTGCCAATTCATATATCTGATCCAAGGGTAGAGCTCTCTTTGAGTGGTTCCTCTTTGCTATATAATAAATACAAGGTTCTCCTTTTGGGCATCATAATATTGAGGGATGAAACCTTTTGTTTCTCTTGGGGGTTTTCGTGTCATTGGAGCATTATAATGTATCAAAGTAGGTGTTTTAATCCAAGAAAGTGAATCACTCTTCTTGGAAAAACATGGGCTACTAAGATTGAGTGATTTTGAGGAAGAAAAAATGTAGTGCAAATGATAGATTGGAGGTGTTGAGAGAGGATGAGATGGATGTTCCTAGAAGACAATTTCTTGTACCTTGATTTTTGTTTTTGAATCTATTCCATATCAAGATTATGTACTTCTAGAGTGAGCAAGTGAGAGTATATCTTGTTTATTATTTTGGAGTAGAATTCATGGACATAGTAATGAATTTGCCAAAACCGGTGATTCTACTTGTGGTGATGTATGATAAAGAGTGAGATTTGACAATCTACGTTTTGTTATGATGCAATGAATCTAAATATACCAAATTCTCTTCCTTTCAACATGTAAGTAAAAATCCATTATGTACTTAGACCCAAAATGATATTTAGGGATTTTGTAATCCACAATTTTGGCGAGAAATATTATCAAAGACTAATAATCTCTAAGGTCCCAATGGTAGTCAATCATCAATACCCCATCTACTAACTATTAATTTGCTAAATGGAGAGGATATGTGTCTCCAAATCCCTAATTCAAAGGGATGAGTTCCCAAATCTACTTCCAATTTTGCACTTCGTGATCAATTCACACTAAGTAGATCTTGATTTCACCTCCTTGGGCTCAAATGAAACCCACTCTATCCAAATTGACTCAATTCTCTAAAATCTAGCCAATGCTTCCACACACCGTTCATTCCACTACCAAATCTACATCAACCTGAATAGGGCTTCCGCACACAATCACTCTCAAGAAATCTAGAACCATAATCAAATGTACCAACAATTAGCCAAGCTTGGAGATACTACCAATGCCTTTAGTTCCTACACTCAATTTCTCCTTGACTCTCACTTCTTTGATATAATTAGTTCATTCTTCCACTCAAATCACACTCAAATCAGATTTGTACTTGATCTTCCACGCAACAATTTGCAAACAATTGGGCACTAATTACAATCAAGCCACATCTCCTCTAGCTAAGAGACTCTAGGTGATGCTTGCTGGCCTCTGTCCACCATCACTAAGAACTTGAAGACTCAACATCAAAGAAGTTAGCTCTTTGGAGCTACATTTGAAAGTATACCTCTTTGCTTGACCTAGGTCTTGAGCCCTAACAATGTTATTAATGGCACATTTGACGGTGTGAATGATGCAAGTGATGGTAGGTCATACCATATGATTAGTAGCACAAACATGAAATCCGGCCGCCAACAAGTAATCCATGAGTAATTACCAGAATAATTATGAGTTCAAACACTACCACTCCAATGTACAAGCAAACTAGCTTTGGCCCTACAAATTTCATGACATAATATTAAAAGCCAAAATTCTAATTTTGAAAAATCAATTTGAGCAATGTGCAATATTAAGCATAGGCATATATCACTTGCTTTGTAGCAAACCATTGAATCTCAATCTTCTTTGGTCTACTCCTTCACACATATCCAAAATTTTCTTTGAGCAAGATTATTGGCTACAAGTTTTGCTACTAATTATCCCTCTCCAAGCTCTTTCAACTACAAGATCGTGTAGTGTACACAGACCTCTTTTATTTTTAGGTTGCACACTCTTGTATAAACACTCTCCATGCAAGAAAATCCATAGATCCTCCATTGCTAATATAACTTGAGGTTGAGACCTAGACGTGGTTTGTGACCATTGTTAAGTCATGCCTTGTGTCAGAATTTATATTCTTATTTGTAGTTGAAATGTAATGTTGGACTAGAAAGTAAACAGCCAATAAATCTTTCACTAAGAGAAGGAAGAAATACATTATTATATGACCCCATGATATATAATATTAATCATTGGTATTTAGATTACCATCAAAAAATAGATGGTCAAATAGAATTTATAAGTACCAATGACTTTTTTTTATTTTTACAAATACCAAAGTCTTGTATGAGACTAAGCATGAAGTGCTAAGTACTAACTAGGAGTAGAAAGTAGAAAGTAGTGCCACGTACTAACTTCAAGAAGATCAATTAAGGATAAAGGTTCTAGATGTGTGAATTTCATCTATATATTCAAAAGTCAAATTAGAATCAAGACATTTAAGAAGACTTAAGAATATTCTATTTAGGATTCTACATATTTTAGTAGAAAAAATTCATAAATGGTAAGCCATCCCAAAAGATTCTTTTTTAGAGCTTTTATATTTTTTTCAAGTGCTAAGTGGTTATTTTTAATTTAAAAAAATTTAACTTTACATATAATAAGAGAAATATTATTAAAATAATATCAAAAATGTAAGCGTAATGATAAAATGAAAACTATTTAAAATCCTTAAAAGAATTTATTTTGGAGTTCACATCCATACTTCATAATCCATACTCTGTATCAAGTGCTTTTTAGTTGAAATTTTTCAGTCTAAATTACTAAATAGTAGTTTATTTCAAATCAAACACCGTTTAGTTGAAATTTTTTTGTCTAAATTACTAAATAGTACGATATTAAAAAATACATTAAAAGATTTGGTACCTTCAATATACAATGCCTATCTCAATAGGTTGTAATGAAATAAGAAATCCTTTTACGTTGTATACCGAAGAGGACCAAAATCATTAAAGATTGAGACTAAATATAGGGACTTATACTAGAATAAAACTTGTATTCAACTATTTCTTTCGAGTAATTTATTATACTGATAGTATCTGAAGTATGATTTTATAAGACTCAAGGATTAAGTTCTTCTTAAAAATAATTTTGAAATCAAACCAGTAATACCATGCAAAGATTGCATTTCATAATTTTTGGTGAGCTTTCCATCTAGTGCAATTTTCAACCGATTTACATCAGAAATATTTTTCCCTTTCGATCTATAACTCAAATCATAGAGCCTAATTGTAAAATTTCTAGAAATGGAAAAATCTATCTTTCATCTCATATACCTTTAGAATCATTATAAACCTGAACATTATAATGCTCAAGGATCAAGTACTCCTTGCTGAAAATTATGGAATCCATATTTGTGGATGGTAAGATGACGTAAAATTCTATTTCTTTAAGGTTAATCATTTTTACATCTAATATCTATTTCATTGGAAAGAATTTTAAATTTATACTTTCGATAAGAAAAAACTATGTAATAGACTTTCTAAAATGCAAAAAGTTATAGTGAAATCGAAGTTACTAAAACTTTTCGCTTTAGTATTCTATTTTATGACTTGAGGTCGGTTGTGATTTCATTTTAAACTTTACTACTTTCATCTTATTACGGATCATGAATGAATCTATCTTCGAGCGTTCCATGCATTTCCGTATCCTAAAGAGGTTCCAAATATAGGATCTAACAAAACTTTTAACCGTAGCTTTTAATTTCTATATACACAATGTAGCACTCATAAAAGTCTTTAACAAATATTTCACAATAATCCGATCCTTTAACAATTATTTAAGATGCATAAATAAAGACATCGAATCATTCAAACTCACTTTGATAATCATGGAAGACTTGGTAAATATTCTACAATGTATGGAACCTCAACAAAAATTTACATGCAGACTTAACACTTAGGGTTAGCACGACTTTTTATTTGGAAATCTTAATAATCATTTTTAAAAAAACCTTAAGAATCGTTTAAATTCTAATGAAATTTGAGTTATGGAATAACCGTTTAACTTATGTTTGATAAAAAAAGTTGGTGATGAAGTGAATTAAAGTGATGTATGTACTGTGGAAATTAATCTAGCGACGTTCGCCGAATATATATCCGCGAACTATAAACAGTGGATCTTAAGAAATATTCTCTCTCCATGCATCTTTTCTTTTTTTTCTTTTTCTTTCTCTTTCTCTTTTTCCATACATTTGGCATTTCTAGTTTGCTGATTCTCGTTTCGACATTCTATGATCTAAGCTATTTAGAACGTGGATTCTATGGGAAGAACAACCCAAACGAATATTCCAGTTGGACAATCGGAGGACGAGGAAATAACCGCACACAATTGTTGTCGCAAGTTTGTGATACTGGTATTCAAATCGTCAGATCAAAGACTATATTATATGAACTTATTGTATAGGAGCAGTAATCCACATTGCGAAGAAGGCTTCTCTCAACTAGCGACTCTCCACCGGCGACAAGTGGCAAGAGTACAAGAACGTTGAAGTATGGTGCTTGGATGTATATCATTACTGCCTCAGTTCGAGAGGTAAGTGCGAGGTAAACCTATAGTTGTGGACCAGTTTATTCGATACTTTGTAGATACTCGAGAAGTTGATCTGAAAAACCACACATAGCATTCCTCTGCAACTCCATGCAATGGATATATGGATGTGCACACAGCTTTGAGGCAAATGACCACGCAATTCGTGCTGGGGCAGGCCGCAAAGAGTTCGATCAAAAAGAAACGGATCTGGTCAAAGAGGGTTTCATCTTTCGGTCTTCCTCCAAGCTGATCATACCCAAGTGTGAAGGATCCTCGAGCAACATCTTAGACACCAAGTAGCCGGCGATAGACCAAGTTTGAAACTTCCTAGCCTGTTTGCCAATGTACCGGCCGAGCTTACCATCGTAATACTCCGGCCAACCATCTTTCATCAACCGTGCTTCCACCAGCTCAATGGCCTTGCGAGCAATTTGAGGTCTTCCGGTTTTTATGGAGGCTGCAGTTAACATCCAAAGAAGAACTGCAAATGACACAGAAGGAGAGTTGTTAAACTTCGTTCTCCGGTGAAATCATGACACAACCACTTCAAACGTTTTGCAATCTATGAATCCACACGAAGAAAAAGCATCGGCGGTACGTCTGAATGTGAACAGAAGTGAATGTAGAACACAAAATGGAACATGTGGGTACACGCTACTTCGTCAAAAATCAGATGACTCTCCGATCTGTGAATGGATGTCAGTAAATTTGGAATGGAAGATGTGATCACCTGGCCAAGAGCCGCCATTGTGATAGCTCCACCTAGTGTTCTTCGGATCGCAACCAGTCGTAATCTGCCACTCCCGGGACTCCAAAGCAGGGTAACACACCTTTAGAGGCATGTAACCGACAAGTTCCTCCCAACGCTCTTCAATCAGATCCATAATCGCTGATGACTGCTCCGGGGTAGACAATGACGAGAGTATTGCAACACAGTTTCCTATCGTAAACCATCGGAAATCCATTCTCGCAGGACTGACGTTTCCAATGAAATAGCCTCCTTTCATTGGCATCCAGTCAAAAAGCCAGTCTGGAATGGAATCGGGAATGACGTTAAACTTGTTCACTGCTGTTTGGGAGTACTCTTCCGTCTTGTAACGGTAGATATTGTTTAGCTGCTGATGGTCCAGCCAGTAATATGTTCGGATGTGAAAGCTCAGAGCATGTAGTCTTTTATCTATACGCTCTAGAAACTCCTTCCCTCCTGCTTCTGGTTTCAGCAAAGTTCTTGCACAACGCAAGGCCATGAAGAAAAGCGACTGTATCTCTATGGGATAACCATAGATGCCCTGCACATGTTGCAAGAAGTGCAAACGTCATTGTGTGCAGGTCCTTACAATTTGTTACTAGATGTCGATCACAACTAGGATCTGATGCAGACATTCTGTCCTACTTTCCAGCTCAAAGAACTGACGAAACAGAAACTAAGGTCGTAACATAAGGTACATGACCGTCGTAGTCTCACCATTCTTCGGTCAATCATGCAGCATCCATCCGCACAAAGAAGAGTTGGAAATGTATCGAAGCCATCAGAGAGACATAATGTCAAAATGAGCCTCATGCCACGTTGACAGTCTGCCATGTCTGCAAGACTGTGATCCCCGGTCGATTTAACGTAGGCTCGAAGTAAAATAATCCACCAAAAACCTGAATCCACTGGAGCAACCCTCCCAATGGCACTCTCTCCGAAGTCTGCAATCATTGTGTCAAATTTGCGACTTGGATCGTGTAGGACTTTGAAGCTGGCCGGCATCACTCCTTCACCAAGAGTGAAACAATCGATGTGTTTCTCCCATGCCTGAAGCCGAAGTGCTTTTAGCAAAAAGTTTTTCACTATTTCAGGTTCGCCATTCATCAGAAATGCCAAACCGCTGGGAACGAAGTCCCGTACAAATACCTGCGTCAAAAGGATGTGATCAGCACATAGCCTCAAGTATCAACCGTCCAAAATTTGCGATGCAAGCGGCAGGTAGCCCCCGTAAATCTTGATCGATATCGACAAGACTCATGACTTCCTGTAGTGATCTGTGCAACATTGTAAACGAAATGAAGGGCGCGTTCCAGGATAGCAGACCGAAAAAACCATCTGAGTACAAATCCTTGTCTAACTTGTAGGCTTGTCTCCTGTCTCCCTAAGAATTCTCAGGAACAGCTTAATAGTTGCTACATGTCCGATTATCAGGACGAGGTAATATATATTGTACCTGTACGGAAGAATGGTCCCAAACTGATTCCTTAAATTCATTAGTTTCTTGACAAGATGCAAGACGCCGTCTCATCCAACTGAGATCTACTCAAATGCTATTTATGCTCCCATGCAATCCGCGCGGGTTATGATGAGTGTAGGAAACGAAGACCGTTGGAAAGAGGAAATACACAGTACGACGGTACGTTGTTTGGACCTCTCCTAACTAAGGACCTAAACCGTCAATTGCCAACAGAATAAATGAGTGACAGGGCATTACAGCAGCTGTTGTTATTGAATTCCAAGAATGACCATTGCAAGCGACGCTCGAATTCCAACCTTATTTCTAAACCTTTCAAAATAAGAATAAGAGCATGTACCTGATTGTAGTTCAACGAATCCTCCGTTGGGTCACACGCAGCAATTGTTCCAACCGGCTTGCCCCGGAATATCACCAGTGACTTTCTTATGGCTTCCCATGCACTTGACACCATCGTATGAGCTTCAAACGTTGTTTGTAGACGAGGCGTACTTGTACCGGGAGCTGCCCTTAGGCTTGGGGACACCATACCCTCGAGACACTCCGAGCTTTTCACGGTCTCGAGCTGTCGAGGTGGTCGAACTGCGAGTTCTGGGAAATTCATGATCTCACTAAAAGATTTCTCATCAAGGGATCGGTGAGTGTCACCTCCTGCTTGACGGGGCTTCACGTCCATGAGTCTGATGAAGTCTATTGGATCCTCTTCCCCTTCCGAGCAATCGCCACTCCTCTGCGGATTCTCGGACACGGGTTGCAGAAATAGGGAGCTGACCTTGCGGCTCAACCCATTCAGGTCTTTAGACATTGTAGAAATTGAGAAATAGATTTCTGGGAGGAGACGGATCTGAAGAGCCAATGCAGAAACTAGACGTCCTACCCTACTCTGCCAGCTGTTGAGCTTGAACGATGACTAGAAATCACCCGCATGCAAATGTGGATCTCTTAAGGAATGAAGAGCAGTTTCTGCTTTGAGAAAATGACCACTCCTCCGGAAATGCTTTCGGACCAGCCTTGTGCATATAACTAATCTTCCATGAAAAGAATGCGTCTCTCCGTTCGTTAGGAACGAACGTCTGATAGTAAACAGATCTTAGAGGGAAGAGAAAGAACGATGAATCAGTCGTCCTATGAATCAAACCGCATTGCAATAAAAATATATAGAGAATACAAGAGAAACTAAGATGCATGAACACAGGACTCGGTTATGGAGTACAATCCTCATGCTACATGTTTCAGATGTCTGCGTTGTGATTGCGGACGGAACAAATAACTACAGGTATCAAGTACTATACACGTGCACGAAAATTCATGGGTAACCTTGCTACTGAAGAATGTGTAGACAAATGCAGTCCCTACGTACTTAAGTGGTTTTAAACTTGCAATCCAATCTATACAGCGCATGAAAGTGAAAGGGCAGGGGTGTCTGTCTGGATATGCCTCAATATCGAGAAACAGGAAAAAGAAAATCTGACAAGAAATGAAGAAGGAGGAGCACAAGTTCCAGACCGGAGGTGCAGAGTCTGGAAACAGTTTACGCTCCTGCCGTTCTTCTGATTGGATTTGGTAAGAAGTCTGATTTCTGGGCCGGACCTATATATTGGCGTTACGCAGACAGCACAAGCTCCGCGGCGCATCGCGCGTTCATACAGAAATCAAACTTGAACTCTTCACCGTCGCTGTAACAATCATGCATAGGGATTGACGATCGGCTCGGCCAGGCCTTTGAAAGGCCCAGCCAAGCAAGCCACAGCAGCCAGAAGAGCGAAAGGCAAAAACACCAGCAGAAGTTTTCCTTCGTTTCAACTGGAGCGTTCAAACTTTCCCCCGATCAATGCGCTCCTCACCTTTACATTTGCAAGAATTGGAACTGCGACTTCATTCCCGTCCAGCTTCCCTGATAACGTTCTCCGTCCATCAATCACGGTGTAAGATGTGATGAATACCAACTTATTTTTCAGGCCACGAAGTTCAGCCGCCGCCGACGGCGCTTTGCTATTGTCACAGGCGCGGGGGTACACTTGTGTCACCAAACCGGAGTGTTCATTCCTTTGCGGTTGGGTACGTACTTTCTTGTTGACCATACACGAACTGTGTGTGATAGTCTGCCATCGTTATTAGATCAGCTCTAACAAATTCTTAGTGCTTAAGCTCGATAAAGTGGTGTGCCGAAGATGTGTCACACCTTTGGGGATTTTATCCCAAACCAAAACTACAGTACGATATCGAATGCTCTAAGACTTGGGTTCTTCACTTGTGAGCTCCTATACGCTAGCCTCGTAGCAATGTAGCGTCTTCTTACCAGAAAAATAAATGGAAGGACAAGTGTCTTTCTCATCGTTTAGATACCAACTTGCTTAACTCACAACTACAATTCTCTTTAGCTCCGCTCTAACATCGTGAGCTGTCAAAAAACACTTCGCAAGCAAGTGAGGTGACATGGGTGTATAGTCTTTATGGTCTCTTGGTTAAATGTCCAAATCGCGCACCAACATCTCGCAAATGGTACTTCTGCTGCTTTTAGTATAATGTTCTGTAATATATTTGTTTTTCGTCTTATAGTAGAATGGTCAAACTCTACCACATGTTAAATGATCTGGACTATAGCGCGTTGATGCTCTACTTTTAAGTGAGAATAGAAATATTCTGGTTTAAAAATTTGCACCATTTTTTCTACAAAGAAAGAGATACATATTAATATATGTATGTTATACTATTTCTATCCCGCATTGTACCTTGTTCCTCTGACCTGTTCGGAAGATTAGAATGTAAGACATGTAAGAAAAAAGTTGAAAGAAATAGAGACTTAATAGATACAATCCTTTTCAGAATAAGTTCCCAAAGACACTATATTTATCATAGATTATTGTAGTCAGAAATTGTACCATATTAAAGTTTCATGACAACTTTCATCAATTTTACACAGAACGTTACTTACTTGCATAAATTCACCATTATGTTCTAAATTTATATATCTTTAATATCTATAGCCAAATTAAGATTTTTGTACTTAGAGTTCATACTTTACAAACAGTCATCACCCAAAATAAAAATGAGCATGCCCTACATAAGTTGGCGTAGGAAATATATTAGTCAATAGCGGATATTAAGATATGAATTTCCCCTCCATAGGTAACCAAAATGGTTTTATTTTGACTTTGCAAGTATATGAACAACTTTAGTATCAATTTATCAACTTTAGTATTTATCAATTTACAAGAAATTGACTAAGCTAACTTTGAGCTATGTATCACCTGTCTACAATTTTTTGATTTGATTCCATTCTTGTCTGAACATCTTTCAATAAAATACTTGAAATCCATATGTTTTAAATTTTTGTAATACACAATTGAATCTAAATATTCCTTATAATGATCCCTTCTTCATACAAATATGATCTTTTTTCTAATATTTGGACTATCTTGGATGTACTCTGCTCTAGATCATTCTTCTTGGCCATACGAATGACCATATACACTACCAATTCACAAGATTGCAGCTGAAATCTTATAACACTTGTATATGGATTAGCATAAGTCCAAATAGTCCCATAGTAAAGCTTTTACCAAACCCTTTTACACATTTTTTCACACTATTTTACTAGTATAAGTTCTACATGGTAAACAAAGGCATCTATAAAGACATTCTTTTGATAGAGAACACATAAGGAATGGACAATAAAGTCTATTTTCAACATTTATAATTCACTTAGAATATCTTTCAAATCAAAGATAAACTCAGCAAAGAAATATGATCTACATCAAAATACTATAAAAAAAAAATTAGTAGTTATGTTTCTTTCTAGGTCTTGTAAATTAGAAAGCATTTACCTTATAACCTTCCTTCTTTAAGCATTTAATTCATTAGTATGCCTCTAAGTTGATAGCCTCATTGCCAACCTCCAGCTTCAATATATTTGATCAATATAAAAAAGTTATTTTATACCATTTAGAAGTAGTTGAATTGGGTGATGATTGTTGCACCAATTATCTTGCAAAGCATTCTTTATGACAAACTTTAGTATTTCATTGAACAAAATATAATATATTCTTTGGGAATTTTCATATAAGGGCATGATTTGGAAGTAATTTCCAATAGGGGCAATATCTTGTGAAATAATAGCAGACCAGGGCATATTTGCACATTGCATTTTTTGTGGTTAGTGATTCAAGATGACATAGTTGTGGTGAGTGATTCAAGTTTGTTGGTCTTGTGGGAATATTGTTAATGTGAAGAAACAACGGATTGAAAACAACAAATCCCAAATTGGGAAGTATAACTGAATGTTGGGCAGGGGGAGCGGAGTGTCTGAAAGTAGACAAGTACTTTTGCAATCTTTTTTTGTTATTGAACCGGCTGTTGTATCTTTTCAAGTGCAAGGTAGGGAGGAATGGTAAGGAAGGAATGGATAACAAGAGTGGAATGACAAGGATTTGATGAGTCTAAGATCATTGTTAAATGCAATGTGAAAATATGCACTGATCTGCTATTATTTCACCAAATCATGCACCTACTAGAAACTACTTCCAAATCATGCACTTATCTATAATATCTTTCAAATGCATGCCCATATATTCTTTGTACTATAGTATACTCATACTTCAACCAAGAGTTAATATTTTGTGTTCTTATGACTAAAATAAATTAGTAAAGATTTCTTGATGTTTTTGTTGTTCTTTAAGGAACAAACAAGCAACTCTCCCTCCAAATTTCTTGCAAATTTTTCAAATTTTTGATCGATTTGATTATGAATATACTTGTAGTGGCTCAATGTTGACAAAAATATGATAAAATTGTATGAACTTGGTCCCACAAAGATATTAATTAAAGAAAAGTGTCACAATTCTATTGTTTACTATTTTACCTATTTCACAAACTCTATTGTTTCCTATTTTACCTCTTGGAAAGATTCATTCCCCAAATAAAAAGAAAGTAGTATAACCCATATGGCGCACTATAGACAAGGAAAAAAACAAGCACTTTCACAAAAGTTATATTGAAAATTAGTCATAAAGGTGATGGTTCATATGCCACAAGGGTCACTTTGCTTTGTAATTTCTTCCCACATAGGGCATAACTTAGCCCATGGTCATTAGTACTTACTATTTGTTAATGATTTAAACTCTATGAATGTTGCAACTTATCTCAAATGCCAAAGATTGCTAGCATCACAAGTGTTGGGCCTCTGCAAGCAACAATTTCTACATCTTAACCACAAAGTTTAACCACAAAGTTCATATTCTTTCAGTGACTAAAACCACAATAAGTACATACTACCCTCCACATAAGGCATAGTCATACAAGAGTCCTAGTTAGATTATGATGCATGAGTTTTTGTTATTGTGGTACTTTCCAATGCTCCAAATCAAAATCACTTCCTACACGCATTGGATCACCTCCTCAAATCCTTCAAAAATCAAGTAGTCTTATTAAGTATGAATATGCCACACAAAACTTAAGCACTAGAGACTTTATTGTAGACTTCCTCACCACTACTCATCCACATCCACATCCACAACCAATCACACAAAATGCATACTCATACATATAAAAGCTTTGAGGTCTTGTGAGTATAAAGCTTCATGAGTCAATAATTGATTCATGTATAAATTAACAAATGAGCAAATTAACCTAGTTTACATTGGGCTTAAGCCCTTTATAGTAATAATAATTCTTGGCTGAAGAGATCTGATGGCTAAAATTCACCAGAAATCATGTATACACACCTACATCACTCATTGCAAATTCTATCTGATTACCTTATCTTATTCTAACCTAACTGAATTAAGATTTGCCTATGTGGGAATGCAACATTAGCCTCATAATTTTTAGTCTACTTCTAATGTCTCCTTTTGCAACTTATCACAAAGGTTTTACTAAAAAATTCATTGCTCATAAGAAAGGTCATGAGTCATAAATTTACAAGCATGAGGATCTTTGGCTTGAAAGATTTTGTCCTTAGTCTACTAGGCCAATGATCCTTTTAGCTTAGCTTATTTTACATTATTTTACCTCACTAATCTATACACTATCATGAAGAACCACTTAATAGAATTTCCTTTTCCCTTTGCCACCTACAATAGAAGCTCTAACTTCCACATGTAATCTACAAACTTGACAAGCATCCTAATTAGTGTGTCCTCAAACTTATAGTGTTTGCAATATTTGAGACAAGTGAATAGATGCTCAAGTTTTTATTTTTGTACATCTTTGCCTCTAACACATGAACTTGCATCTTGAGGTCTTGTAGCATCGATACAAAGAGGAGGGTCTAGAGGCGATAAATCTGCATTTTAACTTTGGCATCGGCAGTTATCAAGATGACTTGCTAAGTATAGAGGTAAGTGAAAATTCAAGACCAACTAAGCATAGAAAGTGGCTCCACATCATGTTTCTCTGCCACTTGGCTTCTACTATTGAAACAGATTTAGCAATCCTGTAAGCCCTTGTAAGGGTGAAGAGGTAGACCTCTAGGGCATAGAAGGAAGCATTAGATTGAAGCAAGCAAGGGAATGTTTGGAGAACCAAAGGTGTTGAACGATCTTATTTGAGTGAAGAGAACAAAGAAGAATGGCAGCAATGCAAGCCCTGAAGTGAGGGATTCCCACCATCGTATGCACAACAAGAAATGTCTTTAGTATCCAAGTCGTGGCCAACTTCTCAATGTGCTTGATCATTTCTTTTGTTGTAGAATCCATTGTCATAAGGAATTTTGCATGCTCCTCTTCCAAGTTCATACATATAGCTTGCATTTTTCTTTGCATCTCTTGCCTCACCTTGACATGGATGAGTTATTTTCGCTTCTCTTGCTATTTCACTCGCTTCATGAGCTATTCTTTGCAAATTTTGGCAACCTCCTTGTAGTTGCCGTGGGTAATCTCATCAGCAATGATCTTGATGTTGGCTTACTCCAACTCACATTTTACCATGGCCACTTCTTGGTCTTGAGCACAAAATTGTTTATTATGTTTGACTCTTTGTTGCTCAATTTTGATGTTGAGAACTTGTACCTCCACTTGCACTCTCTATAGATCTTCATAGTACTTCTCCAATTTGGCATGCTCCATCTTCCTCCACTTGTCCATCATTTGTTTGTGTCCATGACAATTTTCTTCTTTGGCTTGGAGCTACTCTTAAATCTTTGAGCTTCTCATGAGCTCTTGCCTTCTCTATGTTGGCCAATTGAGCAACACCAATGAAGATGTGCAACCAACTTCACTTGATTGAGATACTCCTATTTAGTTCCAGATAAGATGTAATGTTTGTTTCTAATTTATGAAGCACCAAACCTACCACATGGATCACTATCCATGAGAGTAATCTTTGTTTGTGATCATGTTGGCTCATGTATTCTCCTTCTTCTGATTGGCACTATTAAAAGACAAAGGAGAGAAATAGGAGTGAAAGATCACATTGGGACTCTTGAATGAAGGAAACTTTGAATACCTAACATGAACTTTGACTTTGGTTTTTATAGGGGATATAAAAGGCTCTTAAGAAGCTTCTTTGGAAGCATCTTAAAAGCTATCTTCTTTGAGTGCAAGCCAAGCTAACTAGGAAGCTTTTCAAGAAACTTTCTCTTAGAAGTTGTCTATTTGGCATGCAAGCTAAGTTAGTTAGGAAGTTTCACAAGAAGTTTCCTTCTAGAAACCATCTACTTGGCATGCAAGCTAAGCTAGCCAAGAAGCTTTTTCCTAGAAGTCACCACTTGGCATGCACATTTCCCAATACTTGGGAGGTACAAAGTAGCTTCTTAGATGCTTCTAGAACATTATTATAATTCTTGGCTAATTTGGCCTATTTGCTACTTTGTTAGTCTTGATTAACTCATTTGTAAACTCCATATTGTTACATATTCCCTCCTCCCTCCCGCAAGTTGGTGACATCTTTGTCACCATGGAAGCTTCAAACTTTTGGATAGCCATTTGTGTATTCTAAAGATGAGAAAGAGGATCCTAAGTGGCATCATGAAAAGGATACCCTTTCCAACGGACTTTGTAGTCAGTATGTTGTTGGTAGTCATGTTGAATGTGGATATCTAAACCAATGTTAGAGCATCCACTATAGCAAAGTTTGGTGCCAGATAGATTTGATTACTAAGCTTATCCATAAACACCACATTTTTTGTATGATCTTGTTTTGTTTTGGGCAAGGATGTGATGAGATCAAAGCTCATATGTTCCTATCAAGTAGATGGGGGAAGTGGTTGAAAGAGACCACTTGGTTTTTGGTTGTTGGTCTTGTTGCATTGGCAACTCTCACAAGATTGGACAAACTCTCAAACATCTTGTGCCATGTTGGGCCACCACCATTGGCATTGTATAATACCCAAAGGTCTTGTCCACACCCATGTGACCAACAATCAGTAAGTCATGGGCTTCTTATAGGCACACAAGTTAAAGATCACTCTTAGTTGGAACATAGATCCAATTCTCAAAAAATAGAAGGTCTTCCTTGTTACATGCTACAAGATGACCTAGTACCATCTAAAATAAGGAGCCTTGTTGTAATATGGTCTTAAACTTGATATGGATTTTTGAGTCAATGACACTATCATAATTGCCACCGTGACAAGAGGAAGAGTCTTCAAATCAAGTTGTTGTGATATGGCATTGGGGATGACATAGAACCTACCAAGTTTGTACTCAAGTTTGATGTTAAACAATTGTAGTTGTTCCTCCCATCAATGATGTTGACTCTTAATGTGCTCTAGATGTAATGTTTGCAACAAGGGTTTGTGATTGGTTTGCATGATAACTTGTTTCATCAAAGATAATACCTCCATACCTTGGTGGCATACACCATTGCTAACTTGTTTCCTCAAAGATAATACCTCCATACCTTGGTGGCATATACCATTGCTGTACCATAGAAATTCTTGATCTCAAGTAGAGCAATTCTGTTTTGTGATTTTTAGTTGGTGATTTTCAGTTGGTGAGACACAAAGGCAATGAGATGTAACCCATCCGTAAGTTCCTATTGCAACACATCTCAAATGGTAAAGTTAGAAGCATCAAACTCAAGCACACAAGGTAGTTGAGGATCATATGGTTGAAGAATGGGTCTTGAAGACACCATATGTTTCACTTTTGGAATGCTTATTTGTGCTTGGGTGGTCTAATGAAAGCTTGAGGTTGGTCAATGTTGTGGCCACATGAGCATAGTAGTGGATGAATCATTGGTAAAACCTTACCAATTCATTAAATGCACACACTTTTATGGTATCCATTGGAGTAGGCCAATTAGTAATAGCTTTGATTTTCTCCTCTTCTATCTTCATCTACGTTGATGAGATCTTATGACTCAAGAAGGTAACTTCCTTTTGCCAAAAGACACACTTTGACTTCTTGCAGTAGAAATTCCATTGATATAGTCATCTTAAGACTTTTCACATGTGATTTGTGTATTTTGCATTTTTCTTGCTATAGATTAAAACATCATCCAAGAACACTACCATGTACCAATTTCAAAATCCATTCAACACCCAATGCATCTTATCCATGAAGACTATTGGAGCATTGGTGAGCTCAAAAGGTAAAACTCTCTATTCAAAATGCCTATACCTTGTGCAAAAGGTAGTCTTTTGCATATGCTCTCTATCAATGGGAATCTGCCAATAGTCACTTTGGAGATCCAACTTGGAGAAAAATCATGCTCTACTCAATTGATCTAGCAAGTCATCAATTTGAGGCAAGGGATATGCATTCTTTACTATTTTTTTGTTGAGACCACAATAATCAATACAAAAGCAAAATCCTCCATCCTTCTTTGGGACAAATAGTACCAATGCTCCCTAAGGAGATTTCATATGTCATATGAAATCCTTCTCCAACAACTCTCTTAGTGTTATTTGAAGTTCATCCAACTCCTTTGGTGAGAGCTAATAGATTGGTCTAATCATTGAAGTATTGTGAGCCGGCTTGTCTCTCAATCAAGATGAACCTCTGATGGTTATTATGGAAAGCAAAGAATAGTAAGTTCATCATACTCCTCCAAGGCTAACACTCCAAGACTCAAACCTAGATAACACACTCACTAGATAACACAATGAGAGAGAGAGAGATAATTGCAAATGAAAGGATGATGGGTCACTCCTCACTCCTAGTTTGTATACTTGTAAAATAGTTACACACCAAAGTTACAAATAACCAGAGTAACTCAATGTTACTAGCCTAAAAGTCAAATAAAGTCTAAAGTCTAAAGGAATATTTGTAATTATAGGAATATTCTATTAATCATGTGGTCTTATCTTGACCCAGCCACTAAGTCAATGATTCTTTCACATTCTTTCACCCTAAACAAAAAGGCTTGTGAATCCAAGAGTTCTCAACTCTTTCTTCAAAGCCAAACATCTAAGAATAATACCAAGTCAATACATTAGAATCTAAAATAGTGGTGCTCATCTTTTCTAAGTCCTCTAAGGTAAGGTCCCCTCTATTTTAGCTATAAATAATTTTAGCTAATCATGACTAATATAGAACCATCCTTTATTTCTATATAAAGAATTTCTTTCAAGTACTTATAATACCAAACTTAATAGCACATACATGCACAAATAGTTGTTACGATATATCTTGGCAATAACTCAATCTTGAAGGGCATACCATGATCAAAGAGTAATTCCTTTGGTAGATCATCCAAAAACACATCTACAAACTCTTGAACTAAATTATCAACCCTTGTTTGATGAGACTTCTGGCCCTTATCAGATTCTCCATGCGCAATCAACTTGATCTACATCACAAAAATAGGCTTATCTCGCCCCAAAGCTTGCTCTATGGTTGCTTTATTGACAAAATTCCCATTTGGGACTCACTATTCTTACATGTCTTACTCAAAGATGCATGATAACCTAATTGGTAATTTCTACCTTGGTGTTATATTGGAATTTATTATTGGTCTAATCAAGTTGAACCTTATGACATCCAAGCCAAGGCAAACCTAGAATGGCACCTCTACACTACGATATAGTGTAGAGGTGCTATTAC
Organism: Lunularia cruciata; assembly: GCA_948567375.1. NCBI lineage: Eukaryota > Viridiplantae > Streptophyta > Marchantiopsida > Lunulariales > Lunulariaceae > Lunularia > Lunularia cruciata. The sequence goes on from OX419760.1 coordinate 14,807,043, forward strand.
AAACCTCATACACTCCAAATACTCCTTCCCAATCTTGAATGTAAAAGAATATGAGATGCAAAATGTAAAACTCTTTCTACCATCCATCATCATCAATCTACTTCCAATTATTGGCTTGATATGAATACTTAATACCTTTTTTAATGCATGGACATGCAAATTTTTTGAACTACCAAAATCAACCAACATCTTACACTCACAATCAGATATTATACCTTGCAAGTGAAGCAAACTTACATAGGTCAAGCCTTCAATCCCATTAGAGCTAATCAAGCTCCCAATAGGTGGCTCAAGTTCTCCTACTATGATTCCTCATTTCTCTTATCATCATACTCCACAAACTCCATTTGGAAGATTTGTTGAGGTAGTTTATTCCTAAGTTGACATTCAACAATGTGATGCTCAATTTGGCATCAATAAAAGAAACCACTATTTTGTTATAATATTCCCTATTTGTAAGGCCAAGTGGTTACCATTGGATAGCATCAATCTCCATTGGTGCCTACTCTTCCACCCGTGTGTATTATGTGCGTTGGGTTTTTGAAGGTTGAGGTCAAGACCAAGTTGTCACGACCAAGAAATCAAAGTGCTCAACCAACTGCATGGCTTCCTCCAAGTGTTTGAGCTCCTACATGGTGACTTCCATTTGGTGCATGACTTCAAGCTCCTCACAAATCAATAGAGAGCTTCATCTTCTTATATATCTAGAATTTGCATTATGATGTTTTGGAATTGTGTGATGTAGCTCTTTGCGGAACCAATTTGCTTCAATATTGCCATCTTCTCTCATGTGGCTCATGCGGCATTTATTGCTTAGAATCACCTAATTATTGCACTCTTTAATTCTTCTTGTCAAGATTTGCACAACAAACTATCTTTTAGCTTGCTCTACTCAGAATTGCCATCATAGTTTTGCAACTCCATCCAATTGGCTTGACGCCAAGAGAATTTGTCTTAGTTCATCTTGAATATTTGTAACTTCATAATAACATTCACAATCAAACACAAAATTCTACTTTGAGCTCAAGAGGTTCTTGCCTTCAAATACCTTAGGCTTTGGAAATCCAATTTGCTCTTTTCTTTTTTGAAATGGTGATCTCTCTACATTTTGTTGTTGATTATCTCATTCTTCCAACAACCAAGTAAGGTGCTAAATTTGTTATTGCACAACAATCATAACTTAAGGCTTTAGCTATGGCTGATTCTCTATCAAACTACTTGCAATTTATCTAAGTTAACACATAGATGCAACATGTTCATAGTTCTCCATGAGTTACAATCTGAAGTACCAAGGGTTCATCAGACAAGGTGATTGCATTCAAATAATTCTACCCAAAGCGTAAGATGATGAATTGTGTGAAATGATATTTGCATAGTACATGGACACAAAGATCCCATAAATCATTTGGTGGAAATGGATTTGGTGGTCCATAAATTCCATCCATTCCATTCTTGCTCAAAACTAATGTAAGAGACTAAGGAGAATGGAATATTGGAATGAAAGTTCACATTGTAACTCTTGAATAAGGAAAACTTTGAATACTGGCATGAACTTGGACTTCAGTTTTTATAATGAACATACAAGGCTCTTGAGAAGCTTCTTTGGAAGTTTCTTAAAAGCCACCTTCTTGGAGTGCAAGCCAAGTTAACCAGAAAGCTTCTCAAGAAAATTTCTTCTAGAAGGTGTCTACTTTGCATGCAAGTTAAGCTAGTTGGGAAGTTTTGCAAGAAGTTCCCTTCTATAAGCCACCTACTTGGTGTGCAAGCTAAGCTAGCCAAGAAGCTTCCGATTAAGCTTCTTCCTAGAAATCACCATTTGGCATGCACATTACTCAATACTTGGAAGATACCAAGTAGCTTCTTAGATTATTCTAGAATATTCTTATAATTCTTGGCTAATTTGGCCTATTTTCCATTTGTTAGTCTCTACTAACTCATCTATCAACTCCATATTGTTACACACTCCTCTTTTTGATGTAATATGAGGAGTAGAGCATGTACCTCTTTCTTCTTTCTTGTGCTTCCTTGTGAGTGGTGGTTGCATCTTTGGCTACTTTTGTATCTCCATCTTTGCCTTGTATACATGATTTGTAGATTCCTCTTCCTTTGCCTTCAATAGCTCTACCTCTTTCTCCTTCTCCTTGGCATTTAGGACTTCTTTCAGGAGATATTCAAACCTGATGTCCTTACTTGCTTATGGTGTCTATTCTTCTAGCTCTATTCTTTCTCCTTTACCTCCTTATCTCCCTTAGTCCCCAATGGTCAACCATGTTGTCATGTTCTTCATGGATGTTGGTTGGGATGGTTGTTTCTCCATTTGCTTGAGGGGTGTTGTGACCTTGGAGGATGATTCACCATGTGGAAATTGCCTTGCTTGTGAAGGGTTTCCTTCTCCTCCCTTGATGAGTGGTCTTTTATTCTTCTTTGACCCAGTCTTCTTGTGATGGTGCCGATTGCACCCCATATTGTTTGGCAACAACTATGGCTTTTGAGTCCGAGGAGAGCTCAATCTAGTTGAAGGATTCTTCACCCACCTCTTGTCAATAGAAGAGTGAGTGCTCACTCTTCCACTTCCTATTATACCACTTTCTCTTCCTTCATGCAATATTTTTGGTGTCTTGATGACACACTCTTTCTTGTTTTTGTCTTTTTGATCTCTTTTTATCACATCTTATTTGATTGTATTATGATTATCTCCATCTTGGTCTTCTTCAAAGGAGTTGTTAATTACTTGTGCCTTTTGTTTCCAGGTTGCTTATACCTTTGGTTGTGCCGCCAACTCTATCCTCTTTTGCAAGTACACTAAGGTGTTGTATACTTCTTCTATGGGCATGTATATGTTCTTTGACTTCATGTACTTTTTGTCAACCATTCTATACTTCTCATATTTGATGTCTACTTCTGGAGTGCATATCAAAATACCCCTTAGGATAAAACTATATGGGAACTTCTTCTTCTCTTCTTTTATAAGCAGCTTCATATTGAGGAAGAAGTGTATCACAAAGGGTGAGAGAAGCATGACACCACCTTCCTTGTCCATGTCTCCACACATATCACAAACTCATAGATAGAACACTCTATCTTAGTTCACTGGTCATCCTTCATGAAGATAGTGGAAGAAGGCAACCAAGCTCATGTTGGCATAAGTCATTTGCTAGGACTTGAAAAGCTTTAGGACTATTTCCGTAAAAACTCTTTGCTTGGGGTCTTTATACCCTTGATTTGCCATCCATTGCTTGAGTTCTTCTAAGCAAATAATGCCTCAATTAATTCTTTTCGTTTTCCCTTGGGATGAGGCCATGAGGTATCTATGATCATTGCATTAGGATGAAATTTGACCAATTGCTCAAAAATTATCTTGTAGTGAGCTTTTGTCCAAGTAAAGATATTACCCCTTAATAATTCTAAGTTTGTGTCCTTACTCTTTCTAATTTCTAATATTATCTAAATCACTCAATCCCTAATCCACAACAAGAAGTCTAATCTTCCACCATAGATATACTCATTTCTATAGTGGAGCACCCCTTTACTTACTCTAGGTTATTTCAAAATTACCTTTGGTAGTACTCTACATCTTCCTAGCTGAAGCAACATTATGTTTATTCCCTCTTAAGAATATCACAAGCTACACTAAACACCCACTCACCCAATCTCTCAAATTCTCAACTCTCAACTCACAATGCTCATCAATGAAATTGCCAAAGATTCTACGCAAGATTTTGTAGAGTGGTCAAGTCAAAAAGAATTCATTCCACAAGATGGGAACTCAAATTTATAGCTTGGGTTAGACCATTTTGGCATTTAGTATGTATGTCTTTGGTGAAGTGCAATTTTCACATGCAAGTATCTCGGCACATGAAAATGATCATTGATGTTTGAAATGTGCATTTCTTTTTGTTCTTTATTGAGTTTTCAATACATTCAAGTCATTTAAAATCTCCAATATTGATTGATTATCTAACCAATGTTGTTTTGGATCAAAGTAGTTTGATACGTCGTACTTAGTTCACGGACTTTGTCTTAAGGTTTGACAGTATTTAGGCCTAACAACCACAAAGGTCACAACCACAAGGATCACACAATAATAAGAATGTTTATCTATTCTCATTCTCATGATGCTTGGTTGTGAGCAAGCCTTAAGCATTTTCATACATCATCATCATGTTCTCTTGCATGATTTCCTTCCATGCCAATGATAAGTAGCATAACCTTGTATCCTGACCTTAACAACTTCCTAACCTTTCACTAATCTACAAGAAATAAAAATACTATAGTGTGAAGATGTGTCACCATAATACCTTATTAAAAGAGAACCTTCCATTTATCCTTTCCACACTTGAACAAGAAATAACAATTAATCAAAACATATAGAGTTATGTGTTTCTCTTCTTGTCTAGTTTAGTTCTAAATACAATGCTAGAGTTAGTTAATTCTACACATCATGTTTAAATCATACCTTGTATTATAATAAGGTTTGTACTAGTTTTGGTATTTGTACATATCAAGAAATTTCTAGCTTGTAAGTTTAGTTGAAAATCAATGTAACAACAAGAATGTTCTAACTTGATTATTTCTATCAAAATTAGTATGAAGAGATGAACAATGCAATATGGTAATCTTAGCTTGACTTACATATAACATCTATCATAATTTTCAATTACTTATAGCAATCTATTTTTACTCATAAGGACTTAAATATGTAAAATTCAATTAATTAAATAAAAGAAGAAACCTTGGAGATAAAATACTATAACTAGTAAATATAGAAGATAAGATGCATGAAATTTATGGTAAGTAAGATAAAGTTGACAAGAAATAAGAAACATAATGTTGAGCATAAAGAAGAGATCAATCTAGTTCAGATTAAGTTTACAAACATGAGTAGAAAATTATAAGTAAAGATTTTGAGATTACAAATTTTCCATGCAAACTAAAAGATAAAATATATTTATTACTATTTTTTGGTGATTTTAAGAAATAAGAAAATGAGGTTTACCTTCTTGTATTCATATCCAAAAGCTATTATTTGATATGACAAGTACCATATAAATATTATGATTATGAAAAACAAAGTTTTTTATTCATATATATTTTGAAGTGAGAAATAATACAAAGAATCATCCATTTAGAACCATATTCAAAGTTAAGATAGTTTCTTATTTCCTATCTGTTTAAATTACATACCATTATTATAGTTTAGAACACTCTTCGAAAAGATGATAATAGTTTATATTTTATTAAAATGCAAAGAAATAGATTCAGTTTTAAAACTACTTACAATACTTAACAATATGTCACAAATGTTGTTTTTTCAATCATTAGGAAAATCATAATCTTGGAAAAATATTTATCTTTGATTATAAATTTTACTTTTTAGATAAATAATATCTTAAATTAATATTTTTATCAATTATTTGAAAAACTAATTAATGAATGATGATTTATATTCCTCTCGCAAGTAATGTATACGGTAACTTTGGATTTATAACTTTTTTTGTGATATTTAATGTTATAAATATGAAATTTGAATACAATACATATCTTGAGTAGTCTATAGCTAATGAATCTAATTTGAAAACCTTTAAAATCAGGTGATATAACCAAATGTTCTACCAAGCATAATAATCTACTTTCCAAGTGATCACATTTGAGGTAAAATATTTATATAATATTTATATATTATATAATTTAATATATTTGATATAGAAATAAAATCAACCACTTTGATGCCAAGAATAGTATTATTTTAACTTATAGGGTATACCACAAGATAATAAATAGAGTTCAATTTTGTTACTTCTTGTGAAAGCAAGTAACAAATTTTGAAAATAGAATATATAAATTTAGATTCATTTAGATGCACAATCTTAGTACCTATAAAATCAAGTAAAATATATTTTAGTAAAATTATATAAATTATTAAGTTATAAATATATACTTTGTCTATACTAGGGTAAAGTTTCATTTTGTTCACTATTATTGTATACTTAGTATACCATAACATAGCTCTATGAAATAAATCTCTAAATTGGAGAAAGATTTAGTGTCTTCACAACATATAAACATATATAACATACAAAAATATGTTATATTTGTAATTTTTATAATATATTTTTTACTTGTGAATGGAAAGATTAAGATCTTAAAATGAATCAAGTAGAAAGTACTTTTATCAAGTGCTAAACTAATTAAAAATTAGATTGAATCCAATCATTTTTTCCTTCTAATTTCACATTTAAATTCAAGAGAGTTTATAAAAGGTTCAATACATATTTTTTTTAATTATTTTACTATTCTCAACCATGTCAGAACCCAATATAAAACAAAAGATGACATAATAATAAGTAATAGGTCATTCATTTGAGGAGTCATTTGCGTGTCATTCATTCATTTGAGTCACTTTGAAAATAACTAGAATTGAAGAGAAGTATCACTATCTTGCAATTTTTTTATGGTTTTGTGTTTAGCCTCTTGGGAGAAACCACTCCCAAAAGAGACTAGTGCCATCACTTGTAGTGCACTAAAGCAAATAGAAACTTAATGGAATCACTTTTCACTACAAGTAAATTCCAAATTAATCCTAAATAAGATGATTCACTCAACCTAAGTTGGCATTTCACAATGAAGACATCAACTCGAAAGACTATGTAAACTCTTTCCAAAAGGCAAAATTCCAAAGGCTTCTTCACATAAGCAATAAGTCTTTCTTTTTGTATCCTCTGGTACTTTCAACACTACAATTCATTTTTTATCCATCAAGGTATTGCTTTTCTTTAGAACCTCAAGGATCACACACTCCTATCAAGTACAAATGTTTCCTACACTCAAGCACATGTGTTCTTACTACAATTTTTCTCACATCTACTTTGACAAAGAATCACTGTCTATTTTGTTGAATTCTAGTTAAGTGAATGAATGAACTATTTACACCTAGATCAATGCTTTATATACTCCTCATACTCCCAACCAAATACATCTAATGGTTGATGAAAGTTGAAACCATTGTACATTGAAAATCTTATTTACTCACCTATGAGTTAATTAGGCACCTTATATGTATTAAAGAAGGTTCAATTCTTCTCGAAATGAAAAAAAAAATATTGAGTGCTTTGGACTTACTACTCTAAAGGTTCTACAATAACTACAACTATGAAGGAATTTGGACTGCTACTCAAAAGATCCTATAACTATGAAGACCTTCTCTTAGTATCTTTGACTTTTAGTTTCTATTGCAAAGAACTACCTTTGCTTTAAAATTCCTTATGAGGAGCTCAATTTTCTCCTTGTAATTGGCTATCTCTTGTAGACAAGTATCATAAATGTTGGTAAACTTCATATCTGAATGCTTCCTAAGCCTAATGGCAAGCTAGTCTATTCTTCCTTCTTTGTAGGTCTTCCCTTCTAATTTCTTGACCTACAAGTAAGGTTCATGCATTCCTTGCTTTTCCTTGTCTACTTCCTCTCACATCCCTACAAAGTGTCGTGCATATATACATCGCTACACAACATACATCATTGTCAACATCATACACTATAGAAGCACAATTCACACATAAGTCATACATAGACTCTAAAGTGCCACAATAATCAGATTGTTTACAACTCTCAAATACACTCAACTTAGATCAATACTTGATTTGTCACTCTATAAATTGCCAACAACTGGGCACCGATTATAGTCAAGCCACACTCACTCTAGCTAAGAGAATCCAGGTGATGCTTGCCGGCCTCTGTCCACCATAGCCAGGAACTCGAAGGCTCAACATTAGAGAAGTGAGCTCTCTAGAGCTGCACTTTGAAAGTATACCCCTGGACTCAAGCTAGGTCTGAACCCTAATGGTCCCGCTGATGGCACACTTGACGGTGCAAATGGTGCAAAGTGATGGTGGGCCCCACCGTGAAGTCAATACCCCAAACACAAAATCTGGCCGTCGGAAAGTAGTCTCTAAGAAACTATTGAAATAACTCTAACTACTATCATTGGAACTCCAGTGTCTGAGCAATCTAGATGCGACTCTACAAATGGCATGACAGTTGTCGTGCATATATACATTGCTACACAACATACATCACTATCAACATCATACACTATAGAAGCACAACTCACACATAAGTCATACATAGACTCTAAAGTGCCACAATTGCCCTCCTAGCTGGCGGTTAGGTCCCTCTAACTCCAAATAGCCATCTACTCCAAGTATATGGTATACACTATGATGGGCAAAGATCAGGAGGCCAAGTGCAATGGAGCCCCATCATTAGTCGCATGTTTGCAATCTATACCATATAAAGAATGAACTAGCTATAGGTCAAATACATCTATGACATAACCATTGTCCTTAAGGAACCACCGTGGGGGGAGGAGTCATACATGCCATATGCCATCCTCTCAAACAGCTATCACACACCAACACTGTAGTAGCTCCACTAGAAGAGCCACATAACATACACCTCAAGCCTGCACATACAAGTACCAAGCTTGGGTCCATGGTACCATCAATTTTTGGGAGGTGGCATGGCGCAAAATTGCGTACATGATCCTTCCAAACAATACTATCACGTCCTTCTAACACAAGGACTCCAGATGGCAAAACCTCACACACTCTCAAGTTAGTGCGGCCTATCAGAACATCAAGTGTTGTCGATGCTGTCTACTATAGATATACATAGTCTCTTGGATGAAATCAATGGATCAAGGGTCTATAACCTCCTCCTCAAATGATAGCATAGCATAAAGTATCTTTATGTTGAGCAATCACCAAGTTCTCAAAGGCCATCGGCATCACTCTCTAAAAGATCTTTGCATGTTGAGAACATGCACTCATCCATACATCTGGGTCATCCAAGTCCAAAACTATAGTAGCATCTTAACAAATGGCTATAGGTAAATTTGGATCTCGTCTATAGAGTAGGACGTAAAGAGAGAAGGATGCTAAGGATGCTTGCCGGCTGAATCGATAGCCCATGGCCAACCAAGGTAATTGGAGATCCCAATCTCCCAAGTGGCCTCTCTGCAAACCATACTTTTGCAATCCTCTCTTCACCGTCTGAACCACTCTCTCTGCTAAGCCATCTGCCTCAGGGTGATCTTGGGATGTAGTATGATGATCAATCAAAGCCTTGTCACACAAGACCTAAAACTCCTCCAAGAACTCTGTATCCTGATCAATCAAAACCTCAACTGGTGCACCAAAATGACTAAGAACTCAATCCAAGAACAAGTAAGTTGTCCCTTCACTAGACTTGTCAAGAAGTGCCACCAACGCAATCCACTTGGAGAAGTGCTCCACCAGCACCAAGACATACCGATGATGTCTCACAGTCATTGGTAAAGGTCCAATGAAGTCCAAACTCCAATGGTAACCCAATCCCATGATAGGTAATGGGTGTAATTGTGGTGTAGGAGCATTGAATGATGCTCTAACTTGGTCACAAACCACACATCTAGCAACAAACTATTGTACCTCGGTCTGCATACCGTGCCACCAATAATGACTCTAGAGTAAACTATTTGTATGTTCTACTCAAAATGTCATAGCTCCTCATGAGCATGATGGACCAACTATGGTCTCTGAAATGGAAATGGTACTACTCACACTCTACAATCCTCCCATACATGCAAAAGGTGTCTGCACTCCAATCTGAACCATCTGGCTCACTCAAGAACACAACCTCTCTCCTTGGGTCCGATTGTGCTACCCACAACACCAATGCAAAGATAGTCTATCACTAAGACATCATCATGAATGCCTTGCTAAATTGTACCAATATCTTCACTCTCTGGATCTATGAACTCAATAACTCCTCCTATATGTGCTGAGAGAGATACCACCAAAGCCTCAAAAAATATACAGAGAAAGGCATATGCATGCCAACCTGGCACCATCTCCTCATGTGTCTCACCATGCTAACATGCTCCGGTCTGATCTTATTGGTTGGGACATGGGTTTCTACTCAACCCATCTGCATCATGGTTCACCACTCCAGGTTTATGAACAATCATGAAATCATACTCATGTAAAATCAGAGCCCATCGTGCAAGCTTCCCTAAAAGCTTGTCGGACTCCATCAACCACTTTAGTGGCTAATGATCAGTGATGAGAGTGAAAGGGTTACCAAATAGGTAACATCAAAAATGTGCTACTGCCCAAATTGCTGCCAAGCACTCTCCCTCATATGAACTATACTTTGCCTCTGTTGAATTGTTGGAACGACTAGCATAGGCCACCACAAACTCTTTCTCCTCATCATCATGTTGGGTGAGCACCGCTCCAAGCCCCAACATACTCCAATCAGTATGAACCTGAAATGGTCGTCCTCTGCTTGGTGTCCTCAAAATAGGAGCAGATATCAACCTCTCCTTGAGCTCTATAAAAGCTCTCTCCTGCTCATCTCCCCAACACCACTCCTATGTAAGCTTGGTCAGCTACGTCAAGGCCTTGGCAATAACACTAAATCCTCTAACATAGCAATCATAGAATTTTGCCAACCCAATAAATGCTTGCACTCTGCTCACATCCGTAGGCCACGGAATACATGCAATAGCCTCCACCTTGGTATGCTGAACACCAAGTCCTTGGAGTAGATAGTGTGACCCAAATACTCAACCTGCTCATGGAAGAACCTACACTTCCCAAGATGTAATTTGAGTCCATGAGATCTCAAGCTCTCAAACACCTCCAACAACTATCTCTCATGCTCCTCCACAATAGTGCAATAGACAAAAATGTCAGCAATATAGCACCAAGCAAAATCCAATCCAGCTAGGATCCTATCCATGACTCTAGAACTCAACAAGAGTGTTCTTTAACCCAAACAGTAAGAACCTCCACTGATATAACACATCTTTGCCGTGAGGATCAATAGCCCAGAATGTTGTCTTGGACTTATCCTCCTCTCTAATTGGCAACTAATGATATCTTGCTCAATGATCCAAAGTACTGAAGACCTTTGCATGCCCAATTGCATCAAAAATATCCTTTGGTGTAGGCATGGCATACCAATCAGCCTTGGTCTATTTGTTGATAGGATGGTAATCTCCACGCATCCGCCTATCTATGTAGTTACTATGCATATCCTTCTTGGTTGGCATCATTGTCACTGATGCATACTCTCCATGTGAGATCTCTACCAAAGTAGCCTCAAAAAGGTCACTACTTTGGCTTTGATCAATGTCCTCTCCATATCACTATATCGATAAGGACGTTGGAAAATTGGTGTATTGCTAGTCAGCTCAATCCATATACCAAGTCCCTTCAAAGCACCCAAGTCCTTCAGATTGAAGGCAAAACAACTTGCATGGCTCCTCAAGAACCTCCAAGCCCTCCGTCTTTCCTCTCCAGTAAGCTTGGGTCCAAGATTTGGCTCCTAAGTATCCTCTGTAACTATTGTACGAGTAGAAGACGTATTGACTATCTGCTACACTAGGTCCTTGGGAGCAATAATGGCATGCCCTTGACCACTAGAGGTCCCAACCTCTATGTGAAAAACTCCCTCCACTCTGGCTTCAAGCTCCACACGTCCTCTAGTTGCATCCCAAGTGGACCAAGGGTATAGTCCAAGTAGCCCACGCTCACCTGGATGGACTCCAAGTAGACCACTCTCCCTAGTAGCTACTAGTTTTGTCCCTAGAATACCATGTCCACTCGGTCTATCACCCCCAACATGTGCTTGAATTGTCCCTATCTGCACATGGCTCACAAGTGTACGTGTGGTGATGCCTATCAAGCGCATCCTATGCTGCTCTGCCAAGCCAAGGCTCATAATCCAAGTCAAACAATTTAGGTCCATAGCCTAACCTAACACCTAATGCTTGGATGCCTTTGACACTACTGGAATAGCAATAATACCAATGCAAAAACCCATCACCTACTGTCTCTTATCAGCATTGGGCTCCACCAACTACTATAATTGTGAGTCCCAAACAAGTCTAGGTCCTCCTTCTCAAAAAGCATGAGAGCTTGGGAAACTCATGAGTGTGGGAAATGCGGCTCTAGGCTATCCAACTAGGTTCACCATTGCCATAAGTGACCTATCAGCCACTACCACTATTTGAGATTGACGCCCAATATCCAAGATATCATCAACAAGGATATGGTCAAGTTGTTGAATCCCATCATAAGCATGCTATAAAACCTCTCTAGGTAAGAGGTTTGTCCACCAAAGATGAAGACAATGAGCTTGTGATCCCACTCTAGCTGCATCTAACAATACAGCAGGTCCCATTCAAGAATGGACCTAATGTGTACTTGCCACCACTCTGGTGCAAGAATCACCCATCAAAGGAACATTATCCAAAAGGTAAGCTAGAGAAATGGACTAATGAACTTGGAGATGTTGTAGTATCCGTAACATCTTCCGAAACACACTAGAACAAGGATCTTGAAGACCCAAACCTTGGCCAACACCTGTATGTCCCTGACATGGCCATCCAAAAATCACCAAGTGAATAGGCCCATGTCTCTCTAGATCATGCGCCCCCAATAAGGAAATGATTATTGGTAGGGCCTTCTAGTAACCTTTGGCTGTTGACATTGGTAATAACTCAGGATACCGATAGGCCAAGTGTGTCACATGATGTAGAGAGACTTGCCTAGCAGTCTCATCTCTCTCTACATTAAAGTAGCTTTGTACTCGTATACTTGCTTGTATTACCACAGCTAGTTCTGTGCTAATCCCACCAAACAACTCCAATAGACATATCCACTCTATTGGATACTGCCATGCAATGAGTGTGATATCCAAAGGTGTCAAAGTAATTGACTCTAGAGGCTCATCCTCACACTCATCTCTTGATGGTATGAAGGCTCCACTCCAAGCCTATTGCACCAATTGATCTGCATGTTGATGCAATGCCTCCTCTGAACTCCACAATAGAATATCCAAGGTGGATGGAACAATCCCACTCGTACTCCAAGTCCAAGTGATCTCCTCTGGTACTCAAGTATCCTCTGCATGGGCGTTCCTCTCCAACAAGTCACCAGGCCAAGTAACTGCACCACTGAAAGCCAACACTGATGTTCCCATGGTTTTGGACTGTAGTGAGCCAAGATTGCCACTACTGAAACATACTAGTAGTCGACATACCCATCTCTCACTAGACTGCCAACCTGATCTATAGGAGGTTGTCTCCTCCCAATAGTCAATACTAAAACCCATGGGGTATAACACTTCTCCCCCAACTAGCACATCATATGACTCAACTATTGTCGCAATAGCTTGAGCTCTCACCACCAAGCTATCAATCAGGTGACCAGGCTAACCTAGACAACAAGCTCCTCACGTGTGATGTACTGTGTCAAACAACCACCTAGAGGTGTTTGGATCTGAAATGGACACCTCTCTACATCAGTCTTCCGTAACTCCAGACCAACTATTGCAGCTTTCCCCAACATAAGAGGCTACGCACCAGAGTCTAACAAGACTCTCTATGGTGTGTAGACCTTCTCTTAAGGTCCCACCAAGCAGAAAATCCCCCTTTGGTTATCCAATAGGATAACACCAAGTGTGAACCACACTCTCTCAAAGGCCAGTCTAGCTGGCAACTCCTCCAGTCTAGTCGCTGCTGCCTGCCATAAGCCATTAGTCATTGAACGGATCCCATGCTCCTCAACCAAGTCAGCTCCACTATCAACCACCTCTGCTCTAGTAGTAAGAACCGCATCATCCCTACTCTCATAAAGCATGGCAACCAACCGGAACACTAGGGTTGGGTCAACTCCCAATGTAAACATGTCACTAGCTGAAAGCAAAGGGCACCACATAATTAGTTGAGCCGCTCCTAACATCGTGCTAGACTCAATCTGTGTAGTAACAGGTGGCTGACTAGCAGGTAGTCGATCATGCACTCCATCACCACCTATCACACTTGCATTGGGACGTTTAGGAGCCATGGATGTCATCTGCAATGCCTCAAATAGTGTGAAAGACTAGGGAAGTCCGACTTGTCTCCCAACCTCTCTTCTTTGTGGATCCAACTCCATTGATGCTCCTCTAGGCTCTAGAGCACATATTGCACTCCTAGTCATTGCTGCAGATGCATCCACTTGTGCCACATGAAGTCCAAAGCATCTCTATCACCAACATATGAGGTGGAAGCCTTAGCACCCGAATCTAATCTCCTCTAAGCAATGGCCATACTAGCCAATCTCTACTCCAACTGCTCAATCCGAGTAGCCATAGCTGTATCAAAAGTAAGGGTAGGTACCGCACACCTACTATGTGTAGATCCTCTACCACCTTGTCCTCCATGAACTGGAGCTCCTCTACTACCTGCCATAGCAGCCCTACCATTCCGTAACTCCGGATGTAGGTCAAAGCCCCGGTCACTAGTTTGACCAAATCTATGGCAATGCTCACACTGCCTCTGTGCTGGTTGTGATGCACCCAAGGTATTAGGTCCACTACCTTGAGTACACTTTCTCCGATGGTGAGGTCCACCACAAGTCCAACAAACAACATCACTACTCATTGGCTGCTATTGACCCAAAAATGAAGGTAAGGGTCCAACTCCACTAGGCCCTCCACTTGCCCCATAAGATCTGGGCTGTCCACCTTGTTCTCAAAAACCAATTGGGCGTGGTGCACTCTACTACACTCTAGAAGAAGTAACAATTGTGGATGAGGTCTCCCTACCAAATCTAGATGTCATCACTCTCTCCTCCACCATGTTGAGCTCAATATGCTCAGCCAAACCAAAGACCACTGCCAAAGTAGGCAAAGTAGCCTATAATAACATAGCATCACAAACTCTACATTGCAACTCCCTATCTGGTAACCCATACTAAAACTTGATTGCTTAGGCCTCAGTAACTCCTTGAGTGAAATTAATCAGCCGCCTCATGAGAGTGTATACCTTGCATAGGCTCACTCCAACCTTCTGTTGGAACTCTTACAAGCTCCTTAGCTTGTTAGTCCGCACTCCTTGGTAGTTCTACCTCAAACACAAGAAGAACTCCACCATGGGGTTAAACCCTGGTACCACACCACCTCCTGTAGCGGTACCTCCACTCATAGTAGCACTATCTCCAACTAGTGCACCTCCACTAGCTTCATTAACACTACTCAAGCTAGAACTTGTAGGTACAGCCAATCTACTCCTAGCCACCAAACCTAAAGTGATCGAGACATAGTTTGGAGACCAATACTATCTCCATAACTCAATCTCCTCCAAATGATCTCTCTTGAACTCATGGTAGTCATCCATTGGTGGACCTTCTAAATATTGAAACAACCCCTTCTTTGCCATGAAGAGCGTAAACAAAGTTGTGTTCCGCATTTGCTGTAGGTCATACCAACTATCAAACTCCTGGATCAAGTCATCCAACTCAATGGTACCCATTGTACGAGAGTAACGTCTAGGGCCTTTAGAGGCCCCATAAATCTTGTCCATGTCCCACAACAACGGTGCGGACACACCAAGTGCACTCTAACTAAATCAGCTCTTGTGTCAGACTCCAACTCAGATTTAATCTCCTCCCTCATTGGGACTTGAGATTCAGGCTGATACAGAGTGCCACTTCAAGTTAACCCATTGTGTACTGCAGAGCTAACTCCTTTGGAATCCCAATAAACTTTGTTGTGATAAAGTAACCATAATTGCAACCACAAACCGGAACCACAAATTGCAACTGCAAGTACCCCACCAAGTGCCAACATCAACTAAACACCACCAAGTGCCAATAACCATGGAACACCACTCACTAATGTAACTCTAACAAAGATAACTACACTAGGGGAAAAGACAACATGTAACCTGCCATCACAACGTGCACTCTCATGGTCTGTAGGTTATCACTTCTTGCCTCACTAGAGAGAAACAAAGATAGTTTGATTGGTCACCACTTTAGCGTCACTACCGAGAGCACACCAGAACACCTACACTCAAAAGTCAGGGCACCTCACACAAACATGGTGCACAAACAAGAAGCCAAGAATGGGTGGGGTCCAATCACAAGAAATCTAAATGAAAATGCTCCATCTCATAAAGCAACACGGGACTGACTCTGCCACCATTTGGCATTTGACAAAAAAGAAGTTTATATCTAAGTTCTAAGCTACCAGGATCACCAAGAATGGGATCAAATTGCCTCTCCTAGCCAAAGCTACAAGTGTATTGATAATATTTGCATAGTCACTAGGACAACAAGTGAAGTGGACGAGTTGGCTATGGCACCAGTCTAGGAATAAGAGATCTAGAGATCAAACCTTGTTGCACACAATCTAGCAATATGGGTAGATTTTGCAAACCAATGACCAAGATCTACTCTAAACTAGCTAGCCTCACGCCAACAAGCTCATAGCCCTATACCTTGAAGCCTCCAAATACCAAAATTTAGCCAAATAAGGCCTTTCTTCTTGCCACTTTGAACCTCCTCCAAAATTTAGCAGAACTCCTCCAAACTTGCAAAACTCCTCCAAACTTGCAAAAGTCCTCCAAATTTGGCCAACCAGCAAAACTCCTCAAATCTGACCGACCGCCAAATCCCCCGCTACCCCTTCACTTGAGCCAAATTGAAAACACAGGTTTCTCCAAATCATGAATTCATGAGAATAGCTTCCCAACTCCACCTTCAATTTTACTTTTTGAGCCCAACTTGCAACAAATTGGTCCTGCCTTCATCTCTTGAGCTCAAAATCACAACCACTGCTCAAAAATTGCTTCTTCTTTGCTCAAAAATTGGCCAGTACTTCTTCACACCATCCGCCTTACTGCCAAATTTGCATCAAACAATGAGCTTTTGCACACCAAGGAAAAACTGAACTTCAATTGAGCTACCAACAATCCACTGAGCTTGGAGAAACTACCAACACTTAAAGTTCTTGCACCCAATTTCCCCTTGATTTCACTTCTTTGATGTAATTAGATTGTTTACAACTCTCAAATACACTCAACTCAGATCAATACTTGACCTGTCATTCTATAAATTGCCAACAACATGGTATTAATTATAGTCAAGCCACACCCACTCTAGCTAAGAGAATCCAGGTGACACTTGCCGACCTTTGTCCACCATAGCCAAGAACTCAAAGGCTCAACATCAGAGAAGTGAGCTCTTTGGAGCTCCACTTCAGAAGTATACCCCTGGACTTGAGCTAGGTCTGAACCCTAATGGTCCCACTGACGGCACACTCAATGGTGCAAATGATGCAAAGTGATGGTGGGCCCCATTGTGAAGTCAATACCCCAAACATAAAATCTGACCGTCAGAAATTAATCTCTGAGAAACACTGAAATAACTCTAACTACTATCACTAGAACTCCAATGTCCGAGCAATCTAGATGCGACTCTACAAATGGCGTGACAAAAGTGATCTTGGGCTTCCTCCTCCAATTGCTTCATTGCCTTCCACTTCTCTTCCTCTATCATTCAAAGTAGATCATATTGTTGCTCTTTTATTTTTGTCTTCAATTTCTTTGCTAGATGCTCTAGTTGGATCAACCTTGCATTTGATACTCAAACATCATTGGATTTTGGCAGTTTTTGCTCATCCCAAATACTTACCACTTCTTTGTTTAAGGCCTTAAGTTGGTCTTCATACTTTAGTTGCTTTTGCTTCTATTCTAACCAAAGTGCTCTAGATTCTCCGTGTAGCTTCTTGATGTCATCTTTGTATTAGCTATGATCTGATTCAAGTGAAGTGTTTTGTCCTTTACCTCATGAATTTTAGGTACAAGGTCATTCACCTTCCTTGCCTCTTCCTTGTACAAGTTCCATACCTTTGCTATTTCTTCTTTTGATCAGTCTTCCTTTGCATTTGAGTGTAGATTACCTTGTGAAGTCTTTGAATCAAGGTCATGTAATACTGTAAAAGACCAAGACCAAGGAGAGAAAATGGAAGCTCACATTGGGACGCTTGAATGAGGGAAAACTCCAAATGCCTAGCATGAGCTTTGGCTTTGGTATTTATAGGTAGTATACAAAGCCCTTAAGAAGCTTCTCAAGAAGTTTCTTTGAGCTGCTTTCTTAGAGTGCAGGCCAAGTTAACTAGGAAGCTTCTCAAGAAGCTTCCTTCTAGAAGCCGCCTACTTGGCCTGCAAGCTAAGCTAGTTAGAAGCTTCTAGAAGCTACCTGTTTGGTCGCAAGTTAACTAGTTGGTCAACTAGTTTAACTAGATGCGTCTAGAATATTCTAGGCTAATTTGGCTTAGTCTCTACTTTGTTAGCCTTACTAACTACGTCGCTAAACTCCATATTGTTACATATTCCTCCACCGCTAGTTGGTGATGTCCTTGTTGCCATTGAAGCTTTAAACTCCTAGATGGCCATCTGTGCATTTTGGAGGTGAGGAAGAGGTTCCCATGTGGCATCATGAAGGAGATACCCTTTCCAAAGGACCTTGTACTCCGTATGTTATCAGCGTCCATGTTGGATGTGGCGACACGCAAGGATACGATCAACTTTGTACTCCTCATGATCATTGATATGGATAGGGGAAGGAGGAGGTTGGACGCAAGAGGAAAAAGAAGAGGGGTTAGGAACAAAAAGTTTCAACTTGGAAACATGAAAGACATGATGGATCCGCACAGGACAAGGCAAGGCAAGTTGGTAAGCAACAAGAGAGACAATTTGGGTGACATCAAAAGGTCCTATCCAATTTGGGGTAAGTTTACAAACTTGGGTATCAAGTGGGAGGGATAGATTACTAGAGGATAGCATAACTTTGTCATTGACTTCAAAGGTGAGATCACGATGATGGTGGTCTGTATATTGTTTTTGATGATTCTGAGCAACAAGGAGGTGAGATTTGGCTTGTTGGAGAGATTTGGATATGGTGGTCAAGAAGGTTGAAGTATGAGGGACCTAAGATGGGAGAGGAGCAAGAAGAGAATCTGGGACAAGCGGATCTTGGCCAAAATTGAGAAGAAAAGGAGAGAATCCGGTGCTTGCCTATTTAGATTGTTGTATGCAAACTCCGTAGTTGCAAGACATTCATCCCAATTAGTATGGTGAATGTTGACAAAGGCTCCAAGCATATCTTCCGAGGTGCAATTTGCAAGTTTGGTTTGTCCATCAGTTTGAGGATGATAGGTTATGGACTGTAACACCCATTTGTGCATGTGTGTGGTATTGTGATATTTAGCTTGGTATTACAAGTACTTAAGAGATATTATTTATATAGAGATAAATGATGGTTCTATATTAGTCATGGTTAGCTAAAGTTAGTCATAGCTAAGATAGAGGGGACCTTACTTTAGAGGAAGTAGAAAAGATGAGCACCACTATTTTGGACTTTAGTGTGTTGACTTGGTATTATTCCTAGGTGTTTGGCTTTGAGGAAAGAGTTGAGAACTCTTGGGCCCGCAAGCCTTTTTGTTTTGGATTCTTCTTTAGTCCAAGGATAGCCCATGTGAAGGAATCCTTGACTTAGTGGTTGGGTCAAGATAAGACCACATGCTTAGGGGAATATGCCCATGTGAATGGATATTCCTTTCTACTTTTGACTTTACTTGACTTTTAGTCTAGTAACTTGAGTTACTACGGTAATTAGTAACTTTGGTATGTAACTATTTCACAAGTATATAAACAAGGGGTGAGGAGGTATTGATCATCCTTTCATTTGCAACTATCTCTCTCTCATTGAGTTCTCTAGTGAGCAATGTCTTGAGTCTTGGAGTGTTCGCCTTGGTGGAGTATGATGGAGTTCGGGTTCCTTGCCTTCTTAGTCCATGGTGCGCTACCATAATAGCCATCAGAGGTTCATCCTGAGTGAGAGACAGGCCGGCTCACATTTTTGGTTCCGTTGCCGAGACCTCTCTAGAAGGCAAGATAATGTTCCGCATTCAATTCTACATTAGGCAGAAGGAGGCTATGAGAGCTCACTTGGAGAGAACATTAGGAGAAGAGAGGGCTGAACTTATGTTAGAGAACCAAGATCCATTTGTATACCCTGTAGTTCATTATGATGTCTTTGAGGTGATTTTATACATCTTGTACACATGAGAAGAATTGGAGAGATTGTGTGAGGTGGATTGCAGATTTTGGGGATTAAGGTGATTTTGGGCAAAATCTCAAGTTTGAGATCTGGACTTGAGATTTCTACACATGATAGTTTGGGTTATCTTTCAGTTATCACACTTGAAATTATTGTGAGAGCTTCTATGGGCACTGGGCTAGAATTTTTGAAAGTTGATAGGGTAAAGTGCTCCCGCAACTGCATGCTCTCTGGAAAATTGTACATAGTCTACCATTTCTTCAATTTTCAGTGAATTGTCCTGAAAATTTCCAAGAAAATTCAGTGCATTGTATCCTACCTGCTGCCACAAAAATTAGAGAGAGATCGTTCTTGCGCAGGGAGAAATGAGTTTTTGAAGTGAAGGGGGTGGTTTTGAGACCAAATCTGAAATATGGGTGTTGAATAGAAAGATGTCTAGGCCAAATGGCTTGATTAAAAGATCTGAAATTTTGCAGGAAGGAACACCCTAGAGTTTTGATCAAGTGAGAAAAATTTCAGAGGACCATGATATAGTGGTTGGGAGATTTGAGTGACATTGTGAGGAAGGGTCAATTCTACAGAGTGTAGATCTCATGCATGAGGAGTTTGAGATCAACAAAAAGCATGTTTGAGTGTTTAGATTCATCTTGGGAACATGGAGGGTCATCAAGAGTGGAAATTGAGATTATGCAAGGTTCCTCAAGGGTTTGAGGTGATTTTAGGGGTGGATTTGAGGAAAAGAGAGTTTACAATAGAATTTGAAGAGAGTGTTGAGAGGATTCAAAAACCTACACCACTTGGAGGAAAGAGTGAGTCTAAGTGCTTTCTATTTGGAGAGAAGGGACATAAGGTAAGTTCATGTACATTGACCTTTGAGAGCAAGAGATTGAGGGAAAGTAGAGGCTTACTTGACTTGGGTTTGCATGTTGGACCTTCTTCACCAAGATTAGGAGGGAGAAGATCTAAGACCAAGGAGTTGTGTGAGGTTTGTGGAGTGGAAGGACTTCCAAAAGGACATGAGTGTAGTGGAGTAAAAACACTTTTGGAGACTTTGATGAAGGATCTTGGAGAGAGCCTTAGTATAGCTACAGAAATACTACCACCTTCATCAGCTAGTTCTCAAGATTAGTGATGGAGATAATCTTTCAACTTATGGATAAACTATCCATGAGAGTTAGATTAATATGCACTCTAGGATTTGATGTTGCTATGGAAATCTTGGAGCAACCTGAACCTTTTGTGTTCCCTAGAGTGGATTATTCTCAGATGGTATAAGTCATGTATATACTTTATTAGTAATAGAGTGAGAGAAAAAAAAAGATTAAAAAAAATTGAGAGAAAGAAAGATAGTGAGAGGTTAAGATGGGGAAACTTCCGGTTTTCTTTGGCAAGGATGGAGAAGATTTGGAGGCCTTTGTGAGAGACTTCAAGAGAGCTTGCATAGGAAACAATGAGAGGAGGAAGAATGAGTGGGCCTCATTATTACCAGATTTCTTTGAGGATGCAGCACTTACATGGTATGAGTCAGAATACCAAAAGAGAGAGAGGAGAGATGAGGAAGAGGAGTCTTGGGAGACTTTGACTTCAGCACTCATTGAGAACTTTCTTCCTGATGAGAGTTATGAGAGATTGATGAGTGAGGTTACATTTCTCAAGCAAGGAGAAGGAGAGAAAGTGAGAGTCTATGTGGAAAGAGTGGAAAAGTTAGAGTCCAGATTTCGCATAATGTTGAGGAAGGGTGGAGATGATGTGGAGAATACAATGATTGGCATAGGGGCCATGCTCAGCAAGAATTTTGTGGGAGGGTTGAGACCACAAATTAGAAGCAAGGTGAGATATGAGAAACCTTCTTCCAAGGTTGAAGCTATCAAGATCGCAATTTGTATGGAGGAGAGTTTGGAAGGGGATGAGAGTGATTTGGTGGTGAAGGAGGTTGTGCATCCTCCTCAAGGCTACAAGTATGGTGGAACTTTTGATACTTTGGTGGCAAGGGTTGCACCACAAGTAGTGGTTGCTCCAGTTCTTGCACCTCCACCAAAAGATCCACTTCAAACCATCACACAACAACTTGCAGATCTCAAGATCAATGTGGTGCAACTATGGGAGAAGAGAGAGGTGGATCAGAATGTAGGGAGAGGGCCTAGGAGTTATGGAAACTATCCATATAGAGGAGGCCAACCAGCCAACAATTTCAATGATAGAAATTGTTTTGGTTGTGGAGGAAGAGGCCATATCCAAAGGAATTGCCCAAATTCCACTTACCATGGAGAAAGGAGTTATGAGGGAGCCAATAGAGGGAAAGAGGGAGGTAGTGAAACCCAAGTGGCTCCTAATCCCAACAAAGGTAAGGGGATAGCATCCATAGATGTGGTTGAGAGCAAGTATGAAAAGGGAGAGTGCTCAAACTCCAAGGGTCTTAATTTGGAGCTTTTGGCACAAGAGAAGAAGAGAGCTCATTTTGCAGAGGATGTTCACTCTTCTCAAGGATTTACTCCAAGCAAGGATACTCCTATGTCTACTAGGAGCTCTTGCACCTCAACACCATCAACAACAAAGACTCCAAGGAAGAAGTTGGGGATGGAGGATTTCTTGATTTCAAAGCAACAATGGAACTACAATGTGTTGGAGGATGTTGGTAGTCACAAGGCTAACATCACAGTGGGCCAATTGATTGCTTTGAACCCTACCTTGAGAAAGGAGCTTAGAGGTGGTTTGAGTTCTAGAAGGAGCAAGAAGAAGAAGAAGGCAAAAGTTCCAATATCAATGGGGGTGGTGGATACCAAGCCAGCACCATGGGAGGCTTGTGAATATGCCTCCAAGATTGATGTGAGAGTGAATGGTCACAACATCAAGGATGCATTGGTTGATGGAGGATCAGCAGTGAATGCCATGTCAGAAAGGTTGATGAAGAAGTTGGGTATGATACCCTCAAGACCTTCAACATTTGTGGTGAGCATGGCAAACAAGCAACAAGTTTGACCAGTAGGAGTGATAGATAAGGTGGTAGTTTCAGTTATGGGAGTTCAAAATCTCATGACTTTCCAAGTCTTGAAATATTCAAGCTATGACTTACTTCTTGGGAGGCCATGGTTGAGAGCAGCACGCACAACTGATCAATGGCACAAAGGGTACTTGAGGATTGGGCCATCAAACCATAGAGTCACAGTTCTTGTGACTAACACCACCAACACTTCACATTCAGATACACCATCTTCTGATTATTAGGAATCAGATTCTGAAGAAGGAGCTTCAGGTGTGGACACAAGCATGGAGGAGGAGACTTCCACGGAGGAGGATGAATCCGAATCTGATTCAGATGTGTATCCCTTGTGTGCTATGGATTTTGCACCTAAGCTAGAGGTTTTGAAGGACCCAAACAAATCACCATTGACACTTGAGGAGGTAGAGAGAAGGTTAGCTACCCTCAAGTATGGTCCAAATGTTACCAAGGAGGAGAAGGTGAGATTTGAGGAGATTTTCTGCAAGTTCATCCATGTGTTTGCTTTTAGTTACAGGGATTTGAAGGAAGTCACCTTGGAGGAGCACAAGATAGAGGTGGAGTCACATGCACGACCAATCCGCCAAAAGCAACATCGCATTAGCCCACCAATATCTTTGGTTGTGAAGGAGGAGATTGAAAAGCTCAAGGAGGCTGGATTTATCTTTGAGGTGGAGAATTTAGAATGGGTGTCTCCAATTGTCATTGTGAAGAAAAAGAATGGTAAGCTTTGGGTATGTGTGGATTACAAGAAGCTTAATGTTGTTACCAAGAAGGACTACTACCCATTGTCATTCATTGATGAGATCTTGGAGGAGGTTGCAGGTCATGAGAGGTACAATTTTGGAGATGGTTATAGTGGATACAACCAAATCAAGATTACACCAGAGCATCAACAACTCACCACGTTCACCACACCTTGGGGAACTTACACTTTCAAGGTCATGCCTTTTGGGCTTTGCAATGCTCTAGCCACATTCCAACGGTTCATGAATAAGGTATTTGAACCTTTCATTGGGAAATTTGTCAGAGACTTCATTGATGACTTTTGTGTCTATGGAAGCAAGGAGGAGCACTTTGAGCACCTAATAAAAGTCTTGCAACGCTTGGATGAGGCAAATGCATCACTCAACCCAGAGAAGTGCATTTTTGGATGTGAAGAAGGTCTACTTTTGGGGCACATCATCTCCAAGGATGGAAAAGCAGTTGATCCTAAGAAGGTGAGGAAAATCTCAGACCTTCCATTCCCTTCAAGCTTGACAAAGTTACGCCAATTATTGGGGATGGTTGGATACTATATGAGGTTCATCTTCTCATTTTCCAACAAGGCTTATGCATTGACCATCTACATGAAGGAGGGTGTAGATTACAAAGTGATTTTGGAGGACAAGGAGGCTCTCAAAGCTTTTGAGGAGCTCATGCAATCCCTTGTTGTAGCTCCAATTCTTGCTAAACCTGATTGGAGTAAGCCTTTCATCCTCTACACTAATGCTTCTAATGTAGCTATAGGATGCACTCTTAGTCAATTAGACCAAGATGGGCATGATCATCCAATAGCTTATGCTAGTAGGCAGATGGTTTCAACAGAGAAGAACTACTCTGTCATGGAGAGAGAAGGGTTGGCAGTGATCTTTGGTCTCAAGAAGTTTAGACACTACTTGATTGGAGGGAAAGCCACCATTGTCACGGATCACAAGGCTTTGAAGTACATCTTCAACAAGCCTGATGTTGAAGGGAGACTAGCAAGATGGATGATACTCTTATTTGAGTATGACTACACCATTGAGGATAGGCCAAGAAAGAAACATGCAAATGTTGATTTGTTATCTAGAACCTATGATCATGATGGAGATGAGCCAGAGGATGATTCCTTCCCGGATGAGGAGCTCATGACAATCTCAGTCACTCAAGAGGTTCCAATGGAGTACAAGGAGATTTTGGATTTTGTGACAAGAGTAACTATCTAGAAGGGATGCATGCTAGGGAGAGGAAGGCCCTTGCAGCAAGATCTAGACCTTACACAATGGTGGAGGATATTCTTTTTCACCAAGGAGCAGATGGTCTACTTCAAAGAGCAATGGGTAAGGAAGAGTCTATCCTACTCATAAAGGAGTTTCATGAAGGTTTAGTATGTGGAGGACACTTTGCAGGAAAGGTGACTGCTTTCAAGATTCTAGATGCAAGTTACCATTGGAGAGGGATTTTCAAGGATTGTCTTGATTATTGCAAAACTTGTCATGTTTGTCAAGCTTTTGCTAGAAAATCTACATCCACTCCACCACTTAGATCAATTCCATTGCTAGGACCTTTTGAAAAGTGGGGAATTGATTTTGTAGGTCCTCTCAATAGAACCCCAAGGAACAATTGGTACATTGTGGTAGTTACTGATTATCTTACCAAGTGGGTTGATGCTAGACCATTGAGGGACAAGAATGAAGATGAAGTGGGTAGATTTCTTTATGAACGCATTATCACTAGGTTTGGATGCACTTTGGAGTTGGTTTCTGATAGAGGAGGAGAGTTTATAGGAAGCATTACTACAGCCATGTTATGACATTTCTCTATCACACATAGAGTAACTACATCCTATAAGCCAAATTCCAATGGCTTGGCAGAGAGAACCAATCAGACCTTGTGCATGATGTTGGCCAAAGATGCAGAAATGGAGGGAGCTAAACATCATTGGGACAAGAGGATTCATGCAGTTTTGTGGGAGTATAGGACAACCATGAAGACTTCCACCGGATATTCTCCATTTCAATTGGTGTATGGTATTGAGTCTACCTTACCTATTCACTTTGATCTTCCTACCTTCCAAAGCATTCATAGGAGATTGAAGAAAGCACAAGGAGGTGATGTAGAGAAGTCAAGGAAGGAACAACTCATGGAGTTGGAAGAGGCAAGAGCAGTTGCTATGGTTTGAGTGGAGCAAGCCCAAAGGAAACAAAAGGAGAGCTATGACAAGCGAGAAGGCAAGAAGAAGGTGGGGCCTTTCAAAGAAGGTGATAAGGTAATGTTGTTTGATTCCATTCAATTCAAGAGAGTGCAAAAGAAGTTTTTGCCTAAGTACTTTGGACCTTTCATAGTGGAGAAGGTGTGGGGCAATTACACCTATGATCTCAAGGAGTTGGGAGGAAGACACTTTGATAGGATTAACCATGATAAGTTGAAGATGTACCATAGAAGGTAGAGAGACCTTCACTTTGAAGACAAAGTGAAAACTTAGTCCGAGGGTAAATGTAACACCCATTTGTGCATGTGTGTGGTACTGTGATATTTAGCTTGGTATTACAAGTACTTAAGAGATATTATTTATATAGAGATAAATGATGGTTCTATATTAGTCATGGTTAGCTAAAGTTAGTCATAGCTAAGATAGAGGGGACCTTACTTTAGAGGAAGTAGAAAAGATGAGCACCACTATTTTGGACTTTAGTGTGTTGACTTGGTATTATTCCTAGGTGTTTGGCTTTGAGGAAAGAGTTGAGAACTCTTGGGCCCGCAAGCCTTTTTGTTTTGGATTCTTCTTTAGTCCAAGGACAGCCCATGTGAAGGTATCCTTGATTTAGTGGTTGGGTCAAGATAAGACCACATGCTTAGGGGAATATGCCCATGTGAATGGATATTCCTTTCTACTTTTGACTTTACTTGACTTTTAGTCTAGTAACTTGAGTTACTGCGGTAATTAGTAACTTTGGTACGTAACTATTTCACAAGTATATAAACAAGGGGTGAGGAGGTATTGATCATCCTTTCATTTGCAACTATCTCTCTCTCATTGAGTTCTCTAGTGAGCAATGTCTTGAGTCTTGGAGTGTTCGCCTTGGTGGCATAATGCCTCCATTCCTTGGTGGCATATACCATTGCAAGTTGTTCTCAATCTTGAGCAAAGTTATTTCTTGCAATTGTATTTAGTTGGTGAGACACAAAGGCAATGGGATGTAGTCCATTTGGGAATTCTTGTTGCAAAACAACTCCAATTGCAAAGTTAGAAGCATCAAAATCAACCACACAAGGTAGTTGAGGATCATATGATTGAAGAATGGGTCTTGAAGACACCATATGCTTCACTTTTGGGAATGCTTCTTCATACTTGGTGGTCTACTAGAAGTTTGAGTTCTTTCCCAAGATGTAAAAGACCAAACCCAAGGAGAGAAATAGGAGAATAGAAACTCACATTGGGACACTTGAATGAGGGAAAACTCCAAATGCCTAGCATGAGCTTTGGCTTTGGTATTTATAGGTAGCATACAAGGCACTTGAGAAGCTTCTCCAAAATTTTCCTCAAGCCACTTTCTTAGAGTGCAAGCCAAGTTAACTAGGAAGCTTCTCAAGAAGCTTCCTTCTAGAAGCCGCCTACTTGGTGTGCAAGCTAAGCTAGTTGGAAGCTTCTAGAAGCTTCCTTCTAGAAGCTACTTACTTAAGGTGCAAGCTAAGCTAACCATGAAGCTTCCCAAGAAGCTTCCTAGATACTTCCGGAATATTCTAGGCTAATTTGTCTTATGTGCTACTTCGTGAGCCCGACTGACTTTGTCGTTAAACTCCATATTGTTACATATTCCCCCGCTGCTAGTTGGTGATGTCCTTGTCGCCAATGAAGCTTCAAATTCCTGGATGGCCGTCTATGCATTGTGGAGGTGAGAAAGAGGTTCCCAGATGGCATCATGAAGGGGATACCCTTTCCAAAGGACCTTGTACTCCATATGTTGGCGACGGCCTCGTTGAATGTGGCGATGCGCAAGGATACAATAAACTTTGTACTCCTCATGATCATTGATAGGGATAGGAAGAGGGGGAGGTTGGACTCAAGAGGAAAAGGAAGAGGGGTTAGGAAGAGGGGTTAGGAACAAAGGGTTTCAACTTGGAAACATGAAAGATAGGATGGATACGCATGTGACAAGGCAAGGCAAGACGATAAGCAACAGGAGAGACAATTTGGGTGATATCAAAGGGTCATATCCAATTAGGGGCAAGTTTACAAACTTGGGTATCAAGTGGGAGAGGGAGGTTACTAGAGGATAGCATGACTTTATCACCAACTTCGAAGGTGAGATTTTGACGATGGTGGTCCGCATATTGTTTTTGGCAATTCTGAGCAACATGGAGGTGAGACTTGGCTTGTTGGAGAGATTGGCATATAGTGGTCAAGAATGTGGAAGTATGAGGAACCTGAGATGGAGGGGGAGCAAGAAGAGAATCTGGAACAAGCGGATCTTGGCCGAAATTGAGAAAGAAAGGGGAGAATCCTATACTTTCCTGTTTGGAATTGTTGTAGGCCAATTCGGCAGTGGCAAGACATTCATCCCAATTGGTATGGTGGACATTGACAAAGGCACACAACATATCCTCCAATGTACGATTTGTACGTTTGGTTTGTCTAGCAGTTTAAGGATGATAGGCCATGAACAAAGCAAGCTTGGTGCCGAGTAGCTAAAAGAGTGCTTGCCAAAACTTCTTGGTAAAGCGAGGATCACGGTTGGAGATGAGTACGTGTGGCATTCCATGATGCTTGAAGACATTGTCGAAGTAGATTTTTGCTAAGGTTGGAGCATCCACGGTATCACAGGTTGGTGCCAAGTGGATTTTCTTACTAAGCTTATCCACAAACACCACAATGGCGGTGTGTCCTTGTTTTGTCTTTGGCAAGGATGTGATGAGATCCAAGCTCACATGCTCCCAACGAGCTGATGGAACGGCAAGCGGTTGAAGGAGTCCACCCGGCTTCTGGTTGCTGGCCTTGTTATGTTGGCAGCTCTCACACGATCGAACAAATTCTCGAACATCCCATGTCATGTTGGGCCACCATCATTGACGTTGGAGGGTACCCGAGGTCTTGTCCACACCCATGTGACCAGCGATGGGTAAATCATGGGCTTCTTGAAGGCGCACAAGTCAAAGATCACCTTTGGCTGGAACATAGATCCGGTCCGCATGGAATAGAAGGCCTTCCTTGAAGGAGAAGGTGTTGTACTCCTTGTCACCTATTGTTAGCCAACCATGTACCACTTGGAAGAAGGGATCTTGCTGTAGGGCTAACCAAAACTCGTTATGAATCTTGGGATCAATTGACACTGTCGTGATTGTTGCCGCGATGAGAGGAAGAGACTTCAAATCAAGTCGTCGTGATAGAACATCAGGGATGACATGGAACCGACCTGGTTTGTACTCAAGTTTGATGTCGAAAAATTGGAGTTGCTCTTCCCATCGATGATGTCGACTCTTCATGTGCTCTAGGTGTAAGGTCTGCAACAATGGCTTGTGATCAGTTTGCATGATCATTTGTTTCCCCAAGAGATAATGCCTCCATACCTTGGTGGCATATACCATTGCAAGTTGTTCCCAATCTCAAGCAGAGTAATTTCTTTCAGCTGTATTTATTTGGCGAGACACAAAGGCAATAGGATGCAGTCCATCTAGAAATTCTTGTTGCAACACAACTCCAATTGCAAAGTTAGAAGCATCAAAATCAACCACACAAGGTAGTTGAGGATCATATGGTTGAAGAATGGGTCTTGAAGACACCATATGCTTTAACTCTGGAATGCTTCTTCATGCTTGGTGGTCCATTGGAAGCTTGAGTTCTTTCCCAAGAGGTCAGTCAATGGTGCAGCCACGTGAGCATAATAATGGATGAACCGTTGGTAAAAACTGGCCAATCCATTGAATGCTCGTACTTCGGTAGCATGCTTTGGGGTAGGCCAATCAGTAATGGTCTAGATCTTCTCTTCTTCCATCTTGATCCCCTCTGATGAGATCTTATGACCCAATAAGGTAACCTCTTTCTGCCAAAAAGCACACTTTGACTTCTTGCAGTAAAATTTCCACTCTCGTAGTCGTCTTAGGAATTCTCATACATGATTCATGTGTTCTGCCTTTGTCCTACTATAGATTAAGATATCATCTAAGAACACTACCACGGACTGATCCAATAGTCCCTCCAACAGCCGATGCATCTAATCCATGAAGACTACTGGAGCATTAGTGACTCCGAAAGGTAGAAGTCTCCACTCAAAATGTCCATACCTTGTGCGAAAGGTAGTCTTTTGCACGTCTTCTCCTTCAATAGGAATTTGCCAATAGCCGCTACAAAGATCTAGCTTGGAAAAGTAGCGTGCTCCACTTAATTGATCAAGCAAGTCATCTATCCGAGGCAAGGGATATGCATTCTTCATGGTTTGCTTATTGAGCCCACGGTAATCAATACAAAAATGAAGTCCTCCATCCTTCTTTGGAACAAATAGTACCGATGCTCCTGTGGTACCCACATTTTTCATTTTGGACGAGTTTAGAAGAAGAAATGCCTTGCTGAAACCAAATAGAGAAGAAATGAGTGCAAACTTGTGTTTTGATCAGACCCGAGGAAGTCAATTTCGTGTAAGAGGAAGAAGGGCTCGGTTTGGATCAGACCCTAAGAAGCTTACTTTGTGTCAGAGGAGGGAAAAACTCGGATCAGACGTTAAGGAGTGCAGACGCCAAAAGAGAAATAGAAGTTGCAAGTCAGGATTCTTGCGGGGGCCATATCTTAGTGACCACAACTCCAAATCAAGCATGTTATATCTTGTTGGAAGCGTCTCGTTCAGGGCTTTCCATTGCCACCAAAATCACAAAGTTTAGAGATCTATAGAAGAAGTTAGAAGCATTTGAAGTTTCTGGAGTAGATGTACTTTGGGTCAAAGTGTCTTCGGGTCAATGTGATTTCGGATTTTGTACTTCGGACTTCGGGTTTACATGACTTCGGGTCTAAAGACTTTACCTCAAGATGAAGATGACTAAATCAGAGGTAGTAGGACCTCAGAGTGCAATGAATGTGACTTAGGGAGTTTTGCCAGAGAGATCAGAGGAAGTTAGAGTAGTGAAAGAAGATAGTTAGGATACCTATGACTTCAATTTTAGTTCTGATTGAAGATGGAACAGGAATTGAAGGAGAAATAGCAGTAATGAATAAACCCAAAGTGCAGAATCCAATAGTAAGTGTCTTTGGGTTAGTAACATGAGTGATTAGGGGAAAGTGGGTTACAAATTGAAGGTGTAGATAGTGTATTTATGCTTTCAATTACAATTCTTGACAATGACACAATAGAATTAGTAAAAGAATTGATATTAGTTAGACCTGATGTAAGAGAGATAGGAGTGCATGTGTCTTTGGATTTGACATTTGACACTTTAGAGAAGAGTGGGTCGGGAGATAGAGATTTAGAAGGCTTAACTATGATAGGAATTTCATATAAGGAAAGAGAAATGTTAGAATTAGTGGAGGAATTAGGAGTTGTGAAACTCGAGGATAGAGTAGTAGGAAGTAAAATTACTTTGGTTTGGGTTTGAAAGCCAAGGAAGAAGTAGACATTGGATCGGAGTAGTAACCAATTTGAGATTTGAATAGACAGGTATGAAAGGTTGCATTGTCATTTCGCATCTGCAGGTTAGAAGAGTTGTTGTAGAACGGTATAGTTATTAGAATTGTCAATTTGTTCACTATTTAAGAGTGGCATTTGCTGGAAATTGTTATTCAGTGCTCATTATTTTTGAGAATAGATAAAGTGAAGTGTTGTGAAGCAGTGCTCGTTGCTTGAGCTTGATTTTGAGTATCAACTTTGCAATTGTGTTTGTGAGTGTTTGGAGAAATTTGAAGTGCGAGTCAGTGCTTGTTACTCTCTTCTGGGTGTGGTTTCTACCTGAGAGATTAAAGACGCAACCAAGAAGAACTACATGTTACTGTTTGACTTTGTATTTGACCAATTCTAACTTGTATCTCTACGGGAACGAACTTTACTTACCCAATTACCACAAAAGTGATATTTGCCGAGTTGTCACATGATTTTTGTAACAAGCATTGACTCGCAGTCTTGTCACACTCCTTAATCACAACTCCATCAAATCTTTCCAAACAATCTTGATTGTGATGATTCAAGTTCTCCCAAAAACGGCACTTCACTGCAAAACGACTTCGCCTCAGAATTGTGTTCCACCCCTCCACTGAAGGCACAACTTCCTTGATCGAAATTGCTTCACATCAACTTCGCACTGTACTCACAAATGCAGAATACTACCAACACTACAATTCCTTGCAGATCTGTCAAAGCATTGCTTCGATTGCACTTCACTCAAGATCAAACACACAGAATGAAGATCAAGGCTGTGGAATCCAACATCCAACAAGCACACTGACTTGCACTTTGAATTTCTCCACACACTCATAAACATAGACACAAAGTTGATACTCAGAATCAAGCTCAAGCGACGAGCACTGCTTCACAGCACTTTGCTTTATCTATTCTCAGAAATAATGAGCACTGAACAACAATTTCATGCGAATGCCACTCTTAAATAGTGAAGCAAATTGACAGTTCTAACAACTATACCGTTCTACAACAACTCTTCTAACCTGCAGATGCAAAATGACAATGCACCTCTTCATATTTTCTCCTTCAAATCTCAAATCGGTTACTAATCCTATCCAATGTCTACTTCTTCTTTGGCTTTCAAACCCGAACCCAAACCCTTCTTACTTCCTACTACTTTTTCCTCGGGTTTCAGATCTTCTACTTCTTCTACCAGATCTAGCAATTCTCTTTCCTAATCTGAAATTTCACTAGTGGGTAATCTATCTAACTCCTTATCTCTTGACCCACTTTTCTCTAATGTCTCTGATGGTAACTTCAAAGACATTTGGACTCCTATATTATCTACTTTGAGTTTTGCTTTAACAGCTTTTCGAAGCTTTTCTAGCTCTACTTTCACTAAGTCTAATCTAATTGAAATGTTATCCTCTACCTCCAAAACCTTCCTATCTACATGAGTTCTTAATTTTATTAACAAGGCATTCATCTCCGTGTCCTTTGCTTGTCTTTGCCTCGTCTCCTGCACCAACAACTTCAACTCGTGCAGTCGCGCTTCTTCAATTTGAACGCTGGCTTCTGTACTTAACATTGCGTTCACCCTGAGGACTATCTCCTTCAATGGGTCCAATCTTGTCTTCCATTCTCGTTCACGATCTGCAAGCCATTCCTCTCGGTACATTGCCAACTCTTCTTCGTACTTGGCTTTCACCGCTTCCTTCTCTTTCTCCTTCTGTACAACTTTCTCTTCCTGATTACGAAGTAACTCTTGTAATCTCTCTTCTTCTCTATATTGCACAGCCAACTCTCTTTGCCAGAGTTGCTTCTTCTCCTCCATACTCTCCATCACTTGATTGAGCTCTTGATCCTTTGATGCTACCCTTGCCATAGCATGGATAAGCTCTACTCTTGAATCAGCAAACTGCTACTTCAAGATTCCGTGCTCCGCTACATGTCTCTCCCTTGCGATGTCACTCTTCCTTGCAAGATCCTCTCGATAGCTCACCTCTCTCTTCAGGTCTTCGATTACTTGACTTCTCTCTACTGCTTCCGCTTGTAGTACTTCTCTCTCCTCCTCACCTCGGGTTATACTCCTCTTCAACTTCGAGTTCTCCTCTTCTAATCTTGCTACTACCTGCAATATAGTCTTTACCTCTGGACAAGTCGATTGCATCTCTTTCTTCTTCTGCTCCAACTTCACCAACAGCGTGCACACTACCTCTCGCAGGTACTCCACTCCATCACTGGCAACTTCTTCCTCCCACGGAGTGGTCTCTCTCTTCTCCTCGTGTTCTCCTGATATGCGCCTTCTTCTCTGAAGTCTTCGTATTGGGATTGATGCCTCACTGCCTGAGCTTCCTTTGACCTCTTCCTTCACTCTACTCGGCCCCGCCTCACACTTCACCTTACGTCTCGAGCAAACTCCTCGCTGTACTGCAATCTTCTTCTCCTCGGGCACCGGTACTTCGTCTTCCAGCGCCGCATTGTCTTCAGCTTCTACTTTGGCTTGCACTTCTTCTTTGTATTCTTCAGCCGCTGGCGCCAAGGTCATTTCTCCACCGTCTTCACTGTCATTGCTCGTATCTCCGCTTTGCAGTGTCAATTCAGGTTCCTCCTCATGTTTTGAGTCCTCCGTCTTGAGCTCGGCCTTGCCTTTTGAGTCTTCATCTTCCGACTCAATCACCACCATTCCTCGCCTTGGGTTATTTTTTTGCATCTTTTGAGGTTTCTTGTTTTCTTTGGCTTCTGCTTGCCGAGTTCTCTTCTTCGTCGGGTTACTTACTACGACCTCCACATTTTTCCCTATCTTTGCGTAGTAGTCATCCGTGGTCCGGATTTGGAGAATGTATTGCTGCTCCTCGACATTGACTTCCTTTCGCACATCCAGATGGAAGTGCGACACCATCTGATTTTGCTCTGCCAAGGTCAGCAAATTGAGCCCAAGGTAGAAATGCGCCTCAAATGGCACAATGTAATGTGGAGGTGACTTATCCCACAGATTCCACACCTTTTGCCTTGTTCTCCCATGAAAACACCTCGCCCAATTAATTGGTTCTCCTGCAAACAATTTGTGAAAGAACACCGCTTGGTGTTTCATCACATATGTTGTTCTCTCCGGCTTCAGGATTCCCATCAAAGCATTCACAATTCCTCTCTTGACAGGGTCTTTGTAACTTTCTACCTTGTACCCATTCTTCGTTCTCTTCGACGAGAAGGCATCTCTCACCTCCTTCGTTTCTTGGGCTATCTCTCCCTTCCCCAAGAACGTGGCTCCCTACTCCAAGCCCGCCTCCTTCCCGAGTACAAGTCTCCAATCCGACTCTGTCCAGCAAGCCGGATTTCCTCTCTTCCCTTCTTCCTTGGGACCATCGAGACACTTACTCTCGATGATTTCTGTCATGAATCCTGGAAAACTTACGTTCCAATTCCATGCCAAAAAGGTGATCCGAAGTCGGCTCAAGACTTCAATCCTCGCTACTACATCTAATCTCCAAATTGCATGATTTCTCACTGCGAATTTGGAGTTCTTCTTCCCTCCTCCCATCTCTTTGGCTTTCTCACTGTCTCTCAATTTCTCTCTCACGACTTCTCCCTTGCGCACTAACACGAGTCCAACTCTATTTCCCTTTCCCCGATCACCTGCAAGACGACTCCTCAACGGTGAAGGAAAATTGCTCGACATTTTGTCGTTGCAGTTTCAATTTTTTATAGAGTTGCACTTCTTTGTCTTCCGCACTTTGAGTTTCTACCGAGAAATCACACCTCCGGCATGCACCTGTCACTGTCAATCAACCTTTGCGCGTATGAGCCGCCAGTTTTGAAACGGCCCTTTCTTGAATTTCTCGCCCCAACGAAAGGTTGTTAGACTGTCTTTGCCTCGGGTTGAGCTCCCCCCGATCCGAAGACAATTTACCTTGTATTGTATGCTGACATGGCATTTCCGAGTACTTTGCCTTATGACCCAAAGTCACTTTACTTTGGGTTTCATCCCGAAGACTTTTTTCTTTGCCTTCTTTGGCCATACAAGCACAATCCGACTTCTTTATACACTTCTTCTCCTTTACTTTTGAAAAAAACAAAAAATGTGGGCACCACAGCTCCTCACGAAGAGGTACTATGTCATATGAAATCCTTCTCCAACAACTTTGTAAGTGTTGTTCGCAATTCCTCCAACTCCTTTGGTGAGAGCCAATAGATTGGTCTACTCACTGGAGTACTCCCTGGCAATAACTCAATCTTGAAAGGCATACCTCAATCAAAGGGTAATCCCTTTTGCAGATCATCCGGAAACACATCTGCAAACTCCTGAACTATCCAATCAACCGTTGCTTGATGCGGCACCTGGCCCTCCTCAAATTGTTCTTGTGCAATTGACTTGATCCACACCGCGAATATAGACTTATCTTCCTCCAAAGCTTGCTCTATGGCTGCCTCGTTAACAAACTTCTTTTCTAGGGACTCATCTCTCTTCCAAGCTTGCTCCATGGTTGCCTTCTTGGCAAACTTCCCATCTTGGGACTCATCTCCCCTCCACATTTGCTCTATGGCTACCTTCTCAACAAACTTCCCATCTTGGGACTGACTATTCTTAGGTGTCTCACTCAGAGGTGCCAGACAACCTAATCGGAAATTCCTACCTTGGTGTTGTACTTGAATTTGACGTCGGGTCCAATCAAATTGAACCTTATGACGTTCAAGCCAAGGTAGACCCAGAATGATGTCATAGTGTAGAGGTGCCACCACAAACCTCATACACTCCAAATACTCCTTCCCAATCTTGAAGGTAACAGGATGCGAGGTGCATAATGCAGAACCTTTTCTACCATCCGCCATCGTCAAACTACTTCCAATCACTAGCTTGATAGGAATACCCAATTCCTTTGCTATTTGCATAGATATGCAATTCTCTGAACTTCTAGAATCAACCAAAATCCTACAACCCCAATTAGATATCGTACCTTGCAAGTGAAGCAAACTTGCATAGGTCAAGCCTTCAATCCCATTGGAACTAATCAAGCTCGCAATAGGCGGCTCAAAATCTCCTACTAGGATTCTTCGTTTCCCTGATCATTCTGTTCCACAAACTCCATCTGGGCAACTTGTTGAGGTCGCTCATTCCTAAGTGGACATTCAGCAATGCGATGGCCAACTTGGCGACAATAAAAGCAACTTCCATTTTGTCGTAATCTTTTTCTATCTGCTGTGCCAAGTGGTCTTTGTTGGATAGCATCAACCTCCATTGGTACCGGTTCTTCCACTCGTGGTACTGGTAGGTTTTGTGTAAGTCAAGGTCAAGACCAAGTTGTTGTAACTAAGGAATCAAAATGCTCAGCCAATTGCATGGCTTCTTCTACGTTCTATGGCTCTTGCACGGTCACCTCCAATCTGGTTCGTGACTTCAATCCTTGCACAAATTGATCCAGAACTTCACCTTCTTGGATATGGAGAATTTGCATGATGATATTTTGAAATTGTGTGATGTAGCTTCTCACTAAGCCAATCTACCTCAACTCTGCCAATTTATCTTGTGTAGCTCGAGTGGCATTTATAGTCTGAAATCGACCAAGTATTGCATCCTTGAATTCTGTCCATGTCAAAATTGGTGTAACAATTTGTCGTTCAGCTCTTTCTACTCGAAATTGCCACCAAAGTTTTGCCACGCCATCCAACTGGCTAGAAGCCAAGAGAATTTGTTTCCGCTCATCTTGAAGATTGGTGGCTCCAAAGTAACGTTCATAGTCAAACACAAAATTCTCCACTGTGCTTGGAAGATTCTTGCCTTCAAACACCTTGGGTTTTGGAAATCAAGTGCGATCTTCTCCATCTCAAACTGGCGCTCTGTCTATCTATTCTTGTCGTTGCTGGTCTTGTTCATCCAACAATCGAGTAAGATGCTCGATTTGTTGTTGCATTGCAAGGATAACATCCAGTATTGCCGCCAACGCTACTACTCTATTCCACTACCCTCAATTTATCTAGTTGATTAACACATAGATACAACACGTCCACCGTTCTCCATAAGTTACAATTGGAAGTATCAAGGGTTCCTCTGACACAGTTGATCATATGTAGAAAATCCTACCCAAAGCGTGAGGTGATGAATTGTGTGAAATGATGCTTTGGTAATATCTGGACATGAAAGTTCCAATGGTTTGGCGGAAGAGGATTTGGTGGTCCATAAATTCCATCCATCCCATTCCTGCTCTAATACCAATGTAAAAGACCAAACCCAAGGAGAGAAATAGGAGAATGGAAACTCACATTGGGACACTTGAATGAGGGAAAACTCCAAATGCCTAGCATGAGCTTTAGCTTTGGTATTTATAGGTAGCATACAAGGCCCTTGAGAAGCTTCTCAAGAAGCTTCCTCAAGCCGCTTTCTTAGAGTGCAAGCCAAGTTAACTAGGAAGCTTCTCAAGAAGCTTCCTTCTAGAAGCCGCCTACTTGGCATGCAAGCTAAGCTAGTTGGAAGCTTCTAGAAGCTTCCTTCTAGAAGCTACTTACTTAAGGTGCAAGCTAAGCTAACTAGGAAGCTTCCCAAGAAGCTTCCTAGATACTTCTGGAATATTCTAGGCTAATTTGTCTTATGTGCTACTTCGTGAGACTGACTGACTTCGTCGCTAAACTCCATATTGTTACACAAGAGGTCAGTCAATGGTTCAGCCACATGACCATAATAGTGGATGAACCGTCAGTAAAAACTGGCCAATCCATTGAACGCCCATACTTCTATAGCATCCTTTGGGGTAGGCCAATCAGTAATGGCTTTGAATTTCTCTTCTTCCATCTTGATCCCCTCTGATAAAATCTTATGACCCAAGAAGGTAACCTCCTTCTACCAAAAGGCACACTTCAACTTCTTGCAGTAAAATTTCCATTGCCATAGTTATATTAGGACTTCTCGCACCTGATTCACATGTTATACCTTGTCTTATTATAGATTAAGATATCATCCAAGAACACCACCACGGACCAATTCAATAGTCTATCCAACACCTTATGCAGCTGATCCAAGAAGACAGCTGGAGCATTAGTGAGTCCAAAGGTAGAACTCTCCACTCAAAATGGCCATACCTTGTGCAAAAGGCAGTCTTTTGCACATCCTCTCTATCAATAGGAATTTGCCAATAGTTGCTACAAACATCCAACATGGAAAAGTAACGTGCTCCACTTAGTTGATCAAGAAAGTCATCAATCTGAGGCAAGGGATATGCATTCTTCACGATTAGCTTATTGAGCCCATGATAATAATAAAAAAACAAAGTCCTCCATCCTTCTTTGGAACAAATAGTATTGGTGCTCCCCAAAGAGAGGTACTATGCTGTATGAAGTCCTTCTCCAACAACTCTATAAGTGTTATTTTCAACTCCTCCAACTCCTTTGGTGAGAGCCGATAGATTGGTCTACTCACTGGAGAACTCCCTAGAAATTACTTGATCTTGAAGGGCATACCTCGATCGGAGGGTAATCCCTTTGGTAGATCATCCAGAAACACGTCCGCAAACTCCTAAACTATCCAATCAACCATTGCTTGATGAGGCCCTTGGTCTCCTTTAGATTGTTCTTGTGAAATTGGTTTGATCCACACCGCAAATACAGACTTATCTTCCTCCAAAGCTTGTTCTATGGCTACTTTACTAACCAACTTCCCTTCCAGGGACTCATCTCTCTTCCAAGCTTGCTCCATGGTTGCCTTCTTGGCAAACTTCCCATCTTGGGACTCATCTGACTTCAAGGTTTTCTCTATGGCTACCTTCTCTACAAACTTTCCATCTTAGGTGGAACAATATGGAGTTTAGCAATGAAGTTAGTTGGGCTTACAAAGTAGCACATAAGACAAATTAGCCTAGAATATTCCAAAAGTATCTAAGAAGCTTCTTGGGAAGCTCCCGGCCAACTTAGCTTGCACCTCAAGTAAGTAACTTCTAGAAGGAAACTTCTAGAAGCTTCCAACTAGCTTAGCTTGCATGCCAAGTAGGCGGCTTCTAGAAGAAAGCTTCTTGAGAAGCTTCCTAGTTAACTTGGCTTGCACTCTAA
Source organism: Lunularia cruciata (assembly GCA_948567375.1). Taxonomy (NCBI): domain Eukaryota; kingdom Viridiplantae; phylum Streptophyta; class Marchantiopsida; order Lunulariales; family Lunulariaceae; genus Lunularia; species Lunularia cruciata. The sequence goes on from OX419760.1 coordinate 14,846,348, forward strand.
GAAAGCGGTTTGAGGAAGCTTCTTGAGAAGCTTCTCAAGGGCTTTGTATGCTACCTATAAATACCAAAGCTAAAGCTCATGCTAGGCATTTGGAGTTTTCCCTCATTCAAGTGTCCCAATGTGAGTTTCCATTCTCCTATTTCTCTCCTTGGATTTGATCTTTTACATTAGTATCAAAGCAGGAATGGGATGGATGGAATTTATGGACCACCAAATCTACTTCCACCAAACCATTGGGATTTTTACGTCCTGTGAGCCGGCCTATCTCTCACTCAAGATGAACCTCTGATGGTTATTATAGTAGCGCCCCATGGACTAAGAAGGCAAGGAACCCCAACTCCATCATACTCCTCCAAGGCTAACACTCCAAGACTCAAGACATTGCTCACTAGAGAACTCAATGAGAGAGAGATAGTTGCAAATGAAAGGATGATCAATACCTCCTCACCCCTTGTTTATATACTTGTCAAATAGTTACATACCAAAGTTACTAATTACTGGAGTAACTCAAGTTACTAGGCTAAAAGTCAAGTAAAGTCAAAAAGTAGAAAGGAATATCCATTCACATGGGCATATTCCACTAAGCATGTGATCTTATCTTGACGCAACCACTAAGTCAAGGATTCCTTCACATGGGCTATCCTTGGACTATAGAAGAATCCAAAACAAAAAGGCTTGCATGCCCAAGAGTTCTCAACTCTTTTCTCAAAGCCAAACACCTAGGAATAATACCAAGTCAACACACTAGAATCCAAAATAGTGGTGCTCATCTTTTCCACTTCCTCTTAAGTAAGGTCCCCTCTATCTTAGCTATGACTAACTTTAGCTAATCATGACTAATGTAGAACCATCCTTTATCTCTATATAAATAATATCTTTCAAGTACTTGTAATACCAAGCTAAATATCAAAATACCAAGCACATGCACAAATGGGTGTTACAGTCCAAATACTACCCAAGTATTGTTTCACACAATTCATCAACTCACACTTTAGACAAGATTTTCTGCATATGATCACCATATTCGAGGAACCCTTGGTGCTACAACAACCAACAACAAAGCCACAACAAAGCCTACCAATACACTACACAAAAGTGGAGGAGCCAGCACCCATGGAGATTGATACCATTCAACAAAGACCACTTGGCATAGCAGATAGAGAGAAATTGCGACAAAATGATGGTTGTTTCTATTGTCGCCAATTGGGGCATTGCATTGTTGAATGTCCACTCAAGAATGGACGACCTCGATAAGTTGCCCAAGTAGAGGTTGTGGAGTAGAATGATCAAGGAAACGAGGAATCCTAGTATGAGATTTTGAGCTGTCTATTGGGAGCTTGATTAGTTCCAATGGGATTGAAGGCTTGACCTATGCAAGTTTGCTTCACTTGCAAGGTATGATATCTAATTAGGGTTGTAAGATTTGGGTTGATTCTAGAAGTTCAAAGAATTGCATGTCTATGCAAGTAGCAAAGGAATTGGGTATTCCTATCAAGCCAATGATTGGAAGTAGTTTGAAGATGGCAGATGGTAGAAAGGGAACCTCACATCCTGTTACCTTCAAGATTGGGAAGGAATATTTGGAGTATATGAGGTTTGTAGTGGCACCTCTACACTATGATATCATTCTAGTTCTACCTTGGCTTGAACGTCATAAGGTTCAATTTGATTGGACCCGATGCCAAACTCAAGCACAACACCAAGGTAGGAATTTCTGATTAGGCTATCAGGCACCTCTGAATACAACACCTAAGAATAGTCAATCCTAAGATGGGAAGTTCTTCTAGAAGGTAGCTATAGAGCAAACCTTGAAGGAAGTGGAGTCCCAAGATGGGAAGTTTGCCAAGAAGGCAACCATAGAGCAAGCTTGGAAGAGAGATGAGTCTCTAGAAGGGAAGTTTGTTAATAAAGCAGCCATAGAGTAAACTTTGGATTAAGATAAGTCTGTATTCGCGATGCGGATCAAGCCAATTGCACAAGAACAATCTATGGAAGACCAAGAGCCTCATCAAGTAATGGTTGATTGGAAAGTGAAGGAATTTGTGTACGTGTTTCTGGATGATCTGCCAAAGGGATTACCCTCCAATCAAGGTATGCCCTTCAAGATTAAGTTATTGTCAAGGAGTACTCTAGTGAGTAGACCAATCTATCGGCTTTCACCAAAGGAGTTGGAGGAGTTGCGAACAACACTTACTAAGTTGTTGGATAAGGACTTCATACAACATAGTACCTCTCCTTGGGGAGCACCAATATTATTTGTTCCAAAGAAGGATAGAGGACTTTGTTTCTGTATTGATTATCGTGGGCTCAATAAGCAAACCATGAAGAATGCATATCCCTTGCCTTGGATTGATAACTTGCTTGATCAACTAAGTGGAGCCCTCTACTTTTCCAAGTTGGATCTTTGCAACGGCTTTTGGCAAATTCCCATTGAGAGAGAGGATGTGCAAAAGACTGCCTTTCATATAAGGTATGGGCATTTTGAGTGGAGAGTTCTACCTTTTGGACTCACTAATGCTCCTACAGTCTTCATAGATCAGATGCATCGGGTGTTGGGTAGACTATTGGATTGGTCCATGGTGATGTTCTTGCATGATATCTTAATTTATAGTAAGACAGAGGCAAAACACATGAATCATGTGCGAGAAGTCCTAAGACAACTACGACAATGGAAATTTTACTGTAAGAAGTCAAAGTGTACCTTTTGGTAGAAGGAGGTTACCTTCTTGGGTCATAAGATCTCATTAGAGGGGATCAAGATGGAAGAAGAGAAGATCAAGGCCATTATTGATTGGCCTACCCCAAAGGATGCTACAAAAGTACAGGCATTCAATGGATTGGCCAATTTTTACCGACGGTGCATCCATTATTATGCTCATGTGGCTGCACCATTGACTGACCTCTTGGGAAAGAACTCTAGCTTCTAGTGGACCACCAAGCATGAAGAAGCATTCCTGAAGTTAAAGCATATGGTGTCTTCAAGACCCATTCTTCAACCATATGATCCTCAACTACCCTGTATGGTTGATTTTGATGCTTCTAACTTTGCAATTGGAATCATGCTGCAACAAGAATTCCCAGATGGACTCCATCCCATTGCCTTTTTGTCTCATTGACTCAATACAGCTGAACAAAACTACTTTGCTCAAGATTGGGAACAACTTGCAATGGTATACGCCACCAAGGTATGGAGGCATTAATTCTTGGGGAAACAAGTGATCATGCGAACTGATCACAAACCATTGTTCAAGACCTAACACTTGGAACACATGAAGAGTCTACATCATTGATGGGAGGAACAAATCCAACTATATGACATCAAACTTGAGTACAAACTAGGTCGGTTCCATGTCATCCCTAATGCTTTATCATGACGACCTGATTTGAAGTCTCTTCCTCTCATCACAATGGCCATTTCAACTGTATCAGTTGACTCCAAGGTCCAAAACAAGTTTCAATCAGCTCTACACCAAGATCCCTTCTTCCAAATGGTACATGGTTACCTTACGGCATGTGATAAGGAGTATAACACCTTCTCTATCAAGGAAGGCCTTTTATTCCATGAGGACCGGATCTATATTCCAGCTAAAGGTGATCTTTGACTTGTGTGCCTTCAAGAAGCCCATGATTTACCCATCATGGGTCACATGGGTGTGGACAAGACCTTGAGTACCCTCCAATGTCAATGGTGGTGACCCAACATGACACAAGATGTTTGAGAATTTGTCAGATTGTGTGAGAGCTGCCAACGTAACAAGGCCAGCAACCAAAAGCCGAGTAGACTCCTTCAACCACTCACCGTTCTATTTACTCATTGGTAGCATGTGAGCTTGGATCTCATTACATCCTTACCAAAGACAAAACAAGGACACACCGCAATTGTAGTGTTTGTGGATAAGCTTAGTAAGCAAATCCACTTGGCACCAACCTGTGATATCATGGATGCTCCAACCTTAGCACAAATCTACTTCAACAATATCTTCAAGCATCATGGGATGCCACGTGTACTCATCTCCGACCATGATCCTTGATTTACCAAGAAGTTTTGGCAAGCACTCTTCTAGATACTTGGCACCAAGCTTGCTTTGTGCACAGCCTAGCATCCTCAAACTGATAGACAAACCAAACGTGCAAATCGTACATTGGAGGATATGTTGCATGCCTTTGTCAATGTCCACCATACCAATTGGGATGAATGTCTTGCAGCTGCAAAATTTGCCTACAAGAATTCCAAACAAGCAAGCACCGAATTTTCTCCTTTCTTTCTTAATTTTGGCCAAGATCCGCTTGTTCCCAATTCTCTTCTTGCTCCCCCTCCATCTTAGGTTCCTCATACTTCCACATTCTTGACCACTATATCCCAATCTCTCCAACAAGCTAAGTCTCACCTCCTTGTTGCTCAGAACTGCCAAAAATAATATGCAGACCACCATCATCCTGATCTCACCTTTGAAATTGGTGATAAAGTCATGTTATCCTCTAGTACCCTCCCTTTCCCAATTGATACCCAAGTTCGTAAACTTGCCCTTAATTGGATAGGACCCTTTTATATCACCCGAATTGTCTTTCCTATTGCTTATCAACTTGCCTTGCCTTGTCACATGCGTATCCACCTTGCCTTTCATGTTTCCAAGTTGAAACACTTTGTTCCTAACCCCTCTTCCTTTTCCTCTCAATTCCAACCTGAGGAGTACAAAGTTGATCGTATACTCGTGCATTGCCATATTCAACAAGGCCGTCGCCAACATACAGAGTACAAGGTCCTTTGGAAAGGGTATTCCCTTCATGATGCCACATGGGAATCTCTTTCTCACCTCCACAATGCACAAACGGCCATCCAAGAATTTGAAGCTTCACTGGCAACGAGGACGTCACCAACTAGCGGCGGAGGAATATGTAACAATATGGAGTTTAACAATGAAGTTAGTCGGGCTTACAAAGTAGCACATAAGACAAATTAGCCTAGAATATTCCAAAAGTATCTAAGAAGCTTCTTAGGAAGCTTCTCGGCTAGCTTAGCTTGCACCTCAAGTAAGTAGCTTCTAGAAGGAAACTTCTAGAAGCTTCCAACTAGCTTAGCTTGCACGCCAAGTAGGCGGCTTCTAGAAGGAAGCTTCTTGAGAAGCTTCCTAGTTAACTTGGCTTGCACTCTAAGAAAGCGGCTTGAGGAAGCTTCTTGAGAAGCTTCTCAAGGGCCTTCCTTGTATGCTACCTATAAATACCAAAGCCAAAGCTCATGCAAGGCATTCGACCTTTTCCCTCATTCAAGTGTTTCAATGTGAGTTTCCATTCTCCTATTTCTCTCCTCAGATTTGGTCTTTTACATTGGGATTGACTATTCTTATGTGTCTTACTTAGAGGTGCCAGAAAACCTAATCAGAAATTCTCACCTTGGTGTTGTACTTGAATTTGTTATTGGGTCCAATCAAATTGAACCTTATGAAATTCAAGCCAAGGTAGACCCAGAATGATATCATAGTGTAGAGGTGCCACTACAAACCTCATACACTCCAAATACTCCTTCCCAATCTTGAAGGTAACAAGATGCAAGATGTAGAATGTAGAACCCTTTCTACCATCCGCCATCATCAAACTATTTCCAATCACTGGCTTGATAGGAATACTCAATTCATTTACTACTTGCATACACATGCAATTATATGAACTTCTAGAATCAACCAAAATCCTACAACAACACTTGAATATTGTACCTTGCAAGTGAAGCAAACTTGCATAGGTCGAGCCTTCAATCCCATTGGAACTAATCAAGCTCCTAGTAGGCAGCTCAAAATCTCCTACAAGGATTCCTCATTTCCTTGATCATTCTGTTCCACAAACTCCATTTGGGCAACTTGTCTAGATCGCCCATTCCTAAGTGGGCATTCAACAATGCAATGTCCAACTTGGCGACAATAAAAACAACCTCCATTTTGTTGCAATTTTTTCCTTGTACCAAGTGGTCTCCATTGGATAGCATCAATCTCCATTGGTGCCGGTTCTTTTACCCGTGCATCGTGTACTGGTAGACCTTGTGTAGGTCAAGGTCAAGACCAAGTTGTCACCGCCAAAGAATCAAAGCGCTCACCCAATTGCATGGCTTCTTCTATGTTTTGTGGTTCCCACATGGTCATTTCTAATTTGGTTTGAGACTTCAATCCCCACACAAATCAATCTAGAACTTCACCTTCAAGAATCTACATGATGATGTTTTGAAATTGTGTGATGTAACTTCTTACTAAGCTAACTTGCTTCAACTCCGCCAATTTATCTCGTGCGGCTTGGATGGCATTTATAGTTTGAAACCAATCCAATATCGTATCTTCTAAATTCTACTCATGCAACAATCTATCATTTTGCTCACTTCACTTGGAATCACCACCAAAGTTTTGCCACACCATCTAATTGGCTAGAGGCCAAGAGAATATGTTTTTGTTCATCTTGAAGATTGGTGGCTTCAAAGTAATGCTCAAAGTCAAAAATAGAATTCTCCATTGTGCCCAAAAGATTCTTGCCTTTAAACACCTTGGGTTTTGGAAATCAAATGCAATCTTCTCCATCTCGAATTGGCGCTCTCTCTATATGTTCTCGTTGTTGCTGATCTTGTTTATCTAGCAATCGAGTAAGGTGTTCATTTTTTTGCTACATTGCAAGGATAATGTCCGATATTTCTGCCATAGCTACTACTCTATCCCACTACTCCCAATTTATCTAATTGATTAGCACATAGATGCAGCACGTCCACCGTTCTCCACAAGTTACAATTGGAAGTATCAAGGGTTCCTCAGACATGGGTGATCATATGTAGAAAATCCTGCCCAAAGTGCAAGGTGATGAATTGTGTGAAACAATGCTTGGGTAATATCTGGACATGAAAATCCCAATGGTTTGGCGGAAGTAAATTTGGTGGTCCATAAATTCCATCCATCCCATTCCTTCTTTGATACCAATGTAAAAGACCAAGACCAAGGAGAGAAATAGGAGAATGGAAGCTCATATTGGGACGCTTGAATGAGAGAAAACTCCGAATGCCTAGCATGAGCTTTGGCTTTGGTGTTTATAGGTAACACACAAAGCCCTTGAGAAGCTTCTCAAGAAGCTTCCTTGAGCGCTTCTTAGAGTGCAAGCCAAGTTAACTAGGAAGCTTCTCAATAAGTTTCCTTCTAGAAGCCGCCTACTTTGTGTGCAAGCTAAGCTAGTTAGAAGCTTCAAGAAGCTTCCTTCTAGAAGCTACCTGCTTGGAGCGCAAGTTAACTAGTTAGGAAACTTCCTTCAATAAGCTTCCTAGATGCTTCTAGAATATTCTAGGCTAATTTGGCTTAGTCTCTACTTTGTTAGCCTTACTAATTACGTCTCTAAACTCCATATTGTTACAAATACAATGCATTGGACTAGACTTTTTTGTACTTGGGCAAGAGTAGTTCCATTACTTGTAGAGGTGCTTTCACCAAATGAACATTAAAATATGCCCCTTCTTATGCAAGCACTTGTGGTTCTTGGAATGATCCTGCTTCTTCTTTGGCTTGCATTTCACATAAAGTGTCTTTGCCTTCTTCCTCCACTTCTACTTCTACTCCTCATTTTGGCCTCTTGTTATCCTTCACTTGGATGTTCTTCTTCTTATCATTCTTTGGTGTGCAACTGCTCTTCTTTAGGGGCTTTTTACTTCTTGATTGGGTCTAGAGGTACTTTGGGTCAATGCAATATTTATCCTTGATCCTCTTCTTGGTCTTCTTGATTCTCACTCTACTCTAGATTTGGAGCCAATCATGCATCTTCTTGTTGTTTCACTCTCTCTAATCTTGTTGCAAATTGCAAAGTAAAGGATCATTTTTCTTCTTTCCTTCTTCCTAATACTTGTCTTTGGATCCCTTTTGCCTCCTCTTCTAAAAATACATCTATCACTTGAGTATTTTTCCTTGGTCTCTTTGTTGGTTTTGTAGACTTTGCTAGAGACATCCTCTTCTTCTTTGCCTTCTTTATGGTAAATTTTTTTTTATGTTCCAAAGACATGAGAAACATGAGAAATACAAAGTTTCATTCTTTAAAACTCTGATGTCCCAAAGGAGCACATTGTCTTGATTATATAGCAAAAAAATTCCTCCACAAAGGGAGTTACCTTGAAACAATATGGAGTTTACACACAAGTTAGTTGAGACTTACAAAGTAGCAAAATAGTCTAAATTAACCAATAATTATAAGAATAGTCTAAAAGCATTGAAGAAGATTCTTGGCACCTTCCAAATATAGGATAACATGTATGCCAAGTAGTAAATTATAGGAGGAAGCTTCTTGGGTAGCTTAGCTTGCATGCCAAGTAGTTGGCTTCTAGAAGAAATCTAATTGAGAAGTTTCCAGATTAGCTTAGCTTACACACCAAGTAGGCAGCTTCTTGAAGGAAAATTTTTAAGAAGCTTCTTAGTTAACTTAGTTTACAATGTAAGATGGTGGTTTTTAGGAAGCTTCTCAAGAGCCTTGTATGTTCCTTATAAGTAGCAAAGCTTGAGCTCATGCTAAGCATTTGGAGTTTCACTCATTCAAGAGTCCCAATGTGATCTCTCACTTTGATCTTCCATTCTCTTATTTCTCTCTTCAATCTTTTATATAGACCATTGGATTAAATACATGGGTTAGTGATATATTGATCCTTGTCTTTTATGGGTGGTCAAACAAGTTTGACCAAATAGAATCTTTTGGGAATTTTTTTGTAGGAAGCTTAGAACAACATGGATGAGATAGCATTGGAAAGATCTTGATGAGACAAACAAGGAGGAGGGACAAGAAGGTAGTTACTTTTTCCCCCTTTGGGCAAAAAGATGGAGGTGAAAAATGCAATTGCCTTCTCCCTTGGAGGCGGGAAAATTGTTTTTTTAGGCCTAATTTGTTTATTTAGGTCTCCAAAATTTGCTCTAAGGTTTTAAGGTGTTTTTTGCCTCTACTTCATGAGTGAAAGTACTCCTTTTGTGACATCTATATCTAATCTACTTAGACCATCATATATACTATCCCTAAAGATATAACCAAGCTAATTTCCACTTCTATATAATTTGTTTAGCTAATGGTATTACACTTCTTTGGCCACCAGCACAAATTCTCCCATTATTGTATACTTTGCATCTACTTCTTTGTACTTCATGATAAATAATTTTCTTGAGTTGCAAGACAAAGTACCATATTTGATGGAAATAACTTGTAACTTCTTGCATTTCTCCTTTGCTAATAGGTTCAGCCACATGTACAAATGAATCTCAAATGAGGTTAGGTAATTTACTACACCATCTTCTTCAAACTCCTTCAACAAGCTCATTGCTTGAAAGTAGAACATATTTGCCCAATGGATAGGCTCTCCTTGGTATATATACTTTAAGAAGATGGTTTGATTGTTGGTGAGATAATTCATTCTCTTTGACTTTAGTAGCTTCATAATTGCCTATACTATCACTCTTTATGCTCAATCCTTATAACTACTCATCATCTATCCATGTTCTTGATTATAGTATATGCAAAGGTCACCTTAATGACTTTAGTCAACAATTTTTCTACAAAATTTGTATCCAACTTCATTGATCCTATTGGTTCTACATTTGCTCCTAAAACATTTCTCTAATTTCCTTTGGTCTAGTTGAAGGTTTTCCTCTCATGCTCCAAATCAATCTCTCCTTCCTCTCCCTTGTTTTGTGGATTATTTCAACGTGACTAAACTCCAAATTCCAAAGCAAGAAGCCAAGATGCTTACTTAAGATTACCTCACTCATGTAATGCACAGCCTATTTGTTGATTTTTGGGCTATAGAGGTTGGCTTTGGTGATCTATCTCATTGAGTTTCTAGACAAACACTATATTTCCTATCAAAGTTGGGGTTGGGTACAAAGGTGAAGGATGGACATCTATAAAGGTAGTAAGAACTACAAAGGCTATGACATGAGATTTCTAAGCTCACTCAAATTTGAGATTTCTAAGCTCACTCAAATTTGAGATTGAAATTGATCTACAAAAAGGGAAATTGATTAGTGGATACTTGACTTTCCAAATAGATTTTTCAGTAATTATTCTTCGATAATTGAGTATTTGGTACCAATCCTTTGCATATGCAAAACGTCCTTAAAAAATCATTCTGCACACATGCAAAGTCCTCATTGAAGGCAAATATAAACTATCCTTGGTGGCAATTCTTTAACCAAGTGGTGATGCTTTCAAATTGATGGATTGTTTTTTAATCTAAATTCCTTTGAGTCTAAAGAGCATTTTTACTTGTGTTCTTTGGCACTACTTTGTCATTCTTTCTATAGATTGCCTTTGGCTTCATACTTATTCCCTTTGTATTATAACATGTACAAACACAACTCCAAATGAAATGAAATTATGAAATTTTCCCTACTAAACAATAAATTATTCTATCATATCTTTACAAAAAAGAGTGAAATTGATGAATATGTGAATGAAAAAGGGAGATAAATGTATTAAAGAAGACATGGTCATTCAAGCAATAAAAAACCCAAATAAAGAGTATTATCTTGATAATTATAGCTCTAACAACCATAGTCAACACCTAATTATATAAGAAGCATGTTTCAAATTGGACACTTAAGCAAGTATAATAAGATACTCTTTACAACTAACAAGGTATAATCATCAATCTTAACCTTATTGACTATTTGTCCAAATTTGAGTCTTTCTCCAAACTTAGGTTCAAAATATGTTACATAGATAAGACTAGCAAAAGCTCTTGGTGAGATTGGGTACTTGAAAATAGTTTGAGCAAGCACTGAAGCTATATCATGATAGCTGAAAAGCCTAATTTAGGTTACTTAATTGATAATAAGAAAGTCTATTCTAATGTATATTCTCATAAGAATACATATCAATATGGTAAAATAAATTACTAAGTATAATAAACTTATATAAATATCCTTTGACTACTGGTAGTGCTATTAGCTTTACTAAATCCATTAGCACCTTCAATGGTTACTTGTTTGATACTGAAGGTAAAATGATGAGAAAGTATTTATAATTTCTTGATAATAAGAAAGTCTATTCTAATGTATATTCTCATAAGAATACATATCAATATGGTAAAATAAATTACTAACTGTAATAAATTTTCATAAATATCCTTTGACTATTGGTAGTGCTATTAGCTTTACTAAATCCATTAGCACATTCAATGGTTACTTGTTTGGTACTGAAGGTAAAATGATGAGAAAGTATTTATAATTTCACACAAAGTTTTATGAGAAAAATTTATGAAAAAAAAGATGATTAAAATTTAATAATAAAAAAATAACTAAATTCAATGTTTATGAGAAGGACAACAAAGTCTCAGAACTCTTTATACTTTTTAATCTTTATTTCTAGTGTTATGTTATAAATAATCTCTTCTAAATATTGCTTTGAGATGGCAAGGATTTCTTAAATATAATTTTCATTTCTTAAAAATTGATGTAAAATTTGTCTTTATTTATATCAATTTTAATAGGCTTAAAATGCAAGAAAGTGGAGCAATATGTAAGATTAACAAGGTATGTAAATATAAAGGTTGCATGTCTCTTAGGTTTGGTTCGGTGACAAATTTCCTTAGGAAGAGTAAAGGAATTCTTGCACCTCCTTCATAACTTAAGATTGTATTATTTTTAAACTATATTTTTATATCATCTTATTTATTACTTGTCTTACACTCTTTTATGGTACTAATAGTCTATAAAATCAGTTGTAAGTGATAATATTGAGTGGTCTGGTGTTGGTCATTCTAACAAGAGTAGTGCTTTTAAGTTGCTTGTCAAGAAGTTCTTATGATTCTACCCTTCTTTATATATGATTAAATTGCTTTTTCTTACCTTCTTTTATAAGTTGCACTCCTTTGGTAGCTTTGTGTCGAATTATTAAACTCTATCCTGATGCATGACATGAATTGCCTAATCTTGCTCACATATATAATAAAGGTTGTCCTTCTCAAAAATTTATAGATTATTGATATGTCTACCTTAAATTATGATTAAAGTTGCACTATTTAACTTAAATTCAAATGAATATTCACTTTTGAATGAACAAAGATGACCACTCTTAAATTCACCACTTAGTTGCTAAAAGTGGAATAAATTGTGAAATTGGATGAAGAAGCAATCTAAGTTGAAGTTTATAGCCTCATATTCATAATCTAATGTTTAACAATCTAATAAAATAATGGCAAAAAAATAAATGATAGAATTTAAAAAGAGATATCATAACATTTTCATCAATAACACATAATAATATCATGATAATGATCACTCTAATTTATGTATAATAATATTAAATAGTATGTTATTTAATATTTAATATTTATGGTATATATTATTATAACCCTAAGTTTAAAAATAGAATAAAAGAACATAATTAATTATAACTATATATATTATATATAACAAATTTAAGACTTTTTAGTCATATATTATTAATTTAAGCTAGTGGAATATATTTTCAAGTGTGTAAAAGTTGCTTATCATAATCATGTTATTTGAAAAGATAGTATGAAAGAAACAAGTCTAAAGAGCTAAGTAGTACTCAAAGTATTATTTTTATGAATCCATTCATGCATTCTTGTTTATATATATTACTCCCCCACAAGAGCAACAAGAGAGAGAGAGAAAAGAAAATATTGATTTTTAGAGAGCTCACCGATATATATCACATCACATGAGTGAATAGTTGATTTTGTTTTTTATTTTTTATTTTGGTTCCATTGGTGCCTAGATTGAAGGCTATGAAGAATTGAGTGGAAAGTTGTGAGTAATTTTAGGGTTTAGTGTGATTAATTCACATTGAGAGGGATGGGTCAAGAATTGTCATTTATAATTTTGTGGCATTCATGTTTGAGTTCCATACAAACTTAGTTTGAAATTTATTGAGATAGGAGTCAAAAGTTATTAGAGTTTATATGGGTTTTAGGGTTTGGAGAGATAATACTTACTCATGTGAGTTGGGATGTGAGGGGTTATAGTTTGAAGATATGAGGAGATCTGGAGAGGAGCATTAGGTGTTACAATTATTATTCTTGTGCTAGTCAGGCTACACTTCCCTATGTGGAGCCGCCTAGAGCGGCTTGAGATACACCATGCTCGGTGTATCACCAACACTTTACCTCACAAGGGGTAAAGACCCATGTAGGAAGGATGCACAAGGACTATGATTGGACCACTTGGGATGCTCAAATGTGGCAAGTAACCATATTGATAATGGTGACACTCTAGATCATGCATACTTCCTTGGAATGGTCAACAAAGGGATAGCACTTTGTGGAGCATTACAAGGATACCAATTGAATCATGGGAGTGATTAACATCTCAACATGTTGTACCTTGGAGTTGTTTTTGAGACTAGTTTTCCATGTCCATATCTACACCATAGGCTACTCCATACACTCCATGATGTGGCTAGACGTGCTTTTTCCTTAGCACTTGATCTCTTAGCATGTGATCCCTTGGACAAATTAGCATGATTTTTATTCCTCTTACACCCTTGATGGTGCATTTATTATGCTAGAGGGGGACATACAAGAGGAGGCATAGAGAGGTGGTTGTTAGATTTTGCAAATTTTGAGTGGAGGATTGGGATGCCCTACAAGACTAGTCGGTTAGGGCTACATGTTTTTGGAGACAAGTTTTGCTATAAAGTCCACTCAATTATAACGGTGTAGGACATTGGGTCAACATGAGATTTTAATAGAGGAAGAAAAATGTTACACTCACTTTATATGGCTAATCCCATTGATGAGATTATTTCTTCTCTATGCTTGATACATCTTATAATAGGAGAGGGAGTACAATTAGAGGTTTTAGATTATCAACCCAAGTATTTTTTATGTCTTGATAGGTCACTTTTTGCATAAGCATTGTGCATTACCCCTTGCTTCTCCTCAGCAGGCTTGTTAGGGATGGTATATGAGCATCTTAGAGATTACTTTCATGCAAATGATCCTTCTAGTGGACTTTTCAAGCTATTTTAGGTGGTTATAACAATAGTGAAGAGAGATATTCCTACGTCAATAAGTTGGGTGTTAGGTGCTAATCAACTTCTTGCAATGGAGAAAGACACAAGAGACAGAAGACCTATTGTTATTGGAGAGATATTAATGGGCCTGGTTAGCCGCACCATTGTCCTTCAACATCATTCTCACTTTCTAGAGCACCTCAGTCTATATCAATTTGGAGTAGTTACACCTAGAGGTTGTGAGTGTAATACCAACAACTAGACATATTAGCTAGAGGTGAAAATTGGATTGGTAATATTTGGAAGGATTTTATGTATGATGGAATAGGTAGATCAGATAGAAGTGTCACCAAAAGAGTACTTCTACTAATAGGACAAAAATAAAAAATAACCTAAAGTTGTAATACCAATAGCTAGACATATTAGCTAGAGGTGAAAATTGGCTCTGTAACATCTAGAAGGGTGTTATGTATGATGGGTTAGGTAGATAGAAGGTAGATAGAAGGTAGAAGGCTCTGAGTACTTTCTCTTTTTTGCGCTTGACCTGAAGCTGGGGGTTTCTTGCTCGTGAAGGCTTCTAACCTCTAGAATGAACGATTGATCTATCGGGAGCTCCTCTTCTCTTTGGGTCGTTTGCTTTGATGTCAATCCTCTTGAGGTCCTCGAGGTGCTCCGTTCATTCAATGTCTCCTATAAGTGCATCCATCAAGGTAGATAGAGGTAGAAGGATTTTATGTATGATGGAATAGGTAGATCAGATAGAGGTGTCACCAAAATAGGACTTCTACTAATAAGGTAGGAGCCAAAAATAGCCTAGAAACTTTAGAGCCAATTTTGGAGGCTTAAACAAATGAATTTGGCATCAAAAATATGCATGTTTCTTGCCAAATAGAGGAAATGCTAACCTTATCTTCCCCTTCTCCCCCCCTTCAAAATTTGTCTTATCAAGTGCTTCCAATGGTACCTCACCCATGCGATTTGGATATTCCTACAAGAAAATTCCTTCCGGTCAATTCCTTCAAGGTCCTTCCTTCTATTTAGTTTGACCAACCAAATAGGATCAAGATCAACATGTGCAATACTCCAAGGACAAGAGAAGAGAGAGAAACACAAATTACACACTCAACATTTGGTGCCCCAAAGGAGCACCTTCTCTTTATTATATAAACAAAGAAGATCTCCTCCAAGGAAGCTCCACCATAGGATTAGGCACACAGATAGTTGACATGTCAACAAGCTCCACCCTTGGATTACTTACTTGGATGGGTGACATGTCGGTCTATGTCCTATCTGGTTGGTCAAACAAACTTTGACTAAAGGGAATCTTTTAGGGAATCTTCCTACAGGAGTCTCAGAATCATGTAAGGTACCATTGGAAAGCTCTCAATGAGACAAAAAGGGGGGGAGGGGATGCCCGCATCTGCTGCCTTGGGGGAGGGCAATTTGCACATTTTTGAGGCCTAATTCATCCGTTTAGGCCGCCAAAATTGCCTTCAAAGATTTCAAGCATATTTTGGTTCCTACTTTATTAGTAAAAGTCCCCTTTTGGTGATATCTCTTTCTGATCTGTTTAGTCCATCATGTCTAACATCCTTCCAAATGTTACCAAATCAATTCTCACCTTTAAATCATATGTCTAGCTATTGGTTCTAAGGTTCTCAAGTCTATTTTGGTTTTTACTCTATTAGTAGAAGTACTCTTCTAATGATACTTCTATCTGATCTATTTTGAACAGCATGTATAAAATCATTCTAGATGTTACCAAACCAAATTTCACATCTAGATCATATGGCTAGCTCTTGGTATTACAACATGTCACCCATGCATGCAACTAATCTAAAGATAGAGATCATTGACATGTCATCCATCCATGTATCTGATCCAAGGGTGGAGCTTACTTTGGAGTAGCCTCTTTGTTATACAATACAATCAAGGTGCTCCTTTGGAGCATTGAAGGTTTGAGTGTGAAACTACGTGTTTCTTATTTTGTGTTTCTCTTTGGATCTCCTATCCTTGGAGTATTAAAATGAGACTTTAGCATTAGGTCACTCATAGATATCCATTTAAAGTGGATGGATGTTGAGAACACGTTCAATAGTGTCTTTCAAGCATCCATCTTTGGAGAGCATAGGGATGGCAGTGGATTGTTGGCACACATTGGTCTCATTCCTCTCATGTGGTCATTCTATGGCTCTCCAACTTCTTGTTAATACAAACATGGTTTTTCACATGTATAGTATGGTCCCCTTTAGATATCCCTCCCTTCCTTGAGCTTCCAAAGGGGTGTGTCATATTTACTAATAGACAACTTATTCTTGGAGTGCAAGTAGGATTTCTCTCCAATGTTATTGCAACAGACAAAAGATGGTCTTTCCCCATAGGCATGGGAGGACCTTCCATTTATTGCTTCACAACCATCAAATTAGACTAGAGGTTTGCAATCATCCTTGATGAAGCAATAATGTCAATATATGCTACATTCTTTCTTAGTTGACTTGTCCATTCCTCAAGCCACTAGAGCATGTCTTTGCTCTTGCTCCGGCAAGAGTGCAAGCTCTTGGATCCTAGCTTGACAATGCATTATGATGTTTTGACTTGTACTAACTACCTTCTCTACAACACTAAGGTTCTATTTAGGTTTGATTTGCTTGTTTGTATCTTTGTTACTCACTTGTTAGTGTAGTTCTACACTAGATGCAGCAATGGTCCATATGATACAATGCCCTTTTGGAGGACCAAGGATAGCTACCCATGATTCCATTAGGGATCTATTGTTTGCTATGGCACAAAAGAGTGGATACCTTGCTTGGAGGAAGTGTTTGTATGCTTTGTAGACAACATGTATCAAAGTATACTTATACTTGGTCCAAGATGATCAAGTGACAATGGCAGATGTTGTGGTTACAAACCCTACACATGATGCAACTTTGAAGGGAATAATTACTCGTCTCCTTAGATGAGCGGCAGGCAAAACAACAACATATGAGGTCTCCAAGTATAGGGATATGTAGTGAGGTCACTTCTTTTCTCATCTAGCCTTGGAGTTATATGAAGTAATAGACACTATTTTTTGACATATTTGTCAAGGAGTGTGTAAGGGCTTATCATATTAGACGTCATGGTGTATCACTCTCACTCTCATACTTTGTAGTATACTTTAGACAACATGTGTCCATTACTCTCTAGAGAGCATTAGCTAGTGCAGCCCATAAGAGAGTAAAAATGTTCTAAGGACATCAGAACCCCCAAGAGAAACCCAAAAGAAACCTAAGGCTTCATCCTTCAGTACTCCAATGCTCCAAAGGATCACCTTGTCTTATTATATAGCAAAGGGGCTCCACCCTTGGATCAAATACATGGATTGTTGACATATTAGTGAGCTCCACACTTAGATTAGTTGCATGGATTGGTGACATGTTAATCCTTGTCCTATCTAGTTGGTCAAAAAAATTTGACATGAAGAAATCTTTGGGAAATCTTCCTATAGGAAACTCAAAATAGCATGGGTGCTGTACCATAAGAAATCTCTCAATAAAAAAATAGGGGTTAGAGTGCAACGTATTTTTTCTTTGAGGGGGGAAATGTTTCAATTTTCGAGGCCTAATTCATCTATTTAGGCCTCTAAATTGGCTTTGAAGTTTTCAAGGTGTTTTTGGCCTATTCTTTATTAGTGGAAGTACTCTTTTGGTGACACCTCTATCTAATCTACTTAACCATCATATGTAATATCCTTCTAGATATTACCAAGCCAATTTCCACCTCTACATAATATGTCTAGCTAATGGTATTACAAAGAGCAATCACACTAGGTGATACTTCTTTTGATGCTCCAATACTTTGTAGACCTTATGATTTGCATAACTTGGATATTTTAGGTGCGGTAGGGCAGATTTCTCACATCAATACTATTAGGGCCTAGCCCAATTTTATCTCTTTTGTCTCTCACTTGTGCAACTTGATAGGGTCTTGAAAGGTGGCCTTCCTTCAAAGTACTATTTACTCTAGACTACATGTATTATTTACTTGGGACTCAAAAGCATACTTAGGGTAGAATTATTAAAAGAAATGAGTATTGACTTGAACTTGCTCTTGATTGATCAAAGTCTACATAAATCCCATCTATATAGTTAATATCAAATATTAACCATGTCATATAACCATGTCATATAATATCAAATATTAACCATGTCATGTCATACAATTTATTCACAATATTTAATTCCCAAACCTTAAAAGGTTATCTAGAGTAATAAGAGTATCATTGGTGATAGTTAAAATGTAAAGTTTAACTTGTCAACTAATAGTGTTGGTGCATACTTTTCTTTCACAAATTAAAAGAGACATTTATAGAAAATAAGTTTGTAAACTATTGTTCTAGTAAAAAGAATACTGATTGATTAGCTTAAATTTATGCGTAATTATACTAAATTCTACCTCTTTAAAATCTAATAAAGATTGATATTATGTACTAGTAAGTATGTATACTTGAAGTAAAGTCAATAGAAGAAAAGAATAAATGTCAGGATTCCCAAATTCAAAGAAATGATATTCATGTTAGAGTATAATTTTATATTTCTTTATAATTTACTGTATCTTATGAAAAAATGAAACTAATATAGTTTCATTTTTTCTTTAATAAAACATATTGAATCCAAAAATATATTAAATGATAGAAGGTCTTTGAATCTAATTTATGCACAATTATTCAATAAATCTAAGAGAGTTGCAATATATATCTTTTCAGATATAAATTCACCACTATAATTAGCTAATAGAAAATATGATTTTATACCTTTTCTTGAAATATGAAAGTGTAAGTTATTATAAATTTAAATGTATAATAAAATAGGAAGAGAAAATTAGTTGAATTTAGAATAATGGTCCAAAAAGTAAATCTATATATGTTCAACGAGAGTCTTATATTATACAATGGATAAATTGATCCAATAGACTGAAGATTTGCTATAAACATATATTTAAGACATGCTAATTCAAATATCATAACATTATGCTCAAATACATCAGAGTTTTAAAATATATTTGATGTGGATGAGCTTATGTATTTCCAAAACCAACATAAAAACATATCATCATTTTAATTAAAATAGGAGAATTTATTTGTTGTCTTTATATTGGACTATATTTGCATACAAACTAATTTATTTATTATTCTGTATAAAAGGCTTATTTATTACTGCACACTCATAAGGTACTGTAAGCTTTTGCTCCAGAAAAATATAGAACTTCTATGAATCAATGATTAACCTAAGCAACCAATTGTTAGATCACACAAGTACTTTTAATTTAATCAAAAGTATTCTGGATTTCATTGTGTATTGAGGTGTTTTGACTCTTATTATTTTGAGTAAAAATAATATTAAATTTTAGAAATTTCACATTTTACTTACAAAAATGAATGAAATATTTAATAACAAGCTATTGTAAAATTTCAGCCTCCTTTGTTATTCATATGAAAAATCATTCTCTAGTAGATGAGAAATAAATATTTATAGATGTTTCTACTAGACATAATTTAGATAATTATAATGATTATAATAACACAATTAATTATTTTTAAAATATTTATAAGTTTCCAACTATCATTGAGTAGAGTGGTTTATTCTATTTTTCTTTAATTATTCTACTCAAAGATATATCAACATAAATATATAAAATACTTATGTTAATTCTACCATATAAGCATATTCAATGTTCTATAAGATGAAATATTATGTCAAGAATTTAAAATATAATAGTCAAGCAATTAAAAAATTGAAAATTTATCATACCGGAATAAGTTGGAGAGAAATTCACACAGATAATTAGGAAGTAAAGTATTATTATACATATTTAATTTCTGGAAAAAGCTAACATACCTTTTTAGAACAAAAATCAAACTAAACTAATTTTCAAAGTGTATAAATTATTCTTTATATGGGTAATTTAACATTTTTAGTGTACAAGCTTGCTAAATATATGTGAATCATAGGTCACACAAAATTGCAAGGATTTACAAAATCAAATTTTCAGCTATCTCTTATATACCAAGTCAATTTGACCATATATAGTCCAAGATGGATGTCTACTCCAGTATATTTTAATACAAAGTTCCTTAAAAGTTCCATCCAAATTCTATAAAGAGGTCCCATATTAATATAGTCTAATCTAAAATTCATCAAGTGATCAAATTGATTCCAACAATAAATTATTAGATCCTTCCGTACTTAATCACACTAACTTAGAGGAAACTTACTTACTATAAAGTTAGCTAGTTATAATTATCTCAAAACTACAAAAATACTATCAACATCAAATGTGCATACTAAGTTTCTCCAAATAATTGTATTAATAGTTTGTCCATGGTAATAATTACTTTCTTTTGTTGAGTTTATAATCTTTTTGTGGTTAATGACAATGGCCAACTCAGTAATTGACATGGTTTCTCTAATTAAATTTGATTACTCAATTTGAGCTCAAATGCAATATAAGACTAGAAACCAAATCAAGAATTTCACCATTTAAAATATATAAATGATAATCTACTTCTTTTTATATTTTAAAAGTTGGTTTTGATCTATTGATGTACAAACTAATCTTATTGCCAAGTTTGTTAATTGCTATCATATATTTGAGAGGTATTTGAAAGTACTCAAAATCTCCCTCTTGGATGTTTGTATTACATTGAGAAGTCGGAATCCATGTAATGGTTTCTATTATAATTTAGTTGATAAGCATTCTTCAAAGCTTTGAGGCTTCGACCTACCACTTTGAATCAAAACTATTTACTAGAAAAAAGATTTAAAAGCATAGATGGCTCAAGTGGTTGATACAAGCAGGTTTTTGTTAATATGATGTGTCTTTTGATCATTGAAAAGGATGGATGGCTAGGTATTTGATCTAAATAGCATATTATTGTACCACTCTTTAACTTACAATAGTTGAAGTAGTTGTCAACTCTTGAACAAAGGGAGAAGAAGTATGAATTATTGTATTTCAAATATAGCTTTTTTTCACTATTGTAATACCATTAGCTAGACAAATTAGCTACACATGAAATTTTGTAAGCACACACCAAAAGCTTTAGAGCCACACTACACACCCAAAAGCTTTAGAGCCAATTTTAGAGGCCTAAACAAAAGAATTAGGCTTCAAAAAATGGGATCTTAATCACCTCAAGGAAAAAGGGATAGCTTACTTCCCCTCTCTTTTGAGATCTTTCCAATGGTACGTCTTTCATGCTATTCTTAGCTTCTTACATAAATATTCCTCCTTTGGTCAAACTTGTTTTACCAACCAATTAGAACAAGGGAATATATCATCAATCCATGTATCTAATCTAAGAGTGTAGCTCCTTTGGAAAGGATACTCTTTGCTATATAATAAAGACAAAGTACTCCTTTGGCATATTGAAGTTCTAGGGAGTTCCAACCTTGTGTGCTTCTATCTTCAAGCTATTATAATTGCACATAAAGATCCCATAAATACTTTCTATGGTATCCTTAAAAAAAATTATGGGTAGAGTGTACGGTGTATTTTAACTTTTTACATGGAAGACTCTATAGCTAAAAAATATTCACGGTCGTGTATTTTGTGACCCGTAGTGTTTTATGGGCAACATAGTTCCCTCACAAGTCTTAATTAACCCATAGAGTTTAATTTGTGACATTGATCATAGTTTGAACTTGACTTTGAATATGGAGCAGAGGTGTCATCTTTGTATGAAGCATGAAGTGAGCCATTTTTCTCTTTTGAAATGTGTTAAAATTGAAACCCAAAGAATGAAAGAAACGATTGTGGTGGGAGACAAGTTCTCCTTCTGTTGTGTTTTCATTTCTTATGAGAAATTTCAATTGTGTGAACTTATAAGATACAAAGTTATAGCACATAGCAATTATTGATATTTTTTGTATGTTTTCATTTCTTTTGAGAATTTTCTAGTATTTTTTTATTTTTCATGAGAGTTTTCAAATCATTTGTGTAAAATATATCACATTAAACAACAAATACTAGTGAAGGAAATTAAGAAATGCATGTAAAAGCTAATATTTAATAAGGGTATGTTTTCATTTCCCAAGAGAAATTTTCAATTCATTTGTGTGTAAGATGTTGCACAACAACACACATCAAATACTAATGAAGGAAATTAAGACATGCTTGTAAAAGTGGATTTTTGACAAGGATGGAGAAAGTGAAATTGAATTTCATCCATGGGAAGTGGACTAAGAAGAATTTGAGAAGTAAGGTTGGGAAAATAAAATGAAACATGAAGTGGTGACCATTTTCACTAAATTCTCACATGTTGAAGAAAACTAGACAAAGAAGGGATCAAAAGAAAAGAGGGGTTAAACTTGGTAAGAGTGCAATGAAGAGAAAAAAAGATTATTTTGGAAAAGAAAAAGCAAGAGTGAAGAGAGACAAAGCACGAGAAGGGAGAATATTTTGGAAACCCTTTACCCCTTTTCCAAACTCCCAACCTTCAGTTGAAAAAGTGGATTACCTCAACAATCCCTTCATTTGATAGTAGTGATCCTAGTCCAAAAGTAAAACCCCTTCCATAGGATATAGCAATCCCTACGAGGAAGGAAGTATTTAATGTACACATTCTTTGAGATTGAATATGCTTATTGAAAAGGAAAGAAATGGCTACTAACCTCATTGTGCAAAGTATTTACCACCCTTCTTGTTGCACTCCTTGGGTATTCAAAGTTTTGGAATGAACCAGGCCATTCATTCAATCATCTCTAACTTTTGGAGCAATATATCGTATAAAATGATCAACTCCTCTCAAAATTTAACTATACATGGGAGGATTGAATGATTTAACTTTGAGTTAAAGGTGACTTGATCAAACATTCCATAAATTGGAGTGGAAAGATCACGCAAAGTAGGTCAATCAATTGCAAAAGCTCCATTGCGCATGTAACTAAAAACACTATTCTTGTTCAAGCAAGGAGAACAAGAAGCATGAGTAGCAAATTTGTAAGAAAGTTGATCTCCATGGAGAATATGGTTGTTTTTTTAGTATTAAGTTTTTGAAAGCTCAAAAACTACATCAAATAATATGCTTGGAAATCTTCCCAATTATAGCTTCTAAAGGCTAGAAAGTTTACCCATGTTAACCTTATGAGACTAAAGGAGAAAACTAGGCTTGTATATGAGATCCATGTATCATATGTTGGCAAAAGGCTTAACCCTATTTGTGCAAATAAGAAGCAAGAGAATTAGCTTAGTGAACAACTGACTCAAATAGATAAATTGCTATACAAATATTTTTAAATTATAGTCAACAACATTAAACTATTGATTCTATTAGCATCTTTTCATCTATCAATTGGATCTAGATTTGGCTGCAAAAATCCTATCAATAGAGATGTAGTGTAGTAGATTGTCAATATTTCTTTGCCAAGAACTAAAGGAAAGCAAATTGCACCCACCACATGATATCATGATTATTAGTGTTGAATCAATTGTTACTTTTTGTAAACTCATGGCTTGTATCTTTTTCTTGCCACCTTAGGCAAACAAGAGGCAGATAATTCACTGTTATTAAATGTGCAACACATAAATCAGGGAAAATTAGGGATCCACTTCTCTTAGAATGGATTGAATATGATTGAAAGGTAGGTTATGTGATAACTTATTTATCTCATTAACTTGCAAGATTAAAATGAAGGTCTTGTTCATGCATGAAAACTCTATATGGTTGGTTATTCAAGAGACGCTTTCAAAGTCCATAGCAAATAAAAGCCCATCTCCTATGTATTTCTTGAAATTGATGACTTGAGAAATAGAGAGTTTTAGAGGTGTATCTAAAATTCGTTATGAAGGCATATAGTCCAAAAGCACCATTCTTGAGAGAAGGGAGAGGAGAAGAGTGTATACTTGAGAGAGAGATAAAGAAAGGAAAAGGAGGAGAAGTGAAGAATATAATGAAACCCCTAGTGAGACCTCAAGAAAATCCCCATGCTCCAAACGACATGCTTTTTAAATCATAATCTTCAAGCCATACCTTGGATCATCTCCCTTTGTTTTAAAATTTAAAGGTAGATCAATTTTATTTAAAGGTGCTCAAATTTAAGCCTTGCTCAAAATTTTTTTTTTAAACATCATATTCTCACTAGCTTATAGATTTTGTAGAAAGGAGAAAGCTTTTTATATAATTATCAATGATGTTACAGTTTTTTAATAATGAGATATAAAATCTATCTTTGATTTTTCTAATCTAGTCAATTTCTCTAGAGAAGGCACCACATAGGAATATGCATATTCATAATCTTCAAGCTTCCGTCTTTGCACATATTGACTCTATCTTCAAATTTTTATTTTTTTTAGTTTATATATTGATGATAGAAAAGATCAAATCTAATACTCATTATAGATTCAATTCCAAAGGCAAGGGCAAGGGAATTACATAAGTCAATTCATAGAAAATACACAACCACTATGGCAATTGTCATGCCCATCAGCTTCTCCTTGGACACAAATTTTTGGAAAGTTCAAATAACATTATGGTCTTTCTTTGATTACATATGTGAACTATTTGTCTTGTTTGTATGACGCATGATGAGTTTTACTTCATAACATGTTCCATGCTAATTAATCTAGAATTCCATTGTCACTTAATTAGACCCATAACTCTTCCTTGCCTTGGAATCCTTGGCTCTCAATGAAGGTTTTTGAAATGCCCATAAATTCTATACTATCCATAAAATATTTTACAAGTGTTTCACTTTTGGACCTTATTTGTCATAAAAGTACCTATATAAACCTTAACAAAATATTTAAGAACCCATATAATGTTTAAATGAAGCTCATAATTATGCTCATTTTGAGACAATCAAAACTAAGCCTTGGAAAAACAACATTTTCTCAAATCATATATAAAGCATCTCTTTGAAACAAAATACTCCCACTAAATTTATAGGAATTAATTTTGTTCTCATTAAGATCGTTTGAAGCAATATGATAAATCTAACATAACTTTAAAGCATTGTGAAAATTGAGATTCCTTTTTTTATTATTAGAATGATATTTCTTTCCTAGATATTGTACATGGCCAAGAGATCCAATATTGAATATCCCTTCCTCCCATTTGAAATCAAAAGCAATTGAAGAACTTGAAAAGAACAACTCAAGGTAGAACTATGGTGACCTCTTGTTGCAAAAAAAGACTCTACCTAATGAAGGGAGCAATAGAAATTGGAAATTTCCTCATTTTATGGAGTTGAAATTAATAATAAAGAAGATTTGACTTTTTTTTTCTTGTCTTTGACAATAGAGGTAAAATGAGAGAGGAGGAATTCAAGCATTGTGGTGGTGGTGAAGGAGATAGATCACTTAGCATTGGAGGAGGAGAAGGCAAGTAACCTATTAAAATAGAAACCTATTGTAACCTATTAAATACGTAACCAATACAAGCTAGTTCAAAAGAGCTACCTTATTCTTCATAAGAGCAAGAGGGAGGAGAAAGAGAAAATCAAGAATGAGGGTTGAGTGAATTATATCTTGCAATGATTGAATAAAAATACTATTTTGACTTTTACAACTACCATGTGCGACTTCTTCTAAATGGGTAACTTGTAAACACAAGTGTAAAGAAGACAGGTCTAGTTGTTCTATTTGCTTTAGGTTGAGCTATAGTTAAAACTCCTTAATTCTTGGTTGCTTGCAAACTTTCTTGTTATTGTATTTAGACATAGAGTATCCATGATTAATTGTCAACTTGTTTGTTTCTTACTGAATGATTATATGTTCTATTCACCATGTATTTTGTACCTCACTCTTGACATTTGCAGTTCTTTCAAAAGTAGATATCTTATAATATCCATGTTAAGCAACTCCTACAGTAAACCAAAATCTACAAACCAATTCAAAAACCATTTGAGCCCAAGAGTAGAGTGGAAATCTTCCATTTCTAATAGTAATACTTTGAATCTTTCTTGTAGTGTATTCAACATAACATTGAAATTGTATCTTGGAAAAGGAAATTTATCATGTTCTTTTGCAATACTACTTGCATCTATTTGACCATTGTCATGAAGAAGTATCTTGTACATGGTTAGAAATTACTAGTCATGAATCATTGGTCCTATAATTTGCCTTTCTATTACGACATTTCACCTTTAACTTTGCTATCAAACAATATTATAATCTCATATATTATTTGTTTTTTAGAATAAGCTACTTTTGAGGATTTAAAATTAGACATGACATCTTAATATCACAAATCTACAAATTCTCAAAATCATAAGGAATTGAAACACACACTAAACAGCAAAATACTACAATTGAACTTGTAAAATGGAAGATTGACCTTGTATTTCCAATCCTAAAGACAAAGTTTGATCAATTCAATCTAATTTTGTTAACAATTAATAAATTAAAGTTAGTCAAGTTTAATTTCCTTTTCATCATTACATAAGAAAGAGCTAGACAAAATGATCAAGATTGGACAAATCAAAACTTTCTATGCAACCAAGCTTATAATAAGAAGTAATATTTTCATTATTTTATTCTCTTACAAATTTCCTTTTTATCACCAAACTTACAAAAATACCACTTTTATAAAATTATTGCTTTATCTTACCTTTTATATATATTCTTTCACTGAAAGCTAATTTCCTCTTGGCATGTTTAGACTTCCTACCATCTTTGAGGTGCCAATGTTTCAAAGAGCATTGAAGGCCAAGAATAAAATTTGGATAAAAATCTGTACAATTTTCCTTCCAATTTGGATCTACCAAAGGAAGTGAATCTTTGGTGTTGAGAATATTAATATTATACAAATTAAAAGAGAATTTTGAAATGGATTGATAATAAAAAATAGGTAAGCTATATTTTGACCTAATTTGGCATTAAAAAGACCCATATTTATTTTTACCAAAAGTACATTGCATAGCCATCAAAGAGATGGAGTATGGGAAAATATAGAAAATATTTAGAGATGGAAATGGAGAATCAGAACTCCATCAAAGAAATAGATTTTACATGGAAAAATATTTAGATCATTTCATTATGCTTTGTAACATTCTCAGGTAGAAAAGGAGTGATCTTTATGAAGAAGGCAATTAATGTTAAAGTTCTTATTTGTGATGTAATGAGCACCAAATTCCTACATGCCTCACTTAGAATGTGCCACTCAAATCTCAACATGGGCAATGGATACAAATTTTCATTAAGCCTTGCTCATGCTTAGAGAGTAAAAGAATAAGGAGGCAATTATCACAGATTTACAAAAGGCAAAGGTAATGGTTCTAAATTGGCACACCAAGAGTGTGAATATTAGTGAAGTAGTACATTATAAGGTAGATCATTAAGATTAGATCCAAACCTCAATCCCAATCAAGTTGATGGTAGCTATTGGAATTGAATGCTTTATCTACATGGAAATAATCATTCATGCAACTTCTTGGTACATCTCTTTGTTTATTTGAAAATTTAGCATCCTATTCAAGAATAAGAAGAACAAGTTCCAAAAATATCAAGAACATCTAAACATTTGTGAAGTTCAAGGTCCTTAAGAATTAGATTACATATCAAATTTATCACATAGCAATATCTTTATGACTAAATAGATAGATTGGATTCAAAACACAAATGTGTAATCAAATTTTTGAACTATATCCTTATTATTGACCAAGGAGACTTCCTAGAAAAGTAGTAATGGATTAGAATATCATCATAGTTCTACAAATTTCATATAATGTAAAAAATTCAAAACATCACACTATATGTTAAGAGTTCTTACAAGCACCATTTTGCACATCCAAGCACCATTTTGCACTTGGTATTTTTGTATTGCTTGGGTTTATTAAAAGTTGAGTTAGTTGAAAGCAAAGATTTTGCTCATAATAACAATGAAAATATGCAAGTTTAACATGACATATCTTTGTGCAAAAGATAAAAAATCATTGTGAAAATATTTGATCATATATTGGAAAGTTATAGGATGTATAAAAGCACATCTTCCAAATACAAAAGAAGACTTAAGGGGCAAAAGCAAATGATGATGTGGTGGAGATCACTATAGAGCATGAGTGACAACAACAAGCTAAGCATACTCTGGTGGATGGAGGTTGGAAACTAAGCATCAAGGGAATCTTTACTAAGTAAGAGGGTATACAAATCCACAACTTAACTCATCTTTCTATATCATAAAACAAATAGATCTGAATTTTTAATTTATTGCTCAAGAAACCCTTAAAAAACAATATCCAACCAAAAGTTGATGGAGTTGAATTTCCATTAGACTTTGTCTACTTAATGAGTAATTGTATTTAGGATATCTTTTAGATACATCTATACTAACATTTAGTTTTATTTTGTAGAAAAGATAGAAACAAGCATATATTTTACTAGGTGGTTGAAAGTGGTAGAGAAAGTAATTACCCAAGAAGAGATTTCAAGAAAAAGGAAGCACACAAAGCTGAATACTTCCTTGATATAGACATTAAGTACTTCCAATGCATCAAAAGAGTGAAAGTCATGATGTAAATAAAACCCAAGGGAGAAATAATACAACTGATTATAATCACAAGCAATATTCTTACACTAAGAGTGAAAACACTCCCAATTAGCATTTTAGAAATGGAGATATATGCACCTTGTCTAATCATTGCAAGAAATGCTTTATATTAATTATGATTGATATTCTTCAAGATATAATCTAATGTGTTATATGCATAATAACAAGCATTTATCAACTTGGGAGGATACCGACAAGATGATGGTGGCCTTCTTGGAAGAGATTTATTAACATTATTATTTGTTTGTGATTTTCCATAATTCCCATCAATATAATGATATCTTTGTAACTTTCAAGGATTTGGAAGGATTTGTTACAAGTCTAGCTTCAAGACTGCAAAAGAACCTCACGTGACAATGCAAAAAGGGATATGTGCATTGATCTTTGGACAAGATGGTAGGATTGTTATGGAGTTGTTGAGCATATATAAAATAAAACAAAGAGGCATTAAGTCTCATAAACATGCTTAGTACATATAAAATATTGTCATGACAACCCAATGTTGTACAATTTAACATATAATAGCAAGAAATAGGTCATTCCTACAAGGATACGGGTAAAATTATTAGATTTGAAGAGAAATATGATTGTCTTAATTCTTTATTATGACATGTTTAACCACTTGATCAAGAAACAATCCCACAACAAGGTAGTGTCACCAATTGTAGCATACTATTGCAAATAGAAATCAAAATCACATTCACTTACATTGAGTTCCAACAATATCTTGAAAGTTGATGATTCAATCAACTACAAAGGAGCTACTTCTACTAAGGAGATCAAATTTGGATCAACTTTGATATGTCCTTCCCAAAAGGCATAACTCCAAAAGGATCTTGCATTGGTGCAAGTTCTTTGTCTTTTGATTCCATGGTACTTTCAACACTACAACTCATGAAAGATCAATCAAGGCATTGCTTTGCTCTTACAAAAATACCAAGGATCCCCATGCCTTAGTGTAATACCAATAGTTAAACATATTATATGTGCATAAATTTGACCTAGTAACATTTGGAAGGATGCAAGGTATGATAGGCTAGGTAGACAAGATAGAGGTGTCACCAAAAGAGTACTTCTACTAATAGGGTAGAAGCCAAAAATAACCTTAAAACTTTAGAGCTAATTTTAGAGGCTTAATCAAATGAATTAGGCCTTGAAAATATAAAGATCATCTCCTCAAGGAACTAGGACTTGCCTTCTCCCTTCCACTAGTTGTCTCATCAAGAGCTTTTCAACAATACCTCACCTATATGATTTGGAGCTTCATATAATAAGATTCTCTAAAGATTCTATCCGATCAAACCTATTTGAGCAACTAGATAGGACAAGGACCAACATGTCAACCATCCAAGCAACTAATCTAAGGGTGGAGCTTGCTAACATGTCACCAATCCATCTATCTAATCCAAGGACGGAGCTTCCTTTGAGAAGATCCTCTTTACTATATAATAAAGAGAAGGAACTCCTTTGGGGTACCGGAGTATTGAGTGTGAAGCTTGTATTTTCCCTCTTGTATCTCTCTTTGAGAGTTCTCTTGTACTCATAGTATTACAATGGTATTAGAGCAAGTGTTTTAAATTAAGAGAAGTGTATCACCCCTCTTGAAAGAACACAAGGTACTAAAATTGAGTAAAATTGAGGGAGAGAAAATATAGTGTAATTATTTGACTTGGAAGGTGTTTTAGAGAGAAGATGGGATGGAGGTGCTTGAAGGAAAATTTCTTGCACTCAACTCTCCATTCTTGAATCCATTCCAGATCAAGATTATATATATCCAATGTGAGCAAATGAGAGTATCTCTTGTTTATCATTTTGGAGCAAAGTTCATGAACAAAGTGATGAATTAACCAAACTTGGTGATTCTACCTGTGGTCATATATGACAAAGAGTGAGATTTGACAATCCACATTATGTTATGATGATAGAGATCTAAATGTACCAAATCTTCTTCCTTTCAACATGCAAGTAGAAATCCATTATGTGGTTAGACTAAAAGTGATGTTTAGGGATTTGTTAGTCGACAATTTAGGTGAGGAATATTATCAAAAAGTAATGGCCTTTGAGGTCCTAATGGTAATCCCAATAGTTTTTTCTTTCTCATGAGTGATCATATTAACCCTCTACTGAATAGGAAGTAGCAATTGAACATTGGTCATGTGTAGGAATCATAGATCAGTAGTTGTAGGAGTTGATATAAGGAATGTAAGGGATGTTGAATGAGTTTTGGGAGATCAAGACGACCATGGAGGAATTGAAAAATCAAGTACATACCTTAAAGAGTGATCAAGTAATGCAAGAAGGGGAACCATCCGAACAACCAACACCAACAATTGGAGTACCTAGAGAGTCACTCATGCCAATGACACCAATCCCATTCAACAACCAAACCACATTATTATTGCAAATGAAAAATACATAAAACATTTAGCCTTACAAGGGACAACACTACATGGGAGAAGTGGAAAATTGGATTTTCAAAATGAATCAATACCTTGATTCTTTATAGCTAAGATCACTTATCATTTAACAAGCATATTTGCATGTGGGTACTCGACCAATAAAGCCCTCACATTATATGATGTTTGGGAACAATCATTGTTGGTAGAAGGAAGAGAGGTCACTTGGACAGCCATGCAAGAAGAGTTGCTCAAGAATTTCCAATCTATGGATTCCATGCAGATGGCTTAAACCAGACTCTAGGGATTGAAGCAGAAGAATAGTGCACAAGAGTATATGGAGGCATTTCTTGATCTATAGATTGTGATAACCAATATGAGTCCAATCAAAGCTCTTGATAATTTCAAAAGGGGATTAAAAGAGCAAATTTGCCAAGAGGTAATGGTACAAAATCTAATATTGTTTTTGAAGCCATTGCTTGTGCTCAAAGAATAATGAGGGCACTCAGAGGAGGTAAAGGGTTAACCCCAATGCAAAACTATTGGGTTGAGGCACCATTTTGGTGGACTAATTCCTAATAGAATTGGACAACATTCAGTTCCAAGACAAAGGAGCAAGACCTCTCCAAGAGGAATACGGACGGATCAAAGAAAGGAGAGAAGGAGTCCCGCAAGGAGAAGGGGCTCAAGCAAAATAATGATGTTGTTACAATTGTGGCCAAGTTGGGCATATAGCCATCAATTGTCATGCTAGTCATCCTAGAGGTCCTTAACCTTCATACATACAACCTTTGAACCACATGGAGAGACAAATCAAGAACAAGGATGCAGAAATCATATATGAAAACAAAGATCACCAATAAATGCACCTCATGGCCTTATTGGCTCATTGAAGAAGCATAAAAGTAGGAGGAAGAAGAGGATGAGTGTGAAAAGGTGTGGGAAGACAAACACACAATTGATTGTCATAAATAGAGTCCTAAAAGGCAATCCATTGAGAGTATTGATGACCTTGGAGTAATAGAGAATTTCTTATCTTACTCTGTTGCAATAAGGTTGGAGATTGAACTAGAGAAGGATGTGAATGACAAAGTAGAGTTACCTTATGGTCAGATAAAGATGATTGAGTCATTACCTAGAAAGATAACACTTTATGTAAGAAAGTATCAAGATGCAATTGAGTGGCAAGTGATACAATTAGCCCTTTATGATGCAATCTTAGGAATACCATGGATAGAGCACTACAAACCCATGATGGATTGGAGAAAAAAGTAGTGAGAATTAGTCAATGGAAGATCTTTGGGGTTAAAGAAAGATCACAAAGGCAAGAACTACCTCTCTATGTCTTAGGAACCACATTTATTGGTAATAAAGATAAATCTTTCATGGTTCTAATAAGAAAAGTCCATGGTGCCCAACACAATGGACAAATCCTTGAGACATTGAAAGATGTGGTCAATGAGTTTCAAGATGTCTCTCCATATGAATTACCTTCAATTTTACCACCAAAAGGAGAATAAATCATAAAATTGATATACTTCTTGGGAAGACACCTCATTGTAAGGCCCCATATCAACTATCACCTCATGAGTTAGAGAAATGTAAGGCTTAAATCAAGGATATGTTATAGAATGTGCTTCTCCAACCCAATATATCATCATATGGGGCTCTTGTATTGTTTGTGAGGAAGAAGGATGGAATAATACGCATGTACATTGAATATTGGGGACTAAATCAACAAATGGTGAAGAAAAAATACCCATTACCTTGCATGAATGACTTGTTTGATCAACTCAAAAGAGCAAAGCACTTCACCAAATTTTATCTATGGAGCGGTTACAACAAAATTAGGATTTTGGAAGAAGACACACAAAATGGCCTTTCAAACAGGGTATGGTCACTTTGAGTATCTGGCAATGCTAATCGGCCTCACCAATGCACTAGTTACTTTCATGAGTTTGATGAATGACATATTTTGTCTATAATGGATAAATTTGTTATCATTTTCCTTGATGACATTTTAGTCTACATTAGGACAATGACAAAGTACATGCAACATCTACAAGAAGTCCTTCAAATTATATGAAAGAATCAATTGTATGCCAGAATCTTAAAGTGCAAGTTTGGCAAATCTAAAGTAGACTATTTAGGGCATAAAGTAAATGCAAAAGAATCCAAGTATCAATTAATAAAATATAGGTCATTAAGAAATAGAGTGCTCTAGAAGATTGGACTCAACTCAAAAGTTTCTTGGGATTGATGGGGTTTTATTGTTGATTTGTCAAGGACTTCTCCAAGGTTACACAACCTCTAACAACACTATTGGGCAATGGGAAGAAGTGGATGTGGGAAACTGCATAAGAATTAGCTTTTTAGGAATTGAAAGACGTTTACAACTTGCACCAATCTTGAAATGGCATGACCTAAAAAATCCAATCAAGTTGGCTACATATGCATCAAGAACAATAATAGAAGCAATTCTACAAGAAGGTGGCATGATGGATGGCACCCAATTGCATATTTCTCTTGTAAACTATTATTGGCAAAACATAACTATTATACCATCAAAAGAAAAGAGATGATCATTTATCTTGCAACCAAGAATTGGAAGCACGATCTTGGTGAGAAGGCATTTGTAGTGGAGATAGGCCACAAACCTCTAGTCTACCTCAAGATGCAAAAAGATCTTTCTCATAGGCAGATTTGGTGGGTGGAGTGGAGACAACAATTCAACATGATAATCACATATATGGAAGGCAAGAAGCAACTTGCAAATGCATTCACCCAAATGCCAATGGCAAAAATCTTGTGATGGAGGTCAAGATGAATCCTGAATTTTGGCCAGGATTCTTGCATCTACAAAAAGTGATTCATGAATTGTAGGAGCTCAATTGTTTGAAGTTTTCACTAGCACTCAAAGACTCACCTTTCATGATAGCAAGTTATGGATCCCAGATGCCATGGATATAAGAACCACCATCCTAGCAAAATGTCATGATTTTGCCATTGTAGGTCACATTGGAGTGGACAAGACCTTGGATGCAGTCAATTGCCATTACT
Organism: Lunularia cruciata; assembly: GCA_948567375.1. Lineage (NCBI taxonomy): Eukaryota > Viridiplantae > Streptophyta > Marchantiopsida > Lunulariales > Lunulariaceae > Lunularia > Lunularia cruciata. Next base: position 14,880,290 of record OX419760.1, read on the forward strand.
ATTGGCCCAAGATGAGCAATGATGTGATGAAATGTTTGGAGTTGCTTACTCTATAAACAAAATAAAGCTTCTGATCAAGTTCTCATTGAACTTCTTCAACCACTCTCTCGTCTTATGCAACATGTGACCAAGTAAGCATGGATTTGGTTTGTGAATTGCCCAAGACCACCTTAGAGTTTGATTCCATTGTAGTCTTTGTCAATCTACTTAGCAAAAGGATTCATGTTTGTCCAACCACCAAGGATGTGATTGCCCCGCAACTAGCTCAATTGTACTTAGATGCATTTTTCTCGGACTATGGCTTGTCTCAAGCCCTTATCATTGATAGAGGTATTTAATTCACTTGTTTGTTTTTGACAACACTCTTTGTCCAAAACAATTTGGTTTCTTCAAAACCAAATTTGCCATGTCCACACCTTATTATCCATAGACTAATAGACAAATAAAGGGGGCTAATCATACGATTGAGTACATGCTATGGGGCTTCATCTTAGATGAGCAAGAGAGGTGGAACACTTTACTCCTATTGGTGAAAAATCTACTTAAAACAATTCAATGAATGCATCCACACAAGTCACACCATTATTCATCATGTATGGAGAGCATTATTTCACACCTTTGAGCTTGATGAAGGTTTTTTTGATGGCTACTAAGGTTGACGTGGTCAACACTTTTGTTTCTAGAATCCAATAGGGTATGGAGAACGCCAAGCACAGATTACAAATTGCCCAAAATTGCCATAAGTAGTATGTAGATGCAAACCGCCAACACATGGAATTCAATGTTGGAGATCAAGTCTAGCTATCAACCACCAACCTCACATTAGTTGGCCCTTGTAAGCTAAGACCTTGTTTTATTGGACCTTTCCCTATTCTTCATCAAATCAGCATAGTGGCCTACCACCTCAAGCTACTATCACACATGAAGATCCATCTAGTATTCCATGTCTCCTTACTACATAGATATACCTCCTCCCAACCACCTCATTTTCCTTCCATACAAGACATTTGACCTTGTCCAACACTCATTGATGGCTTGGAGGAATATGAAGTCCAATGCATTCTTCAAAATTGCATCCGGGGTACTCGCCATCTCCATATAAAATATCTTGTCCATTTGAAAGTGTACCCATTGTACGAGGCAACATGGGAGCCAACAACCAACTTGACTAATGCATTGGTGTTAGTAAAAATAGCTTCACAACAAGAATGTTGCATCATAAAAGGTGGAGGTTTGTAATATTGATAGCTAGACGTATTATCTATACATGAAAATTGGCTTGGTAATATCTAGAAGGATGTTAGGTATGATGGGCTAGGTAGATCAGATAGAGGCATCACCAAAAGAATGTTTATAATAATAGTGCAAAAGCCAAAAATACTTTGAAAACTTTAGAGTTAATTTTAGAGATCTAAATAGATGAATTAGCCCTCAAAAATAAGGAAAGTGAATCACTTTGAGCAGAAAAGGCTTTCCTTCTCCCCTCACCATTTTTCTCATTCAGAGCTTTTTAATAGTACCTCATCCATGCAATTTTGAGCTTCCTATAGTAATATTCCCTTTGGTCAAACATGTTTGACCAACTAGATAGGACAAAGACCAATAAGTCACCCATCTATGCAGCTAGTCTAAAGGTGGAGCTTGTTGACATGTCACAAATCCATGTATTTGATGCAAGGATAGAGCTTCCCTTGAGGGGCTCCTCTTTGCTATGTAATAAAAAGAAGGTGCTCTTTGGGGCATCGCAGTATTGAGTGTGAAGCTTGTGTTTTCTCTCTTGTATCACTCTTGGAGATTTCTCTTGTCCTTGTATTATTACATAGCCACAAGTGCTATTCATCATACTCACTCAATTACTTGAGTCCTTACTACAAGTTTTCTCACCACTACTCAATCACATCTATACAACCAGTATTGGGAATTAAGCAAAAGTGACAAGGTGATTTTTGGCCCTCTTTTTTTTTTCAGGTTCCACGGATTGAATGATTTAATTATAACTACAAAAAGACATAAATAGCTTCTCCTAGCTCAAAATCAAAGACATCTAATAGTTGAGGCAATCTAAAGATCTATTAAGATTACACTTACCAACATCTAAGTTGTAGATTAAGGATTCTATTATCTTGTCTTATCTTATCTAATTTCCTATACATAATGTAAGTGCCTTCCATGTGTCTTGGAGATACTTATTCTTCCCCAAAGAACTTTCCTACTTTGTTGTCTTTTGACTCCTTCCTACTCTAATGATTACAATTGCAAAGATCTTAAACAAAGAAGATTATACAATCAAAAAGATCTTATTTTGTGAAGGTTTCTTTAGCTCTAAATAATATTGTAAGGAATTAGAATTTCCACTAGCTGTTCTAAGGTGGAGTAATTTTTTCCTTTGGCCACATTGTCTATGATCTCTTTTCATCGATCCAAAGAGCTTTCAATGAAAACTCTTTGGATCAAACCTTTCAAAGAAGCTTTGAAAGATTTATTCTTCTTTATCCTCATATTTTCTTCTTGAGTCTTAGCTTTGAAGAGGTGTGTGACTTTGTTGATGATTTTCTCCAATAAGGTAGGTTGGTCTATTTCTTTGCTTATCTCCCTTTCTTGAGCTCTTCTTGTGGGGCCTTAAGCCAAAGAGCAACCTCCATCTTGTATTTTCTCCATCAAATTGAAACCCTTGCAAATTCTAAAACTTCAAATACTTGTAGTTTTTACTACAAACCATTTAACACTGTTGATTTCAAGGGAAATCCCTCAAGAAAATACTTCTAACAAGATAAAGATTGCTTTATTTGGACACTTTACCGCAAAGATATCAACCTCAAAGCGTGCATAATAAAAGATCTTATGGAAAGACACTCTTCATACTCTTCTTTTTGGATTCTTCATACCTTCCTCCTTGAGTCTTGTAGCTTGATCATTTTTACCTACTCGTGTATGAAGATAGAACCAAAGAATTTTAAAAGAGAGCAATTCTCTTTAAAACATGAAACTATCATTTCTTAACTACACAAAAGGAAAGAAAGAGAATTGCAAATTTTGCAAAAATATGTGCACCACAATCCACAATGCAAAGCTACCATAAATTTACCAAAAGTCATAGATAACTATTAATAAGATGTTTTTTTCTTAAAGCCCAATGATTGGGTAATGAATCTTTCATACAAATAAAGTACTTCACTTATATGTGCACTTGGACTAATTTTCCATTATGTTACAATAGAGAATAACTTAAAAATTTATAGATCCTATTCTTAGAGAAAATTATTACAAATTTTACTTGGTCCCACAATAAGCCTATTGAGGATTGAATTTGAAATAATAATTTTCAGCATATATATTTCTTTCTTGAAGTTAAGAGTGGTGATGCAACTCCATTTTGATTGGAAGGACAAAAGTAAAGTTGTTGTGCAAGATGTAAAGGAGACAACAACAGTGGTTGAAAAGGAGCTTATTAGAAAGAATTTTGATGCTATATAGAAGTAGCTAAAAAAATTTCTATTCTACATTGTGTAGATAACTAAATGTTTCCATATTTCTTTTTTTCTCTATGTGTATGTTGTGTATTCTAAAAACTAGTTAAATTTATGCTTAAGAGATTGAACTTTGATGTTAATGAATGCTTTGCACTTTTTTTACTTTCCTTATACATTCTACATAGGTTTTTGCATAAGGACTCAAGACTTTTGAATACTAAGTTATTTGATAGTTTTACATACTTTCTAACATATCTATAACAAATAATGTATTTTAGCCTTGGTTGCTTTCTTGATAAGTTTGAATATATTAAAAATTCATATTATATCTAAGATGATTTGAATATAGGTGGTGGTAAATATTAGACTATCTATTAATGCAATAGCCCAAATAAGGGAATATCTACACTCATAGGTGCGGGACTTGGAGTCTAACACAATTGAGTAACTAGTCTGAAAGTCCAATAATCAAGGTTAGAAGAAAAAGAGGTTGAATTGAGTAGCTAAGTAAGAGGTAAGGATATTTATACCCAACAATGAGGTTGCGACTAAGGTTTAACTATAATCTACTAATTCCTCACATGAACATGTGGTGTTACTCCAAATTGGATCAAACAACATTTTGATAAGATCACAAGATAAAGTTGATGCAACAAAGAAAATTGACTAAGTATCCTTATTATGTAACTACAAGTAAAAGAAAAACAAACATCACTAGTAATTATTGACATTACCTTGCTTCAAGGATGCATCACCTCAAAGATGCATGATAGAATTTTCCACATTGTCCCTAATCTGTATGCTTATGTAAGGATACAAAGTAAATGTCAAACTATCATGAATAAGAGAGAAAGATCAAAGATGATATATGCTTGGGAGCTTGGAGGTGCAATCTATGGAAAAATTGGACTTTATCTTGGGTATTAGTTAAGCTTTCTTCTAGTTTTCAAGTGTTACTTGACTTGTCATAGCCTTTCCAACATATTAAACATTCCAACATTCATCTCCTCAAATGAGCATCTAAGACCTCTTTTACTTCAAACTCTTCTTCTCCATCAATGTAGATAGGTGGAGGATTGGATGGTGCTCAACCAAGAATCTTGTCAAGTAGGTGAAGGCATCAAAGGTCAATATGAAAAATCATGTGAATATGCCAAGCATGTTATATATGCACTTCATAGTTTAAGCGTCCTAATTTCTTTACAAATTCATAAGGGTTAAACACTTAGGTGCAAGTTTCTTATTGGGTTGAGTGAGTGTTTGATTTTTGGCATCAATCCAAATTATATCTCCCATTTTGAAATTTGGTGCACTCCAAACCAACCAATTATAGTAGTTCTTCATCCTTTTAGCTAGAATTTCCAAAATTTTGTGTGTGTCTTATTATATTCCCTTAAGCCTCTTCAACTTTATTGTTAAAATTATGGACATAGGACAAGGCAAGAGCAAAAACCTGAAAGATAAGATGATAATCATAAAGCAAAAAGAAGGGTGATTGATGAATGGCTGATTGTTCTCTAGAGTTGATTGAAAATTTGGCTAATGTGAGTTGTTTGGCCCAATCATTTGGTCGACAAGAAGCATACAAGCATAGATATTGTTCCACTTCTTGATTCACCTACTTTGTCTATCAATCTATTTGAGGTTGACATGTAGTTGACAAGCTAGATTGAATCATTAATGCTATTAGTAATTGCCACATGTACTTAGTTGCATATCAAGGGCACTAGTCTAAAATGATTTTCTTTGGAAAGAATTAAAGACTTAGCTTAAAGACATGTAAAATAAGAAGGCTAGCCGTTCCTTCTACCATGATGGTAGAGTAGGTGTGAATCAAATGGATTTTCTTGGTGAAGTTTTCAACTACCATTGCAATGGCATCATAGCCTTTTGATTCAAGAAAACTACTGATAAGATCAATGGTGATAATATGCTATAGTCATTCCATGGAAAGGTTTGGCATGAGTTATCCTATTGGTTTTGTTGGGAAAGTTTTGGTGCATGAGCATGATTCAAAACCTTTTGATGTAGTTTTTTACAAAGTTAGAAAGGCTTAGCTATCATTAGTTCTGAGTCACCAACTCAAATGTATTCTCTCTACTCCAGTATCCAACTATTGGTAATTCATGGTGCTATTGCAGAATATGTCATTTCAATTATGCATTGTCCATAATGAATATGATTCAATAAAGTAGCAAGTCATTCTCCTCATTCCAATCCTCTAGTTCTTTTTGCAACCATTTTGGGCCCAATCTTTTAACTTCTTTAAGAGCCTTTATTAGTGATGCAACTCCATTTTGCAATAGCTTATGTTCTCCTTCCATCATCACATGGCCTTGTTGAGTAGCAACTACTCTAAATCAATGTTGAGGGATAAAGAGCTATTTTATATTATCATGAGCATCCATGACTTTAAATGTAGGATTGCATTATAACATGTCAAGAGAGTGATATTTTCCAAGTTTGTATATCAAATCAAAGTCAAAGCATGACAAGATTGACACCTACCTTGCTTACCTCTTGGATAGGTCTTGAGCCTCCTCCCAATATTACAAGTTCTTGTGATCTCCATCTTACTAAGTAATGGCACCAATGACTAGTGATATATTAAGTTCTACCTCATTCATTGATTGAGACAAGTAGGCTATGAGATGTCATTGATTATCTTATACCTTTTGCATTAGGATAACACCAATAGCAAAGCAAGATGCATTGGTCTCAATACGGGTGGAGGTTGTGAGGCTCCCACAATGGCAAGACAAGGCTTCCACAAATTTGGCTTTCAATGCCTCAAGGGATTTTTGTTCCTCTACTCTCATCTCCATTCTATATTCCTTATTAACCAATCTAGGTTTGTGTAATCTTCCCAAAATCTTTGATAAATAGGCGGTAGAAATAAGCAAAGCCACAAAAAGATTGTACATCACACTTACAATAAGGAGTTGGCAATTAAGCAATAACAAAGGTCTTTCTAGGGTTTTTGTAAAGCTCTACCTGCTCAATGATTAATCTTAGGTATTCCACACTATCACTTTCAAATTCACACTTCTTTGGCTTTAGCAATAGGTCATTCTATTTCAGTCTCTACAACACTTCATTCACAATTTTCCCATGCCTTCTCAACTCCTTGGCAAAAACAATGATGTCATCCAAATACACTACTCGACATCCTTGATCAATTAAGTGTTGAAAGATGTCATCCATCATTGCATAGAAGTTGGTTGGTGAGTAGGTTAGTCCAAAAAACATAACCAATGGTTCAAACATGCCCTAATTTGTGGTGAAAGCTACCTTATGCTCATGTCTCTCCTTGATGTGTACAATATTCTGACCCTAATGCACATCCGTGTTTGAGAAATAACAACTTATCTATAATTTTTGAGAGTAGTGGGAATAGGTGTCAAATTTTTACACTAATCTTATTCAATTTCCAATAGTTTTGTACCAAGCATATGGATCTTGCTTTTTGATGAAAAACACTAATGATGATATATTTGGATTGGAGTGTCAAATATATCATTCAAAAAGGTTCTCCTAAATTAATTTGTGGAGTTTTAGTTGCTCACTTGATGGTATTGGATAAACCTTGGATTGCAATAGCTTGCTCCTTCTTAAGCTCAATTGCATGATCAGACTTTATGCACATGCATAAAATCAAAGGTTTGTTTTGAGCACACCTTCAAGAAGCAATGATATTGTGGGAGCACTTATTCCTCACTAGTCTTTTTCTTACTCCCATATTTGGCTTCCTTTCCCAAATTTTGTGAATATGTGTACCTAACTTGAATACAAAAACCATTGATTTCTTCTAACTCCTCTTCTTTCTCTTCCTTTAACTCTTGAGGAGTAAATGTTGCTAAGATTCTTTGAGGTGTGTGCTCCTATCTAACAACACTATGAGTTAGCTCTTGGTTCCGATCAATTGACATCATCTCCTATTGCTTGAAGTCAAAAGTGTAAACATCTCTCATTTCCTCTTCCTTCTTTGGCATGATATCCACCACCCACCAACTTGAGTGGTCATCATTTCCTTCCTCATAAGTGTCCTTAATCTCCTTGTATTGCACCTTTTTTTGGGAAGCCGCACCCATGCTTTTATTTCCTTTGGCTCCTTGCAACATCTTAAAGTGAATTGAGCCTTCTTTCCAATCAATCTCTGGACTATGCTTCATCGACCAATCAATCCTAATGATTACATCTTCTTCCCCAATATCTACCATGGTAAAAATTATGTTTTCTTCTAGATGTCCCCCAATCCTCAATCCAAGTTGAAATAATCCTCAATCCAAGTTGAACTATATGCGTAATCCTCCCATTTTGTTTTGAGTCACACCAATGTTGTACAATGAGATTGCATTGGAAAATTAAGCTACTACTACTTGGTTCTTCTCCTTAAAATCCTACTTAAGATAGAGTTGATTCTCTTAATTCTATCATTGTTGTGGTTTTTTTCTCATGATTTTTCATGTTAAGGTAATTGAGGTAAGTAATTTTTCCAATTTTGTGTCTACTTTGGGTACAATATTGGCTGAGATAGAAAATTAATTTTGAGGTTCTTGGGTCAAAATTGACATAACTATGATAATATGTTTCAAGAATCTTGGGATTCTTCTCTTATTTTCCTAAGTATTGCTTCTATTTGTGAAAATCCTTCCATGAATTGGTTTTAGTGGGAGGTTGCAACTACCATGCCTTCCTTCTTCATTTTTCTTGTGGCTTTGGTATTGATGACCTTAACCTATTGGCCTTGCACTATTTGCTTTTCTTAAAATAGGAGCAAATGATTTTTCCCCTCTTCTCACACCTATAAAAAGTACAAGGATCTTGAACATTTCAAACATCAATTTCTATGAGCATTGGTTGAAAACATGGTAGTGCCGGTGGAGTTGTAGTAGGAGTGGCATGTTGAAAATTGAATTTATATTTCTTGTGATGTTGGTCGCTCTGTTTTTGCCAATTGATTTTGTAGTCCAATCAAATTGCTTCCTTGGCCAAATCCCCATATGCATCAATATTATAGGGAGAGAACATTAATGCATCATTGAATACCCTACTTAAACCATCATATAAGTGTGCTCTCTTGTCTAAGTCTAAGAATTGAGTGCATAATGCAATGGAGTGGAAATGTGAGTGGTACTCAATAACTAGCTTATTTCCTCCAATTTACCACTTTATCTCCTCCCAAGCTTCTTTAGCATCTTAGATGCCTTGAAATGACAAATTGAAGGCTTCAATTGAAGAAAGGAGTATCTCCATCAACAAGCCTTTTTCATATATGTGTTCTTTCAATGAGTTGCTTTGTCCTCCATAAATGTCAAGGCTACTTCCAAATGAGAATTGATAGCAGCAAGTTAGGAGTGCCAATCAATATCGTGCTTTATGTCAATCAAGAAAACTTGGGCTTTACCATCATGTTCTTCCTTGAATTGTGTTGGAGGTGCAAAGATTTTGAGAGAGGATCTTCTTGTGAAATTATAACATTTAGAGGAAGAGGTGCTTGTTGTTGCTATAGGACTTGAATTGTAGCTTGTTGTTGCATCACCTTGGTTTGTAATTGATTGTGGTTGTTTTGTGGCTATGTGATCTCACCCCCCATCTAATGCATCATGTTTATTAGGTCCTCTAGAGTTGGTGGACCATTTTGCTCAACCATATTGGTTTTTACATAAGATGGGTCGAGAGCAAAGTTTCTTAGGATATGGATGTAATCTAACATAAGCTATCTGGTAAATAAATGTATCCAAAGCTTAAAAATCCTTTAAGGTAAAAACCAAGCACACCTAAATATGTAATTGCCAGCCACTAGGGAGAGTTCAACCTAATGTTAGGGAAATAGCCTAAATAAGGAAATATCAACATTCACAAGTGTAGGACCTAGAGTCTAACAACAAAGTCTAGGCATGAGTAGACTACAATAGAGTTACAACTTGAAAGTGAGTAGCCAATATTGATAGATGGAGTGTTGAATACAATCAATTAATTGGTCTAAAAGTATGGTAATTGAGGTTGGAAGACAATGAGATTGAACTGAGTAGCTAGGTAGCAGGTGTGAATATTTATACCTAACAATGAAGTTGCAATTGGATTTATATCGTATCCAATAACTCCACATATGAACAAGTGATGTTACTCCAGATTGGATAAAATTACATTCAAATAAGATCACAAAATAAGTTGATAAGAACAAAGGAAAATTGACTATGTATCCCTATTATGTAACTGATATCTTAGGTACAGTAGGGGCAGATTTCTCATATTCATATAATTGGGGCCTAGTCCCATTTTACCTCTTTTATCTCTTCCTAGTATGACTTGATGTGGTCTTTCCATCCTTCATGTATTCTATGTGGTCACACTTTCTTCCTATTGTATAACTATAAGAAAAAGAATATCACTAGTAATTTTTGACACTATCTATGATTCAATTCAAGAAAAAAATGTTGTCATCAGTAATTGTAAGTGGTTGTTAGTTTCAAAGTAGCTCAAATTATCAAATTGTGTACTTTTGATAATCAAAAAAATTTCACTTAAAAATTGGTATCAATATAAAGAGAATATAGGGAAAAAACTAATATTATCTATTATTTTCTTAGTCTTGTTGTGATCTTATAGAGTTACAAATTTTATTTTCTTCAACAAATTTATTTAAAAAATGTGTAGTTACTAAAAAGTAAAATCAACATATTATTAAATTACCTAAAGTTTTTAGATACAATGGCACATATTATGTTACAAAACCCAAACTAAATATAATTGTAGATGGTAATGATCCATCAATCTTAGATAGATTCCAAACAAAAGTTGTTTGAGGCTTGTCTCTCATCCAAGTGACGTGCTTACTGATAGTTTATATGTGTATCATGTGCTCTAAGGAATAGAAAGTTTGTTTTGAGCATCATTACATCTCAAAAGGATTTTCTCATCCTCTCTTTTCAAATCACTCATTCCTACTCGTTTCTTTCCCTTGTGCAAAAGCTCATCCAAATAAGTGTCTAAGCTTCACTCATGTTAGCATAATAGATCCTTCTCTCACAATAACAAAAGTGTAATCTAGAGTTATATGCTCATTTAGAATCAACAGAATAGTAGTGACACTTTGACCTATTATTTCCTTAGAAAGTGTGGGTAGTACTCACAAAGCCTTGTTCTACTCACTCACTACAGGCTCTAAGCTCACTAAGGAAGTGAATGGTTTTCACTTCTTATGCAAAAGCTCCTCCAAAATTGTCTCTAAGCTTTATCTATATCAACACAAAAGGTCCTTCCTCACACTCACCAAAGTGTTATCTAGAGTTAGAAGTTCATCCAAAATCAACACCATAGTAGGCACTCTTGAATATAAAGATTCATTTCTCCTTAACAAGTATAGGTAGAACTCAGAAAGCCTTGTACCCCTCATTCTCTTTAGGTTCCAAGCTCATTAGGGAAATAGATTATTCTTACCTCTTAAATTTTGTCTTATATACTCACTCTACCTTGGTAACTTAGAGAAATCTTTACTTTTCCTAAATTATCCTAGAAAATAAATCATTGGTATATGGGCCTTCAAATGTGGTTTTAGCCTCACATGCTTTACTATGAAAGTTTCAAATAGTATTTCTTATGAATCTAGAAACCTCTTACTAATAAAAAATTACAATAAATTCCAATGTCAGTGTTAGTAATTTGACCTTCCTTCACTACCAAAGATCACCTAACTTGGTCAAACCAATAAGATTTCAATAACTCTCACATACCAAATAAATTTGATTATGCAAAGTCCCAAATAGAGATCCCAATCTGATGCAATCTAATATAGAATTCCTTTGAAAGTTTGATATAAAAGAGGCTTCACTCAACTATAATCATTCAAAATTCACTAGGTCTCATTAAATATCCAATAAGAAAATATTACTTTCCTCCACTCATTAAGCCAAATTAATTGAGTTAGTAATACCTCTAACTTAGTTATTACTAAACTTAGCTCATTTTAACTATCTCAAAATCACCAAAATACTATTTAGTGACTAATGCACACTTGGGGGTGTTGTATCCCATAAGTATAGTAGAAATATGCAAATGCTCCAAATATATGAGTATGTAGCAAGATCAACTCTTTTTTTGTATAAGGTTTACCGTCATAGTAAAAATTAATATTAATGTATTAATAAAAATATCAAAAAATTTAGTGAATTTCTTAATATTTTCTATTGTATTAAATATTGATATTCCTCAAGCCTTGGATTTTAATTACAATAGGGTACCAAGTTAAAGTGATCATAGCTTTCATTTTGTTATTCTATGTTGTAGCATGTTTTGGACATTTATGTGATTTATAGAAAAGCAGTCATACTAGATAATAATAATAATATTTCTTTGGATACTCAATGCTTGTGATTGATATAGTGTTGATATTCTAGGTACATTTTGATAAATTCATTGCAATGCTATTGGTTTAATGATATAACAATAGGTTTTTGCATCATTTTTATTGTACCTTATACTCATATCTTTCTTGTACCAATATTATATTTATATTTATATATATATAGAGTAAATTTCTTATTATCTATACATTTTATTTGATTATATTCCATTCGTTTTAACAGAAAATTTTAAACCTGTGGAAGAATATTTAGTTTTCAGTTACGTTGAAGAGTTTAACTCATTAGGTAATAGACACACATCTTTTCTACCAATTATATATCACCCTTGGAATTAATTTATATAAAATAACATTCAAAATATTGATTTTATAGTTTGATAATTACGGTAGTTCTATAAAATTTGGAATAATTCAAATAATCATGTTGAGGGGTTAAGGAGTAATAAAACAAAGAATAGAAATCAGCTCAATGAAGAATCGGAAGAAGTATATCGCTTAACATAATCTCGTTTTTAGAAGCTACAGCTGATCTTCTGGTCAAACACAATTTTTATCCATATGATTTAACTGTAGAAAAAATGGAGTTTGATAGTTCCATTGTTCTAAAGAATGGAAACTGCAGAACAGAGATAGCATGGTCATAACAGTGTATATGCACGGTTTTATATTCCCCCTTTCCTCATCCCACGAGTAAAGTTTACGAATTCTACGGGTGCAATAGTTTTTTATACGATCAACCAAAACTCGGAGGAAAACGGTCGGAGAAAACTCGGAGGAAAACGGTCGGAGAAAATTCGATGGATTATACAAGACGGATGCTAGACGACATATATGCCCACATAAAATATTCTGAACTTCGAGAAAGGATGTGACCTACCTCAAGCGGTACACGAGAAAGTGGACCTACGTACACCGTATTCCCTTGAAATGATGCCCAATTAGGCGGTAGTTGGGACTGCCAAGGGAAAGAAAAGGGAAGTGAAGACGTGAGAGAACGCCCTAATCAAGTGATTAGTGATCGTCTTAATATTTTGGTTTCCCTCCAGAGCATTCCTCACGTTGTAATACCGTAGAGCTGAAAGGTACATTGGGGTAGTCGGGACTCGGAATCCCAATCTATTTGTGTTTCACTTCTGTGCTTGGTCGGGTTTTTGGTCATTCAGTGAGCGAGGGAGTGTCAGAGAGAGTGAGAGAGGAAAAGCCCTACCGTTTGTAGTCTCATCGTTCTTCTGGTCTCCTCTCGTCCCCTTTTGTTGTCGTTGCCCGCCACTTCTACTTCTTTTTTTCTTGTTGTTGATCTCACGGTGAAGTCAAGAAGATGACTGTTGCTCGATCGCATTTTGTTCGAGCTTAGCATGTTTGCTATTCCCTCCACAGTGTGTTGGACAAGGACTCTCTCGAATCTGTGCTGAGGAGGGGGCCTTAACCTGGCGCGGGAGCATAGGGGTGAGAATGAGCGGGTGGAATTATGTAGTGACGGCTCACAAGCCCACGAATGTCACACATTCGTGCGTCGGAAATTTTACGGGTCCGCAGGAGCTTAATCTGATCATTGCGTATCCTTCATATTCTATGTATAACAGTGAGTGCGAATTTGAAATTGCTTGCTGAGTTCGTCTGTGTGCGCGTTTGCTGCTCTCTTCTGTTGCCTAGGATGACGTCATTTTAAGTTGGGATGACACATCGGAGTCGTGGAGACGAACATTTCATTCACTACATTGGAATTTCTCGCGCGAAAGTCTGATTTGTGATTGCTTGGAGGATTTAAACGCTTAGCAGCCGGAGTCGTGGTTGTAATATTTCGCTGCCTTTGCGACTTGTTCTCATTTCACCTTTTAGTGTGTGTAGCTTGCCCGCACACACATACAATGGGGATTTTTGTATCAGCATCGGCGTAGCTCTATCCATATTGTTAAGAGTATTGTAGCGACATTATTTTGGTTAGCTCAAATAGTTGCGAGTCCCTAGATGAATCTTCCGGCCTGGATAAAGGTTTCGGTTTCGCTGACCGTTCTTGGAACGCAGTGAATTTTGATGCTCAGAACTGGCATGTCTGTCACTTATTTGGTTCCTTTGCCCAATTGCCAGGCAAGCTGTATTGGCCCTAGCGTGCTTCTGTCGTTCATTTGTTACCTTCTCTCTGTCTGGTATGCTTTCGTGTTCTAGAACTGCTAAAGTTTTCCCTGGGCACGGGCATACGACTTGGTTGGTACGTGCAAACCGTTAAACCCTGGACAAACACGTTGATTGCTCTCGCTTGCTAAATTTCTCAACACGATATGAATCTGCTGCTGACGGGAACTGCTGAGTCCGAATGTGGTCGGGTTGAAGGGAGAGTGAAAATCAAATTAAAATTGTAGGACACTCAGGTTTGAGCTGGGGTTTTAAGCCAGATTGCGAAGCAGGGTTTTGGTGGTCAAATGCGATCGGTTCTTCTCGTATTCCTCTGCACCCTGCGAGTATAAGTGTCTGAGGAACCTGGTCTTTACCCGACCATTCTGTTCGTGTTTGTAACCTTGAAAGAAGAATAAGAGTGGACTGAAAAGGGAATATTGAACCTGGAGAGCATCCCAGTTGCGCTGTTCTGTTCACAGTAGGTAGTAAGCTAGCACAAGAACTTGCAAATTTTGTGTAGCCTTACCGACCCTGGTGCTTGGAGTTCTTTGCAACTAGCTGAGTCGGTCTTTGCTAGGAAACCTTACAGTATCCTTTTTGTCAACTAAGCGGTCGTATCTCTCTCTCGCTGTTGCTGTCCTTAATTCAAAGGGTTTCAGGAAATGTACCAGAATAGAAATACATCTCCTGACTCCACAGGGCCTCCAGGTATACCTTACACCTGTTACTTGCAGTCTATTCTACCATATTATGATTACGAACTAGCAGAGGCTCCTGGCCAGCAAAGAGAAAGTCACAGTTTGAGACAATTGTAGTTGCTGCTATTTTTCCTCCGAGAATGGTTCTCTGTCCTGAGAAGCTTGGAAGATTGAGTCACTGGCAGACAGAATGTAGGAGATTTTGCCGATCAGCATGGATGATAAGAGCTGTGCACCTTCTTCTTTGTCAGATCTGCTTCTAGCAAGTTGTGTTACATTTGATTGGGTCAAACTTCACTCCAATACCGATTGCCATTTGAAAAGTTTGACGATCGTTCGTTGAATTGCAGCCTATGTTGGATGTCCCTATATATGGTCGGATCGCCACTTTAGAACTTTTTCGTCCGACGGTAAGTTGTTGAATTGTTTCCTTCTGCCAATGCGCAGTTTGGTCAGCGAGTAGGATGAATAAGTAATGTACGCAGGGAGAAACTAAGCTGTGCATCCTGCGCCTTTATCGTGTCCAGGGAGAATCTCAAGATGTGCTCTTCATATCAACAGAGAGGTACAAATTCTGCGTGCTTCAATGGGATGCCGATGCTGGAGAACTTGTTACGAGGTGAGTACTTCTTGCCATTTCTAAATCTCCTGCTCATTTCAGCACTTCAAAACTGCGCGTGTCACTGGAGGGAGAGTTCTGTGCTGGTGATGTGAAGCAGTCAGTTCATCGTCATGTTGCATCTGTAGACTCATATGGTGGACGTTTACCATTGTGACCGATTCCAAACGTTGACATTAACTCCGATGATGAAGCTTCAGTCCTCAAACCCAAACTCACTGCCTTTGTTCTTGTCAACGACATCTTGTCCTCGTTCGGGACCTTGGAACTTTTACGTCATTTTTAGTCTGCCTATCTTGTCCAATCGGTCGTTGTAATTTCTTGCACTTCCACTTCATACTTCATCCTGCAATTCAAATCCAGCCCTGGTTTAGCTTCACAGCTTGTACCGACTCTTGCTAGCACAGATTTTACCTTCAAGTAACCAAGATCCCTGGTGCCTCGAAAACGTACTGTGTCGAGCTTGCCTGTTGTTTATTATTTCGAACATCCTTTGTTTTAATCTTGATTGAACTCCTCTAATTCCATTCTTTTATATAACCTCACACACTTAGTTGATAATGTACCGCAACAAACTCTTCTGCAAATAGTTCCTTGGCACCACCTTCAAGTACTTTGAATGTACCTTTGAACTGAAATCTGCCGAATCATTTTGCTACAGATGTCGTCAAGTATCCAGAGTAGATTCCATTGTTATCTCTTGTATTCCTCCTGGTGAAATATGGGCCACGTGGTTTGTGATTGCAGGGCCATGGGGGATGTTTCTGATCGCATTGGTCGACCTACTGATAATGGACAGGTCCTTTATCTGATTGCCCAATGATCATGTTGCCTCATTCAGTTTCATATTTGGAATTAATTTGTACTTCGAAACGTAGCTAGTAAGCTTGTTCCAAGACTCTTTGAGAATATTTGAAGCATGCACTTCCTGCCATGATAATGTACCATTTCCACGAAACTCTTTGTGTGTCTTCTCTTGTAACTTTTTCCAAGGGAAAGTGAATCTGACCTTGTTCTTCCAACTGCTCTCATTGTGATACGCCAGATAGGCATCGTGGATCCTGATTGCCGTCTGATCGGGCTTCATTTGTATGATGGTCTCTTTAAGGTACTGTTAACTGATCACTCACCGGGAATTTCCTGAATCAATATTCATGGCCCAAGTTTACGTACTAGCACTCGTGGAAGCTAATGGATCAATTGATCGTGATCTGGACATGAGTTGCCTATGTATATCTGTCGAAGGTCTTAGTAGTGAGCATAGAAAAGGTTTGGAAACAAATTCTTGGAAGCGTTGAGCCATCACCTTCCTACCTTTCACTTCTGCATATAGGGGCTGACATCTGTCGCTTACCACTCTATGTAACTAGCGCTTAGGCGGAATTTACTTCTATAGCTTGAAAGGTCAGAGTCACGTCTGGTCAGACGTGGGCGTGAAACCGGGTTTGTATCATGGGGTTCTGTATTCCATTGCCCAATATGTAGGAACCCACATCCTACTTTTTTATCAATCTGTGCAGGTGATCCCAATCGATAACAAAGGGCAACTCAAAGAAGCCTTCAATATCCGGTATTGCCCTGATACTTCTGGGATGACTTACTTTCTTTCTCGCCCGGATCGAAGTTCTCTTTAGACTGTCAACATCCTAAGGAATGCAGTATTGATCAAGAATCACACTCAGATTGGTTTGGACATACAAGTTTCAGCCCTGGAATAGCCCTGAGCCGCATAGCTTGGTCGTATGGATGACTCTGCTCGGAATTGGTGTTGTCTTGCATTATGTGGAATTTGCTGATAGGTGTGCATGGGGGCATCTATGTTGCCGCAAAATATGATGCAGTTAGTTACATGGTGCAGGCTGGAAGAATTGCAGGTTCTCGATATCAAATTTTTGTACGGATGCTCCAAGCCTACCATTGCCGTCCTGTACCAGGTTTTGATCACACGTTACGCGCTCATTTTCAATAGTATTTACATTGACAAGATCTATGTGAACAAAAGACTTCGAGATGGATTAATTTACAAATTTCTGGAACTAGAGAAAGCCATATAATGAGTATACTACAGGATATGTGTTTAGTTCTTTGAACAGTTTGTGTATTTATTACAGGGTGTGTGTTTAGTTTAGCTTAATTTGCATGTTGCTTGTCACTTGTCCCACCGTGTCGCTGGAATAACGCTGCTGGTTACCTGGTTTCAGAAGACATTGCTATTTATGAAGGCAGAGACCAGCCATCTCCTGTAATAATGAGTTTGGTACCACCCTTGCAGGACAATAAAGACGCTCGACATGTTAAGACTTATGAAGTTCAACTGAAGGAAAAAGATTTTGGAGAGGGACCGTGGCTACAGAACAATCTGGACAATGGTGCAGGTCTTCTTATTCCTGTTCCCCTACCTCTAGGTGGGGCCATAATAATTGGTGAACAAACTATCGTGTACTACAACGGTTCTGTTTTCAAGGCGATACCCATCCGCCCGGTATGTAGATCTCTTC
This sequence comes from Lunularia cruciata, assembly GCA_948567375.1. Classification (NCBI taxonomy): domain Eukaryota; kingdom Viridiplantae; phylum Streptophyta; class Marchantiopsida; order Lunulariales; family Lunulariaceae; genus Lunularia; species Lunularia cruciata. Next base: position 14,898,055 of record OX419760.1, read on the forward strand.
AAGTTCTTTGGTGTAACAGTTTCCGCTCTTTTGTGCAAAACGTATGTTTGGGTTCAGAGACTCTTCCTGTATGCCCTTGTCATGCACACGATTTTCTGAACAGTGGATGGCATGAATGCGGCCCTCTTCAATACTTTTTCGTTGATTTTGCTTTCTGCATTTTTTCTTTTAGTAGTTTTGGACCCGTCAATGGGCGTGGCTATCCTGGCAGTAGCGGAGTCACACATAATCATTTTACCAGATCAGCGAACTTCAGATAGTGCGATCTACACTATATGAGCCTGCTCATCTCGAGTTACACACATCATGTTTACATTTCATATGCACACCATGTGCACGCACTGAGTTCTGGATTCCCCGTACGAAGAATGGCTTCTGCTCTCATGTCTGAATATATGAGCCTGACGCTTCGCTTCTTCTCAGCCAAGAGACCATCCACTCTCTTCCCACTTCGCTCCAACTCACATTTTTTGATCTGTTTCATGGTTTCTATACATATTTTTTGTGTCCTGTCTGCCGATTTCAGTTCTCTTGATAGGTTAAGTTTGGCTCGTTGGTCTTCAATTACAGGTTGTCCCCTTTATTTCGCTCCATGCTTTGCTTAGCGCCTATAGATTACATGATGTATATCAATTCTCTACGGCTATGGATCAGGAAATATTGATATTTCGTTTGTGCTTAACCTTGCATTTTATCTGTTAGAATTTTTACCTCCTTTAGGGATTCATTTCTCATCTCGATTTACACATATCATGTTTACATTTCAGTATCATGTTTACATGTCATCCGCACATTTTTTTTCTCTATATCATGTTTACATTTCATCCGCACTCCATATGCACATAATGAGTTCTGGATCCCCCTTTCTTGGAACGGCTTCCGCTCTCATGTCCTGATATATGAGCCAGTAGGTTTCGACATCATTTGACTCGATTGCCTGTGGCACGGGCTGATGTCTATATCCTGCTATCTCGGTGATCGTCAACATTGTTCTTTGTACAGGGAGCAAGATGTTTTACAAATGATTGCCTGATTTACCCTTGTGGAAGTATAGGATACTAGGATTTGCTCAAGGGGAGTTGTCTAACTATAGTGAGGGTTTGCAGTCAATCACCAAAGCTTATGGACGAGTAGACGCGGATGGTTCTCGTTACCTCTTGAGTGATCATGCTGGCATGTTGCACCTACTTGTCATCACCCATGACAAAGAACGGTTGGCTTCCACCTTATCAAAGAATTAAATTTCCCACTTATATCACTTTGCAGCAAGAGTCGTTTGTTTTTGAAAGTCGAAAGATCTCTATGGATAAATCTAGTAGCACTGTCCAGATGGCTACAGGGAAGTACAATCCGGTGGTAGGCTCCTAGATGCCTTGTTGGCTGAGTACATTAAAAAGATTCATTCGAAAACATTTATGTTTGCAGAGTTTTGGGGCTCAAAGTGGAACCACTTGGTGAGACGTCGGCAGCGTCGACTCTCTCTTATCTAGACAACGGTGTAGTGTATGTTGGTTCCAGCTACGGAGATTCACAGGTACTTCCCACCGGCCAGTCCCGTAAATTTAGAAGTCACTTTTCACAGTTTTTTTACCAGACTAAATCTAAACTGGTTTCCGAGGAGCCCTTGTTATTTGTCCTGCAATATCGAAGCAGATAAACTGTCACTTTCTTTCACTTCACCTTTTATTTGATTATCAATACTGTTTATGCAGCTGATCAAACTGAACTCACAAGCTGATTCCAAGCAATCCTACGTAGAGGTGTTGGAAAGTTTCGTGAATCTGGGACCAATTGTCGACCTATGCGTGGTTGACCTGGAGCGGCAGGGTCAAGGTCAAGTTGTAACCTGCTCGGGTGCTTTCAAAGATGGCTCCCTTCGAATAGTTCGCAATGGGATTGGAATTAATGAACAGGTCCATTTTTCACATCATCTCTCTTCCGCTTGGCTAGATACACAGCTTAGGTTCGCGGTCTACATCAATTATCTAGAACTTTCATATGTAAGTCTGGACTTTGTTTAAAGGTCTACTGAAAAAATGTTTTTGTCTAGCAGCTTTGCAGTTCGGTTAGCAGCTTTCCAGGATGTTATATGCCCATAAAATGTTTATTGAACTACCCAACGTGTCACATTAGTGAGATTAACATTTCGGAATGGCGGATGTTTCCTTGAGTATTTATAGGCTTCAGCGGAACTGCAAGGTATAAAGGGGATGTGGTCGTTGAGGGTTTCGTCACAGGAGGCCTTCGATACTTTTCTGGTGGTGAGCTTTATTAGTGAGACCCGCATCTTGGCTATGAATGCTGATGACGAGTTGGAGGAGACAGAGATTGATGGTTTCGACTCAGAAGCCCAGACTCTCTTCTGCTACAATGCAATTCATGATCAGCTTATCCAGGTAATTTCTGGTACAACTAATCTCGATAAATCTCATGACAATTATCAGGTTGACATGAATACTGAATCAAACTATGACCATATGACAGGTCACTGCTAGCTCTCTTAGGTTGGTGGATGCTGCCTCAAGGAGGCAGTTAACTGAGTGGAAGGCACCACCAGGAATCGCAATCAACGTTGCAACAGCAAATGCTTCTCAGGTATGATATCTCTACCTCTCATTTTTTTTCACCAGAATATTTTGAATACGCAGTTGTGTTATGAGTAACATCGTTCCCCTATGTGGGGGAAACTCAAGCTAAGTAAATTGCAAATTCTTATCGAAAGAGTTGTGTTTTCCTTGCCAATATCCAAGCTGCAGTCTTTTGGTGAGAGATGTTTCTGAAGTTATGTATATTGGATGTAGGTTTTCGAAGCAGGGATATTGCAAGTAGTTTCCCTAGTTGTTGTCGCTTGGTGCTGCAAATTTTTTCTGACTTCTGCTCTTCTCCTATTACATCAGGTGTTACTTGCGACTGGTGGCGGAAATCTGGTCTACTTGGAAATAGGACATGCAACTTTGACAGAGCTGAAGCATGTACAGCTTGAGTACGAGATTTCCTGTCTAGATATCAATCCAGTAGGAGATGATCCCAATCGGAGTCAGTTGGCAGCAGTGGGAATGTGGACAGACATAAGTGTTCGTGTATTTTCTCTTCCAGATCTCAATCTGATCACGAAAGAAAGTTTGGGTGGAGAGATCATACCCCGATCAGTACTGTTTTGTGCATTCGAAGGGGTATGTGACTTGTGGGCTAAAACTTAAAATCTATTTTTATTGATCAATATGCTAGTTGGTACCACAGCCCTCGAAGTCAGACCATTCTGTACTTCTTTTATTGTAGTCCGTAAAATACGGAAATGACTGTTTCCTGCACGGGACCCACTTGTGACTTACCCCTCTCCTCCAACTACCTCTCACACATGACCTCTCTCACTCTCTACTGCTATTTCTCGGCCCTTCCTAATCTGCTCTATGTTTGCTCTCTGCTCTTACCTCTTTCGCTTCTACTATTGCATTCATCCGCACATTGTTATTCTGTTTGTCATTTGCTCAGTACTAATCAACGTTTTTGCAGGTATTGCCAAGGTGTGCCTCGTATCTTTTCTTGGCGCATGATTGTTCTTTGCGCATGCTTCCAGTTTTGCATTTTCTATGACCATCATCGTCTTTTCATCTTTCCATTAGGACACGTTTTATTCTTTCTGCCTTACAGCTACTTCCCCAAGGACTGCCCGTTCCAGCACCTCACTCTGACCTTTGTTGAGCCTCACTTTGGAAGCAACCGAGTCCACCTTGGCACTCATAAGCTTCCGAGCAGAAACTCGGGACAAGGGGTACTGGCATTTGCTCAGCTACTTCGGCACTGTGTTAGGCCCTGATGAATTTGTTAGTGCTTTCGCACAGGCTTACTATGGTTGCTTGTCTGCTTCCTTCAGTGTTTTATGACTCATGTGTTCATAGGGCATGCTGCGATATACTCTATATCCATTCGTCAATGCACTCATGAGCTTTCAAGCAGAAACTTGGTACGAGGGGTACTGACACTTGCTCAGCTACTTCGGCACTGCGTGAGGCACTGATGAAGTCGCATGTGCTTTCGTGGAGGTTTACTATCGCCGCCTTCTGCGTCCCTTTGTTGTTTAGTTTCTCAGAACTCATGCGTCCATAGCGCTTGCTGCAATATACTATATCCAGTTGCACGATCTACCTATATCCAGTTGCACCATCCACCACTCTCCTGCTTTGTTCCACTCCTCCCTTCCCCAGCTAATTCCCTCCCTATTATTTTTCCCTCGCTCTTTGCCTCATGGTTCATGGTTCATACCGGACTTTTGACCTCCACTATCTCCAGTGTTCCTACCCGACTCCAGCTTACAGTTTAATTTTCTTCGTTCATGCACTGCGTACTGGTGGTGAATTACACAATGTTTTATATTTGTCGAATTCGTTTGAATAGCTGTTATGGATTTCAAGTTGTTTACTAGTCGCTAGATATATGTTGTTCTCGATTTGTTGCAATTGTGCCTTCGCTTCAGGTTACATTCGATGCATTCTATTTTACGGATTTATCACTATTCTAGAATTGTGCATAATGTACATCTTGGTTACCGATCATATGCATTTAATGAGTTCTGGATCACCCGTTCTAGGAACGGCTTCTGCTCTCATCTACCTATATCCAGTCCTCTGAAGTTTCTCTGTTTGGCGTTCCAGGACTCAAACGTCCATAGCACTTGTTGCGATATACTATATATCCTGTCCTTTTTCCCGGAGGCCTGTATACCATACTGTTGTTTAGGAGTCCTTCTTGACTTCTGAATTCATATATATATACTGTATACTTCACCTTCACCTTCATTCACTTCACCTCTGCTTTTCCCGCTTCAGTTGACTCATCCGCTTCCCGTGCAGCGCTGAAGTTTTCTTGCTCCACTCTCGTATCACTAGCGAACCTCTGCTTGACTCTTTCCCATTGTTGTGTCCTGGACTTTCTCTCTACTAATGAATGTTTGTGATATCAGGGATCCATCAGGTATGTCTCGATTTCTTCCCTCATCTTACTCATGTGGATTCTTTTCTTTCTGGACTGATCCTCATTATGCGGCTAAGACTCCAGCGCTTAAGTGCATGCCTGCACTTTTGCTTGCCCTTGCTTTCCACACTTCCACCTCTGTTCTTTTTGACATTCCCATTACTTTTGAGCGGCACTTTAGGGGAGCAACCGAGTTTGCCTTGGCACTCATGAGTTTTCGAGCAGAAACTTGGTACGAGGGGTACTGACAATTGCTCAGCTACTTCGGCACTGCGTGAGGCACTGATGAAGTCGCAGGTGTTTTCATGAAGGTTTACTATGGCCCCCTTCTGCTTCCCCTTTGCTGTTTAGTGCCTCAGGACTCAAGCGGCCATAGCGCTTGTGGTGATATACTTTATATCCTGTCCTTTTTCGCTTCGCTCTCGTAACCCTGTTACACTTAGACAGGTTTCTGCAGCCACACAATCCTAGAGCTCTCGCATTGTTCCACTCCTCCATTCCCCAGCTAATTCCCTCCCTTTTATTTTTCCAGTCTTTTGCATAGGTGCTCTCGAAATTTCACGTTGTTTACTAGTCCGTTGGCCATCTGTTGTTCTCAATTTGTTTCAATTATGCCTTTGCTGCAGGTTACATTCGATGCATTCTGCTTTAAGGATTTAATACTACTCTAGCATTGTGAATCATGTACATATTGCTTATCGATCATATGCATTTCACGAGTTCTGGATAACCCGTTCCCAGAATGGCTTCTGCTCTCATGTACCTGTATATATCCTGTCGTTTGCATATATGTTCTCGATTTCACGTTGTTTACTAGTCCGTTAGCCATATGTTATTCTCAATTTGTTTCAATTATGCCTGTGCTTCAGGTTACATTCAATGCATTCTACCTTATGGATTTATCACTATTCCAGCATTGTGAATCATGCACATCTTGCTTACCGATCATTGGCATTTCATGAGCTCTGGATAACCCGTTCATAACCCGTTCATAACTCTGGATAACCCGCTTCTACTCTCATATACCTCTATATATATATCCTTTCATGGTTCGACCTCCCGCGTCTACAGTGTTCCTACCTGACTCCAGCCCACGTTTTTAATTTTCATCGTTCACGCACTGCTTGCCGGTGGTCTATTACATAACGTTTTATATTTCTTGCATTCGTTTGCATAGCTGTTATCGATTTCAAGTTGTTTACTAGTCCTTTAGATATATGTTATTCTCAATTTGTTGCAATTATGCCTTTGCTTCAGGTTACATTCGATGCATTCTACCTTATGGATTTATCACTATGCTAGCATTGTGCATCACATACATCTTGGTTACCGATCATTTGCATTTCATGAGTTCTAGATAACCGTTCCCAGAACGGCTTCTGCTCTCATATACCTACATATCCTGTCCTCTTTCGCTCCACTCTGGTTATTCTGTTACACTTCAATATGTCTCTGCAGAAGACCATCCACTACGCTCCCGCATTGTTCCACTCCTCCCTTCCCCAGCTAATTCCCTCCCTATTAGTTTTCCCTCGCTCTTTGCCTGCTTCATGGTTCATAACTGACTTTCGACCTCCTCTGTCCCCAGTGTTCCTACCCGACTCCAGTTTACAGATCAATGTCTTCGTTCATGCACTGCTTACTGGTGGTGAATCACACAATGTTTTATATTTCTCGAATTCGTTTGAATAGCTGTTATCGATTTCAAGTTGTTTACTAGTCGTTTAGATATATGTTTTTCTCGATTTGTTGCAATTATGCCTTTGCTTCAGGTTACATTCGATGCATTCTACTTTATGGATTTATCACTATTCTCGCATTGTGCATATAGTATATCTTGGTTACCGATCATATGCATCTAATGAGTTCTGGATCACCCGTTCTAGGAACGGCTTCTGCTCTCATCTACCTATATCCAGTCCTCCGGAGCTTCGCTTGCCTTCCCTCATTCTCTGAGCGATTTCATACTTCCGCTGCTCTGACTCATGCATCTTCCACGAATTGCGTTTTCTGACTCTCAGATCTTCCTTGACTTGTGATTTCCAGACTTCTACTTGACTCTCGACTCCTGTTTATCTCAATCTTCTTAATTTGGCTCGTTAAGTCTCCGTTTCTTCCTGTTGATTTTATTTCTCTACCTATGTGGGTGTTCTGTTTCCGCATCTTCGATGCATGCATCTCAGATATAGGTGTTTTTATTTGATTGTTTTCATCTCACATTTACTTAGGCTTTCATTCAATGATGTTTTTTCTCTATATATGCAGGTGTCCTGTTTCTGTTTATTCAATGCATGCAACTAGGATATAGGTGTTGCTATTACATTGCTTCCAGGTTACATTTACTTATGCTTTAATTCGACCAGATGTTCATTATCTTGTTTTCATTACACACCGTGCATAGCATTTGCATTCAGTGAGTTCTGGATCTCCCGTTCCTCAACGGCTTCTGTCCTCATTTTCCTATATCCTGTCCTCATGCTGCGATGTACTTCTTGTTTTATTACCTGACGTTCGTTCATAAACTGCTGATAAGGCAATGTCTGGCTCATCGGCCTTCGTTTACAAGTGGTTTACTACTTCCTTACGTGCTTTGCTTTACGTTTATCTTGCGATTAGGTTTTTACATGATTAGGCTTTTACTGGATTGTACATTTCTGTATTAGTCTCGGTTTACAATTTGATTTCGATTCATTCAGTTTGTTTCCGATTGTTTCACATACGCGGACTTCGCGGTTTCTTTATATGAGTTGACTCTTCGTGTTCTCAGTACACATTGGTTCACAGATTCTCTACATGAAGTTAGTTATATGTGGTCGATGCTTGATAATACATGCTATTTATGAATTACATGTCATCTCCTTTTCGCATGTATTTTTCATTAAGTTTTCTTTCATTTTATTGCCATTTCATCTACACTTCATATGCATTTAATGAGTTCCGGATCTCCCGTTCGAGGAACGGCTTCTGTCCTCGTATATCCATATCCAGTCCTCTAACGCCTCGTTCTGCTCCCCAGTTCTCTGAACGGCTTCTACTCTCTTTCTTCTCACAGCAGTCCTCTTATCTTTTCGCCCCGTCTCAGTCATTACACCAAGCACTCTTCCTCTCCCACTTCGCTCCACTCCACTTATCATCACGCGTGAATGTAGTCTGTCCCATGGTTCCTACCTGTCTTTCGACTTCATGATTCACTGCCGCTCTTCCTTTCGTAGACTGCTCCGTCCATCGGTCTGCGTTTACACGTTTTTTACTACTTCTTTACATGTTTTGCTTTGCGATTAGTGATTACACGTTGTTGTACATTTCTCTATGGTCTTCGTTTACATGTTGTTCTCGATCTCTTTACATGAGTTATTCAGCGAGTTCTTTACATGCGTTGCTTAACGCTCTCCGTTACACGTTAGTTAACAGTTTCTCTGCATGTTGTTATCTTCTGATCATTTGATGATGTCGGTGCTTTGCCTTACTTTCGATTTACGAGTTACATTTCATCTCCTTCCGCATGTTCCTTTCATTCAGTTTTGCTTTCATTTTATTGCCATTCCATCTGCATTTCATATGCACTTAATGAGTTTCGGATCTTCCTTTCCTTGAACGGCTTCTGCTCTCATCCCTCATATCCAGTCCTCTCACGCTTCGCTCCAACCCAGCCAAGATACCATCCACTCCTCTCCCACTTCGTTTCACTCCACCTATACTCCACGATAGCTACTCGCTCTATTTTTTACTCTTCTTTCCATTGGACCTTCCTACTCGCTCGATGATCCTTCTCTGCTTTCAGTTTCAGATGCTTAATCTGGTGCCATTGTTGTCTCTTGGTGCTTCTTCCATGTTGTATACTACTTCACTGCAGGTTCTACTTCATGTGCAATTCATAATGAGATGCATATGGTTCTGCTCTTGGTTCCTTACTTAGTGGGTTTTGGATCCCCCGTTGGTAGAACGGCTTCTGCTCCCTTTCCTCAAATATGCTGCTGTTTGGGAAACCTTGACTTTGTGGATCTGTAATTTGGTCTTTAACTTACGTACTCAAACTTGTAGCCTGGTATTATGATTAAAGCTGTGAAATAATTCAGGAGCGTCCAGAACTTTGCTTATATGAAGCATAAATCATGTACTTATGCTCTTTTTCATCTTTCTTTGCTCATTCCACAGATTCCTTACCTCCTTTGCGCCCTTGGAGACGGACACCTCTTCAATTTTGTACTGGATTTGGCGTCCGGGCAGTTATCGGATCGCAAGAAGATCTCGTTAGGCACTCAGCCTATAACTCTCCGTACTTTTCGCTCCAAAAATGCCACCCATGTATTTGCGGCATCTGACCGACCGACTGTCATTTACAGTAGCAATCGGAAACTGCTTTACAGCAACGTGAATCTGAAGGAAGTAAACCACATGTGCCCATTCAACTCAGCTTCTTTCCCTGACAGGTGTGTTTATTTATCCCACTTACTCCCGCAAGCCTTTTTAATGGTCTTGTGCCTTACATGTTTTTTCATCATAATGTCCAAATCTCACGTAGGAAGTTGGTGTATCATTCTTGTGATCCACCTCTTAATCAACACAACGTTTGAGCATTTCTCTGTTTCTTCTGTTATCTCGTATCTCTTTCCCAAACTAGAATGTTTGGTTGATTCTTTCTTTGTTCTGATCTTACTTGTGAGCATTGACACGCTATACTATGACAAGAACTGTACCTTCTCCGGAGTGCACTTGGTGTATAGATTACGACGCTTGTAATACACAAGTTGCCCTCTTTTACCTTTCTTAAGCCAAGTTTTGTAGTGAATCAGCTTCAGCTGTTGATGAGGAATTTATGTTACATTGCTAAACCTCGACAAGTTGACTTACTTTGAACGCGGCTTATCCAGCTTGGCGATCGGTAAAGAAGGGGAGCTTACAATTGGTACCATAGATGACATTCAAAAGTTACATATCCGCACCGTGCCTCTCGGCGAGCAGCCTCGGCGCATATGCCATCAGGAATCCTCAAGAACTTTTGGTCTTTGTAGTGCAAAGTATCAAAATTCCTCAAACGGCGAGGATATGGAGTCTCATTATGTACGATTGATCGATGACCAGACCTTTGAGATAGTTGCAACGTATCAGCTTGACACGTACGAGACGGGGTGCTCTATCATTACTTGCTCCTTTGCTGATGACAGCAACGTGTACTTTTGTGTGGGCACCGCCTATGCACTTCCAGAGGAGAACGAGCCTAGCAAGGTGTGGATGTCTCTAATGTAACTATACCTGGATGCGGTATATTTCTTTGTCTATATGATGGAATATATATATCATATGGGCTGACCTCAATTTTCTCGTACTTGATATACACAGGGCCGTATTTTGGTGTTCGTGGTCGAGGATGGGAAATTACAGCTACTAACGGAGAAGGAGACGAAGGGTGCTGTCTATAGTTTGAATGCATTCAATGGAAAGTTGCTAGCGGCAATTAATCAGAAGATTCAACTTTACAAGTGGACTCTACGCGATGATGGCACTCGGGAATTGCAGTCTGAATGTGGTCATCATGGGCACATCTTAGCTCTTTATGTCCAATCACGTGGGGACTTCATAGTCGTTGGTGACCTCATGAAATCAATCTCGCTCCTCATGTACAAGGTACGAAATGAATCCAAGAACTTTTTGCGATCCGTTCGAGTATGGTTCCTGTCGGAAGTGTTTTGCCTCCTTGCCGAGGGACCGGAAATGCCGTCAAGGCGTAGTTACTTAACTTGTTGTTCTGCCTCTCGTTGTTGTTGGCATGCAGCCTGAGGAAGGTGCAATCGAGGAACGGGCTCGTGATTACAATGCTAACTGGATGACAGCTGTTGAGATCCTGGACGATGACACGTATCTTGGGGCAGAGAATAGTTTTAATCTCTTCACTGTCAGGAAAAACAGTGATGCTGCAACGGACGAGGAGAGGGGCAGACTAGAAGTGGTCGGAGAATATCATCTGGGAGAATTTGTGAATAGGTTCCGCCATGGTTCACTTGTGATGCGCTTGCCAGATAGCGAAGCAAGCCAGATTCCAACAGTTATATTTGGAACTGTCAATGGAGTGATAGGAGTGATTGCGTCGCTCCCACAGGAACAGTACACGTTTCTGCTTAAACTCCAGCAAAACCTGGTGAAGGTGATCAAAGGTGTTGGTGGATTGAGTCATGAGCAATGGCGGTCGTTCAATAATGAACGCAAAACAGTAGATGCGAAGAACTTCCTAGATGGAGATCTGATTGAGTCTTTCCTTGATCTCAGTAGAAACCGTATGGAAGAGATTTCTGAAACGCTAGAGGTTACTGTGGAAGAGCTTTGTAAGCGAGTTGAGGAGCTGACTAGGCTGCACTGATTAGAGCATGGTCTGTTGTTGTATCTACGATCTGGGGATAGCTTTTACGACCTAGATTTCCAGATATTTGTACAGTTTTTACATCATGAATCAAATCACCTTCATTACTGACGGAAGTGGACTGAGTATTTGAGAGTTCGTGCGGGTAACCAGTAGCCGTTTGGGTGTGTAGCTACTAGTCCTTAAACTATGTCGTCAGGTGTTGGAACTATTTTGAAACCTACCTGGTATGTGTTCAGATCTCACCCTATCGCAATCAAGGTCTGTTGTGTGAAGGTCTAGTCGAAGTTGTAATTAAAGAACCAGGGAGAAAAGGCCAGAACTGATTTTAAGGATCGACATGATTCTACTGTCGTTGAAACAGTTCGTCGACGTTAGTAGTTGCATTTCAACACCCACGAAGTACATACACACTCCTTAACTCCTCAAAGGAAGGTCTGATTTGTTTGCGATGACTTTATCCATCCGGTCTGACTGCCAAGCTGCAAGTCTGGGTAACAATTGGTGGGTATTCTGGGTGTTGTCGACGGTTCGATATTGTACCTTTGAACTTCTTGAGAAATGCTGGAGATATAATGTGCCCGTCTTATGGCGAATCCTGAGCAGTTCCAGAACAGGGTATCATAGAGCAGACAGTTTCGAGGAACTTAAGTTAATCACAATCGTATCAATCAACACGCTTTTAGTCGATCAGTTCCAATCCAAGCCATGAGCTCGTTTACCACTCCCGAAAAGCTATGAAAATTGGTCCCAACGACGTCCACTTGTACACCAAGGCTATTCGCCCCATGTGCAGTTACAGGGCCATGAGTGGCAATCAGAAAGCTCCTGTTTTTCTTCCTTATCCACTTCTCCGGATCTTCTCTTAAAAATATCAAACTCTTAATGAATCCTTCTATCTCAGCAGTGCTCGTAAAAACAAGCGCGTCTATATTTCTACCCAGCAACTCACTAACACAATTTCCACCCAACCATCGCGTTACATAACTGTTTACACGAACAGGATCCCACTCCAACCTCCTCAAATGTTGCAAAAAGTCAGGAACGACCGGAGGTTCTTCAACACCCAAAACCAGAGGAACAGGGCACAGTATTTTCCTGCCCTTGCCCTGTCCCAAAGCCTCAACTAGAGCTCTTGGCGCAGGTACAGAGGGTGTGAGAATACTGCCTTTCTTTGAGTGTACAATGTCCAGCTCAAACAAATACTCCGCATCTCGTCCCAACGCGGCCACAATGAAAGGATCCTCTGGCAATTTCCGTCCGTCCAGTCCTTCAGCGAATGCTTTTATTCCTGCTCTTGAGGTAAATGCAACACCTCTTGCATCATGAATCTCACTTATGCTCGATGCTACCTCCTCTCTAGTTCGATCAGTCGACTCGGTAATAATAGTCGGACACCATAAAGTCTCAGCACCTTCATTTCGCAGAAGTTCTTCCAAGCGTGGCGCATAGTGAGCAGGAGTGGTGAAGGCCACGCGACAACCAACCAGGCCTCCTCGCCGTCCCCCGTTCTTCCACTTCTCAAGACCCACAGCACAAATTCTCAAATTCGAAGCCCGAGGGTAAGAGCCAGAGAGGGAGATTCTGGTCACCTTAGGATCATTCACTGTACATCGATTCAATTTCAACGCCGAACAATCAGTGACAGAAAGGGATATTTCTGTCCAGGATTTCATTAAACCACCTGATGTCTTTGGAGAGAGAATTGACATTGGAGAGTTACTCAATTCCTCGGTCGAATGGACCCGATAGATTACGAATCGCTTTCATTTCCTGTACAGAATCGTTCCCAGAGTTCACATGCATAGCGCACTGTCCCCTCTGGTCCTGCAATTCAAGGGTTCATCTCCAGACCCGCGAACATATTCGCGGGTCTCGGAGTTCGGAGACCGGAGTCCGGGGTCCCGGGAACACCCGAAATCCGATAGACGAAAGATGTTTCCGGGCTTCTATACTTATATGGAGTGTGCAGCTAAAGAGGAAAGATTTGGTGCATTATGAACTTCTGTGTAGAATCGATGAGGTTGTAACACTTTCACGTTATTTTATTGTGTTTGTAATCTGGAGGGTGAGATTCAAATACCGAGGTATAGATACAAATTCCCTTGGGTATTTCTTGTTCTCTTTAAGGTTGCGTGACTTTCTTTTCAAAATATCTAGTTTAATGAGAATTGATTTACGTAAGTTGACAAAGGGAAACATCTCATTCTAGAACACTTCATATACCAAGATTGGTATATAGAATCAACCATGGTTTGGGAGTGAATTTGTCAATTTTTATGAATAAGGATAAAATATATTACAATGTACACTAGAATTTTAATTTTTTTTAATTATCTCATGTTCTCACTAAGAAATGAACCAAGATAATTATTAAATAAATTATTATTATTTATATTATTTATATAAATTTTACATACCACGTAAAATTTTAACGTGGTGTATATTATAATTTTGAATGATATCTTTTGATTTAATAATTATGTTTAAATAATTATATATATATCATATTAAGATTTATATAGAGAATATAAATAATATATATAAATAAATAATCCATTAATCAAAAGATATCATTGAAAAATATAATATACATCACACCAAAATATATATATATATATATGATACTTTTATGAAGAATTACTACTTATAGTATATGGCCAAATTATTTCATCTATTCATATTTGTACATATCATGGAATGCAAAAGATAGCTATATATTTATATAAAATGCCTTCTTTGCTATCTATATATGGTATATATTTGTTGTATGTACTACTTTGGTTAATAAACAAGAAAGAACTGCTAATGGCACCCAAGTTTTTGCTATTGCACTCCTTCACAAAGCCAAGATGACAGGCCCCTCCCCCGCACCATATGAGACTATGGTATTGGTCTGCAATTTTACCATTTGTTCATGCTTGGACTGACATGGGTGGCAATAGCACAAATCTGGGTAGCAATAACCATTCCCTAAACAACTTGCATAGTTCGCATAACTTATGACTTGCACAACTCTAATATCTTAGGAGTGGCAGGGGCAGATTTCTCATATTGATACTATTGGTGCTTAACCCAATTTGATCTCTTTTGTCTCTCCATTGTGCGGCTTGATGGAGTCTTCCCATCCTTCATGTGTTCTACATGGTCACCTTTCTCCGCAATATTCAATACTTATGATATTTATTCTACTGGTAATAGTATACACATTTTTTTATTGAATATGTATTTGAGTCATAAATAGCAGCAATATAAGTACTTATTGTAATTATATTATTACATATGATAAAATTATCTAACTTATCTACGTACTCCTAAAATTTTACAATTTGTTGGACTATATGATGTCATATGTTGATTGATGTAGATCTAAGCTCATTTGATCTCTTTGTTATAAGATGATCCATACTTTTGCTTATGTTGAACTTCTGGTGATTTATATGCTAATATACTCTTTCTCAATTTATATATCTAGCATGCTAAATTTTTCATTAAGAGAATAGTTATTTACTATGTAACTTAGATTTTAGTATAATTGTTCTAATGTGATGAGTTCCTTATATTGCATTCAGTAATTTGTTACCACTTTATTTAATGAATGGACCTTCTACTATCGATCTATTTGTTAAGCGTCTACTTAATAGAAATTTTATTTTGCTAAAATACTACATTATGAATATCAAAATAGGATGACTCTATTTTCTCTAAAATCATTTGATAGATGATTTGAATATTAAATAAACTACTATGTGTCACCTTTCTATTTATGTATAATATATCCTTTTAATGTATGATTTATCAAGGTATATCTCTAGTTTGTAAATCTTCAAAGAAAAGAGCAGAAAATTCACCAAATTGAGAAACTATAGCATTATATAAGATTTATAATTTTACCTAACTATCAATTTGCCTTTTGTTCTACATTTGCAAACAATAAACACTATGCTTAACAATGAGGAAGCTTTTAACTTTGACTAGTTATATAATATAAGTGATTTGTCCTTTTAACTATCTCTAGAATCGTAGAAAGAAAGTTTATGGACGGTACAAAGATCATTGTAATTTCTTAAATTTTAAACCTTTACATTTATGAAACTCTTATTATAAATTAAAATCCTTATTGCTTCATTTCAGTAACCCAAGTTTATTCAAGAATCAAAACTCTCTTCTTCTTCAATTTCCCTAGAGCATGCGTATGCTAAGTAGTCATTAATTGAGTTGAGTTCATAACATATTTTCCCTCTCTCATTTTTACTATCTAAGTTGGTCATTTATCAATATAAAATGTGTTCTCATGTAATGCTGATAATATAGATATCTTGAAGTTGTATGACAATGCATCTGCTTGGGAAAAAATGACTTTAGAAATGTGAAACTTATAAAGATCAGTTTAGCAAAAAGGATGATCTTCCTTTGTTAGTGTACATAAATATCTCTTACTAGATAGAAATATGGTTAATACAAATCAATTAATCAAATAAGAAGGTGTACTAAAGTTTGTTTTGAAAAATTTATCATGTTGTTATGAAGATGGTGAGGAGAAAAAAATTATGCAAATTAATTTGTAATGAAATGAAATTATGTGATAAAAGAGATAGACAATTGTTAGAAGCTTTTTTCTTTATTATCCAAAAGGTAGATTAGAAAGACAAGGAAATGAGTACAAATATCCAAATTTGTGAAATAAACTAAGAAATAAGCAAGTAAGAGCATAAATTCAACAATAGATTGTCTTATTTCTTCATTTGGTAGACCAATCTTGTAAGAAATGTTTCATGAAAGAGCGTAGAATTTTATTTAATGTTGAATATCACTCTTTAATTCATGAAATGTAAAGAACATTGGATTTATATAAAAAATTCAGCAATCATTAGTCTTCAACCAATTTGAGCCGAGTAATTTTAGTGATAAATCTAATGAAAGTATATTATTTACTTTGTGTTCAAAAAACTATGATGTCAATTTTATGGATAAATTATATCATAATATTTGCAACATTTAAGCTAGTTTGCTCAAATGTTGGAGTGATTGTCTGGTGTTCACAATGTTAGCAATAACAACTCATGGACTACTTAGTGGTAGCTTTCTATTACATTAGGATTCTTGATTACATTGTTAGAGCTACCATTGTACCATTTGGACTCTTTGGCTTCCCGAAGGAGGGATTTATCTCAAAGTGAAGCTCTAGAGAGCTCATTTCTAATGTGTTTAGTCTTTGATCTCTTGGTTATGGTAGACAAAGTTGAAGAGTGTATACTTAGATTCTATATGCTAGAATGGATGTGGCTTTATGAGTGTAATCAATTCTTGTTGGAAAAGTGTATATAGTATGACTTTTGATTTCTGATTTTTGATTACTCAAAACAAGTGAGAGTGGAAGTAGGATGCAATTTTTTTTAGCATGTATTGGTTGTGTCTCCAAGCATAAGTATCAATTGATTGTACCTTTGATCAATGAATTTGGTGCTCAATTTTGTTGGATAATAATCATTTGCAAAAGTGATGTTGGTTTTGTTGGACAATTGATAGTTAGGAAGATCATATGCGAAAGCAATGCCCAATTTTATTGATCAGGGTGTAAAATTGAGGTCTATTTGAGGAGTGGATGTCCAAATGATGTAATTTTGGAATTTATTTGAGAGTGAGAGGTGAATTGGTGATTGGCTTGAAGATTTAGACTAAGACCCAAATTATGGTCAAACTTGAGAACTCTTCCTCTTGAATCAAGATTTGGAGGTCCCTAACTAACAAATTGGAGAAATTGGCTAGATTTAGAGGATGATTTGGCAAAGAAAGTGGTCTAGTGAGGTACTTGGTCTAGTGAGGTACTTGAGTGGAACTCTTATGCAAAGGATACTTTGGTAGTAAAGGAGATAAATTGGATTTTGAGTATGATTGGAGTTGTTCCATCTACCTTGAATGTACCACTGCATAGTTATGATGAGGAGTTACAATATTTATGATAGGTTGATATAGTAGGCTTGGAGTGGAGCCTTTGTACCACTAGTAGACCAATTTGATGATGGTCTTCTGGAGTCTATTATCTTGCCACCTTTGGAGACCACACCTATTAGTTTGGAATATCCAATAGAGTGAGTTTGCCTATTAGACTTGTTTTGTGGGATCAACACTATACTAGTTGTGGTATTGTAGGTAAGCATATGAGGTCAGGGTACTTGCATGTATAGAGGGATGAGATAGCTAGATGAGTCTCTTTATATCATGTGGCACACTTGGGATACCAATATGATGAGTTATTACCAATATCAATAGTTAGGAGTTACCAAAAGACTCTATCATTATATATTTCCGTGTTAGAGAGACGTGGTACCATTCATTTGGTGATTTCTAGATAGCCATATCAAGGACATGCCCATACTAGCCAAAGATAAATTAACAAGATGACCATCCTTGTATGTTTTAGGAGATATTTCAAGTTCATTAAGCAATATCTCCAATATCTTGTGACATCACAGTCAACACACAATTTAGTAAGTAGTATGTTGATCCCAAAAGGATATGGGTTAGAAATGATTGAATATAAAGGAAAATGTCACAGTAGATTCCTTTATTATTTAATAATTCACCTCTTGGGCAAAGAAAACTCCTAGACAAAGACAATGACACCAAGACTTTACCTATTGTCTAGGCAAAGTATGTGCTAATGTCTATGTAGGCTACGGGCAAGTAAATGGTATGGGATATGGAGTGCAAGACTTCTTTTATGGACGAGGTGCTATGGGACTTCCATTGCAGGGTTCTCTCTATGCAAAAAATAGAGAACAAGCAAGAATGCTACAAGTATGTACTATAGTAGGAAAATATTAGGTAGACAATAAATATGAATGCGACATATTGATACACTTAGTTAGAATAATCAAGATTATAGTCAAGGATTAGAAGCCAATTGGCATTGATAGAAGTGGCAGTAGAAGGAGATGGCCAATGTAGAAGAAGGATTGGGAAGGAGGAATATTTATTATTTTTAGGGTTCAACTCTAGATATAAAAGGGAGCTTAGCCACTATAGGTTTTTGGTTGATTGATGGATATTTGTTAGCATTAGTACAAAGAGTTCTCAAGAATTAATTGTTAGCGGCTTAGTAGAGGATAAGGAGTAAGATATGGATAGGAAGAGGAGGACCCAATAATATTAAGGCATTCCTTGTAAGGCAAGGCAAGGAAAAATCCTCCATTGTAAAGTGACTACATGTACCAAAAGGGTTTAAAGCTTAAATACCTTGTCTAATGTGGCTCTTGGCTTGTTGTATGGATGACTGCTAGACTCAATGTATGAATGTGTAACAATATGGAGTTTAATGACGAAGTTAGTCGGGCTTACGAAGTAGAGAATAAGACAAAATAGCCTAGAATATTCTAGAAGCTACCTGCTTAGGGCGCAAGTTAACTAGTTGGGAAGCTTCCTAAGAAGCTTCTTAGATGCTTCTAGAATATTCTAGGCTATTTTGTCTTATTCTCTACTTCGTAAGCCCGACTAACTTCGTCATTAAACTCCATATTGTTACATATTCCCCCGCCGCTAGTTGGTGACGTCCTCGTCGCCAGTGAAGCTTCGAATTCCTTGATGGCCATCTGTGCATTCTGGAGGTGAGAAAGAGGTTCCCATGTAGCATCATGAAGGGGATACCCTTTCCAAAGGACCTTGTACTCCGTATGTTGGTGACGGCCTCGTTGAATATGGCGACGCGCAAGGATACGATCAACTTCGTACTCCTCATGATCATTGATAGGGACAGGAAGAGGGGGAGGTTGGACTCGAGAGGAAAAGGAAGAAGGGTTAGGAACAAAGGGTTTCAACTTGGAAATATGAAAGACAGGATGGATACGCATGTGACAAGGTAAGGCAATACGATAAGCAACAGGAGAGATAATGTGGGTGATATCAAAGGGTCCTATCCAATTAGGAGCAAGTTTACGAACTTGGGTATCAAGTGGGAGAGGGAGGTTACTAGAGGATAGCATGACTTTATCACCAACTTCAAAGGTGAGATCACGACAATGATGGTTTGCATATTGTTTTTGGCGATTCTGAGCAACAAGGAGGTGAGATTTGGCTTGTTGGAGAGATTGGGATATAGTGGTCAAGAATGTAGAAGTATGAGGAACCTGAGAGGGAGGGGGAGCAAGAAGAGAATCTGGAACAAGCGGATCTTGGCCAAAATTGAGAAAGAAGGGAGAAAATCCAGTGCTTGCCTGTTTGGAATTGTTGTAGGCAAATTCTGCAGCTGCAAGACATTCATCCCAGTTGGTATGGTGGACATTGACAAAGGCCAGCAACATATCCTCCAATGTACGATTGGCACGTTCGGTTTGTCCATCAGTTTGAGGATGATAGGCCGTGGACAAAGCAAGCTTGGTGCCGAGTATCTGGAAGAGTGCTTGCCAAAACTTCCCGGTAAATCGAGGATCACGGTCGGAGATGAGTACACGTGGCATCCCATGATGCTTGAAGACATTGTCGAAGTAGATTTGCGCTAAGGTTGGAGCATCCACGGTATCACAGGTTGGTGCCAAGTGGATTTGCTTACTAAGCTTATCCACAAACACCACAATTGCGGTGTGTCCTTGTTTTGTCTTTGGCAAGGATGTGATGAGATCCAAGCTCACATGCTCCCAACGAGCGGATGGAATGGCGAGTGGTTGAAGGAGTCCACTCGGCTTCTGGTTGCTGGCCTTGTTCCGTTGGCAACTCTCACATGATCGGACAAAGTCTCGAACATCTCGTGTCATGTTGGGCCACCACCATTGGCGTTGGAGGGTGCCCAAGGTCTTGTCCACTCCCATGTGACCAGCTATTGGTAAATCATGGGCTTCTTGAAGGCGCACAAGTCAAAGATCACCTTTGGTTGGAACATAGATCTGGTCTGCATGGAATAAAAGGCCTTCCTTGAAGGAGAAAGTGTTGTACTCCTTGTCACGTGCTGTTAGACGACCGTGTACCATTTGGAAGAAGGGATCTTGCTGTAGGGCTAACCAAAACTTGTTATGAATCTTGGGATCAATTGACACTGTCGTAATTGCTGCCGCGATGAGAGGAAGAGACTTCAAATCAGGTCGTCGTGATAGAGCATCAGGGATGACATGGAACCGACCTGGTTTGTACTCAAGTTTGATGTCGAACAGTTGGAGTTGCTCTTCCCATCGATGATGTCGACTCTTCATGTGCTCTAGGTGTAAGGTCTGCAACAATGGCTTGTGATCAGTTCGCATGATCACTTGTTTCCCCAAGAGATAATGCCTCCATACCTTGGTGGCATATACCATTGCAAGTTGTTCCCGATCTCAAGCAGAGTAATTTCTTTCTGCTGTATTTAGTCGGTGAGACACAAAGGCAATCGGATGTAGTCCATCTAGAAATTCTTGTTGCAACACAGCTCCAATTGCAAAGTTAGAAGCATCAAAATCAACCACACAAGGTAGTTGAGGATCATATGGTTGAAGAATAGGTCTTGAAGACACCATATGCTTTAACTTCTGGAATGCTTCTTCATGCTTGGTGGTCCACTGGAAGCTCAAGTTCTTTCCCAAGAGGTCAGTCAATGGTGCAGCCACGTGAGCATAGTAGTGGATGAACCGTCGGTAAAAACTGGCCAGTCCATTGAATGCTCGTACTTCTGTAGCATCCTTCGGGGTAGGCCAATCAGTAATGGCCTTGATCTTCTCTTCTTCCATCTTGATCCCCTCTGATGATATCTTATGACCCAAGAAGGTAACCTCCTTCTTCCAAAAAGCACACTTTGACTTCTTGCAGTAAAATTTCCACTGTCGTAGTCGTCTTAGGACTTCTCGCACATGATTCACATGTTCTGCCTCTGTCCTGCTATAGATTAAGATATCATCTAAGAACACCACCACGGACCGATCCAATAGTCCCTCCAACACTCAATGCATCTGATCCATGAAGACTGCTGGAGCATTAGTGAGTCCGAAAGGTAGAACTCTCCACTCAAAATGTCCATACCTTGTGCGAAAAGTAGTCTTTTGCACATCCTCTCCTTCAATAGGAATTTGCCAATAGCCGCTACGAAGATCCAGCTTGGAAAAGTAGCGTGCTCCACTTAGTTGATCAAGCAGGTCATCGATCTGAGGTAAGGGATATGCATTCTTCACGGTTTGCTTATTGAGCCCACGGTAATCAATACAGAAACGAAGTCCTCCATCCTTCTTTGGAACAAATAGTACTGGTGCTCCCCACGGAGAGGTACTATGTCGTATGAAATCCTTCTCCAACAACTCTGTAAGTGTTGTTCGCAACTCCTCCAACTCCTTTGGTGAGAGCCGATAGATTGGTCTACTCACTGGAGTACTTCCTGGCAATAACTCTATCTTGAAAGGCATACCTCGATCGGAGTGTAATCCCTTGGGCAGATCATCCGGAAACACATCTGCAAACTCCTGAACTATCCGATCAACCATTGCTTGATGCGGCACTAGGCCCTCCTCAGATTGTTCTTGTGCAATCGGCTTGATCCACACCGCGAATACAGATTTATCGTTCTCCAAAGCTTGCTCTATGGCTGCTTCATTCACAAACTTCCCTTCTAGGGACTCATCTCTCTTCCAAGCTTGCTCCATGGTTGCCTTCCTGGCAAACTTCCCATCTTGGGACTCATCTCCCTTCCAGATTCGCTCTATGGCTACCTTCTCGACAAACTTCCCATCTTGGGATTGACTATTCTTAGGTGTCTTACTCAGAGGTGCCAGACAACCTAATCGGAAATTCCTACCTTGGTGTTGTACTTGAATTTGGTGTCGGGTCCAATCAAATTGAACCTTATGACATTCAAGCCAAGGTAGACCTAGAATGATATCATAATGTAGAGGTGCCACTACGAACCTCATACACTCCAAATACTCCTTCCCAATTTTGAAGGTAACAGGATGCAAGGTGCGGAATGCAGAACCCTTTCTACCATCCGCCATCATCAAACTACTTCCAATCACTGGCCTGATAGGAATACCCAATTCCTTTGCCACTTGCATAGACATGCAATTCTCTGAACTTCCAGAATCAACCAAAATTCTACAACCCCGATTAGATATCATACCTTGCAAGTGAAGCAAACTTGCATAGGTCGAGCCTTCAATCCTCGCACAAATCGATCCAGAACTTCACCTTCTTGGATATCTGGAATTTGCATGATGATATTCTGAAATTGTGTGATGTAGCTTCTCACCGAACCAATCTGCCTCAACTCCGCCAATTTATCTCGTGCAGCTCGGGTGGCATTTATAGTCTGAAATCGACCAAGTATTGCATCCTTGAATTCTGCCCATGTCAAAATTGGTGTGACAATTTGTCGTTCAGCTCTTTCTACTCGGAATCGCCACCAAAGTTTTGCCACGCCATCCAACTGGCTAGAAGCCAAGAGAATTTGTTTCCGCTCGTCTTGAAGATTGGTGGCTTCAAAGTAACGTTCACAGTCAAACACAAAATTCTCCACTGTGCCTGGAACATTCTTGCCTTCAAACACCTTGGGTTTCGGAAATCGAATGCGATCTTCTCCATCTCAAACTGGCGCTCTGTCTATCTATTCTTGTCGTTGCTGGTCTCGTTCATCCAACAATCGAGTAAGATGCTCGATTTGTTGTTGCATTGCAAGGATAACATCCGGTATTGCGGCCATTGCTACTACTCTAATCCACTACCCTCAATTTATCTAGTTGATTAACATATAGATACAACACGTCCACCGTTCTCCATAAGTCACAACTGGAAGTATCAAGGGTTCCTCTGACACGGTGATCATATGTAGAAAATCCTGCCCAAAGCGTGAGGTGATGAAATGTGTGAAATGATGCTTTGGTAATATCTGGACATGAAAGTCCCAATGGTTTGGCGGAAGTGGATTTGGTGGTCCATAAATTCCATCCATCCCATTCCTGCTCTGATACCAATGTAAAAGACCGAAACCAAGGAGAGAAATAGGAGAATGGAAATTCACATTGGGACACTTGAATGAGGGAAAACTCCGAATGTCTAGCATGAGCTTCGGCCTTGGTATTTATAGGTAGCATACAAGACCCTTGAAGCTTCTCAAGGAGTTTCCTTGAGCCGCTTTCTTGGAGTGCAAGCCAAGTTAACTAGGAAGTTTCTCAAGAAGCTTCCTTCTAGAAGCCGCCTACTTGGCGTGCAAGCTAAGCTAGTTAGAAGCTTCTAGAAGGAAACTTCTAGAAGCTTCTAGAAGTTCATCCACTACTATGCTCACGTGGCTGCACCATTGACTGACCTCTTGGGAAAGAACTTGAGCTTCCAGTGGACCACCAAGCATGAAGAAGCATTCCAGAAGTTAAAGCATATGGTGTCTTCAAGACCTATTCTTCAACCATATGATCCTCAACTACCTTGTGTGGTTGATTTTGATGCTTCTAACTTTGCAATTGGAGCTGTGTTGCAACAAGAATTTCTAGATGGACTACATCCGATTGCCTTTGTGTCTCGCCGACTAAATACAGCAGAAAGAAATTACTCTGCTCGAGATCGGGAACAACTTGCAATGGTATATGCCACCAAGGTATGGAGGCATTATCTCTTGGGGAAACAAGTGATCATGCGAACTGATCACAAGCCATTGTTGCAGACCTTACACCTAGAGCACATGAAGAGTCGACATCATCGATGGGAAGAGCAACTCCAACTGTTCGTAGCAACACCTCTTGTAGCAGTACGTCCACTTGTAGTAGCACTATCTCTAGCTTGTGCACCTCCACTAGCTCCACCAACACTACTCGAGCTAGAACTCGTAGGTACAGCCGATCTACTCCTGGCCACCAAACCTGAAGTGATAGAGACATAGTTTGGAGACCAATACTGTCTCCATAACTCAATCTCCTCCAAATGAGCTCTCTTAAACTTATGGTAGTCATCCATTGGCAGACCCTCCAGATGTTGAAACAACCCCTTCCATGCCATGAAGGGCGTAAACAAAGTCGGGTTCCACATTTGTTGCAGATCACACCAACTACCAAACTCCTAGATGAAGTCATCCAACTCAATGGTACCTATTGTACCAGAGTAACGCCTAGGGCCTTTGGAGGCCCCATAAATCTTGTCCATGTCCCACAACAATGTTGCAGACACACCAAGTGCACTCTCAACTGAATCGACTCCTTTGTCAAACTCCAACTCAAAGTCAATCTCCTCCCTCATTGGGACCTGAGATACAAGTTGATACCGAGTGCCACTCTGAGTAAACCCACTGCATACGGCAAGGCTAACTCCTCTAGAATCCCAACAAACTCCGTAGTGAAAAAGTAACCGTAATTGTAACCGCAAACCGCAACCACAAACTGCAACCGCAAGTTGCAATTGCAAGTACCCCACCTAGTGCTAATACCACCAAATGCCAACACCAACTAAGCACCACCAAGTGCCAATACTCACAAAACACTACCCACTAATATAACTCTAACTAAGATAACTACACTAGGGGAAATGGTAACTTGTAACATGTCATCACAACATGCACTATCATAGTCTGCAGGTCA
This sequence comes from Lunularia cruciata, assembly GCA_948567375.1. Classification (NCBI taxonomy): domain Eukaryota; kingdom Viridiplantae; phylum Streptophyta; class Marchantiopsida; order Lunulariales; family Lunulariaceae; genus Lunularia; species Lunularia cruciata. Next base: position 14,922,889 of record OX419760.1, read on the forward strand.
TCACTTCTTATCTCACCAAAGAGAAACAAAGATAGTCTGACTAGTCATCACTCTTGCCTCACTACCGAGAGCACACCAGAGCACCAATGCTCAAAAGTCAAGGCACCTCACACAAATGTGGTGCACAAATAGGAAATCGAGAATGGAAGGGTCCAATCACAAGAAATCTAAATAAAAACACTCCATCTCATAAAATAAAACGGGACTGACTCAGCCACCATTTGGCATTTAACGTAAGAGATGTTAGTATCTAAGTCCTAAGCTATTAGGATCACCAAGAATGGAATCAAACTGCCTCTCCTAGCCAAAGTTACAAATGTATAGATAATAGTGGCACAATCACTAGGACAACAAGTGAGGGTAGACTAGTTGGCTAGGGCACTAGCATAGGAACAAGAGATCTAGGGGTTAAACCATGTTGCGCACAATCTAGCAATATGGGCAGATTTTTCCAACCAATGACCAAGATCTACTCTAAACTAGCTAGCCTCACGCCAACAAATTGGCTTGTTGGCCCTTCTAGGCCTTTGTCGCCTCTCATAGCCCACAGCCCTAAGCCTCTAAGCCTTGTAAACTGGCAGAACTCCTCCAAATCTGACGTAATTCCAGCAAAATCTAATGTAAACCCTAAATTTGGTTGATCGCCAAATCCTCCGCTAACTCTTCACTTGAGCCAAATTGAAAACACGAATTTCTCCAAATCACAAATTCACAAGAATAGCTTCCCAACTCCACTTTCAATTTTTCTTTTTGAGCCCAACTCGCAACAAATTGGTCTTGCTTTCACTCCTTGAGCTCAAAATCACAACCATTGCTCAAAAATTGTTTCTTCTTTGCTCAAAAATTGTCCAGCGCTTCCGCACATTATTTTGCCTTACTGCTAAATCTGCATCAAGCAACGAGCTTCTGCACACCAATGAAAAATTGAATTTCAATCGAGCTACCAACAATCCACCGAGCTTGGAGATACCACCAACACTCAAAGTTTGTGCACCCAACTTCCCTTTGCCTTCACTTTTCTGATGTAATCAGATTGTTTATAACTCTCGAATCCACTTAACTCAAATAAGTACTTGATCTGTCACTCTATAAACTATCAACAATTGGGCACTGATTAAAGTCAAGCCATACACACTCTAGCTAAGAGAATCCAAGTGACGCTCGCTGGCCTTTGTCCACCATTGCCAAGAACTCAAAGGCTCAACATCAAAGAAGTGAGCTCTCTGGAGCTGCACTTCGAAAGTATACCCTTGGACTTGAGCTAGGTCTGAAACCCTAACGCTCTCATTGATGGGACACTCAACGGTACAAATAGTGCAAAGTGACGGTGGGCTCTACCGTGAAGTCAATACACCGAACACAAAATCTGACCGCCAAAAAGTAGTCTCTAACTACTATCAATGCAACTCCAATGTTTGAGCCATCTAGACGCAACACTCCAAATAGCGTGATAGCTCTAGAAGCTCAAGGTGAGGAGTGATACCTAAAGGGGACCATGCCCTGCACTTTGACACCTTGACTCTCAAGCCTACTAGATGTAGCTCGGTAGTCAAGTGGTCAAAGGCCGGCCTAATCTGATCTACAAGGCCCACGATATGTGTATCATTTGCCAAGGAGTGAAATACACAAGGAGAACTCTAAAGTGAACCTAAATGATTTTCTATACATGTACCAATAGTTGATTTCAAGACGATGATTCCACTTTGACATGTACCAAATACTAATTGAAGAGAAATACACAACCTTGCACGACCAAAATAGTAGATATGATAGCTCTAAAGTGAACTATGGTAAATAAAGGTCACTCTAAAGGATTTCTTGGACTTATACTAACAATTGATTCCAAGACGGTAACTCACTCCCATGAACAACTCGGCATGGAGTATAGGGGAGTAAGAGAGCCGTAAAATGACAGCTCGAAATTAATAATATATCACTATATCAAGGACGCCACTAAAAGAAGGTGTCACTATAGCGAGAGTTAAAGGGGTAGTACATGACAATTGTCCATATAAAGCTATCACTATATCAAGGATGTCACTAAAAACAGCGTCACTATAGCGAGAGTTAACTCTGTAGTATACATCATGTTTACAGAGAAGAGAATGGAACCAAGGAAAAGTTGACAGGTCGAATCCTCCAAGATCTCATGACCATGATGTATATGATCGAGAGGGCAGTCGATGTTTGGGGAGTTCGGTTTAATCCAAGCTGCGATGCACGCCAATGCACTTTGTGTTAGGAGAGGGTGCACGATTTGTCCAGTCTAATATTTGAATTGCACTGTTGCAAAGGAGGATATTGCAAAGGCAACTGTAGTGCGTCGGGGAGCACATTTACCCTTCGATTTGGGGCCAAAGTAGTGTTGTTGAAGCAACCCCTGTGGAGTTTAAGGTGAATGTGCTGTCACGGAGGCTGATAATTCAGAGAAGCGGGAATAGGGTGGAGGTTTTCGGCATTCTCTTTTGAATTCAAAATTCTTCCGTCCCGCTGGTTGACTGGTAGCACTCCGAAATCATATACAAAGGCGTGAGAAGTGAGAGAGGCTACGTCAGGAGACCTCCTATCTATCTAACAGGCAGTTCTTGGTGAACTGCTGATTCTGCATTCCAGCTGAACAACTTTCCGATTGGAAACTTTACGATCAATTGAAGCGGGAGTAGAAGAGGTGGTGAAATGGGAAGGAATTCGTTGTTCTCAGGGTTACCTCCTCCGGCTCCTGTTTACAGTGCGTCTGCTGCTCCTTCTTCAGTTCCTACCGGGCCAGAGCCTGTAGCTCCTAGGCCATCGATTTTGACGTCCGCTGCCCCGAATAAGCGAGCAGCAGAAAGAGCCGGCAATGAAGGTAAATGAAGAGAAGGTTACGGAAGCTCGTGATCTGTTCTCACATCGGTCTGAAAATCAGATTTTTCGTAAGCTAGGGCTTCGAGGTTCAGTTTCAGTTAGTTCATAAAACGCCTTCCGGGTAAAACTTCTGTAACAATGAAACTGCTACTCAAGCTAGGTTGTATGAAATGCAGGGGGAAAGCGGGTGCGGTTTCAGAGCAATGAAGTAGATGCAAGCGAAGAGCAGGTTTTAGGAGCGATTAGCAAACTCGCATCCCATATAGGCAATCCGTCCAAGTTCTCCAAGGCCTCAAAACTTGCAATCCAGCTACTGCAATCTGGAATCACGTCCACGGGAGTTGCTGATGCTTTCTATGAAATGCTGAAGGCGGCCATGTTACCACCATCGCGAGCCGTTGATGTGAAGCTTTGGGCTGATTATCAGACTTTGTTCAAGGAGGTGGTGGAAAAATTAGAGGTATATGTGAAACCCCACTATAGGTCCTGCGAGCAATTTTGACCGTTGAATCTTCGTTCTTTTCTTTACAGACATATTACAGTGGCTTGCATCCGGTTCAATACTTGAACTGGACTAGCTAGGCTCCATATAGCAAGGTGTCATGACATAGTATTTCTGGTTCATGATTTCCAAAGCCTCTTTGGACGTTGTCTTCATAGAGCCTACATATCAAGAGTTTAATGAGATCTCATACCACTTAACCTATTCACATGTTCTGCAGAATTTTGATCCCACTCATCGACCTCAAATCGAAGTGTGGGAATTGTGGGCCAACCTAGCCAACGAGTTTCGTACAGATGACACTTATGTGGTACGTAGAGCTAGTACCTACTGTATGGTGTGGTCAACAGTATCTGTTAGAGTCGTCATGTACTGGGGACTGATCTTCTTAAACAGGCGGAACCAGCAACAGTAGGTGTGACTGATGACCGCTTGACAGCAACTTACGTGTGTGTCACAACACTTCAACTCTTTGCTATCACGCTGTCAATATAAGCATAACGTCATTGTGCAACGACAGACATGTATAGACTTAAGTATTGAGTGGTGCGCATTTTTTGGCGTCACTTTTTTGTTCCTACAACAGGCACAATTTGAAATGATTCGGAGATTTCCTAATTTGCAGTTGATGTAGTCTCTTGACAGTGACATCTGGACCAGGTCCTTCTGTGTCAAGTGTTTTGCACCTGTTTACTTCTCAACCTACAGCAACAAGGATTGCGCGATATAAGTGTCTCCCTGCTCTCCAGTTCTACAACAGAAACTCAGTACTAGGGGTACACTGGTGCTGGTATCCAGCACTATAAGGGTCGTCTATAAAGTCGTCGTTTTTCCGCGCAAAATTTACATGAAAGTCTTGCTCCTTCTGTTAGTTTGTCTTTTGCTACGAGCGCACGCTGTTATTAGTCATGTAATGACATCGCAGTCCTCATTCACTTCGTTAGCTTGTATTTCGCTCATCGATTTCATGCATGCAGATTGAGACAAGAGTCAGCATATGCCTCCTGATTATTTATTCGCTGTTCTCCATGCAAATGTCCAGTGTCTGGTTCTAGTTCACTTGAGGTTACCATTCGTCTCTCTTCTTAGTTCAAATCTACAGTTTTGGTTTTGGGCTCATTTGCGGTGAACCTACCGCGGTTAGTTGGTAACTGGGAATTGTTCTTGCCAAAAAGCCAAATTATCTTACGTATTTTGCCTTCAGTCAATTCTGTCGTACCCTCTTATGTCGTATCATAAGTGTAGAGAAAATTTCCTTACTTCAACTCATCGACCCGTTCATTTCTCAAGTCCGAATTTTTGCATGGGTGCAGTTTTCCAAAGCTGCATCGCGAGTCCGGAATTCAATCGATTCTCTACCAGAGGCCGCGGAAGAAGATGAGTTGGTAGTTAAAGAGCTCGAAGGAGGTTCGGCTGAACAAGTTGGACGTGAATGGTCAAGTGACAAAGGTTCCAATGTTCTGCAATCAAGTGGAGACTCCAGTAGAGTAGAGATTGAATCTACTGAGCCTGCTGTGGAAAGTGACCCGTTTGGCTTGAATTCTTTGTTGCCGAAGGCGTCCAAAAAGGAGGAAAGAGCGCGCAGGAAACGAGATGTTCAAGCGGCTAACAAGAAGGCTCACATGGATGCTGCAAGGTTGTTGCGAGAACACCGAGAGGGTTTACTAGTATGTTTAAAACATGCTGCAGAACATTACAAATTGCAGTGGTAAGCACTTTGACCTCAACATTTGGTATGATAACACTCTGACTAAGCCTTTAAATCTGTTCCATTTCAGGTTCAAACTGATTCTTCGACACTAGCTAATTTTTGTGGAACTGATGGTGCTTTCAAATAGTTTTTGGATTCATAAATTGCTGTGAGTATTCTCACCATGTAGATAGCAATGGGTTTTGTCCAAATGCACCAATAATTACTCTGGGGTCTCAAGTGCCTTTCTCCGAATTATATATTTCGCTGCCTTTACTGTGATGCAGGGCTCAAACGATCATTGACATACTCGTCAAACACGCCCACGATAACATGAATAAATTTACTGCTCCTCAAAAAGAAGCAATTGAACAACTATGGAATTCCATTAGAGAACAGCACCTACGTCGAAAGCAAGGAAAATCCACGACCGGGAAATTGGATGTAACACCCTTCGAGCGACTTCAAAGTCAGTATGCAAATGAGCGTATAAGTATCCGTAGGGCTGTTGGTTCCACTGGTGAACGGTCTGCAGAGCAATGGCTCGGTTAAACCATTCGGTAAGAACTATCCGTTGTACCACCTAGAACGGTGTAAACAGTTTTATACCAAAATTTAGTGTTGGAAATCTCCCGTCAGGTTGAGACCTGATTTCTTATTGCGGGTCTCAGATCTGATCGCATTATGGTGCAAAGCTCTACTTTTGTGGACTGGATACACGTCACCGAGAAGTACCTTAACGGTTTCCTTCTAATACCCAAGTCACTGCATTTGTCGTCCGGCAATGGAGATGTCAGTTACGTGATAGTCTATTCATTAGATGCCAAGTTAGGTGAATGAAGAGATTTACTTCTCCAGATACACGACTGTTACTTTAGGATGTCATGGCCTGGGATGTATTTTTGGTTCGTTTGTTGCTTTCTACGGTCATTGACCAGAAGCATTTGTTGTCGGGTGAGCCTCCTATTTGACTCCACTAGCAGTCCCTGACTTTGAGGAGCATCTATGTTGCAGGTTCCTCCATGATGAAATGGAGGTTGGTAGCCTCGACGTCTCTACCAGGGAAAGAGGCTTGACATGAGCTTGTGGAAACGGATGTTCATGTTTACTTGGCTTTCAATCTAAGGTCATCGTGAAGACGTCCGGCTTTTTCTTCTAATATAACAGCTGGCAAATAGGAAAGTTGACTTCAATGGGACTTATTCACGCGACGAGCAACCTACACTAGACTTTCTGCGTGAAGAACTTCAGAGAGAAATGCAATCATAGGAAAATTTATTATCTGAATAGCAAATGAGTGTCTTTCTGGCTGGCTATTCATCGCAACTCTTGCTGATGAGTTTCTATTGGTGTATGCCCAGGACCTACAGACTGCGCTGCAGTTTACAGCTTTAGCAACGAGCGCATCTAGTCCCTCTCTCTGGTTCTGCAGATCTTTCAAAGAAGTTGGCGTCTGTACAAGATATGACATCTTCTTTCTTCTGGACATTTGGACGCAATGCCGTGCGAAGTATGGGATGCCCATGCAGATCCAGAGATGGACAATATCCTTGAAAATTTACTATGAGCTCTCCAAGGAAACAAGGACAGAATAGCACCCTGTTATTCCTAGTTCTTTCAAGTTTGAAACTTCAAGCTTAATGGGATCTTACTATAGAGAAAATCTTTAGCCCTTCTGATTACAGTGGCTTGTTGCATTCCTCTCCGGTAACTGATTCATGGTATCATGACGTTTACTTATTACCACTAATCACCTGAATGTATGTTACGATCCACTCACTGAATGCTTCACGATTGTTCCCAGAATTTGGTCCGCATCCCACCATTCAGTTTAGTATCAAGTATCAATCGTCCACTATGTACGATTGTGGAAGTTAAGCCTTCAACCTAGTACCGAGTATTATGTACTTGAAGGAAGACAGGCTGTAAGTAAGGGACTTCCGTTGCATTTGACAGCTCATCAGGGCACTGAGTATCTTTGGACTCTGTTGCTGAAGTAGACAAATCTGTGGTGTTGTCAAGCAGAAAAGCGTCGAGGTTCCGGCATGGTTGTATTTGGTTCAATAAGGATACCATCTGGCGATACTTCTGGTAAGAACACTCCCTTTATTACAGACTTTTTACGTCACTCTGTGGATAAATCTTCCATCCACTCCTTCGCGGGACATATTTATACAGATTGCCTAGGGCGATTATTACAGATGCATTTTGACTGATTGAACCGTCATCCAAGCGAAGGGATCGTAGTATTCTAAACGTAGAAGCCGATGGTGAGGTCCTCATTGATACGTAAATGTTGCTGCCATTCCTTGCACAAGCATAATCTGACCCGACACATAGGACTTTGTATGAGTACTTCAATGAGTACATATGTACTCATTACTTCTCTCAAGTGCTCATTATAAGGTTTTCAATTCCTGAAAATTCTGAACCACTCCGGTAGCATGGTGATCAGCTATAAATATTTTATGGACGTCCCGTCCAAATTTGAAAGAGAAAAACCAAAGTATTGTTAACCCAAGAAGACAATTTTCCCGAGAGCTCAATTTATTTAATTATGCTGGAATGATCAGAGCAGATACAAGCGGAAAGAAGTTTGCTAAGAGATTTGTTGGGCGAGGAGGTCAACCTTCGTGGAAGAATTATGCATGATAAGTTAAATCCATTATGTTTTCTATTTTATCACACGGATGTTTAATTTGTAGAACTTGCTCACGTTGGTTCTTCTGTTTCGACAAGTGTGTGAATTCTAATAACGAAGTGCAAATAATAGAATCACACTTCATAGAATGGAGAAAGGTCCTGAGGAGGTACTGATGTTTAGTGTAATAGAAGATCCTCTACAAGAGTCCAGTATTCAAGCTTCCACCATTTCAAGAGGAGAGGAGAAAAGGGAAGTCAAATGCTCAAATCCAGAAAATGGATTTGTTAAGGAGCTTGAGATTTTGCCTCCACTTCTAGATGAGAACAATGAGTCAAAGACAAAGTAGATAAAGAATTTCTTGAGAAGTTTAAATTTATTCTTTTAAGTGAAAATAATTAATTGATAGTGAGTTAAAAAGTGTGTATAAGATGGAACAAAAGACTAACAATCATTATCAACACAAAGGTCCATTTTGGTGTTGCCACCTTCTTAGTTAGACAATGTAAGTCATGCGAAATTGCATCGTGAATTCATGGGATATATGCATCGTGGTAAACTACTCACATTGGGACAAAACAGTGTGTCAAAAGAGAGAAGTTGACGACAAAGACAGACAAAAAAAAAGGATCCTTCAAAGCTTTTATAGAACGGCTAAATAATCCCGTAGAGGCTTGATTGAATTCTCTTTTCAACATGGTATTATTAGGAGGTCCTTTGCTGCAAATAAAGAACTCACCACCAAAATATAATAGAAAGCACATCTATTTTAATGTACGTCAAAAGAAGAGCCATGATAATAAGTATTAAAACTTTTTAAGTGTGACAGTAAATTTATGATTAAATTTCACTGTACTTGAAAAGCTCATGTTATTTTAAGCAATGTGCTATAAGATGACTCAGCTGTTGAGGTGACGTGAAAATATTATCTTAGAGTTATTGGTGATACTAGTCTTATGTCCCAACACAAACATGCGAAGCACAAGGAATAATGGTGTACTTTTATTATGAGTCATTTCTTCTCTAGAAATTTGTAACTATAAAAGCTGATCTCTATCAAGGAGTAGCACGAGGAATGCTATCATTCTAAATTAGTTTGATTTAACTAAAATATATAGAAATATTTAAATGACTTGTTGATCTTTTCCTAGAATAGCAAACTTTCTAGTTTTCAGTTTTCTAGCTCTAAGTGATACGCTAATGTTGTCCTCTCTCTTTCACACCGGACGAACGAAAAATTTTCTTAACACTTTTCCACACAATCATAAAAAAATAATTTAAAAGAAAATATCATAAAATGATTGAGTTTAACAATGTAAGTTACTAAGAATGATATATGATTCACATTTTCATAATAAGCACTTTATGTTGGCATGCAAAATGAGATTCCAAGAGTGTCTTGACTTGGCTGATCATTAGGAGTAGTACACTAAATTCTTTGGTGCAATAAACATCTTGCAACCACTTGGAGTATCCACCATAAATTGATGTGGAGACAAAAAAATATGAAAATGAGTATTGAAGTTGTAAACAAATAGTATGGTGAGACAGTTAGTCTGTTCACTATCACGGGACCGCCGGTTTCGGAATGCTCGGCGCGATGTTGATGTTGGGAGCCGTGGTTAGTCTAACAACTACGCAAAGGGTAAAATCTTTTAGAAAAGACATAAACAATAAATGTTGCGTTTGAACGCAGTACAAAGTACATAGTTCTATCGGACCAATTTTGACTGGTCACAAGGAAAGATTTAGTCCGCAATCTCGTTAAGTTGTACATTCGTAGCGTAACATCTGGGCCCACCAAACCTGCCTTCAAGCCCTCCTGTGGTGGCAGCGAAACCTTCCCTCTATCGTCAAGTGTGTGTGACCCCGTCAAGCTTGGTCTCCTTTGACCCCAGAGATGCAAATCTCCCGTTACCTCCAGGACTTAGTCAATCATTGCAGATGTACCTTTTGTCCTCGATGCAAATCTCCCGTTCTCTTCAGGACTTCGACCGTTGTCTTTTGACAGTACATTTAAACCTTGAGGAAACTGCACCAAGTTCTCGGCTTGTCCAATCTAGTGGACGCCCCTGTATGAAGTGTCGTTCAGTTCCATTTCTCCTAGTGTTATTCGTAATCTTCCACATCATTGTTTATCCCTTCATAAGGATGGGCCCCGCCTCTTCGGCCTCGTTGCGCACCATCCTCAAAGGGCACACCATTGGCAATAAGGTATCTCTTCAAGATGTAAGTACGTGTGTAACAATCAAGAACACATTTTTAAGATGGTGAAGAAAGTGATGGAAATATTCTGTGTCTATGATTACGAAGGAATATCTTTTCTTGGGATCTCCGTTGTGAACAGACTGTGGACTTATGTTTTATTTTCTCTCACATCTATTTTACTTCGCCTTCCCCAATTTCGTTGACAAGCGCTTGATACAAACGCTACTCCTACACAACTCAGATAGTCAGATCTAGATACAAATGGATAGCATGTGTGCTTCTGCTCAGCTACAGCTACAGCAACAGTTCTGGGCCCAAATCTTCTGCAGTATATCGGAGACAGTTGCAGTGATCACGGTAGTATAAGTTGGGCTTCAGAAGGCCCCAATCTTTCACTTCCTAGTGCTATTCGCTTACAAGTTTCCCGCATCTGAAAGCGTTATGTCCGTTAATTCTGTTGGGAACGAATTTTGTGTTAATTACTGTCCATCCCGTCTCCACGCCGGCTCATTTGCAGGTTGCTAGTCTGATCTTCATGACATGGTGTGAGTGCACGCAACGAGACTAATCTCAGGTGCTCTTGAAAGAAATTGAGAATCTTATCACTAAGAAATGAAATCTTGGCCATTAAGTTAGTGTATTGATTCAACTGATGGCATTTATACCGAAGCCATACTGGATGATTTGAAGACTAGCTTCTTACGGCCAACTAGCAATCCCCTCTTGTTAAGCTTCATGGATACAACTGGTGCAGTCTTGCCCATTTGTGACCCCAAGGTGAGATGACTTCCCTTCTCAATCCTCCAATCTTGGTTGCAGAGGCAGTGGCCGTAGTCATTCTATGTAATCTTGTCATCTTCACTCCAACAATAAAAGAAGAGAAAACTCCATTTGAGGTGGTTAGCCCCATTTTACCTATTTTGTCTCACCCTTTACGACTTGATGGGTCTTCCCATCCTTCGTGTTTTCTACGCGGCCGCCCTTTTCTCTTATTGGATGTGATTCAGGAATGGTCAACGACTATACAAGCCAAACTGCCAGACCTCGTGGTGGATTTGTAAGAAAGTACAAGCAAATCCAGTCACCGATGTCGATGTCCAGGCTAAATTAGGACTTTGAACCCACGTTCAAAGTCCTAATTCTTCATTCTTTGTCCCAATTCTTCCTTCTTTGTAATTCTTCATTATTTAATTCTTTGTCTCTCCCTTGTACGGCTTGATGGGGTCTTCCCATCCTGCGTGTTTTCTACGCGGTCGCCCTTTTTCTCTATCATTCATTCTTCGGGAGATAAAGAAGTACACATTGTTGGCAAATCTTCGGAAACGGAGGCTCAGCCACAAGTGCTGGACACGCGGAGGCTCTCAAGGACTCAAAGAGAAGTCTTTCCTCTCAAGTCTGTTGAGGGGAATTGAGGCCGGCTAAGCTTCATGTCGTTGTCGTAACATCGAAATCCACAAATGAGAGGCACAGAACCACTCGTAATTTACTGTTCAAATGTAGTGCTACAGGGAAATTGCTCATCAAGCTGTCCTTATGCACTTCTATACCTGAATTTAGTAAAGGCGACCGCGTTGGATAATAAGAAGGATGGAACTTTAGTCGTCCGGTCAAATGTACGGAAGTTCGTATTGAAGACGAACTATCGCAGCCTTTTGATGTCCCAGGCTTGAATCGTTGTAATGCCAATCCAGCAGTAGCCGGCCATGCCTCAAAGACAAGTCGGCAAAGTAGATGGTCAGACGATCATCTTCTAGTCTTCCATGTGTATATAGAATGCATGTTAATCTGTTCGAGCACCATCTCTCTCACCTCATCTCCTCATTCGTCTCTGAGCTCGGCCACCTCCTCAATCTCCTCCCGGAGTTCAGCTCAGAGTTTTGTAGTTCTTTTACCCACCTTCGCAGGTGCTATCTCCAACCAGCTTTCTGATCGTCTTATCTATCTTCCACATTCTTACACTCTTTGTGTCAGTAACCTAAGCTTAATCTACCAATTACACTTTGTTCGATTGTTGTCTATATCTTTCAAATTCACCAATTTGGAGTGAACCCAGTCGAGTAGTTTTAGCAGCTCACTATCCAGTTTTACGTGCAGATTTAGATATAGGTATTTTGTATAGGTGGGAGCTTAGCCTCAGCAGTGGCTCTATTCTCTCATTTGGAAACTGTTTGCACCGCCATCATATATATACTACGTCTTTCAATTCGATTAGAACAATCTTGGCTTACTGTCTAGTGTTAAAAGCGTCTTCAAGTCTGTAGTTTTGTTCTCCTTTAGAGTTCGCTTCAAGTAATCCCGCGAATGGCTGGGTCCCTCGTGGTCTCAACTTGGCTCACCTCGCGCTCAGTGGAAGGCCAATCCTATCCATTGCTCGTGAGGTCTTCCGATGCCGTCCCGCAAGCTCATGGAATGTCGGCCTCCACGATCTGGTCTTCCGATCACAAGCTGAAGATACGGGGCCGGAGTACTTCGCCTTTGAGGTCTGTTTTAGTGAACTGCAGAGTGACCCATGCACTACTTGATAATGCGGAAAGTTATCCAAGTCTCTACGGCTTATTGGGGCTTGATCATGACGTAGCGCTTCCAGATATTAAAACCGCCTACCGGCAAATGGCTCGGCAATATCATCCAGACGTGTGCCCCAAGGAGAAGGTTGAAGAGTGTACTCGCAAATTTTTGGAAGTCCAGGATGCATATGACACACTCTCTGATCCGGAGAGGCGAGCAGAGTACGACTTTGAGCTTTCATGCGGTCGCTCTGGTGGGAGTCCTGGATGGAGATTTCAAGATCATAGACAGAGCAGGAATTCAACAGATTCATGGAAGTCGAAGTGGGAGCAGCAGCTCGAGATCCTCGTAAAGAGAAATGAAACGGATCAACTTTCCCAGTCCTGGGGTGCACGGATGCGGAGGACATACAGTCAGAAATGAAGTTCTTCCATGACTTCCCCTTTTAGCTTCACTTGATCTTCTCCTGGAGGTGATCACGGATTGTAATTATGATGGAGCTGATTCATGGGTGCAATTCTCCCTATTGTAACTTCAACCCCGACGAACCCATTCTTTGGCTGCGTCATCCAAGCAGCTTCTTGCAGCGGATCATTACATCCACTTCAAGACTCGTTTTGCTACACTTTTCCATCTTTTGGCTGCACCCTGCTGCTTCTCAATCGGATTGTATATACTCCACCACCGAGTTCAATTGCCAGCATCCGAGATGTTTTCTCTCATCCAATTTTGGGTCAGGCTCAGAGACTTTATTCAAGTTAGTTCATTCTCTCGAGTCTCACTAAGAGGCTTTCTTTGGGCACGATCTTTTTCGCTCCCATCAGCTTTTAAGCTCCAACAAACTCCACTCCATCTCAGATCTTCGGGTTTCTCCACCGAAGATACTGCCAATCTCCATATTTTCGATTTCTGACGTGACGAGTAGTAGAGTAGTTTAGTTGTGAGATACTCTTATCTACAACAGGTCATCCTACAGGATGATAATTAGTGCAGAATTAGGATAAGTTCGCAGTTAAATATATCAGTAGATATAACATCTATAATCCCAGCCGTGTGGTTCTGATGGACTTGAACTATATCTGTAAATGTAGAAACATTGTTTTCACAAATAGGAAATACTCGACGAGCATAGTGGCACCCGTCACGATTCTCTGATTATATGAGATGACACTGTCAAAATCTTTTAGGAATCTTGGTATTTTGAGCGTTTCTCAAATGACTCTTCAAGTCTCGAGACTAATTGCGAATTTCAGTCGGTTATCATGGTCAACCAAAATGAGATGTGATTTAGAACAACAACAATTAAATAAATAAATAAATAATTTGGATAATGCCGCCGCCATCAGATCTAGTTACTACCACAACTAAACCTAATCGGTATCTGAATAGAAATGGATGTAGACACCTAAGTATGAGGTCTGAATTTTGCAAGATTTCCTTCCAAAATAATCGGTTCTTGGAAGCCATTCTAATAGAGACCTTTTGACATGTCGGAGGATATAATAAGATAACTTACTCTATAATCGAGTTAATTTTCTTTTGGTGTTAGTTTACTAACTCGATGGCAGCTGACAGAAAGATCTTCTCTCTTTGTGCACGAGAACCAGTCTTAGCATAGTATACGTAAATATCCTATCCCCTTGTGCACGGGAACGAGTCTTAGCCTAGTATATGTAGATCGATATAGTCACCAGAACATACGATAACATATATGGATTCGTATATCCTGTATATACATCAAAATTACAAGATCTCATGTGTGCCAAAATGATTATATCTGTTACAAAGAGCCAAAATGCTAAATAGTACACCAATAGTAAAATGATGGAGAAAAAGAAAAGAATAAAAGCATCAAAAAGTGCAAGAGGGATAACGAACACATGGTCCGAAGAAGAAAGGTGAAAAAAAATAAATGCAAAAGGGGATAACGAGCAAGAGATCCAAGGAATAACCGTGAAAAACTGAGGCCAAAGGATACACGTGAAAAACGGAGGCCGAACTCCCTATTTGAAATAAGAGTAAACATGGTTACATGGATAGCATACATACAAAGTTCTCTCCTTTGTAGGGAACTTTGTGCCGCCTCTCAAAGGAGACCCATCGCCCTAGTGATGAATATGCAAAAAAATCTCTATCTTCAAAGGTATCAAAGGACAGCCACAGACCGGAATAGTCCTCCTTCTACAATGATCGCTATAATTTCCACTTGAATGCAGATTCCTGCTAATGACTTTGCTCATAGAGGCTTCCTACTACCACATCAAACAAGGCATATTGTTTGTCTATGAATGTGTTTATGTTTACCCTCACCCGGACCAAGGAGGTGATCACAGCGTATCCAACCTCCACTCAATATGTACATAGGTACTATGGTATCTCAAATCTATGGTATGTCAATACTATAGTATCTCAAATGGTATCATCACCTATGGTATGTTCCACCTATGGCACATTGTAAAATGTGTGTGCAATATGTGTCATGTGTAGATCCACAAGCACACTAGTCCAGTAGGCTTGGAAGTGCTAGATATGGTAAACCCAAATGCAAGCAAAATGCTATATTAAACTTCTCAAATGTGAAGCAAAAATCATCAATCAACAAGGAAGCCAAGTTCTAGAGTCTTTCCCTCTACAAGAGAGAATACTAACCCTATCATGTAAAAGTGTATCAATGAAGATGTTGATAAAAATGTGAGTACGTATATGCTCACTAAGATCTACTTGAATCTTCCTAAAGTCTAGTGATACAAAATCAATAAATACAAAGAGTGGTGTGGGTGTAGAATCTAGTGGTAGATCACAAGCCAAACAAAGATATGACTAGAGATTATAAGTGCTTGAATCCACTATCATGATAGGTACAAACAAAACATTATAACCATGTTTTAAGAATCTATCTACTAGGAGAGTGTCTACTAGAGCCCATACTCCTAAGTAAGCTACTTGTGCAGTAGCCTCTTGCAATATAAAATTGCATCTTCCCGATGCTATAGTACAAGCTATATATAGTCTACACAACTCATTTGATAGTTGTGGGAGAATACATGGCCTTAGTAGAGTAGAGAAATTTTGGTATAGAGTACTATCAAAAATACATAGATGGGATAGGAGTATATACATGGGTGGATAAGTATGTGCCAAATAGGAGGCTTTAGGGACATGACACCTTGTCAAAATAGAATAGACCATCTATGTGTTCCTAAATTGAAAGAGTAAATGAACATGGGCTGCAATCTAAACCTATATGTTTGAGATAAATAAGCCACAAAAATCATTCCTAAGAGAGCCTAAAACCCTTAAACCTTTGATTAGGAATTGGAACTCTGATGGAAAGTCCAAGGGAGTGAAGATTGCATGTGGACTCCATACCTTGCATTTATAAGTTTGGACTCATAAATCTAAAGTCTTTGAGCAAAGTGTAAAAGCAAATAAGGCTTAAACTACATCCTTCAAAGGGCCTAAGATATGAGTATCATCTACAGTGATGGAAAGGAGCATGATAGAAAAACAACTACAACCTCCTACAAAGCTATGTAGTGAGCGGTGGCAAATATAAACCTCTTAGGAGATCTCTCTAGCATGTACTCCCAATAGACACTAATTGTGTTGAATTCATATGTAGTAGTATGGTGGCTATATAACAAATGTATCTTGATGCCATAGAAAGTGTGCATAAATAGGATCAAAGAGGAAATTTGATCCCTTGTTGAACAAAAGCACAAAATAAAGTTGAAGGCATTTGAGATATTAACTTGGATAAGCACATAATTAGGATGGATGTTGAAGGAAACTAAAATGCAATAAACATCTTGCAACCACTTGGAGTAGCAACAATAAATTGATGTGGAGACAAAAAAAGAAGATGAAAATGAGTATTGAAGTTGTAAACAAATAGTATGTGAGACTAAATATAGGAAAATATCAATAAAAACCATAAGGAAAACACCAATATTTATTTTCAAAGAGCAAGAATACAAGATACACAAAATAAAAGAGTAGCTCTAGGGGGCATTAGACCCAATGTGCTAACAAAATTAAAGACAAGGAAGAAGCTATAGTATGGCAAATCATATATATTGGGGTAGAGACAATCACATAGATGATAAAAGACAAATCCCAAAGGCTCACTCATTTAGAAAGGTGAGGAATGGAGTAAAGCATGAGCAAAGGAGGACTCTATAAGCTATAACTCGTCATTTAGATGATAATCATGAAAGAAATAAAGAAGGTAATAAGTGGCCAATGGATGGAACGTCTATAAAGTAGATAAAGTATGAATGGAAAGGGGTGTTGGTCTTGAGGGTAATAATGATTGGACTACATATCTATACTCACCTATTTGACCTTACATCAAAGAATGACATATGAGGATGCTCTAAAGGTAAAGGGTTAGATTATGTGGACTTATGATACTCTTAGTTGTTGCTTGGGTTTGTTGGTATATTCATCCTATAAGGTTGACCAATCCTTTGTAAAAATTGATGAATCTTAGAAGTGGTCTTTTGATGTCTTGGTGGACCTCATGGGCCGAGAGAAGTAAAGTTTAGTGTGAGAAGAGTACAAATAAAATCCAAGTAGAGACATTTTTCTCCTAGTCATTCAATAAGATAGCTCATATTAGTATGAAGAGCAAAGAGCACACTAAGTAACATAAAGGAATAAGGATATTTGTATACGTAAGTGGAAGGAATGTCTAAATAGGGTCAAGAAAATATAACCATGAGTATGAATTTGATGATGTTTGAATAAAGAGGATAGGAGTACAAAAGAGGGTCTAGGACAAATGAGATGTTACCTTAGTCCTCATCTATATACATCTAAATCTCCTTCAATATTGTGCTAAGCCAATCTTCATCCACAAATAATCCAAACAAGACTATGAGTGTCATTGATGAGGTGATGACTAATTAAGAATGCAAATGAAAGAACTATATAGTTGAGAGAGGGGCTGTGGTATGCTAAGCCAATCTTCATCCACAAATAGTCCAAACAAGACTATGAGTGTCATTGATGAGGTGATGACTCATTAAGGATGCGAGTGAAAGAACTATATAGTTGAGAGAGTGTTGTGGTAAAAGAAAAGAGTATGACACAAGGTGTGGTATTCTCCAATACCACAATCAATAATCACCTCTTTTCTCTATGGGTCCAATTCCACTGATGCTCCTCTAGGCTTTGGAGCATGTATTGTACTCTTAGTCATTATGGCAGAGGCATCTACCTATGCTGCTCTACACATGAAATCCAAACTCCTCTAAGCTATAGCCATGTTAGCCAATCTCTGCTCCAACTGCTTAATGCGAGTAGCCATGGTTGTATCAAAAGTAAGGGCAAGTACTTCATCCCTACTAGGTGTGGATCCTCTACCACCACCTCTACCACATCATCCTCCATGACCTGGAGCTCCTCTACCACCTACCATAGCAGCCCTACCTACCACTACTATATAACTCCATGTGTAGGTCAAAGCATCGGTCACTAGTGTGACAAATTTGTGGCAATGCTCACATTGTCTCTGTGTTGGCTATGATGTACCAGAGGTATCAGGTCCACTGCCTTGAGTGCACTCTCTCATGTGGTGAGGTCCACCACATGTCCCAACAAGCAACACCACTACTCATTGGTTGTTTCTGACCTAAAAATGAAGGTAAGGGTCTAGCAACACTAGGCCCTCCACTCGCTCCATAGGATTTGGGCTTTCCACCCTGTCCTTGAAAACCAACATGACTTGGTGAACTCTATTGCACTCTGGAAGAAGTAACAATTGTAGATGGTTCTCCCTACCAAATCCACATGTCAACACTCTCTCCTCCACCATGTTGAGCTCAATATGCTCATCCAAACCAAAGACCACTACCAAAGTATGCAAAGTAGCCAATAATAATATAACATCACTAACTCTATATTGCAACTCCTTGTCCAGTATCCCATACCAAAAACGGATTGCTTGGGCCTCAATAACTCCTTGAGTAAAATAGATCAGCCATCTCATGCAAGTGTATGCCTTGCATAGGTGTAATACTCCAAGGACAAGAGAACTCTTCAAGAGAGAAAATATATATTCACACTCAATCCTTTGATGCTCCAAAGGAGCACCTTCTCTTTATTATATAGCCAAAGAGGATCTCCTCCAAGGAAGCTCCACCATAGGATTAGGTGCATGGTGACCTATCAGCAAGCTCCACCCTTAGATTACTTGCTTAGATGGGTGACATGTTGATCCTGGTCCCATCTAGTTGGTCAAATAGGCTTTGACCAGAGGGAATCTTTTAGGGAATCTTCTTATAAGAATCTCAAGATCATGTGGGTGAGGTACCATTGGAAAGCTCTTGGTGAGAAAAATTGGGGGGAGGGAAGGCTGGCCTATCTTCTAATGGGGGTGGGGGGTGGGGGGTGGGGAGGGCCTATATATTTTTGAGGCCTAATTCATCCGTTTAGACCTCCAAAATTGCTTATGAAGTTTTCAAGCCTGTTTTGGCTTCTGCTCTATTAGTAGAAGTGCTCTTTTGGTGATACCTCTATCTGATCTACCTTCTATATCATGTGTAACATCTTGCCATATGTCACCACCCCAAGTTTCACCTTTAGATCATATGTCTAGCTATTGATTCTAAAGTTTCCAAGCATATTTTAGTTTTTGGCCTATTAGGAAAGTACTCTTTTGGTGATACCTCTATCTGATCTACGCAGTCCATCATGTATAACATCCTTCCACATGTTACAAAACCCAATTTCATCTCTAGATCATCTATCTAACTATTGGTATTACAATAGGCTCTCTCTAGCCTTTTGTTGGAACTCTTACAAGCTCCTCAACTTGTCAATCCGCACTCTTTGGTAGTTCTACCTTAGATATTGGAGAAACTTTACCATGGGGTTAAACCTTGGTACTACACTACCTCCTATAATAGTACCTCCACTCGTAGTAGCACCAACTCCAAGAGATTGTAATACAAATAGCAAGACATATGATCTAGAGATGAAATTTGGTTTGGTAACATCTGGAAGGATGTTATACATGATGGACTAAGTAGATTAGATAGAGATATCACCAAAAGATTTACTTCTACCAACATGCTAAAAAATGAAACATGCTTGGAAACTTTAAAATCAATAGCTATGCATATGATCTAGAGGTGAAACTTGGGATGGTGACATATGAAAAGATGTTACACATGATGGAGAAAGTAGATCAGATAGAGGTATCACCAAAAGAGCACTTCTAGTAATATGGCAAAAGCCAAAATAGGGCTGAAAACTTCAAAGGCAATTTTGGAGACCTAACAAATGAATTAGACCTAAAAAATATGCAAATCTCTCCTAGTAGAGGAAAGGTTGGCCTTCCCTCCCTCTAGGTTTGTCTCATCAAGAGCTTTCCAACAATACCTCACCCATGTGATTTGAGATTCCTACAAGAAGATTCCCTAAAATATTCTCTCTGGTCAAAGCCTATTTGACCAACCAGATGGGACTAGGACCAACATGTCACCTATCCAAGTAAGTAATCTAAGGGTGGAGCTTGCTAACAAGTCACCTATCCATGTACCTAATCCTATGGTAGAGCTTCTTTGGAAGCAATCCTCTTTGGGTATATATTAAAGAGAAGATGCTCCTTTGGGCATCTAAGTTTGAGTGTGGAATTTGTGTTTTCTCTATTGTATTTCTCTATCATTGGAATATTAAAAAGATCCACCAATGTTACTAGAGCTAGAACTCGTGGGTATTGCCAATCTACCCCTAGAAACCAAGCCCGAAGTGATGGAGATATAATTTGGAGACCAATATTGTCTCCATAGCTCAATCTCCTCTAAGTAAGCTCGCCTGAACTCATGGTAGTCATCCATCAACAGACCCTCCAAAAGTTGATATAACCCCTTTCATCCCATGAAGGTGTGAACAAAGTCAAGTTCCACATTTGCTATAGATCACACCAACTATCAAACTCTTAGATGAAGTCATCCAACTCAATGGTATCCATTGTACCAAAGTAACGCTTGGGACCTTTAGAGACCCCATAAATCTTGTCCATGTCCCACAACAATGATACGGACACACCAAGTGCACTGTCAACTGAATCAATTCTTGTGTCAAACCCCAACTTAGAATCAATCTCCTCCCTCACTAGGACCTAAGATACAAGTTGATACCAAGCACCACTCTAAGTAAACCCATTGTGTACTTCAACGTTATGTCCTCTAGAATCCCCTAAGACTCCATCATGACAAAGTAACCAAAAATAACAACTCACAACCAGAACCACTGCAAGTACCCCACCAAAAATCACCAACAAGTTCCAACATCTCCAAGTGCCAACATCACTAACTAAATGTCATCGACTAATGTAGCTCTAACTACAACAACTACACTAAGGGGAATGGTAACTTGCAACCTACCATCACAACACGCACTCTCACGGTTTGAAAGTCATCACTTCCTACCTCACCAAAGAGAAACATAGGTAATCTGATTGGTCATCACTCCAGCCTCACTACCGAGAGCACACTAGAGCACTATCTTTCTAAAGTCAATGCACCTCATACAACATGGTGCACAAACAAGAATCAAAGAAGGGAGGAAGTTCAATCACAAGAATTCTGAATGAAAAACCCTCTATTTCATAAATCAACATTGGATTGACTCTACCATCATTTGGCATTTGATATAATAGGAGTTATCTACCTCCTAAGCTACCAAGATCACCAAGAATAGGATTAAATTGTCTCTCCTATTCAAAGCTACATGTGTATAGATAATAGTGGAATAATCATTAGGACAATAGGTCAAGTAGATGAGTTGGCTAGGGCACCAATCTAAGAACAAGATCTAGGGGTCAAACCTTGTTGCGCATAGTTTAGCAAGGTGGGTAGATTTTGCCAAACAATGACCAAAAACCACTCTAAACTAGCTAGCATCACGCCAACAAGCTGGCTTGTTGGTCCTTTTAGGCCTTTGTAGCCTCTCATAGCCCATAGCCTTATGCCTCTAAATGCCGCTAAGCTCCTTCTTGCCACTTCAAACCCTCTCCAAATCTGGTCAAGCTCCTCCAACTTGAGCCAAAATCTAATGTAAACCCCAGCCAAATTCTAATGTAAATTTGACATAAATCCCTAAAGTTGACTGACCACCAAATCTTTTGCTAACTCTCCACTCAAGCCAAATAAAAAAGATGGTGTTCTCCAATCACAAATTCATAGAGATGGGTTCCCAACTCCACATTCAATTTTGCCTTTCAAGCTTAATTTGCACCAAATTTGTCCTACATTCATCTCTTGATCTCAAAACAAACACCACTACTCAAGATTGATTGTCTTCTCAACAAATTTTGGCCATTGCTTCCGCACACCGTATACCTCACTGCTAAATCTGCATCAATTTGAAGACCTTTTGCACATGATCACTCCTAGGGACAATCTGAATCTCAATCGAGCTACCAATGATTAGCAAGGCTTGGAGATACCAACACCCTCAGTTCTTGCACTCGATTTCCCCATGACCTCACTTGTGTAATCAATTTGCTCAAATCATACACAATCAAATCAGTACATGGTCTGTCACTCAATAATTTGCCAACAATTGAGCACTGATTATTGTCATGTCACACCCACTCTAGCTAAGAGAATCCAAGTGATGCTCACCAACCACTGTCCACCATAGCCAGGAACTAAAAGGCTCAACATTAAAGAAGTGAGCTCTCTGGAAGTGCACTTTAAAAATATACCTTTTGGTATCCAACCCTAATGGTCCCATTGACGGCACACACAATGGTGCAAATGGTGCAAGTGATGGTGGTCCTACCATGTAGTCAATACCCTAAACACAAAATCTGACCATCAACAAGTAGTCTATGAGTATCTCCCAAAATACTCTTGACCACCAACACTATTGCTCCAGAGTTTGAGCAATGTCATGCGTATATACATTGCTACACAACATACATTGCTGTCAACATCATACATTATAGAAGCACAACTCACACATAAGTCATACATAGACTCTAAAGTGCCACAATAATCAGATTGTTTACCATTGTCAACTCAACTCAACTCAGATCAGTACTTGATCTGTCATTCTATAAACTACCAACAATTGGGCACAGATTATAGTCAAGCCACACCCACTCAAGCATAGAGAATCCAAGTGACGCTCACCGGCCTCTGTCCACCATAGCCAAGAACTCGAAGGCTCAACATCAGAGAAGTGAGCTCTTTGGAGTTGCACTTCAAAAGTATACCCCTTGGACTCGAGCTAGGTCTGAACCCTAACGGTCCTACTGACGGCACACTTGATGGTGCAAATGTTGCAAAGTGACGGTGGGCCCCACCGTGAAGTCAGTACCCCAAACACAAAATCTGACCGTCAGAAAGTAGTCTTTGAGGAATTGCTGAAATAACTCTAACTACTATCACTTCAACTCCAGTGTCCAAGCAATCTAGATGTGACACTACAAATGGCGTGACAACTGTCATGCATATATACATCGCTACACAACATACATCATTGTCAACATCATACACTATAGAAGCACAACTCACACATAAGTCATACATAGACTCTAAAGTGCCACAATTGCCCCCTAGCTGGCGATTAGGTCCCTCTAACTCTAGATAGCCATCTACTCTACATATATGGTATACCCTATAATGGGTAAAGATTAGGAGGCCGGGTGCTATGGAACCCCATCGTTAGTCATGTGTTTGCAGTCTATATCATATAAAGAATGAACTAGCTATAGGTCAAGTACATCTAGGATATAACCACTGTCCCTGAGGAACCGCCGTGAGGGGAGGAGTCATACATGCCATATGCCATCCTCTCAAATAGCTATCACACACTAACATAGTAGCAGCTCCACCAGAAGAGCCACATAACATACACCTCAAGCCTACACGTACAAGTGCCAAGCTTGGGTCCATAGTACCATCAATGTTTGGGAGGTGGCATGGCGCACAATTGCTCACACAATTCTTCTAAACAACACCATCACGTTCTTCTAACACAAGGACTCCAAATGGAAAAACCTCATGCACTCTCAAGATAGTGCGGCATTTTGAAACATCAAGTGTCATTGGTGCTATCTGCTGTAGATATACATAGTTGCCTGGATGAAATCGACAGATCGAGGGTCTATAACTTCCTCCTTGAATGGTAGCATAGCGTAAAGTATCTCTATGCTGAGCAATTGCCAACTTCTCAAAGGCCATCGGCATCACTCTTGGAAAGATCTTTGCTTGCTAAGAACATGTGCTCATCCAAACATCTGGGTCATCCAAGTCCAAAACTACAATAGCATCTTAACAAATAGCTGCATGTAAATCTAGATCTTGTCCATAGAGTAGAAAGTACGGAGAGAAGGATGCTAAGGAGGCTTGCCGGCTGAACCGATAGCCCATGGCCAACCAAGGTAACTGGAGATCCCAATCTCCCAAGTGGCCTCTCTGCAAACCATACTTTTGAAATCCTCTCTTCACCGTCTAAACCACTCTCTTTGCTAAGCCATCTACCTCAAGGTGATCTCGGGATGTAGTATGATGATCAATCAAAGCCTTGTCACACAAGACCTGAAACTCTCCTAAGAACTCTGTACCCTGATCAATCAAAACCTCAACTGGTGCACTAAAATGACTAAGAACTTGATCCAAGAACGAGTAAGTTGTCCCTTCACTAGACTTGTCAGGAAGTGCTACCAACTCAATCCACTTGGAGAAGTGCTCCACCATCACCAAAACATACTGATGATGTCTCACAGTCAACGGTAAAGGTCTAGCAAAGTCCAAACTCCAACGTTAACCCAATCCCATGATAGGTAATGGGTGTAATTGTGGTGTAGGAGCATTAAATGATGCTCTAACTTGGTCACAAACCACACATCTGGCAACAAACTGTTGTACCTTGGTCTGCATTCCGTGCCACCAATAATGACTCTGGAGTAAGCTACATGTACGCTTTACTCCAAAATGTCCTAGCTCCTCATGAGCACGACGGACCAACTGTGGCCTTTGAGATGAAAGTGGTACTACTCGCACTCTACCATCCTCCCGTACATGCAAAAGGTGTCTACCCTCCAATCTGAACTGTCTGGCTTGCTGAAGAACACGGTCTCTCTCCTTGGCCCCAATTGTGCCACCCACAATACCAGTGCAAAGATAGTCCATCATTAAGACATCATCATGAACGTCTTGCTGAACTATACCAATATCTTCACTCTTTGGATCTGTGACCTCAATAACTCCTCCTCTATGCACTGAGAGAGATACTACCAAAGCCTTTGAAAATATACACAGAAAGGCTGATGCATGCCAACCTAGCACCATCTACTCATTTGTCTCACCATGCTAACATGCTCCAGTCTGATCCTGCTGGCTGGGACATGGGTTTCTACTCAACCTGCATCACGGTTCACCACTCCAGGTTTGTGAACAACCATGAAATCATACTCATGTAAAATCAGAGCCCATCATGCAAGCTTCCCTAAAAGCTTGTCGGACTCCATCAACCATTCCAGTGGCTGATGATCAGTGATGAGAGTGAAGGGGTTACCAAATAGGTAACATTGGAAATGTGCTACTGCCTAAATTGTTGCCAAGCACTCTCCCTCATATGAACTATACTTTGCCTCCGCTGAATTGTTGAAGCAACTAGCATAAGGCACCACAAACTCCTTCTCCTCATCATCATGTTGGGTGAGCACCGCTCCAAGCCCCAACATACTCCAATCAGTTTGAACCTGAAATGGTCGTCCCCTGATCGATCTCCTCAAAATAGGAGCAAATGTCAACCTCTCGTTGAGCTCTACAAGAGCTCTCTCCTGCTCATCTCCCCAACACCACTCTTGTGCAAGCTTGGTTAGCTTTGTCAAGGCCTTGGCAATGGCACTAAATACTCTAACATACCGGCAATAGAAGTTTGCCAACCCAAGGAATGCTCGCACTCTGCTCACATCCGTAGGCAAAAGAATACGTGCAATAGCCTCCACCTTGGTCTGCTAAACACCAAGTCCTCTGGGGTAGATAGTGTGACCCAAATACTCAACTTGCTCATGGAAGAACCTACACTTCTGTAAAAATATGGAGTTTAGCGATAAAGTTAGTCAGGGGTTTAGCGACGAAGTAGTCGGGCTTATGAAGTAGCACATAAGACAAAGTAGCCTAGAATATTCTGGAAGCATCTAAGAAGCTTCCCGGTTAGCTTAGCTTGCACCTTAAGTAAGTAGCTTCTAGAAGGAAGCTTCTAGAAGCTTCCAACTAGCTTAGCTTGCACGCCAAGAAGGCGGCTTCTAGAAGGAAGCTTCTTGAGAAGCTTCCTAGCTAACTTGGCTTGCACTCTGAGAAAGTGGCTTGAGGAAGCTTCTTGAGAAGCTTCTCAAGGGCCTTGTATGCTACCTATAAATACCAAAGCCAAAGCTCATGCTAGGCATTCGGAGTTTTCCCTCATTCAAGTGTCCCAATGTGAGTTTCCATTCTCCTATTTCTCTCCTTGGTTTTGGTCTTTTACATTGGTATCAGAGCAGGAATGGGATGGATGGAATTTATGGACCACCAAATCCACTTCCACCAAACCATTGGGATTTTTGCATCCAAATACTACCCAACACTGTTTCACATAGTTCATCACCTCACACTTTGGACAAGATTTTCTGCATATGATCACCATATCTGAGGAACCCTTGGTGCTTCCGGTTGTAACTTATGGAGAACGGTGGACGTGCTGTTTTTATGTGTTAATAAATTAGATATATTGGGAGTGGTGTGATAGAGGAGCAACCATGGCGGCAATACCTGATGTTATCCTTGCTATGCAACAACAAATCGAGCACCTTACTTGATTGTTGGATGAACGAGATCTTCGACGACAAGAGGAGGTGGAGAGAGTACCAATTCGAGAAGGGAAGATCAGATCAGATTCCCTAAACCCAAGGTATTTGAAGGCAAGAATCTCCCGGGTGCAGTGGAGAATTTTGTGTTTGATTGTGAATGTTATTTTGAAGCTACCAATCTACAAGATGAGCAAAAACAGATTCTCTTGGCTTCTAGCCAATTGGATAGAGTAGCAAAGCTATGGTAGAGATTTCGAGTGGAGCAAGCTGAACAACAAATGGTTGCACCGATCTTGACATGGGCAGAATTCAAGAGCGCAATAATCAGTCAGTTCCAAGCTATAAATGCCACACGAGCTGCACGGGATAAGTTGGTAGAGTTGAAACAGATTGGCTCTATAAGAAGTTACATCACGCAGTTCCAAAACATCATCATGCAAATTCTAGACATTTTGGAAGGTGAAGCTCTGGATCAATTTGTGAGGGGCTTGAAGGCAAGAACCAAATAAGAGGTAACCATGTGAGAGCCACAACACTTGGAGGAAGCCATGCGGTTGGCCAAACGTTTTGATTCCTTGGTGGCAACAACTTGGTCTCGACCTTGACCCCCACAAAGCCTACCAATACACTACACACAAGTGGAGGAGCCAGCACCAATGGAGATTGATGCAATTCAACAAAGACCACTGGGCATAGCAGACAGGGAGAAACTGCGACAAAATGGTGGTTGTTTTTATTGTCACCAGTTGGGGCATTATATTGCTGAATATCCACATAAGAATGGATGACCTCGACAAGTTGCCCAAGTGGAGGTTGTGAAGCGGAATGATCAGAGAAATGAGGAATCCCAATAGGAGATTTTGATCCACCTACTGGGAGCTTGATTAGTTCCAATGGGATTGAAGGCTCACCCTATGCAAGTCTGCTTGACTTGCAAGGTATAATATCTAATAGGGGTTGTAGGATTTTGGTTGATTCTGGAAGTTCAGAGAATTGCATATCTATGCAAGTAGCAAAGGAATCGGGTATTCCTATCAAGCCAGTGATTGGAAGTAGTTTGATGATGGCGGATGGTAGAAAGGGTTTTGCATTCCGCACCTTACATCCTGTTACCTTCAAGATTGGGAAGGAGTATTTGGAGTGTATGAGGTTTGTTGTGGCACCTCTACACTATGATATCATTCTGGGTCTACCTTGGCTTGAATGTCATAAGGTTCAATTTGATTGGACCTGACGCCAAATTCAAGTACAACACCAAGGTAGGAATTTCCGATTAGGATGTTTGGCACCTCTAAGTAAGACACCTAAGAATAGTCAATCCCAAGATGGGAAGTTTGTCGAGAAGGTAGCCATAGAGCAAATCTGGAAGGGAGATGAGTCCCAAGAGGGGAAGTTTGCTAGGAAGGCAACCATGGAGCATGCTTGGAAGAGAGATGAGTCCCTAGAAGGGAAGTTTGTTAAGGAAGCAACCATAGAGCAAGCTTTGGAGGAAGATAAGTCTGTATTCACGGTGTGGATCAAGCCGATTGCACAAGAACAATCTAAGGAGGGCCAAGTACCGCATCAAGCAATGGTTGATCGGATAGTTCAGGAGTTTGCAGATGTGTTTCTGGATGATCTACCAAAGGGATTACCCTCCGATTGAGGTATGCCCTTCAAGATCAAGTTATTGCCAGGGAGTACTCCGGTGAGTAGACCAATCTATCGGCTCTCACCAAAGGAGTTAGAGGAGTTGCAAACAACACTTACAAAGTTGTTGGAGAAGGATTTCATACGACATAGTACCTCTCCTTGGGGAGCACCGGTACTATTTGTTCCAAAGACGGATGGAGGACTTCATTTTTGTATTGATTACCGTGGGCTCAATAAGCAAACCGTGAAGAATGCATATCCCTTGCCTTGGATCGATGACTTACTTGATCAACTGAGTGGAGCACGTTACTTTTCCAAGTTGGATCTTTGTAGCGGCTATTGGCAAATTCCGATTGATAGAGAAGATGTGAAAAAGACTGCCTTTCGCACAAGGTATGGACATTTTGAGTGGAGAGTTCTACCTTTCAGACTCACTAATGCTCCAGCAGTCTTCATGGATCAAATGCATCGGGTGTTGGATGGACTATTGGATCGGTCAGTGGTGGTGTTCTTGGATGATATCTTAATCTATAGCAAGACAAAGGCAGGACATGTTAATCATGTGCAAGAAGTCCTAAGACGACTACAACAATGGAAATTTTACTGCAAGAAGTCAAAGTGTGCTTTTTGGCAGAAGGAGGTTACATTCTTGGGTCATAAGATCTCATCAGAGGGGATCAAGATAGAGGAAGAGAAGATCAAGGCCATTATTGATTGGCCTACCCCAAAGGATGCTACAGAAGTACGTGCATTCAATGGATTGGCCAGTTTTTATCGACGGTTCATCCACTATTATGCGCATGTGGCTGCACCATTGACTAACCTCTTGGGAAAGAACTTGAGCTTCTAGTGGAACACCAAACATGAAGAAGCATTCCAGAAGTTGAAACATATGGTGTCTTCAAGACCCATTCTTCAACCATATGATCCTCAACTGCCTCGTGTGGTTGATTTTGATGCTTCTTACTTTGCAATTGGAGCTGTGTTGCAACAAGAATTTCCAGATGGGCTACATCCCATTGCCTTTGTGTCTCGCCGACTAAATATAGCTAAAAGAAATTACTCTGCTTGAGATCGAGAACAACTTGCAATGGTATATGCCACCAAGGTATGGAGGCATTAGCTCTTGGGGAAACAAGTGATCATGCAAACTGATCACAAGCCATTGTTGCAGACCTTACACCTGGAGCACATGAAGAGTTGACATCATCGATTGGAAAGGCAACTTCAATTGTTCAACATCAAACTTGAGTACAAACCAGGTCGGTTCTATGTCATCCTTGATGCTCTATCACAACGACCTGATTTGAAGTCCCTTTCTCTCATTGTGGCAGCAATTACGACGGTGTCAATTGACCCTAAAATCCATAACGAGTTTCGGTTAGCTCTACAACAAGATCCCTTCTTCCAAATGGTACATGGTCATCTAACAACAGGTGACAAGGAGTACAACACCTTCTTCTTCAAGGAATGCTTTCTATTCCATGCGGTCCGGATCTATGTACCAGCCAAAGGTGATCTTTGACTTGTGCGCCTTCAAGAAGCCCATGATTTACCCATCGCTGGTCACATGGGTGTGGACAAGACCTTGGGTACCCTCCAACGTCAATGGTGGTGGCCCAACATGACACAAGATGTTCGAGAATTTGTCAAATCATGTGAGAGCTGCCAACGTAACAAGGCCAATAACCAGAAGCCGAGTGGACTCCTTCAACCACTCGCCATTCCATCCGCTCGCGGGGAGCATATGAACTTGGATCTCATCACATCCTTGCCAAAGACAAAACAAGGACACATCGCAATCGTGGTGTTTGTGGATAAGCTTAGTAAGCAAATCCACTTGGCACCAACCTATGATACCGTGGATGCCCCAACCTTAGCGCAAATCTACTTTGGCAATGTCTTCAAGCATCATGGGATGCCACGTGGACTCATCTCTGACCGTGATCCTCGATTTACCGGGAAGTTTTGGCAAGCACTCTTCCAGATACTCGGCACCAAGCTTGCTTTGTCCATGGCCTATCATCCTCAAACTGATGGACAAACCAAATGTGAAAATCGTACATTGGAGGATATGTTGCAGGTCTTTGTCAATGTCCACCATACTAATTGGGATGAATGTCTTGCAGTTGTAGAATTTGCCTACAACAATTCCAAACAGGCAAGCACCGGATTTTCTCCCTTCTTTCTCAATTTTGGTCAAGATCCGCTTGTTCCAAATTCTCTTCTTGCTCCCCCTCCATCTCAGGTTCCTCATAATTCCACATTCTTGACCACTATATCCCAATCGCTCCAACAAGCCAAGTCTCACCTCCTTGTTGCTCAGAATCGCCAAAAAAAATTGCGGACAACCATCATCGTGATCTCACCTTTGAAGTTGGTGATAAAGTCATGCTATCCTCCAGTAACCTCCCTCTCCCACTTGATACCCAAGTTTGTAAACTTGCCCCTAACTGGATAGGACCCTTTGATATCACCCAAATTATCTCTCTTGTTGCTTATCGACTTGCCTTACCTTGTCACATGCGTATCCCTCCTGTCTTTCATGTTTCCAAGTTGAAACCCTTTGTTCCTAATCCCTCTTCCTTTTCCTCTCAAGTCCAACCTCCCCCTCTTCTTGTCCCTATCAATGATCATGAGGAGTACAAAGTTGATCGTATCCTTGCGCGTTGCTATATCCAACGAGGCCGTCGCCAACATACAGAGTACCAGGTCCTTTGGAAAGGGTATCCCCTTCATGATGCCACCTTGGAGTCTCTTTCTCACCTCCAGAATGCACAGACGGCCATCTAGGAATTTGAAGCTTCACTGGCGACGAGGACGAGTCACCAACTAGTAGCGGGGGAATATGTAACAATATGGAGTTTAGCGATAAAGTTAGTCGGGAGTTTAGCAACAAAGTAGTTGGGCTTACAAAGTAGCACATAAGACAAAGTAGCCTAGAATATTCTGGAAGTATCTAGGAAGCTTCTTCAAAAGCTTCCCGATTAGCTTAGCTTGCACCTTAAGTAAGTAGCTTCTAGAAGGAAGCTTCTAGAAGCTTCCAACTAGCTTAGCTTGCACGCCAAGAAGGCGGCTTCTAGAAGGAAGCTTCTTGAGAAGCTTCCTAGCTAACTTGGCTTGCACTCTAAGAAAGCTGCTTGAGGAAGCTTCTTGAGAAGCTTCTCAAGGGCCTTGTATGCTACCTATAAATACCAAAGCCAAAGCTCATGCTAGGCATTCGGAGTTTTCCCTCATTCAAGTGTCCCAATGTGAGTTTCCATTCTCCTATTTCTCTCCTCGGTTCGGTCTTTTACAACTTCCCAAGATGTAATTTGAGTCCATGAGATCTCAACCTCTCAAACACATCCAAAAATTGTCTCTCATGCTCATCCACACTAGTGCTATAGACCAAAATGTCATCAATATAGCACCGAGCAAAATCCAATCCAGCTAGGATCCTATCCATGACCCTCTGGAACTCAGCAGGAGCGTTTTTCAACCCAAATGGTAAGAACCTCCATTGCTATAACACATCCTTGCCATGAGGATCAATAGCCCAAAATGTTGTCTTGGATTTATCCTCCTCCCTGATCGGCAACTGATGATATCCCGCTCGAAGATCCAAAGTACTAAAGACCTTTGCATGCCCAATCGCATCAAAAATCTCCTCCGGTGCATACCAATCAGCCCTGGTCTATTGGTTGATAGGACGGTAATCTCCACACATCTGCCTATTTGTGTAGTTGCCATGCATATCCTTCTTGGCTGGCATCATTGTCGCTCATGCATACTTTCCATGTGAAATCTCCACCAAACCAGCCTCAAAAAGGTCACTACTCCGGCTCTGAATCAATGTCCTCTCCATCTCACTATATTGATAAGGGCGTTGGAAAACTGGTGTATCGCTAGTCAGCTCAATCAGTATAACAAGTCCTTTTAGAGCACCCAAATACTTCATATTGAAGGCAAAACAACTTGTGTGGCTCCTCAAGAACCTCCAAACCCTCCGTCTTTCCTCTCTAGTAAGCTTGGGTCCAAGATCTAGCTCCCAAGTATCCTCTGTAATTGTAGTAGGAGTGGAAGACGCACTGACTGGCTGCTACACTAGGCCCTTGGGAGCAATAGTGTCTTTCTCCCGACCACTAGAGGTCCCAACCTCTGTGTGAAAAACTCCCTCCACTGTGGTTGCAAGCTCCACATATCTTCTAGCTTCATCCCATGTGGACCAAGGGTGTAATCCAAGTAGCCCACGCTCACTTGGATGGACTCCAAGTTGACCACTCTCTCTAGTAGTTGCTGGATGTGTCCCAAGAATACCATATCCACTCGGTCCATCGCCCCCAGCATGTGCCTGAATCGTCTCGATAGGCACAAGGCTCAAAAGTGTCTGAGTGATGATGCATATCAAGCGCATCCTACGTTGCTCTGCCAAGCCAAGGCTCACAATCTAGGTCAAACAGTTCAGATCCATAGCCTGACCTAACACCTCTTGCCTGGATGCCTCTAACACTACTAGAACAGCGGTAATACAAGTGCAAAAACCCATCACCCGCTCTCTCTCATCAGCGTTGGGCTCCACCAATTGCTGTAACTATGAGTCCCAAACAAGTCCAAGTCCTCCCTCTCGAAAAGCATGAGAGCCTGGGAAACTCATGAGTGTGGGAAATGTGGCTCTAGGCTATCCAACTAGGTTCACCATTGCCATAGGTGACCTATTAGTCACTACCACTGTTTGAGACTGACGCCCAACATCCAAGATATCATCAACAAGGATGTGGTCAGGTTGTTGAATCCCATCATAAGCACGTTGTAAAACCTCACTGGGTAAGAGGTTAGTCCACCAAAGACAAAGACGATGAGCCCATGATCCCACTCTAGCTGCATCTAACAATACAACATATTCCATCCAACAATAGACCTGATGTGTACTCGCCATCACTCTAGTACGAGAATCACCCATCAAAGGAACATTCTTCAAAAGGTAAGCTAGAGAAACAGACTGATGAACCTAAAGATGTCGTAATATCCATAACATCTCCCAAAACACACCAGAATGAGGATCCCGATGACCAAACCGTGGCCCGCACGTGTATGTCCCTAACATGGCCATCTAGAAATTACCAAGTGAATAGGCCCATATCTCTCTAGGTCATGCGCCCTCAGTAAGGAAATGTCTGCTGATAGGACCTTCTGGTAACCTCTGACTGCTGACATCGGTAATAACTCCAGATACCGATAGGCCAAGTATGTCACATGATGTAGAGAGATTCACCTAGCAATTTCCTCTCTCTCTACATACAAGTACCTATGTACTTGGATACCCGCCTATCACACCGCAACTAGTCTAGTGCTGATCCCACCAAACAACTCCAATAGGCATATCTCCTCTACTAGATACTGCCAAGCAATGAGTGTGGTATCCAGAGATGTCAAAGCAATCACTTCTGGAGGCTCATCCTCACACTCATCTCTTGATGGTACAAAGGCTCCACTCCAAACGTGTTGCACCAACTGATCTGCATGTTGCTGCAACGCCTCTTTTGAACTCCACAATGGAACATCCAAGGTGGATGGAAAAATCCCACGTGTACTCCAAAGCCGAGTGACCTCCTCTAGTACTAGAGTATCCTCTGCATGGGCATTCCACTCCAACAAGTCACCCGGCCAAGTAACTGCACCATTGAAAGCTAAAATTGTTGCTGCTATGGTCCCGGATTGTAGTGAGCCAAGACTGCCACTATTGAAGCGTACTGGTAGGTGACATACCCGTCCCTCACCAAACTGCCAACAAGGTCTATAAGAGGTTGTCTCCTCTTAATAGTCAATGTTGAAACCCATGGGGTATAACATTGCTCCCCCAACTAGCACATCATATGACTCAGCTATTGTTGCAATAGCTTGAGCTCTCACCACCAAGCTATCAGTCGAATGACCAGGCTGAACCTGGATAACAAGCTCCACATGTGTGATGTATTGTGTCAAACCACCACCTAGAGATGCCTAGATCTGAAATGGACACCTCTCCACATCGGTCTTCCGTAACTCTAGACCAACAACTGCCGCCTTCCCCAACATAAGAGGCTGCGCACTAGAGTCTAACAAGACTCGCTGTGGTGTATAGAACTTCCCTGAAGGTCCCACCAAATGGAAAATCCCCCTTTGGTTATCCAATAGGACAACACTAGGTGTAAACCGCACTCTTTCAAAGGCCGGTCTAGTTGGCAACTCATGTAGTCTAGTCGCTGCTGCTTGCCATAAACCACTGGTTACTGAACAGATCCCATGCTCCTCAACCAAGTTAGCTCCACTACCAACCACCTCTGCTCTAGTAGTAGGAACCGCATCATCCTTACTCTCACAAAGCGTGGCAGCCAACCAGAACACTGGGGCTGGGTCAACTCCCAATGTAAACATGTCACTGGCCAAAAACAAAGGATGTCGCAAAATCAGCTGAGCCGCTCCCAACATCATGCTAGACTTAGTCTGTGTAGTAGTAGGTGGTTGACTAACAGATGGCTGACTAGCAGGTAGTCCATCATGGACTCCATCACCACCTACCATATCTACATTGGGACGTCTGGGAACCATGGATGTTGTCTACAATGCCTCAGATAGCGTGAAAGACTAGGGAAGTTTGACATGTCTCCCAACCTCTCCTCTTTGTGGGTCCAACTCCACCGATGCTCCTCTAGGCTCTAAAGCATGTACTACACTCCTAGTCACTACTGCAGATGCATCCACCTATGCTGCTCCGCATATGAAATCCAAAGCATCTCTATCACCAGTATATGAGGTAGAAGCCTCAGCACCCAAATCTGATCTCCTCTGAGCAATAACCATACTAGCCAATCTCTGCTCCAACTGCTCAATCCGAGTAGCCATAGCTGTATCAAAAGTAAGGGCATGTATTGCACCCCTACTAGGTGTAGATCCTCTACCACCACCTCTACCACCTCGTCCTCCATGAACTAGAGCTCCTCTACTACCTGCCATAGCAGCCCTACCACTCTGTAACTTCGGGTGTAGGTCAAAACACCAATCACTAGTGTGACCAAATTTGTGGAAATGCTCACAATGCCTCTGTGTTGGTTGTGATGCACCCAAGGTATTAGGTCCACTGCCCTAAGTTCACTCTCTCTGATGGTGAGGTCTACCACAAGTCCAACAAGCAACACCACCACTCACTGGCTACTGTTGACCTGCAAATGAAGGTAAGGGTCTTACTCCACTAGGCCCTCCACTCGCTCCATAGGATCTGGGCTGTCCACCCTGTCCTTGAAAACCAACTAGGCGTGGTGCACTCTAGAAGGAGTCATAGCCATGGATGAGGTCTCCCTACCAAATCCAGATGTCACCACTCTCTCCTCCACCATGTTGAGCTCAATACGCTTAGCCAAACCAAAGACCACTGCCAAAGTAGGCAAAGTAGCCTATAACAACATAGCATCACAAACTCTACATTGCAACTCCTTGTCCAATATCCCATACCAAAACTGGACTACATGGGCCTCAATAACTCCTTGAGTGAAATTGATCAACCGTCTCATGCAAGTGTATGCCTCGCATAGGCTCTCTCTAGCCTTCCGTTGGAACTCCTGCAAGCTCCTCAGCTTGTCAATCCGCACTTCCTAGTAGTTTTGCCTCAAACATAAGAAGAACTCCACCATGGGGTTAAACCCCAATACCACACCACCTCCTGCAACGGTACCTCCACTCGTAGTAGCACTATCTCTAGCTAGTGCACTTCCACTAGCTCCACCCACACTACTTGAGCTAGAACTCGTAGGTACATCCAATCTACTCTTGGCCACCGAGCCTGAAGTGATGGAGACATAGTTTGAGCTCCAATACTATCTCCATAACTCAATCTCCTCCAAATGAGCTCTCTTGAACTCATGGTAGTCATCCATCTATGGACCCTCCAAATGCTGAAACAACCCCTTCCATGCCATGAAAGGTATGAACAAGGTCGGGTTCCGCATCTACTGCAGATCACACCAACTATTAAACTCCTAGATAAAGTCATCCAACTCAATGGTACCCACTGTACTAGAGTAACGCCTAGGGCCTTTGGAGACCCCATAAATCTCATCCATGTCCCACAACAATGGTGCGGACACACCAAGTGCACTCTCAATTGAATCAACTCTTGTATCAAACTCCAACTCAGAGTCAATCTCCTCCCTCACTAGGACCTAAGATATAGGCTGATACCGAGCACCACTCCGAGTAAACCCACTACATACTATAAGGCTAACTCCTCTGGAATCTCCAAAGAACTCCGTCGTGACAAAGTAACCGCAATAGCAAACCAGAACCACCAACTGCAATTGCAAGTCGCAACCTCAAGTACCTCACAAAGTGCCAATAGCACCACATGCCAATACCAACTAAGCACCACACACTAATGTAACTCTAACCGAGATAACTACACTAGGGGAAAGTGCAACCTATAACCTACTTTCATAACACGTACTCTCACGGTTTGCAGATCATCACTTCTTGCCTCACCAAAGAGAAACAAAGATAGTCTGACTGGTCATCACTCTAGCCTCACTATCAAGAGCACACAGAGCACCAACGCTCAAAAGTCAGAGCACCTCACACAAACGTGGTGCACAAATAGGAAGCAGAGAATAGAGGGGGTCCAATCACAAGAAATCTAAACAAAAACCCTCCATCTCATAACACAACATAAGATTGACTTTGCCACAATTTGGCATTTGACATAAGAGCAGTTCATATCTAAGTCCTAAGCTACCAAGATCACCAAGAATGGGATCAAATTGCCTTTCCTAGCCAAAGTTACATGTGTATAGATAACAATGGCACAGTCATTAGGACAACAAGTGAAGGTGGATCAATTGGCTAGGGCATCAGTCTAGGAACAAGAGATCTAAAGGTCAAACCCTGTTGTGCACAATCTAGCAGCACGGGTAGATTTTGCCAACCAATGACCAAGATCTACTCTAAACTAGCTAGCCTCACGCCAACAAGCTGGCTTGTTGGCCCTTGTAGGCCTTCATAGCCTCTCATAGCCCACAGCCCTATGCCTCAAAGCCTCTATTGGCGAAACTTCTCCAAACTTGCAAAAGTCTTCCAAATTAGCAAAAGTCTTCCAAATATGGCCAAAATCTAACATAAAAGCTAGCCAAAATCTGATGTAAACTCTAAAGTTGGCTATCTATTAAATCCCTTGCTAACTTTCCACTTAAGCCAAATTGACAACACACCACAACTTTCTGTGCCCAACTTGCAACAAATTGGTCTGCCTTCACTTCATGAGCTCAAAATCACAATCATTGCTCAAAATTTGCTCCTTCTTTGCTCGCAAATTGGCCAGCGCTTCCGCACACCGTCTGCCTTACTGCCAAATCTGCATCAATTGAATGAGCTTCTGCACACTAGGGAAAAGTTGAACTTGAATCGAGCTACCAACGATCCACCGAGCTTGGAGATACCACCAACACTCAAAGTTCCTGCATCCAATTTCTACCTGACTTGACTTCTTTGATGTAATTAGATTGTTTACCACTCTAAACTCAACTCAACTTAGATTAGTACTTGATCTGTCATTTTATAAACTGCCAACAATTGGGCATTGATTACAGTCAAGCCACACCCACTCAAGCATAAAAATCCAAGTGACGCTCGCCGGCCTTTGTCCACCATAGCCAAGAACTCGAAGGCTCAACATCAGAGAAGTGAGCTCTCTAGAGCTGCACTTCAAAAGTATACCCCCTGGACTCGAGCTAGGTCTGAACCCTAACGGTCCCACTGACGGCACACTTGACGGTGCAAACGGTGCAAAGTGACGGTGGGCCTCACCGTGAAGTCAATACCCCAAACACAAAATTTGACCGTCGGAAAGTAGTCTCTGAGGAATCGTTGAAATAACTCTAACTACTATCATTACAACTCCAGTGTCCGAGCAATCTAGATGCAACACTACAAATGGCGTGATAGCAATCTAGGTGCGAAGCTACAAATGGCATGATAGTGATCTCAATTCTCAGCTACATACATCTAGATCTCCTTCAATATTGTGCTAAGCCAATCTTCATCCACAAATAATACAAACAAGACTATGAGTATCATCGACGAGGTGATGACTCATTAAAGATGCAAGTGAAAGAACTATATAGTTGGGAAAGAGGTTGTGGCAAGGAGAAAAAAAAAGAGAGTATGACACAAGGTGTGGTATTCTCAAATACCACGATCAATAAGAATCAACCCATATAGATTCCTGATTAGGCCTGCAAATGACATGTCGAAGTGATGGAAGGGACTTCATTGAGATGAACCTAGGCTATTGCAAATGAGTGCTAAAAGAGTCATTGAACAATATCACCGTTAATTTCTCTAAATCCTTTCGCCAAAGAAATAAATGAAGATATCATCTACTACACGGATTCCTCCACCCAAGAATACAAAATATATATGAAATAAAAATATGATACGCAATAAACACAAGAAATAAATGAATAAAAAAAGGGACCAAATAACGATAAAGAACAAAGAAAAGACAGACTAAATATAAAAAAAGACAAGAAAAGAGATGTGAGAAGGACTTATTATTCACAAGAGTTCACAACTTCTCCAAGATCGCCTCGACAGTCAAAACCTATTTATTGCGAGTTGGATGAAGTCGGGCAAATCTAGATCTCGCTTTAGATCTCTAAATTGACTCCAAGAAATACCAAAATCTAAAATGTTATCATCATTGGAATTGGAAAACACTGCGCTCACCGTTATAATCACTTCTTATACCAACTTCCCATAAAAACTAAAAGACGCCTTACAAGCTAAAGAACGCCTGGCGACAAAGTAGAGTGTCGATACTCAAACATGCCCTAATCTAATCTAATCTAATCTAATCTAATCTAATCAGATGCCTTTATTATAACAAATCGGCCAGGGTCCCTTGTAGTACCGCATTATGCATGCTAGGAAATTAGGGGTTTAGAAAATTATACCTTATATTGTTGCTACAATTCTTTCTATCCTATGTCACTCCTACGATTTCTTCTATCCCTTGTCAGTCATACAATGCCCGCTCTCTTGTTTTTGTCAGTCCCGCCTAGGAATATGTAAATTGCGCCTTCCTTAAACCCTAATCTCTAATCTCGTGCATAGCCCGATAGCTTCCGCATTTATTTAACAGGTGAACGCTAGAGCTCTCCATGCCTCCTCCATCCGGGGTCAACTCGTTCCACCAACTCCCGTGTCCGGATCAAACACCCCGATCAGTAGCACCGGCGCAACAGCAACACCCCTGAACGTTCGAGACCCGGCTCATATGCAAAAGCGTGCAAAAAATCTCCTAGTCGACACAACCCAAACTACAATCATTCATGCTTCGAAATCTCGCACTCATAAGATGAATCCAACAATTTACGGCAACAGAACAGTTACAGTACCGTTCTTTGTGGAGGAGTAGAATAGAGAAGGGGAGAGAGAGAAAGAAAGAAAAGAGAAAGATCGACACGTCTTATTCGCTTGAGCTGTCGTCTTATGCTCAGATTTGAAGGTACGCAGATGCTTCGATCGACACAAGTCGGATACATAGAAATCAATCACCTAGAGAAATGAAATGCCAAGGACATTTGTGCAACAATCACATGATGCCAATCACCAAATTGAATCAATGAACAGTAAGACAACGCTTTAGGATAATACGGAAACTATGGAGCATAATTTTCCGTATCCCAGAATTCCTTGCCACGTACTCAACGTGCACTATGTTTTCCAGAAAATACATTGCCGCAGGGTCCAAGAAAATTGATTTTAATTTAAAAGGTCGTGAAAAGGCGACCGCGTAGGAAAAACGAAGGATGGGAAAAGTTGGTCCATTTCATCTTCAGGAATAGGAAGCTTTCCTTAAGACATGAATGAAATATTTAGCAAATGACTGAATTTGAAAAGCCTTCAGTTTTAGGATATATTCTTTAACTTTGCTCAGAATACGGAAAATTACAGGACTTAATCTTATTAAGTGTCGGTGATTTAAGTTTTATTCGAGTTGATCGAATCTGAATGTCACAAGACATTAATTCGACTTCATTCTTGCATTGCCTGTTCATGGAGCTGGACCTTAGATAACAAACATGGTCAGAGTATACGCCCGTTTTATTATCCAATATCTTTAGTATCCGACAAATTTATATCTACCGACTCCCGTTGACGTTCGTTAACGAACATATGCCATTGATCTATCCATACTACGACCTTCTAGTAGATAAATTGAAGGTCGAGTCCTGAACACAGTGAATTGGAATAAAGATTGACACTAAAAGAAAATATAAAAATATATTTCCTCTAGAA
Organism: Lunularia cruciata; assembly: GCA_948567375.1. NCBI lineage: Eukaryota > Viridiplantae > Streptophyta > Marchantiopsida > Lunulariales > Lunulariaceae > Lunularia > Lunularia cruciata. The sequence continues at coordinate 14,963,033 of OX419760.1, forward strand.
ATTCAGACACGACTTTCAGTAAAAGAAGAGCACTAATATCCCAAAGGACAGACACATTTGTTATTTCGACTCATGGAGGACATCGACAATTTAGCGGCTAATTCCGCAAAGAGACCAAACGGTGGTTGAGTTCCCTCGCACAAGGATAAAAACTGCAGGATATCCTCCGCTAGGATATCCTTCACTCGTTATAGAGGAAGACGACGACGGACGGAGCCGCAAGCGACGAGGTCACGCCAGGTGAGGAGAAGGAAAGGCGGGGTTAACTTCGGGCGGCTATACCACCGGAACGAAGAATGGGGTTTGACGCCTAACGATGACGACAGGGAGAGTCTTAACAGAACTACGAGGAGGAATCGAAGGAAGGAAATGAACGAACGACGGAGCGAGGAACGGTGATGAGTGATTGAAGGGTGCAGGGTGGAGTTGGAGTTGCCGCTCACATTTCCCTGGTGACAATCGGTTTCTTCGATCGGTGTGTATGGTGATCTACACGGATCGATCTAGAGATGGGATCATGAGCGAATTGGGGTGTGGCAGTCGGTTGAGGAAGTGACGAGGAGGAGCAGGGGGTTCAACACATGGTGTGGAACGGTGACAGGGGTGAGGATTGTGCGAAGAGCGAAGCCAAGAAGCAGGCGGTGGATTGGGAAGGCGACGGTAGTTTGATGCGTCGCAGGGTAGTAGTGGACGAGTGTGGAAAAGTGTGTGAAAGGGGGAGACGAGTAGTGTAGGGTTGGGGGAAGGGAAGATGAATCCTCCATTCGTGACTATGCCGCCTGGACAGGCAGTTCCTGCTCCAACAACACCTGGAGGTGTGGCGATGAGCGCAACCGCGCATCCCTCACCCTCTGCGCCAGGTCCAGGGCAAGGAGTTGGGAGTCTCTCGCAAGCGGTTGTGGCGCCACCGATACCAATAGCAGGTCAAGGACACCATATGTCAGCCCCAGGTGTAGCGCCTGGAGTTCAACCAACAGCAGCACCTGGAGTGAGAGCACCTTCGTCAGGACCACCACCTCCTGCTCCCTCGACAGGGTTCCCTGCAATTCGACCTTTTGCCCCGGCACCAATGATGCCTAATTACATGAGTCATCCGTTGCCTCCACCACCACCACCACCACAACAACAACAACAGCAACAACAAATGTTGCCTCCTGGAGGTGAGGTTTAAAGTTTTGCTTCAGTTGGATCGTACTTGATAGACATGTTTTTGCAAGAATAGAGGGCGTCGGGTGAAGTGGAGGAAGGGGAAATCAGATGTGCGAGTTTCTCTGGCATCCAGGCAGTTACAGATATGCAACAGCCTGGGGAAAACATACGCCAGAATGAGAGAGGGGGGGTTGTAAAGTAAAGAAAGTTGGGGGTTTGGGTTAGTTAAGCATGGCTGCATGTGTGCAAGCGGGTGACGGGCTGTTTTCTCCTACGACAGTGCATTCGAGTTGTCATGGTGATCATGGAAAGGGCGCCACGGGTAAAGAGCCTGCATCGTCCTATGTGGTATGCTTAAATTCCCCCACAAAGCAAGTCAACAGCTCGTCTGTTGTACACAAGTCTTTCCTGCAACTCTTCCTTTTCCAAGTCAACTTCAATGACTATAGATAGTCTCGACTCTTCACGCCATCCTCGAGCTTTCGGTTTTCTTCTAAGCGGATTAGGGTTCCCTGTAGAATTTCAGGATCCAACTAACATCTCAAGGTTTCGTTGCGTGTGTGACCCACCAATTATGACCTCGATGTTCCTACAAACACTCGTGTCAACTAACAGTAGAGATGGAGACGAAGCGTCGTTAGACTGCGTTTATATCCAAGGCCCTGTCTTTTTCCGCCCGTATGATTAGGGCTTTTTTAATGAGCATTGTTGGTTGTCGACGAATTCGCTTTAGAAACCCGGTGGCTGGGTAACGAAGGAGTGCCTCGGATGTCGATAACATCTCTTGTAAGCCGTGCACCCATGTACCAAGGTAAAAAGTAGGTCCCTCATGGGATAAGGTATTTCACCCACCCAGAAAATCCATGGGTGCAATCTTATCTCAAATGCAATGCCCAAATGAAGAGGAATGACCGCGAAGGTAAGCTCTGATTGCTACAGATTTATCACTGCTCTTGTGGATTCCACTGGGATGTTTATCAGGGTGGACACTGCGATCCTTTGCCGCGGGTCCTACCTTCAAATGTCCGATTTCTTTCTATCATGATGTGGTTGTGATAGTGACGACCACCTAAAGTAAGTGTTCATCCACAAATGAAGTCCCCGAATGTGATTCCAAGTTCGGAGATACGGCATTTTCATTCACTAACACTACTCGTTCAGTTCTTGGTTCTTCTCCTGCAGGGATGCCTAATCGTTACACTGCTCCGCCATTCAACCCGTTGGCGCGACCACCTCCGTTCGTCCCTCGGCCTCCTTTGGGCCCTCCTCCTCCCGTGACAATGAGTACCATGACGCTGCCAAGACCACCTGGAAATGGAATACGTCCTGTTGCTCCTGTCCTTAAACCCCCGCCTGGGATGACTCTCACGGAGCTCGCAGCTAAGGGCATAGGACAACTTGCAGCTCCTCCAGAGAAACCTCACACCACCGTCTATGTGGGGAAGATCGCTTCAACAATAGAAGACGAATTTTTAAGGGCCCTTCTCGAGGTAGGTTACCAGTTCTCACCATCAGGCATGCGAGCATTGCTACAACCTTGCTCACCAGGCAACTTTATTTCACGGCTCAAGTTCTTTTATTTTTCATTGATAACATGCTGTTTCTCTGTGACAATCTAGCTTTGTGGAGTAATCAAGAGCTGGAAACGAGCGCAAGATCCAACTACAGGGTCGCCTAAGGGGTTTGGATTCTGCGAGTTTGAGTCTGCAGAAGGAGTGCTACGGGCATTGAGACTTTTAAACAAATTCTCTCTAGAAGGACAGGAGTTGGTGGTATGTTTCCTGATGGACCTGATTGCTTCTGACCGCGGGAACTCGACTGACGTTGAATTTGTTATCTTAGATTTTAGACGTCAGATTTTTGTGTCAACGGGCTTCTTAATTTTCATGACATTGATGATCTGTTTTTTGAGGCCTTTTTTTTCCGTCCGCTGCTGATAGATTGGTGGTCCATATCTTCTGCATCTTGTGAGTGGTATGGTGAGATGTTGACTTAAGAAATTCCGTCACCAGCTTTCACCTCACAGACAATTCTCATCTGTTTGGTGGTTCTAGAGTAACTGAAGGTTACGGAATTCTTCTAAGTTAGAAGCCTCCTATCAGTATAGGGAAGTAATGTTTCTTATTGATGGGACACGTCGCATGGTTTTGTAGCTTAATGTCAATCAATCTACTCGTGAGTACTTGGAACGGTATGTTGCTAAGAAGAAAGAAGGTGAAAAGCTGATGCGAGAGGAGGCTGCAGCAATTGTGAAGGACGAAGAATTAGCGCCGGGAGTAGAGAGTATTGAACCTCCCAAGCCTTCTCTTCTATTGTTTGCTAAAGAGGAGAACAGTGACAAAGAAGAAAGGGGTGATGATGATGGGAAAAAGTTTGGACTTGTTAATGGTTTCGACAGAGCAGCAGACGAAGCGGCGTCCCTGAAGATGTCGAGCATGCTGGAAGAGAGGTATTTGAGCATTCATTGGATTAGAGCTGTTTGTCGGTTTTGCTTCATCGTAGAAAGAGTGTCGTTTTCGGATCTATGAAGTCATTGTTCTTGATTTATATTTCTATGGGGCAATTCCATCAGAGCGCGGTTGAGACCACTGCCTCCACCTCCACCACTCCCTCCTGCCGGCAACCCCAGCAAATCAGCTTCCCCGTTCGACACAGGTAGATTTAAAGATGGAGATTCAAATCTCGACGGGTCTAAAAGTGGTACGTGAAGTAAATTTCCCAGGTGGATTTCAGGTTTTCGTCACTGTTCTGCTCGTCTCTGGTTTGCGGTCTGATTGACTACTCTGCTTGAAACGGTCTATGTGTATTTTTCGATGTTTTCGGTTTACAGATTTCTCTCCATTGACATGGATTTGATCTCACACAATGTTACTCTTCTCAGAGGATGCGAGTGGGAAGAACGAAGATGACAGTGTAAGTGATCACAAAGCCAGTTTGGATGCTGAGAAGACAGAAACAACCTCAGCAGACAAAGGAAGGCGATCAGAGAGGGATAGAGAAAGGGATAGAGAGCGGGAGCTGGAACGTGAGAAGGAAAGGGAGCTGGAAAGATACGAAAGAGAACGAGAGAGAGAGAGAGCCCGACGAGAAAGGGAACGAGAGATGAGGGTCCGCGAGGCCGAGCGCATTTATGAAGAGCGGGAGCGAGAGTGGGAGGGTAGAGAAAGAGAAAAGGAAAGACAGAGACTGCATGACCGAGAAAGAGAGAAAGACAGGGAACGGGACAGACGCAAAGAAATCAAAGAACAAGAGGACGAAAGTGATGACGATGAGTGGAAGAAGAGCCGCTACAGAGCCAGTCTACTTGATGAAAAGCGAAAGAGGAGGTTGCGGGAACGAGAAGAGGACTTGGCTGATAGAGAGAGGGAGGAACAAGAGATATTAGCAAAGAGGCAAAAGCTTGAGAAGGGTGTGGCCGAGAAGGAAGCAGCTGATGGGGAAGGTGATTACGAGATGGGTGTCGAAGAAGAAGTCAACGAAGTTTCATCACCACAAATATTTCCAGCTAAAGGTTTAAACAGCGTGGCTTCAGCAAGTGATGCAGATGAAGAGGACCCAAGAGGTGAGCAGTTCTGTTTAGTCGTGGTCAGCTACAAAGCTTTTCCTTAAGATTTTACTTACTTTTGTCTCCTATTTAATGTTGCATGGCCGGATGTATGTGTTGTACAATTCCTGTAGTATGTGTTTGTACTTACTTCGGTCACCTACTCTTGTCGGCGTACATGGCAAATTGTGAATATGGAGCACCAAAATACCCAAGGCTATTGTAGCATGTATTTGGCGCGTTTCCTGATAATCTTAAGAGTGACTCTATCCTAGAAAATTCTGTGCAAGTCCAGGGTATAAATTTCAGTCTTGTCCGGAAATAACCCCTGGATTGTCTCCTGCCGAAAGAGCGACCTTCTCTGCAGTCATTACCCGTGAATAGGTGTCTGACACGCCAAGTCTTGTGAACCGCAGTTGACGCATCAAACAGCAACGGAATACATGATGTGCCCCAGAATGTTGAGGGAGTGAGTGGCATCGTCACAAGCAACGAAGCTGAGTTGAAAACCAGTCCTGCTCCTAGGAAATTGGGATTTGGCATCATGGGGTCGGGGAAACGGACCACCGTTGCATCTGTTTTTCACCAGGAGGATGAGGAGGAGAAGACAGAAGATAGGAGACTGAGACCTTTGGTACCGATAGATTATTCTGCGGAGGAAATGGAAGCTGTTGCAGTTTCAAACCCCGCACCATCTAGTCCCCCTACTGTGGCCTCCAATTTGGCGGCCGCAGCACAGTTTGCAAAAAGTCTGTCAACTTTAAGCAACAACAACACGCCCTTAAAAGACGACAAGAAAGAGGATGGTGATCGAGATCGCAGCAGAAGGAAAAGGGACAGACCCGTGGAGAGAGAAACCCCGAGGAAAGAGAAAAATAGGGATCGAGACAGGGATAGAGAAAGAGATCGAGACTGGGAGCGCGAAAAGAAAGACTTGGATAAGGAGCGTGAGAAGGACCGTACTGTTGAGAAAGTAAAAGTACCCGAAGCCAAGAAGATATTGAATGCTAAGCAGCTTATTGACACAATACCGAAGACGAAAGAGGAACTGTTTGCTTATCCTGTCGATTGGGTAATTTACGACCGGGTAATAATGATTTTCCTTTTTTCTGCACCCTTGCGTTTGGATGAATCCCGCTCCCTCGTTAGCTCTGATCCAGATTTTAAGTTTGCTAGTAATGTTACGTAAATTATTAACGCACTGCATCCTTTGTATACAGCATGACCTGCATGAGAGAATGCGACCTTGGATTTCCAAAAAGATAACGGAGTTTCTTGGAGAAGAGGAGACTACGTTAGTGGATTTCATTGTCAGCAACACTTGTAAACATGTGACCGCAGCGAGCATGTTAGAGCTTCTGGAATCTATTTTGGATGACGAGGCGGAGATGTTTGTATTGAAAATGTGGCGAATGTTGATTTTTGAGATTCGTCGGGTTGAAACTGGACTTGCTGGCTCAAAGCCAAAGTCATGACTGCACGAGCAATAAAACGACGTCCAGTAGTATACGGGTTCTTCCGATAAAGTGAGTTTTCTATCTTTTCTTTTATCCAGACGGAGCTTGAACGTGTAGTTTCGCAACACTTGAGGAGCATTTGGACTCTTTTGACCGAGGTGATCCCGTTGGGTGAGGATAGGGTCATCACCAACTGTAATGATAGGGAGCTGGTTACAAATTCTTATTCCTTCCATTTAGGGGTAGTCTGAGAGATTTTCGATCTTGTTCTAAGCCGGCCAAAGGCATTTGACGTTTATGAGCTTGAAGTCGCAAGAATCACCACTTTTCCCAATGGTATGAACGTCTGTGTTTTGTGGAGTCAAGAGGTGTAAGAACGTCATTTATGATACTTCTTGTCCTGTGCCGAAGACCGTGATCTGCTCCTCGTCAGTTTCCCCCACCTCCGAACCGGCAGTAGAGCCACTTTGTCCCAAGGGATAGAGTGAAAATGTGAGTATCCATCCCTTACAGACTGTTGTACAGCCGATTGAAGGTTCTGAATTTGTACTAAAGGCTAGGCGTTGCGGTGTTTCCTCTTGTGGTCTAAGTGTCAATGCGTCAAAGTATCCTGTTTGTAATATGCTTTTTGCCTGTCTTTACAGTCGTGAAGGCGTTCCATAAGAAAATGGTTCGTTAACTTCTCTTTGATTGGAAGGCCACTTCAGCGTTGCCTTTGTTTTAAGATCTCTGTACATGATGCATGCATGCCAACATAAGAGGATCCTAAACTTCAATTACCAAGGGTTAGTTATGATCATCTGAGTTACTGGTCTTTCGGGACTTGCACTATCGTGAGATGATGGCAATGTTATGAATACCGTTACACAAGTCGCCCTTTTTCTTTGATCTGCTTTTGGTAGGTCTTCTGTCATTTATAGATGTAGAAAGCAATTAGTAAAGTAGACAACAACGTGACTAATGTGTCCATTTAGCTAAACGGTACATGTAAAGTTCAGTACTGCTGATTTGGGCTGAACTATCTTTACTTCGCAGTAACGTCTAAATATGAAAATTGTGTTCGTCTACACTTAGTCATCCTAAAGAACACAAAGTCTATCTCTGTTGTGAATTACCTTGTGGAGTAACTTTTCGCGTTTCCTAAGCGCTATAACTTCGGTATGTTTTGGCATGATTTTGTGTTCATTTACAGTTGAGTGCGTACACTGAAAAACAAGATTTTCTCTAAGCAGCAATCCCAACCACTCATTTTCTAGATGATTTCCTGCCCGTTAGAAGTGAAGATCCGAAAATTGCGTCCGAGTCTTCTCTCCTGAGCAGCCAATTGTTGTATGCTATTGAACGTGCTTTGCAGGTGAGTATACCTCACATATCCCATGATTTCTAGTGCCAAGTCACATGACTTCCGACATGAGTGCAATTTGCTGGTTTCACTACTAACAATATTTGTGTAACTTCCATCTACTCCAGAATGAAGTTCGAATTGAGCCTTTGCCACTTATTAGTTCAATCAAGCATTTTGAAGCGCCTCATATTGAGTGCGATCTTTTCTAGTGATATTATCTACAAGGTGACACAAATCATTCTGTCATTTTAGACATGTGTAAGCAAAAAGAAGAAGATAGCCTGGCAGAAACCGACATACACAAAGAAGCGCGTTATATGTGAGTGTCTTTTTAAGTAAACCATCATCTATTGTATCTCCACCTCGCATGAAATTTATTTTCAAGGAGAGTAAAATGTACCCAAGCTCAAAATGGGTCCATAATGCTCACAATACTAACAGATCGGCAAACTTGAGTCCATTATATTTTAGTGTTCGTATCTGAAAGAACGGCCACATAAGGTTCCCTGGTTTACGATTATTTTCAGGAGAAATTGATCATGCTATGTGCATTTTGCCCATTTGCCCATATCTGCCCATTTTGGTCCAAGTCCCTGAATGCTGCTTCTGTAGCCTGATGTATGAAGGTCTACGATGTTACTTTAATGGTGTTCCAACATTCACACCTGATTGAAGGACGTTAGTTTGGTTCACTGAACGGAACCAGTTACCTGATGGAATGTATCAGCAGGTCTTGTCACATCTTAAACTCAACATATTAACCGCACTGTTCTATATTTACGTCGTTCAGTACCTTGTGGACACAGAATTTATTACGACCCTGTACTCGCAATATTATACAGGAAAGCTCCACTGGGGTTTTGGTCTTAGCAACTCTCTGTGTAACATGATTTTAATGTTTTAATTTTTAAGGCATGTTTCTTAGAAGAACTTTAATATTATGATACTTCGAATGTTCGATGAGTTTTGTAAACCCAAATACATGAGATGCAAAATCTTTTGGGCAATGGTCATCATGCTTAGTCACTACAACTCGCAATTCTATGTAATTGAGAGTTTGCAAGACTGTTGTTCAGTTGATTGGTGTATACGAAGTACTTAGACACTGAATAAGCCACAAATATCAAGAAGGGGTGTATACTTGTGGAAAGACGATAACACTCGAGATTTGGTAGAACTCTTATGATATATTGATCATAGTACTTTTGAAGTAGCAATGCGTTCCTCCCACTAAGATGACTCGACTACCGGAAGAATCTTGTATCCATTATGGACGGTCAATAAAACCCAGACATGCGCTGCTGAGTATTTTATCTCAGTATTTTACCAATCACTTCTCAAGTGCTGTATTTCATTAATATACTTCATTTCATACTCTTCGATAACGTTTATTCATATATATATGTATTTTTTACATTCTTGAAATGTAATTTTCATCTGATTTTGTAAGCTTCACTTTTAACGTAAAGGCCTGTTGCCAGAGGAGAGGAGTCCGTACGCGATGACTACACAAGTGGATTACGGTATTTGACGCCGGTACGTGGGGGAGAGATTGGATTTGCGTTTTCATTGTGGAATCGAATGTAGGGTAGCAAGGAAGGGAAGTTGTAAACAGAGAAAGCGGTACAATCATTGAGTTGGGGAGAGATCAAATTTGTATTTTCTTTGTGGAATCGAATGTAGTGTAGCAAGGAAGGGAAGTTGAAACAGTGAAAGCGGGATCATCATTGAGCTTCAGCAGGGTATTTGCAGGAGGCGCATTCGGCACATGGTCACCATGTAATGAGTACCATAGCGGGAAAAAGAAATATGCCTTACTATTCATTCAAGTAAAAAGTTAGTCCCGGTTGCTCCACCACATGTTCCGAACAAATCTTCGACGGTTGATAGATTTTGCTCTGTTTGAGTTCCAAGGAGAGAACCGAGGGAAAATATGATGGATAGGAGCAGTTCAGAGATTCATCTATCCTCTTGAGGTTACGTCCCGAATTGCGGGAGTGAATGCAGATGAATGTTCTTTCTTCTTGATTTGCCGTGCTTGAGGGTACCATGAGGTGAATAATCTTTGAGGTAAATTGTATCGCGCCTTTTCTTTCTCTTGCTATAATACACATTGCTCTCATGCCGTGTCGCAAACCCTTTACATGTTCCGTCGAAAATGCATTAAAAAAGTTACAGGTCGAATCTTCAAGAGGATAAACGAGCTAGCAGGTTTACCACACGTAAATGAACAATGTGTATTACAGCCAGAGAAGAAAACGACACAAGGTTAGTGAACAAATATGTCTTACAGCTATGGCGAGAGTAGGAGAAGTATTATAGCGAGAGAAGAGAAAAACACAAACCCAATGAACAATATGGATTATAGCGAGAGAGAAGGAAAAATTCAGTTAAAATTTACTTTAAGAATGTTCATACCATGCAATCGCATTGGAAACTTAAGCTGGCCACATCATAAAGTAAAACGCTCATAACTATCCACCCAAGCAGTCGTAAAGTTAAGTAGGTCAAATCAAGTAGATGCACATTTATCTATTCTCCTGGTTTTGCATTGGAATTTATAGAGCAGAATCTAACAACTGAAACACTTTTATGACCGGACGATCAAATTGGATCAAATTGGGATCAGCCCACCACAACTACTATTTTCGTTTTTGACATAGAGTTATCATTCTCGCCCAGGTTGACCTCTCTGAATTCCTTCATTTCCTGTCCATCTTCCCTCCGAGCGATCTGGAAGTAGATTTCTGGACAGGGAAACTCGTGTGAGTTTCCCTGTCCAGAAAATTTCCTATCCTCTTTTGACAGTCACTGATCGCATTACTGTACACGAGTTCCACCTTGTATTTTTCACCATTAAACTTGCCTCGACCTTCGAGGTCAAAGTTCACGCCACGTTGTAGAACGCAGGAGTAGCAAATCTTGAATCTCAGTGGTCAATGGTCAACATCAGTAAGTCTCCTCGTATGGGAAACTCAAGAAATGTTTCAATCAACTTGGCACCTACTCACATGTAGTCTGAGGCAAAGTTAGCTGTTCACATGCACAAACTTTGTTTGTTCAAATTTCTAGGCCAAAACCAGGTTCTCCATTCAAGTATGGGACAGGGGAAGCCGATTGAGTCTTACGCAGCTGCTTAGAGCCACGTACTCATATGGTGCGAGGTAGCGTCGAGGACAACATAGACGTGTTTAATAGTCAAGTATTGGAAAAGCAGACAAGCAGAAGCGGTGGAGATTGAGGAGCTACACCCTTTTCACATGAATACGAGAAAACTTTGCAAGATGTAAGTACATTTAAGTTTTCTTGAAAAACACTCAGTTGGCTTGAGGGCAGGTTCATTGTTTCCAAAACAATGAAACTGCTCGGCAATGTTGCTCCACCCACAACATGGCAGAATCAATGCTATCTTTTGCAAGCAAACTGTACGCCATTATTTTTTGTGTTCGAGTATATATTTTTCCACTGCTGTAAACTTTTATTGGGTCCAGCACCGGTGGACCTTCAGCATGCACTGGCCAGTTATTTTTCATCAGGGATCCTGAACTCTCGATATGAATCTATGGTTTTCTTCTAAGATGTATTTACATATTCACAAAGTCCTCCACCGATTTGTAGTACATGTGAACAACCACAACATCACCCGCTCTGTTGGGTTGCTAACGAATCACCTATAATCAACTGTAATCTCCTATAATAGCGATTCTATCCATCTTCCCTAAGACTCAAGAACTGCTGCAGCTACAGACGACACCATGGTGTTGACTCCACACTCTCCGTGTCCGCGGCAGATTTTGTAGTAACCCTTTTCACCCCAAGAAGCTCCCCAGGAGTTCTTAATGATCCAAAAGGGCTTGTATTTGAGGCGAAGAGGTGCTAAGCCATGGTCCCCGTAACCGACCAAGAGGACTCCGTGATCTAATCTCTTCTTGCTGCAAATAATAGGGCATGAAACACCTCCAATGTAGGTCTGCATGAACGCGGCGTTGATTCCAACTGCAAACGATTTGCCATTCCAAATTCAGAAAACTAATTCTCCACTTGACTTCTCTAGGTCCAATCTTCTTTCAAAAGTATTACACGACTGTCACAACACTGGGAAAAACGTAAAATTGACAGAAGGTTTGATCCAACGCTTGGTAGTTATCCAACAATCTCTAGCTGTTTATCTCCACAGTAATTCGTTCTTACCAGCTAGTGGTCCGTGCTTGACCAGATTGGCAGCAATTTGAGCCTCATCAACAGGAATGTTGGTGAAATTTGCTACCTTCACCACAATCTTCTCCTGATCAACTTTACACTTGCCGTCCTGACCTGTGTATGGGTAATCAGACTCCTTCTCTAAACCTCCGGCTTTGATCACATATTCGTACGCATTAGTCATCAAGCCTCCATTACATCCCGAGTCGCACGCATACTGGATCTCAGGATCGCACTGCAACGGTACAAATCCAACAAGACCAGCATCAAGCTTCCATTTGCAGGTAAAAACTCGGAACACGATGCAACAATTTAGATCATATAACTTCATGTGGTCGTCGAGAATGAAATGCTGTAAGTAACGCAGGGTCCAGAAGATCAAACAGCAAAAGGATGCGGCATCAGTAACAGCGGAAACGTAGATGATAATACATGTGTACAGCAACTCCTTCCAACAATACTATGGGACAATTTTAATCACATGACAAACCTGATGGTCGCAATCCACAAGCTGTTGTTCGCTGAGACTAATCAGCTTTCCGGTGGCGAGAAAATGTGCTCCCTCAATTGCTCCCGTTGTGCTGAATGCCCAGCATGAACCGCATGCACCCTGGGTGATATCACAATTGCTTAATCAACTGTTCTTGGACGAGCAGGATAATTCGCATTTGCGCAATCGAATTTCCAAGGAATCTGGCATTGCAATTCACTTGCAATGCCAGATTTGATTAGACATCCAGATCGCGTTCTACCAGAAAAATTACATAAAGCAGACGATGCACAACAATGTACCTGGTTCTTAACTTCCGTCACGGCACCGGCATCGCGCCAATCGAAGTTGGCTGGAAGATCCTCAGTGGGAAGACTGGGGATCGGCTTACCTTCCGCACTCGTGGACATAAACTCGGGTTTGTCCAAAAGCCCTAGATAGCGCGCTGCAAATTCATCCTCAGACAGATCCATAAACGGCGTAATACCATGCTGCGCCTCGGGATCCAAAGCCTGATTCTCAACAACTCGAAGCAAATTGTCCTTGAAAATTGCCAACCGCTTGGCGAACTCCACGCTCCCGTACACTTTCCCGTACTTCTTAACAAAATTCTTGAAATGCAACTCCGCGTCCAGCATCAAACTCGCGGCGTCCAAGAAGTTAGCATTGCCTAATTCCTCATCTCCGTCCCTGTCAGTCACTTGGGCAATTAGCTGGTCCCCTGTTTCCGCCATCGCTGCAACAATCATGGTGCTGACAACCACCACCAACCCCAACCATATCCGCAAATTTCCCATCTTCCAATTCCTCAACCCTAATGATCCAATCGATCACCGACTCCCACTCTAATGGATTCCACACAATTGCTAGCTTCTCCACCACTTCCTCCTCCTCCTCCTCCTCCTCCTTTTCCTCCTACTTCGCTTCAATTCCTCCTCATTCACAGAATTCTTCGATCATAAGAAGCGAAGGATCGATTCTACCTATTATGATCCACGCTACTCACTTTGTCCCAGTGAGCCGGTCTTTCAAGATGAATTTGGGGGGCAAATGGGGCCCTCTCCTGAATTCACACTGGGACACTTGGCAAGTAGATTCTTCCCAACCTCGTGGGACCTTAAAGCCTTAAGCGAGCGTACGGCGTAAATATCGTCTCAGACCCGGTTATGCCTCCACTTTATTCTCTGTTCATCGGAGATATTTACTTTCAGTTTACGTCTTCTTGCTGTTCCTACGAGACGACTGAGGCCGCTCTGCACCTACGAGGACGATAACGACAACCTCGCTTGATTGCTCGGGAAATGCCGGGGCTACTGGTACTTTCCCGGCAGATTTGGTACGTACGTCCTCGGCAGGTCGGGACATGACTTGTAAAAGCAGTCATGACAACAGTCAAAGCTTTCGACTTTCACCCTCTAGTGAATCAAATCTGGATTCACTGCACCTGTTCACAAGCCAATCACCGGCAGTACTGTAGACTGTGGGAAGTTTCATTAACCTTGTCACTATGAAGAGGTAGTGTTTATCTTGACTGAATCTCCGGGCCGTTTGCTTTGCGTGATCCCGATATCTTAGATACAATTTACTGTAGATACTATTGGGGTTACTTTTAAAAGAGAAGCTGCTCACATAAGGTAACAAGAAACCTCGTCAAGTTTCATGTGTAAAAAACTTACGGGGAAAGTGAGACTATACAAAATAGCATCAAATTAAGAAATTTTAAATCTGTATCTTTTAGAATATCATTGTTATATAAGTGAAATGGTATATAGCATCATATCGTATGGTGTGATTGCTCTTGTATAAATTAGATCACCTGTTGCTCTCTATAGAACAATGTCCATCCATTGTCTAAATTGTTAAAGTATGTTACAAAACAGGAACATAAAATTAATATATCTGTAGTGTAGTTTAGTTTAATTTATCTAGATAAACATGTCAAACTAATTGTAAGATTAGAGGGAAAAAATGACCTCGCTATTTATTCTTATATCGAAGACTTTAACTCGTGCTGCCCTTCTAGGATTATTAATAAACCTTCCAAGATGACGTATGTGTGATCCATAATCTCCACATGCGTTATTGTCACCTTATCATCTTGAACCATAACTAATAGAACGTTTCAAAAATAAACTTGACAAGAATTGGACATTCCAATAAAGATCCCGTAAGTTTATTTATGAGGCCAGTAAACCAAAACAGTTATATTCATGAAACCTACCATAAAAGTTTAGGGTTTCAGATGGTTATTATGTTATATTTTTTCACCTTTTTTAGGCCGCGTTTTAGATAGTGAAGTTTCATGGTCCACCCGTAGTTTGTTAAAGTTTACAGGTCATGTTTTTCATTACCCATAACATTTCAGAAGGCTACGCGAGATTTCCCCGCAATACTCATGGATTCTCCTCTCACACACCGTAATGGTTTACGAGGTCTCCCCTAAACTTCTCGTGAAATAATTTATGGAAGCTGAAAAGGGATGCTTGAAACACCATAATATATCTCATATCGTTTCGTTTCCCATACATACTAATATTCATTTTCTTGTATCAACTAAACATCATATCATATTTAAATCTTTTACCGCATCATAGACAGCTACCAATATCTTGTAGTCAAATAAACCTACACTCCATGAATAATATCACACTCACATGCAAATAATGCAAGGTGTGAGTAATACAAGAGGTTGGATCTCCTTTTTCTTCTTTAGATTCCTTTTGTCTTTTTTCAGTTTTTGTCCTTTTTTTTGGTCCAAAATATCTTTTTTGTCCCAAATTTTGGATAGAAGATGGCTACAAGAAAGGAAAACAAGAAGTAAAGAAAACAAGAAGGATGTGAAGACCCATTAAAAAAAAATTTGTGCATAAATTGAGACTAAGCCCCAATCATAATATTGATAAGAGGAATTTGCCCTACAACATCTAAAATGCAAATTATACAAGTTGTATGGTTTAAAAACAATTGGTGTGTCCAAAGATGCGTTGCCTAGTGGGATTTTTCTCCTATGGTTGCACCAGCCAGTGGTTTTTATAGGGCAATGGACACATGTTGTTTAAAATATGCTATGACACTCTCCTGTGCCATGGCAACATCTATGTCTTGATAGCATCATGGGTAGCTATCCTCTATCATCCAAAAGGACATCGTGTCATATGGACCAATGTTGCATTTCATGTAAACCGACACTCACAAGTGAGTAATGAAGATGTCGATGGGTAGACCAAAGTTAGGCAAAACATCAGTGTTGTAGAGACAGTAACTAGTACAAGAAAAAATACACTCACGCATGATAAAACTAGGTTCCAAGGCACTACACCCTTGCCAGAGCAAGGAGCAAAGACATGCTCTAGTAGCACTAAAAACAGATGAGTCAACTAAGAGAGAATGTAGCACAGATTGAAACTATTGATCCATCAAGGAAGACTTTGGTCCAATCTAAAGATGGGGAAGTAAAGGATGGAAGATCCTCTCATGCTTGTGGAGATAGACCTTCTCTCATCAGTCACAATAACAGATAGAGAGAAAAGGATCTCTCCTCCACCTTGATCACATATATCTCCGAAACTAATCTATTAGCAACCACAAAATAAGAGGACAATAGAGTTATCAAGAGAGCACAACTTCCCCAAAAAGCTATAAGTGTTGTCTCCTCCACAAATAGTAGACCTATCCCCCTACATGAGATAGTTAGAGATTTCCATCTAGGTGTCAAATTCCATATCACACACTCAAATGTCCCTATTTTAATGATATCACCAAAAACATCCATAATCCTCCTACCATATGCCATCCTCTCCAATAGCTATCACACACAAACATAGTAGCAACTCCACAAGAAGAGTCATATAACATACACCAGAAGCTTGCACATACAACTGCTAAGCTTGGGTCCATGGTGCCATCAATATTTGATAGGTGGCATGGTGCACAATTGCACACATGATCTTTCCAAACAATACCATCATGTTTTTCTAATATGAGGACTTTGGAAGGCAAAACCTCATATACTTTCATGGTCATGAAGCTTGTAATCACATCAAGTGTAATTGGTCTATTGTAGATATACATAATTACAATAATTGGTTAGACTCCATACTTAACAATCTTCTATTTGAAGTCTAACATTACTTATCACTCTAATATACAAAACTTTTCTAGTTAATTAACTTTGAAATCCATTTGCAACTATGCATCACTTGAGCTCCTTAATTGTGACTACTTTGGTAAAGATATATGTAGGATTGCTTAGTCCAACAATCTTTACCAAAGTCAATATTACACCAGCTATCAATTCATGAATGAAATGATACCTCAATTGAATATGCTTAAGTGTTGAAGTAACTATTGATTGCCAACACTACAATATATATACCCTAAAAGTTGTCATTCCTTATCTAGTTCTGGAATGTGTGATGCCAATTGATCTCATATGTAACCTTAGATTATTTGGTACTAGTTGATACATGCCACTTCATAAAGTTTTGCAAGTGGGATTCATTCCCATAGGAGCCATTCTTGTAGTAGAATCCCATAATAGATTCTTGTAGATCTTGAAGTCTTGCAAGACACATTTGTCCCAAACTTCACATGGAGATTATTTCTTTTCTAGAGCTTATCTTTCTAAGATCTTTGTGTCTATGGAAAGCCCTTGAAAAGATATTTCCAAAGAGATAAGTTATGTCTCATTTGGATCTATATTCATAGAGAAATCAGTCTTGATGTGAAATATCTTTCTATGCACTCCCATAAATAGAAACCCATAATTTGAAGATCTATCCCATACTTACACTTCTACACTCATGTAGAAGATTTGTCTTGTACTTACTCTTCAACATTCTTGTAAGATATTTGTCCCATAGAGCATTCTCATAATTAATCAGACTCCACACTTAAATAACACATCACTCATTTGACTACCAACCTAGCCTATAGGAAGTTTCCTCCTCCCAATAGTCAATGCTGACCCATGGGGCATAATGATTATTCCACCAACTAGCACATCTTATGATCCTATTATTGTTATAATGGTTTGAGCTCTCACCATAGAACTATCAATTGGTTGACTGGGCTGAATTTGGAGAATGAGCTTCTCACATGTGATGTATTAGATGGAACCACTCCCTAAAGATATTTGGATCTAAAATGGACACCTTTCCATATTGGTCTTTTGTAGCCTAATACTGATCACTACAACCTTCCCCAACATAAAGGGTTATGCACTAGATTCCAATAAGACCACAGTGGTGTATAGACTTCCATATAGGTCCAACTAAACTAAAAATCCTATTTTGGTTATCCAATAAGATAACCTTAACTATAAACTAAGCTTACTCAAATGCACATGTTGCAAATGCAAATTTTTTAGTCTAGTTGGTAACCCCTCCAATCTCGTAGTTGCTACTTGCTACAAGCCATTGTTAGCAAATGGATCCCATGCTCCTCAACAAAGTTGGCTCTACCATCATCACCTTTGTTCTAGAAGTAGAGTAATAAATAATTTCTTGTCTCACCCTATTGCAATAAGGTTGGAGATGGATTTATAAAAAGATTAGAATGAAGAAATAAAGTTACCTAATGGTCAAACTAAGAGGATTGAGTTGTTACCTAGAAAGGTAGCATTCTCTAGGAGAGTATCATGAAGAGATTGAGTGGTGAGTGATACGGTTAGCTCATTATGATGCAATCTTAGGCATGCCAGGGATGGAGCAATCCAATCCCATGGTCGATTGGAGAAAGAAAGTAGTGAGAAAGAAATTAATGAGATGGAATATCATTGAGGTAGGTTAAAGAAAGATCACATAGGCAAGAATTGCCTCTTTATGTTATCGAGATAACAACTATTTGTAAGAAATAAAGATGTTTCATGGTCCTAATAAGAGAAGTCCAAAGTGCATAACTTAATGGAAAAATTCTTGAGAAATTGAAATATGTGGTCAATGAGTTTCAAGATGTCTTCTTAGATGACCTACCCTCAAGATTACCACCAAAAAGGAGAGTAGATCATAAAATTGAGATACTTCTTGGGAAGACACTTCCTTGTAAGGCCCCATATTAACTATCACCTCATGAGTTGGATGAGTGTAAGGCTCAAATCAAGGATATGCTTTAGAAAGGGTTTATCCAACCCATCATATCACCATATGGAGCTTTTATCTTGTTTGTGAAGAAGAAGAATGGTACACTGCGAGTATGCATTGACTATCAAGGTTTAAATTAAAAAATGGTGAAAAAAATCTCTTACCTTGCATGGATGACCTATTTGATCAACTCAATGAGGCAAAATAATTCATCAATTTTGATATGCAAAGCGGTTACAACCAAATCAAGATTACATAAGAAGACATACACAAAGCAAACTTTCAAACAAGGTATGGTCACTTTGAGTACCTAGTGATGCTATCCAGCCTCACCAACAACTTTCATGAGTTTGATGAATGACATGTTTTGTCCATACTTAGATAAATCTGTTATCATTTTCCTTGATGACATCTTAGTCTTTAGCAAAATGATGATCAAGCACAAGCAATATCTATGAGAAGTCCTCCAAATTCTATGACAAATCAATTATATGCCAAAATCTCAAAGTGTGAGTTTGGCAAGTCTAAAGTAGACTACTTGGGGCATAGAGTAAGTGGAGAAGGTATCCAGGTGTTAATAGATATAATAGAGGTCATTCAAAAATGAGGTGCTCCAAAAGATCAAACTCAACTCAAGAGTTTCTTGGGATTGATAGGGTTCTATCATTGATTTGTCAAGGACTTCTCCAAGGTTGCACATCCTCTAACAACACTACTTGGCAAGGAGAAGAAGTGGATGTGGAAATTTGCACAAGAATTGGCCTTTCAAGAATTTAAAAATGCATTATTACATGCACCAATTTTGAAATGCTATGACCCAAAATTTCCAATCAAGTTGGCTATAGATGCATAAAGTGTAGCAATAAGAGCAATTCTACAACATGAATGGCATGACAGATGGCATCTAGTTGCATATTTCTCTTGAAAATTATTATCAGAAAAATCCAATTAAAACACTACTAAATGAGAAGAGTTGGTCATTGTCCTTAAAACTAAGCATTGGAAGCACTATCTTGGCAAGAAGACATTTGTAGTGGAGATAGACCACAAATATCTAGTCTACTTCAAGACACAAAAATATCTATCTCATTGATAAATTTGATGGACAGAGTGGAGACAATGGTTCAACATGACAATCACATATATGGAAAGCAAGAAGCAACTTGTAGATACATTCACCTAAATGCTTATAGTAGACGATCTGGTGGTACGGTCAAGATGAACCTAGAATTTTGGCCAAGGATTCTTATTGCTACAAAAATAAACTTGTAGGAGCTCGTTCATCAAAAGACATCACTAATACCCAAGGACTAACCTTTTTTGATGGCAAGTTATGGATACCAGATGCCACAGATATAAGAACCACCGTCCTAGTAGAACATCATGATTTTTCCATTGCATGTCATGTTGGAGTGGACAAGACCTTAGATGCAATCAAACACCATTACTATTGGCTCAAGCTGAGCAATGATATGATAGAATATGTTCAAAGCTGCCTACTTTGTCAACAAAATAAAGCTTGTAATCAAGCTTCCACATGACTCCTTCAATGTCTCCCTACTTTTATACAATGTAGGGAATAGGTGAGCATGGATTTGGTTTGTGAATTGCCCAAGATCACCTCAAGGTTTGACTCCATTGTAGTCTTTGTCAATAGACTTAGCAAAATGAGTCATGTACATCCTACCACCAAGGATGTGACTGCTCCAAAATTATCTCAATTGTACTTAGATGTAGTCTTTTCTCACCATGGCATGTCTTTAGTGCTCATCACTAATAGAGGCACTCAATTCACTTGTTTATTTTGTAGAACACTCTTTGGCATCTTCAAAACCAAATTAACCATGTCTATGGCTTACCATCCCTAGACCAATGGAAAAATAGAGTTAGCTAATTATAGTATTGAAGACATGCTCTAAGGCTTAACTTTAGATGAGCAAGAGAGGTGGGACACCTTACTTCCATTAGTGGAATTTTCCTACAAAAATTCAATGAATGCATCCACATAGGTCACACTATTCTTCCTCATGTATGGAGAGCATCCTTTCACACCTTTCAGCTACCACCATACATGATATCCATATAGTGTTCCATGTTTCCTTACTATGTAGATATGAAACCCAACCACCACACTTTCCTTCCATACAAGAAATTCAACCTTATCCAACACTCATTGATGGCACGGAGGAATAGAAAGTCAAATGTATTCTCTAGAAACACATTTGTGGTACCCTCCATCTGTGTGTGGGATATCTTGTACATTGGGAAAGGTACCCATTATATGAGGCAACATGGGAGCCAATAGCCAACTTGACCCATGCATCAATGTTAGTGTAATCTTTTGAGCAACATCTTTGCAATGAGGACGTTGCATCTTAAAAGAGAGGAGGTTTGTAATACCATTAGCTAGACATATTATCTAAAGGTGAAATTCAGCTTGGTAACATTTGGAAGGATGTTATATGATGGACTAAGTAGATAAGATAGAGGTGTCACCAAAAGTGTACTTTCACTAATAAGGCAAGAGTCAAAAACATCATGAAAACTTTAGAGCCAATTTTAGAGGCCTAAATGAAGGAATTAGGCCTTGAAATAGAGTACTTATTTCTCTTCTAGGGAAGCAAGGCATGCATTCTCTATCTATTGTTTTTCTCATTGAGAGCTTTCAAATGGTACCTCACTCATGTGATTATGAGCTTCTTATAGGAAGATTCCCTAAAGATTCCATATAGTCAAACTTGTTTGACCAACCCAATAGGACAAGAACCAAGATATCACTCATTAATACAACTAATCTAAGGGTAGATCTTGCTGACATGTCACCAATCCGTGGATCTAATCCAAGGATAGAGATTCTTTTGAAGGCATCCTCTTTGCTATAAAATAAAGACAAGGTGCTCCTTTGGAACATCAGAGTGTTGAGTGTGAAGCTTTGTGTTTCTTCTCCTATGTTTCTCTTGAGGGTTCTCCTATCCTCAAAATATTACATGAGGTCCACCACAAGGCCAACAAGCAACAACACCATTCATTGGCTACTGTTGATAAAAAAATGAGGGTAAGGATCTATATGCATTAGTCCTTCATTTGCTCCATAATATCAACATTGTCCACTCTACCCTCAAAATCCAACACAATGTGGTGCACTCTAGAAGAAGTAATAACTATAGATGAGGTCTCCCTACCAAATTTCAGTTGTCATCACTCTTGGCTCTACTATGTTGTGCTCAATGCACTTTGCTAAACTAAAGACCACCACCAAAGTTGATGAGGTAACCTGCAACAACATAGCATCACATACTCTATGTTGTAGCTCCTTATCAAACATCCCATACTAGAACTAGATTACTTGAGTCTCAATAACTTCCTAAATTGATCAACTATAAATTTGCAAGTGTATGCCTCATGTAGACTCTCTCCAACTTTTTGCTAAAACTCTACAAGCTCTTCAACTTGTAAGTCTATAACCCTTGGTAGTTACACCTCAAGCACTAGAAGAACTCCACCATGGGGTTAAACACCAGGTACTACACCACCTTTTATAGTAGTACCTCCACTTGTAGTAGCACCATCTCCAACTAGTGCACCTCCGCTTGATATTCCAATGCTATTGAAGCTAGAACTTGTAGGTATTGCTAATCTACCTCTAAAGATTGAGCTTGAAGTGATGCATATGTACTTTAGAGACCAATATTGTCTCCAGAGCTCAATCTCCTCCAAGTATGTTTTCTTGAACTCATAATAGTCATCCATTAATGGGCTCTCTAAGTGTTAGAATAACCTTTTCCATGCCATGAAGGGTGTGAACAAAGTTAGGTTCCATATGTACTATAGATCACATCAACAATCAAACTCATGGATGAAGTCATCCAACTCAATGGTACCCATTATACAAAATTAGCACTTGCGTCCTTTGCAGGCCTATAAATCTTGTCCATGTTCCACAACAATGGTGTAGATATACAATGTGCACTCTCAATTGCATCAACTCTTGTGTTAAACTCTAAACCAAAATCAATCTCCTCCCTCATTGGGACTTGAGATATATATTGATACCAAGTGCTACTCTATGTAAACCTATTGCATATTATAGCAAAATCTCCTTTGGAAACCTCAGAGAAATTTGTCATGATAATGTATCCCAAACCGCAACCGGAACCACCAAGTACCATCACGTACTAAACACTACCCACTAATGTAACTCTAATTGTGATAACTACACTACAAGAAAAGATAACCTATAATATGTCATCACAACATGCACTCTCATAGTTTGTAGGTCATCCTTTCCTACCTCACCAAAGAGAAATATAAGTATTTTGATTGGTCATCACTCTAGCCTCACTACCAAGAGTACACTAGAGTACTAGTCTCTAAATATCGTGGTACTTCATACAAAAACATGGTGTATAACTAGGAAGTAGAGAATGAAAGGGGTCTAATCACAAAAAATCTAAACAATAACTGACCATTTAACAAATCTAAATTGAATTGACTCTATAACATTAGCCATTTGACATAATAAGAGCTTCTATCTACTCTTACATTACCAAGATCATCAAGGATATGAAGAATTGTCACCTCCTAGTTAAAGCTACATAGATATGAATATGAGTTGGCCAATCTCTAAGATAATAAGTGAAGCAATTGGCTAAAGTACCAATCTATCAACCAAAGATCTAGGGTTCAAATCATACTATGCACAATCTTGAGGAGTGGGCTGGTTTTGCAAAAATAAACTACCAAAAAAACCATCAAAACTAGCTAAAACCAACTCAAAGACTACCAAAAAACCATCTAAACTAAGCCTACAAGGTTAGCTTGTTGACTCTTCTAGGTAGCCTATCTAGCCCATAATCTTATGTCTCAAAATGCTAAAATTCAATGAAATGAGTCATTTCTTTTTGCCGTATTAAACTCTTTCCAATTTGGCTAACTTCCACAACTCAACACTAGCTAGTACAACCTCCACTAGATAAATAAATCCTTTCTTCTTGCCAATTTGAACCCTCTGTAGTCTTACAAACCTCCATCAACTTGAGCACTAGCTAAAGCAAAATCCACTAGACTCACCTTAACTTGTGCAACCTCTAACTCTAGATGACCTTTGTTGAGCCAAATGTGTTCTTTGTTCTTGTCAATTTGAACCTTCTCCAATCTAGCTAACATCTACCAACTTTAGCACTAGCTAGGGCAACCTCCACCAAATTTGACCTTGATTCAAACAACCTCTAACTCTTGATGATCTTCTCCAATTTGACAGACCTCCATGCCTTTCACCAATTAAGACAACACTTAAATCCTTTTCTAAAGCTACTTAATCTTTCCAATTTGGGGGATTAGGAATTCCAAATCCTATTCAAGGAGTTGGGTTCCTAATCCAACCTCAATTTTGCACATTGGTTCAATTTACAAACCCTCAACCACTAGTTTGACCCCTCACTCTCAAATTAGCCTTTCCTATTAGCAAAATCAAACACTCATGATCTCAAATTGACCTCAATTCCAAGAAATATGAGTAGCACTTCTACATCCATTCAACTATCAAAATTGACAAAAAATTCCACAGTACTTTCATGCACAATCCACTGAACTAAAGTCAAAATTAGGTAAGGAAAATCAAAGTTCCAATCCACTAAACTAAAGTCAAAATTAGGTAAAGAAAATCAAAGTTCCAATCAATTGCACCAAGTTTGGAGATACTATAAATGCACATAATTTCTTGCTTCCAATTTCTCACTCATTCACTTCTTTAATGTAATTAGTTCAACCACTCACTCAACTCAAATCAAAAACTCAACACTTAACTCAATGAACTACAAACAATGTGCTATGATTACACAATTGTGGTGCCCAAATTTTTTGTTTTTTTCAAAATAAAGGAGAAGAAGTGTATAGAGAAGTCGGATTGCGCCTGTATGGCCTGTAACAACCATTTGTGCATGTGTATGGTATTGTGATATTTAGCTTGGTATTACAAGTACTTAAGAGATATTATTTATATAGATAAAGGATGGTTCTATATTAGTCATGTTTAGCTAAAGTTAGTCATAGCTAAGATAGAGTGGACCTTACTTTAGAGGAAGTAGAAAAGATGAGCATCACTATTTTGGATTTTAGTGTGTTGACTTGGTATTATTCCTAGGTGTTTGGCTTTGAGGAAAGAGTTGAGAACTCTTGGGCCCGCAAACCTTTTTGTTTTGGATTCTTCTTTATTCCAAGGATAGCCCATGTGAAGGAATCCTTGACTTAGTGGGTGGGTCAAGATAAGACCACATGCTTAGGGGAATATGCCCATGTGAATGGATATTCCTTTCTACTTTTTGACTTTACTTGACTTTTAGTTTAGTAACTTGAGTTACTACGGTAATTAGTAACTTTGGTACGTAACTATTTCACAAGTATATAAATAAGGGGTGAGGAGGTACTCATCATCCTTTCATTTGCAACTATTCTCTCTCATTGAGTTCTCTAGTGAGCAATGTCTTGAGTCTTGGAGTGTTAGCCTTGGAGGAGTATGATGGAGTTTGGGTTCCTTACCTTCTTAGTCCATGGTGCGCTACCATAATAGCCATCAGAGGTTCATCCTGAGTGAGAGACAGGCCGGCTCACATTTTTGGTTCCGTTGCCGAGACCTCTCTAGAAAGCAAGATAATGTTCCGCGTCCAATTCTACATTAGGCAGAAGGAGGCTATGAGAGCTCACTTGGAGAGAACATTAGGAGAGGAGAGGGCTGAACTTATGTTAGAGAACCAAGATCCATTTGTATACCCTGTAGTTCATTATGATGTCTTTGAGGTGATTTTGTACATCTTGTACACATGAGAGGAATTGGAGAGATTGTGTGAGGTGGATTGCAGATTTTGGGGATTAAGGTGATTTTGGGCAAAATCTCAAGTTTGAGATCTGGACTTGAGATTTCTACACATGATAGCTTGGGTTATCTTTCAGTTAGCACACTTGAAATTATTGTGAGAGCTTCTATGCGCACTGGGCTAGAATTTTTGAAAGTTGATAGGGTAAAGTGCTCCCGCAACTACATGCTCTTTGGAAAATTGTACAGAGTCTGCCATTTCTTCAATTTTCAGTTAATTGTCCTGAAAATTTCCAAGAGAATTCAGTGCATTGTATTCTACTTGCTGCCACAAAAATTAGAGAGAGATCGTTCTTGCGCAGGGAGAAATGAGTTTTTGAAGTGTGGGGGGTGGTTTTCAGACCAAATCTGAAATATGGGTGCTGAATAGAAAGGTGTCTAGGCCAAATGGCTCGATGAAAAGATCTGAAATTTTCAGGGAGGGACATCCTGGAGTTGTTATCAAGTGTGCAAAATTTCAGAGGACTGTGACATATTGGTTGGGAGATTTGAGTGACATTGTGAGGAAGGGTCAATTCTGCAGAGTGGAGATCTCATGCATGAGAAGTTTGAGATCAACAAAAAGCATGTTTGAGTGTTTAGATTCATCTTGGGAACATGGAGTGTCATCAAGAGTGGAAATTGAGATTATGCAAGGTTCCCCAAGGGTTTGAGGTGATTTTAGGGGTTGATTTGAGGAAAAGAGAGTTTACAATAGAATTTGAAGAGAGTATTGAGAGGATCCAAAAACCTACACCACTTGGAGGAAAGAGTGAGTCTAAGTGCTTTCTATGTGGAGAGAAGGGACATAAGGCAAGTTCATGTCCATTGACCTTTGAGAGCAAGAGATTGAGGGAAAGGAGAGGCTTACTTGACTTGGGTTTGCATGTTGGACCTTCTTCACCAAGATTGGGAGGGAGAAGATCTAAGACCAAAGAGTTGTGTGAGGTTTGTGGAGTTGAAGGACTTCCAAAGGACATGAGTGTAGTGGAGTAAAAGCACTTTTGGAAACTTTGGTGAAGGATCTTGGAGAGAGTCTAAGTACAGCTACAGAAATACTACCACCTTCATCAGCTAGTTCTCAGGATTAGTGATGGAGATAATTTTTCAACTTATAAATAAACTATCCATGAGAGTTAGATTAATATGCACTCTAGGATTTGATGTTGCTATAGAAATCTTGGAGCAACCTGAACCTTTTGTTTTCCCTAGAGTGGATTATTCTCAGATGGTGTTAGTCATGTATATACTCTATTAGTAATAGAGTGAGAGAAAAGAAAAGAGAAAAAAAAATATTTTGAGAGAAAAGAAAGATAGTGAGGGGTTAAGATGGGAAAACTTCCAGTTTTCTTTGGCAAGGATGGAGAAGATGTGGAGGCCTTTGTGAGAGACTTCAAGAGAGCTTGCATAGGAAAAAATGAGAGGAGGAAGAATGACTGGGCCTCATTATTACCAGATTTTTTTGAGGATGCAACACTTACATGGTATGAGTCAGAATACCAAAAGAGAGAGAGGAGAGAGGGGGAAGAGGAGTCTTGGGAGACTTTGACTTCAGCACTCATTGAGAACTTTCTTCTTGATGAGAGTTTTGAGAGATTGATGAGTGAGGTTACATTTCTCAAGCAAGGAGATGGAGAGAAAGTGAAAGTCTATGTGGAAAGAGTGGAAAAGTTAGAGTCCAGATTTTGATAGTGTTGAGGAAGGGTGGGGATGATGTGGAGACTACAATGATTGGCATAGGGGCCATGCTCACCAAGAATTTTGTGGGAAGGTTGAGACCAAAAATTAGAAGCAAGGTGAGATATGAGAAACCTTCTTCCAAGGTTGAAGCTATCAAGATCGCAATTCGTATGGAGGAGAGTTTGGAAGGGGATGAGAGTGATTTGGTGGTGAAGGAGGTTGTGCATCCTCCTCAAGGCTACAAGTATGGTGGAACTTCTGATACTTTGGTGACAAGGGTTGCACCACAAGTAGTAGTTGCTCCAGTTCTTGCACCTCCACCAAAAGATCCACTCCAAACCATCACAGAACAACTTGCGGATCTCAAGATCAATGTGGTGCAACTATGGGAGAAGAGAGAGGTGGATCAGAATGTAGGGAGAGGGCCTAGGAGTTATGGAAACTATCCATATAGAGGAGACCAACCAGCCAACAATTTCAATGATAGAAATTGTTTTGGTTGTGGAGAAAGAGGCCATATCCAAAGGAATTGCCCAAATTCCACTTACCATGGAAGAAGGGGTTATGAGGGAGCCAATAGAGGGAAAGAGGGAGGTAGTGAAACCCAAGTGGCTCCTAATCCCAACAAAGGTAAAGGGATAGCATCCATAGATGTGGTTGAGAGCAAGTATGAGAAGGGAGAGTGCTCAAACTCCAAGGGTCTTAATTTGGAGCTTTTGGCACAAGAGAAGAAGAGAGCTCGTTTTGCAGAGGATGTTCACTCTTCTCAAGGATTTACTTCAAGCAAGGATACTCCTATGTCTACTAGGAGCACTCGCACCTCAACACCATCAACAACAAAGACTCCAAGGAAGAAGTTGGGGATGGAGGACTTCTTGATCTCAAAGCAATAATGGAACTACAATGTGTTGGAGGATGTTGGTAGTCACAAGGCTAACATCACAGTGGGCCAATTAATTGCTTTGAACCCTACCTTGAGAAAGGAGCTTAGAGGTGGTTTGAGTTCTACAAGGAGCAAGAAGAAGAAGAAGGCAAAAGTTCCAGTATCAATGGGGGTGGTGGATGCCAAGCCAGCACCATGGGAGGCTTGTGAATATGCCTCCAAGATTGATGTGAGAGTGAATGGTCACAACATCAAGGATGCATTGGTTGATGGAGGATCAGCAGTGAATGCCATGTCAGAAAGGTTGATGAAGAAGTTGGGTATGATACCCTCAACCTTCAACGTTTGTGGTGAGCATGGCAAACAAACAACAAGTTCAACCAGTAGGGGTGATGGATAAGGTGGTAGTTTCAGTTATGGGAGTTCAAAATCTCATGACTTTCCAAGTCTTGAAGGATTCAAGCTATGCCTTACTTCTTGGGAGGCCATGGTTGAGAGAAGCACGCACAATTGATCGATGGCACAAAGGGTACTTGAGGATTGGGCCATCAAACCATAGAGTCACTGTTCCTGTGACTAACACCACCAACACTTCACATTCAGATACCCCATCTTCTGATTATTGGGAATCAGATTCTGAAGAAGGAGCTTCAGGTGTGGACACAAGCATGGAAGAGGAGACTTCCATGGAGGAGGATGAATCTGAATCTGATTCAGATGTGTATCCTTTGTGTGCTATGGATTTTGCACCTAAGCCAGAGGTTTTGAAGGACCCAGATAAATCACCATTGACACTTGAGGAGGTAGAGAGAAGGTTATCTACCCTCAAGTATGGTCCAAATGTTACCAAGGAGGAGAAGGTGAGATTTGAGGAGATTTTCCGCAAGTTCATCCATGTGTTTGCTTTTAGTTACAAGGATTTGAAGGAAGTCACCTTGGAGGAGCACAAGATAGAGGTGGAGTCACATGCAAGACCAATCCGCCAAAAGCAACATCGCATTAGCCCACCAATATCTTTGGTTGTGAAGGAGGAGATTGATAAGCTCAAGGAGGCTAGATTTATCTTTGAGGTGGAGAATTCAGAACGGGTGTCTCCAATTGTCATTGTGAAGAAAAAGAATGGCAAGCTTCGGGTATGTATGGATTACAAGAAGCTCAATGCTGTTACCAAGAAGGACTACTACCCATTGCCATTCATTGATGAGATCTTGGAGGAGGTTGCAGGTCATGAGAGGTATAGTTTTGGAGATGGTTATAGTGGATACAACCAAATCAAGATTGCACCAAAGCATCAACAACTCACCACGTTCACCACACCTTGGGGAACTTACGCTTTCAAGGTCATGCCTTTTGGGCTTTGCAATGCTCCAGCCACATTCCAACGGTTCATGAACAAGGTATTTGAACCTTTCATTGGGAAATTTGTGAGAGATTTCATTGATGACTTTTGTGTCTATGGGAGCAAGGAGGAGCACTTTGAACACCTAATCAAAGTCTTGAAATGCTTGGATGAGGGAAATGCATCACTCAACCCAGAGAAGTGCATTTTTGGATGTGAAGAAGGTCTACTTTTGGGGCACATCATCTCCAAGGATGGAATAGCAGTTGATCCTGAGAAGGTGAGGAAAATCTCAGACCTTCCATTCCCTTCAAGCTTGACAAAGTTACGCCAATTCTTGGGGATGGTTGGATATTATAGGAGGTTCATCTTCTCATTTTCCAACAAGGCTTATGCATTGACCATCTACATGAAGAAGGGTGTAGATTACATGGTGATTTTGGAGGACAAGGAGGCTCTCAAAGCTTTTGAGGAGCTCAAGCAATCCCTTGTTATAGCTCCAATTCTTGCTAAACCTGATTGGAGTAAGCCTTTCATCCTCTACACTGATGCTTCTA
Source organism: Lunularia cruciata (assembly GCA_948567375.1). NCBI lineage: Eukaryota > Viridiplantae > Streptophyta > Marchantiopsida > Lunulariales > Lunulariaceae > Lunularia > Lunularia cruciata. The sequence continues at coordinate 14,992,607 of OX419760.1, forward strand.
ATGTAGCTATAGGATGCACTCTTAGTCAATTAGACCAAGATGGGCATGATCATCCAATAGCTTATGCTAGTAGGCAGATGGTTTCAACAGAGAAGAACTACTCTGTCACGGAGAGAGAAGGGTTGGCAGTGATCTTTGGTCTCAAGAAGTTTAGACACTACTTGATTGGAGGGAAAGCCACCATTGTCACGGATCACAAGGCTTTGAAGTACATCTTCAACAAGCCTAATGTTGAAGGGAGACTAGCAAGGTGGATGATACTCTTGTCTGAGTATGACTACACCATTGAAGATAGGCCAGGAAAGAAACATGCAAATGCTGATTTATTATCTAGAGCATATGATCATGATGGAGATGAGCCAATGGATGATTCCTTCCCGGATGAGGAGCTCATGAAAATCTCAGTCACTCAAGAGGTTCCAATGGAGTACAAGGAGATTGTGGATTTTGTGACAAAAGGTAACTATCCAGAAGGGATGCATGCTAGGGAGAGGAAGGCCCTTGCAGCAAGATCTAGACCTTACACAATGGTGGAGGATATTCTTTTTCACCAAGGAGCAGATGGTCTACTTTGAAGAGCAGTGGGTAAGGAAGAGTCTATCTTACTTATAAAGGAGTTTCATGAAGGTTTAGTATGTGGAGGACACTTTGCAGGAAAGGTGACTGCTTTCAAGATTCTAGATGCAGGTTACCATTGGAGAGGGATTTTCAAGGATTGTCTTGATTATTTCAAAACTTGTCATGTTTGTCAAGCTTTTGCTAGAAAGTCTACATCCACTCCACCACTTAGATCAATTCCATTGCTAGGACCTTTTGAGAAGTGGGGAATTGATTTTGTAGGTTCTCTCAATAGAACCCCAAGGAACAATCGGTACATTGTGGTAGTTACTGATTACCTTACTAAGTGGGTTGAGGCTAGACCATTGAGGGACAAGAATGAAGATGAAGTGGGTAGATTTCTTTATGAACGCATTATCACTAGGTTTGGATGCCCTTTGGAGTTGGTTTCTGATAGAGGAGGAGAGTTTACAGGAAGCATTACTACAGCCATGCTACGACATTTCTCTATCACACATAGAGTAACTACATCCTATAAGCCAAATTCCAATGGCTTGGCAAAGAGAACCAATCAGACCTTGTGCATGATGTTGGCCAAAGATGCAAAAATGGAGGGAGCTAAACATCATTGGGACAAGAGGATTCATGCAGTTTTGTGGGAGTATAGGACAACCATGAAAACTTCCACCGGATATTCTCCATTTCAATTGGTGTATGGTATTGAGTCTACCTTACCTATTCACTTTGATCTTCCTACCTTCCAAAGCATTCATAGGAGATTGAAGAAAGCACAAGGAGGTGATGCAGAGAAGTCAAGGAAGGATCAACTCATGGAGTTGGAAGAGGCAAGAGCAGTTGCTATGGTTTGAGTGGAGCAAGCCCAAAGGAAACAAAAGGACAGCTATGACAAGAGGCAAGGCAAGAAGAAGGTAGAGCCTTTCAAAGAAGGTGATTGGGTAATGTTGTTTGATTCCATTTGATTCAAGAGAGTGCAAAAGAAGTTTTTACCTAAGTACTTTGGACCTTTCATAGTGGAGAAGGTGTGGAGCAATTACACCTATGATCTCAAGGAGTTGGGAGGAAGACACTTTGATAGGATTAACCATGATAAGTTGAAGATGTACCATAGAAGGTAGGGAGACCTTCACTTTGAGGACAAAGTGAAAACTTAGTCCGGGGGTAAATGTAACACCAATTTGTGCATGTGTGTGGTATTGTGATATTTAGCTTGGTATTACAAGTACTTAAGAGATATTATTTATAGAGATAAAGGATGGTTCTATATTAGTCATGGTTAGCTAAAGTTAGTCATAGCTAAGATAGAGTGGACCTTACTTTAGAGGAAGTAGAAAAGATGAGCACCACTATTTTGGATTTTAGTGTGTTGACTTGGTATTATTCCTAGGTGTTTGGCTTTGAGGAAAGAGTTGAGAACTCTTGGGCCCGCAAACCTTTTTGTTTTGGATTCTTCTTTATTCCAAGGATAGCCCATGTGAAGGAATCCTTGACTTAGTGGTTGGGTCAAGATAAGACCACATGCTTAGGGGAATATGCCCATGTGAATGGATATTCCTTTTTACTTTTTGACTTTACTTGACTTTTAGTCTAGTAACTTGAGTTACTACGGTAATTAGTAACTTTGGTACGTAACTATTTCACAAGTATATAAACAAGGGGTGAGGAGGTACTCATCATCCTTTCATTTGCAACTATCTCTCTCTCATTGAGTTCTCTAGTGAGCAATGTCTTGAGTCTTGGAGTGTTAGCCTTGGAGGAGTATGATGGAATTTGGGTTCCTTGCCTTCTTAGTCCATGGTGCGGTACCATAATAGCCATCAGAGGTTCATCTTGAGTGAGAGACAGGCCGGCTCACAGGCCGAAGAAAGTGAAGAAAATTGTCTTTGGGATGAAACCCGAAGTAAAGTGACTTTGGGTCATAAGGCAAAGTACTCGAAAATGCTCTGTCAGCATACAATACGAAGTAAATTGTCTTCGGATCGGGGGGAGCTCAACCCGAGGCAAAGACAGTCTAACAACCTTTCGTCGGGGCGAGAAATTCAAGAAGGGGCCGTTTCAAAACTGGCAGCTCATACGCGCGAAGGTTGATTGACAGTGACAGGTGCATGCTGGAGGTGTGATTTCTTGGTAGAAACTCAAAGTGACGGAAGACAAAGAAGTGCAATTCTATAAAAATCAAAACTGCAACGACAAAATGTCGAGCAATTTTCCTTCGCCGTTGAGGAGTCGTCTTGCAGGTGATCGGGGAAAGGGAAATAAAGTTGGACTCGGGTTAGTGCGCAAGGGAGAAGTCGCAAGAGAGAAATTAAGAGACAATAAGAAAGCAGAAGAGATGGGAGGAGGGAAGAAAAACTCCGAATTCGTAGTGAGAAATCATGCAATTCGGAGATTAGATGTAGTAGCAAGGATCAAAGTCTTGAGCCAACTTCGGATCACCTTTCTGGCATGGAATTGGAACGTAAGTTTTCCAGGATTCATGATAGAAATCATCAAGAGTAAGTGTCTCGATGGTCCCAAGAAAGAAGGGAAGAGAGGAAATCCGGCTCGCTGGACAGAGTCGGATTGGAGACTCGTACTTGGGAAGGAGGCGCATTCAGAGTAGGGAGCCACGTTCTTGGGGAAAGGAGAGATAGCCCAAGAAATGCAGGAGGTGAGAGATGCCTTCTTGTCAAAGAGAACAAAGAATGGGTACAAGGTAGAAAGTTACAAAGATCCTATCAAGAGAGGAATTGTGAGTGCTTTGATGGCAATCCTGAAGCCGGAGAGAACAACTTATGTGATGAAACACCAAGCGGTGTTCTTTCACAAATTGTTTGCAGGAGAATCAATTAATTGGGCAAGGTGTTTTCACGGGAGAACGAGGCAGATGGTGTGGAATCTGCGGGATTAGTCGCCTCCATATTACATTGTGCCGTTTGTAGCGCACTTCCACCTCGGGCTCAATTTGCTGACCTCGGTGGAGCAAAATCGGATGGTGTCGCACTTTCATCCGGATGTGCGAAAGGAAGTCAATGTCGAGGAGCAGCAATACATTCTCCAAATCCAGAGCACGGACGACTACTACACAAAGATAGGGAAAAACGTGGAGGTCGTAGTAAGTACCCCGACGAAGAAGAGAACTCGGCACACAGAAGCCGAGGAAAACAAGAAACCTCGGAAGATGCAAAAAAATAACCCAAGGCGAGGAATGGTGGTGATTGAGTCAGAAGATGAAGACTCAGTAGGTGAGGCCAAGCTCAAGATGGAGGACTCAGAACGTGAGGAGGAACCTAAGCTGACACTGCAGAGCGGAGATACTAGCAGTGACAGTGAAGACGGTGGAGAAATGACCTCGGCACCAGCGGCTGAAGAATACGAAGAAGAAGTGCAAGCCGAAGTAGAAGCCGAAGACAATGCGGCGCTGGAAGACAAAGTACCGGTGCTCGAGGAGAAGAAGATCGCAATACAGCGAGGAGTTTGCTCGAGATGTAAGGCAAAGTGTGAGGCGGGGCCGAGTAAAGTGAAGGAAGAGGTAGAAGACAGCACGGGTAGTGAGGCATCAATCCCGATACAAAGACTTCAGAGAAGAAGGCGCGTATCATGAGAACACGAGGAGAAACAAGAAATTACTCCGCGGGAGGAAGAAGTTTCCAGTGAGGGAGTAGAGTACATGCAAGAGGTAGTGTGCCCGCTGTTGGTGAAGTTGGAGCAGAAGAAGAAGGAGATGCAGTCGACTTGTCCAGAAGTAAAGACTGTATTGCAGGTGGTAGTAAGATTAGAAGAGGAGAACTCGGAGTTGAAGAGAAGTATAACCCGAGGTGAGAAGGAGAGAGAAGTACTACGAGCAGAAGTAGTAGAGAGAAGTCAGGTAATCGAAGACCTGAAGAGAGAAGTGAGCTATCGAGAGGATCTTGCGAGGAAGAGTGACATTGCAAGGGAGAGACAGGTAGCGGAGCACGAAATCTTGAAGCAGCAATTTGCTGATTCAAGAGTAGAGCTTATCCATGCTATGGCAAGGGTAGCATCGAAAGAACAAGAGCTCGATCAAGTGATGGAGAGTATGGAGGAGAAGAAGCAACTTTGGCAAAGAGAGTTGTTTGTGCGGTATAGAGAAGAAGAGAGATTACAAGAGTTACTTCGTAATGAGGAAGAGAAAGTTGTATAGAAGGAGAAAGAGAAGGAAGCAATGAAGGCCGAGTTTGAGGAAGAGTTGGTGATGTATAGAGAGGAATGGCTTGCAGATCGGGAACAAGAACGAAAGACAAGATTGGAGCCATTGAAGGAGATAGTTCTCAGAGTGAATGCAATGTTAAGTACAAAAGCTAGCGTTCGAATTGAAGAAGTGCGACTGCACAAGTTGAAGTTGTTGGTGCAGGAGACAAGGCGAAGACAAGCAAAGGACACGGAGATGAATGCCTTGTTAATCAAACTAAGAACTCGTGTAGATAGAAAGGTGTTAGAAGTAGAGGATAACATTTCAATTAGATTAGATTTAGTGAAAATAGAGTTAGAAAAGCTTCGGAAAGATGTTAAGGCAAAACCCGAAGTAGATAACATAGGAGTCCAAATGTCTTTGGAGTTACCATCAGAGACATTAGAGAAGAGTGGGTCGGGAGATAAGGAGTTAGATAGATTACCCACTAGTGAAATTTCAGATCAGGAAAGAGAATTGCTGAAATTGGTAGAAGAAGTAGAAGATGTGAAACCCGAGGAAAAGATAGTAGGAAGTAAGATTACTTTGGGTTCGGGTTTGAAAGCCGAAGAAGAAGTAGACATCGGATCGGATTAGTAACCGATTTGAGATTTGAAGAGGCAGATATGAAGAGGTGCATTGTCATTTTGGATCTGCAGGTTAGAACAGTTGTGGTAGAACGGTATAGTTGTTAGAACTGCCAATTGCTTCACTATTTAAGAGTGGCATTCGCAGGAAAATGTTGTTCAGTGCTCATTATTTCTGAGAATAGATAAAGCAAAGTGCTGTGAAATAGTACTCGTCGCTTGAGCTTGATTCCGAGTATCAACGTTGTACTTGTGTTTGTGAGTGTGTGGAGAAATTTGAAGTGCAAGTCCGAGTGCTTGTTGGATGTTGGATTCTGTAGCCTTGATCTTCATTCTATGTGTTTGATCCTGAGTGAAGTGCAATCAAAGCAATGCCTTGATAGATCTGAGAGGAATTGTAGTTTTGGTAGTATTCTACATTTGTGAGTACAGTGTGAAGTTGATGTGAAGCAATTTCGATCGAGGAAGTTGTGCCTTCAGTGGAAGGGTGGAACACAATTCTGAGGCGAAGTCGTTTTGCAGTGAAGTGCTATTTTTGGGAGAGCCTGAATCATCACAATCAAGATTGTTTGGAAAGAATTGAAGGAGTTGTGATTAAGGAGTGTGAATTTGTGACAAGACTGCGAGTCAGTGCTTGTTACTCTCTTCTGGGTGTGGTTTCTACCTGAGAGACTAAAGAAGAACTCAAGAAGAACTACATTGCTACTGTTTGACTTTGTATTTGGACATTTCTGACTCGTATCTCTGTGGGAACGAACTTTACTTACCCGATTACCGCAAAAGTGATATTTGCCGGGTTGTCACAACAATCAAGCCACATCCACTCTAGTTAAGAGACAACCAGGTGCCATTTTCTAGCCTCTACCTACCATAGCCAAGAGCTCAAAGGATCAACATCAAAGAAATGAGCTCTTTGGAGATGGTTTTCAAAGGTATACTTCAAAGGTATACCATGACTTGGGACCATTGATGGCCCATTTGATGGTCCATATGACAATGTAAATAATAGGTCTAACTTTGTCATCAATAGCCCTAACACATAATTTGGCTAGTATTAAGTAGTCCTTGAGCAACTATTGGTATAGTTATGGTTGCCAAGACTAACACTCCATTGTCCAATCAAATTAGTTTTGGTGTTGCAAATATGTAATACCAATAGCTAAACATATGATCTAGAGGTGAAAATTGGATTAGTAACATCTAAGAAGATGTGGTACCCACATTTTTCATTTTGGACGAGTTTTGAAGAAGAAGTGCCTTGCTGAAACCAAATTGAAACCAAATGGAGAAGAAATGAGTGTAAACTTGTGATTTGATCAAACCCAAGGAAATCGACTTCATGTAAGAGGAAGAATGGCTCGGTTTGGATCAGACCCGAAGAAGCTTACTTCGTGTCAGAGGAGGGAAAAACTCGGAGCAGACGTTAAGGAGGGCAGACGCCGAAGGAGAAATAGAAGTTACAGGTCAAGATTCTTGCGGGGGTCATATCTCAATGACCATAAGTCCAAATCAAGCTTGCTATATCTCATTGGAAACGTCTTGTTCAGGGCTTTCCATTGCCACCAAAATCGCAAAGTTTGAAGGTCTGTAGAAGAAGTTACAAGCATTTAAAGTTTCGGGAGTAGATGTACTTCGGGTCAAAGTATATTCGGGTCAATGTGACTTTGTACTTCGGACTTCATACTTCGTACTTCGGGTTTACATGACTTTGGGTCATGAGACTTTGCCTCAAGATGAAAATGACTAAATCAGAGGTAGCCGGACCTCGGAGTGCAGTGAAGGTGACTTCGGGAGTTTTGCGAGAGGGATCAGAGGAAGTTAGAGTAGAGAAAGAAGATAGTTAAGATACACATGACTTCAATTTCAGTTCTAATTGAAGATGGAACCTGAATTGAAGGAGAAATAGCAGTAGTGAATAAACCCAAAGTGCAGGATCAGACTGTAGGTGTCTTCGGATTTGACATTTGACACTTTAGAGAAGAGTGGGTCGGGAGATAGAGATTTAGAAGGCTTAACTATGATAGGAATTTCATATCAGGAAGGAGAAATGTTAGAATTAGTGGAGGAAGTAGGAGATGTGAAACCCGAGGACAGAGTAGTAGGAAGTAAGATTACTTCAGATTCAGGGTTGAAAGCTGAAGAAGAAGTAGACATCGGATCGGATTAGTAACCGATTTGAGATTTGAAGGGGCAGATATGAAGAGGTGCATTGTCATTTCGGATCTGCAGGTTAGAACAGTTATTGTAGAAACGGTATAGTTGTTAGAACTGTCGATTGCTTCACTATTTAAGAGTGGCATTCGCAGGAACTTGTTGTTCAGTGCTCATTATTTCTGAGAATAGATAAAGCGAAGTGCTGTGAAGCAGTGCTCGTCGCTTAAGCTTGATTCCGAGTATCAACTTTGTAATTGTGTTTGTGAGTGTTTGGAGAAATTCGAAGTGCAAGTCAGTGTGCTTGTTGGATGTTGGATTCCACAGCCTTGATCTTCATTCTGTGTGTTTGATCCTGAGTGAAGTGCAATCAAAGCAATGCCTTGACAGATCTAAGAGGAATTATAGTGTTGGTAGTATTGTGCATTTGTGAGTGCAGTGCGAAGTTGATGTGAAGCAATTTCGATCGAGGAAGTTGTGCCTTCAGTGGAAGGGTGGAACACAATTCTCAGGTGAAGTTGTTTTGCAGTGAAGTGCCATTTTCGGGAGAGCATGAATCATCACAAATCATGCCACAGACAATGAATTTACCCACTAGTGAAATTTCAGATCAGGAAAGAGAATTGCTGAAATTGGTAGAAGAAGTAGAAGATGTGAAACCCGAGGAAAAGATAGTAGGAAGTAAGATTACTTTGGGTTCGGGTTTGAAAGCCGAAGAAGAAGTAGACATCGGATCGGATTAGTAATCGATTTGAGATTTGAAGAGGCAGATATGAAGAGGTGCATTGTCATTTTGGATCTGCAGGTTAGAACAGTTGTGGTAGAACGGTATAGTTGTTAGAACTGCCGATTGCTTCACTATTTAAGAGTGGCATTCGCAGGAAAATGTTGTTCAGTGCTCATTATTTCTGAGAATAGATAAAGCAAAGTGCTGTGAAACAGTGCTCGTCGCTTGAGCTTGATTCCGAGTATCAACGTTGTACTTGTGTTTGTGAGTGTGTGGAGAAATTTGAAGTGCAAGTCCGAGTGCTTGTTGGATGTTGGATTCTGTAGCCTTGATCTTCATTCTATGTGTTTGATCCTGAGTGAAGTGCAATCAAAGCAATGCCTTGATAGATCTGAGAGGAATTGTAGTGTTGGTAGTATTCTGCATTTGTGAGTGCAGTGCGAAGTTGATGTGAAGCAATTTCGATCGAGGAAGTTGTGCCTTCAGTGGAAGGGTGGAACACAATTCTCAGGTGAAGTTGTTTTGCAATGAAGTGCCGTTTTCGGGAGAGCATGAATCATCACAAATCAAGATTGTTTGGAAATAATTGATGGAGTTGTGATTTTGGAGTGTTAATTTGTGACAAGACTGCAAGTCAGTGCTTGTTACTCTCTTCTGGGTGTGGTTTCTACCTGAGAGACTAAAGAAGAACTCAAGAAGAACTGAAATTGTTACTTTGCTTCGTATTTGGACATTTCTGACTCGTATCTTTGCGGGAACAAACTTTACTTACCCGATTACCGCAAAAGTGATATTTGCCGGGTTGTCACATGATTTTTGGCGCCGCTGCCGGGGATACAATCTTCAGGAGTGAAAGGATACAAAGTTTTGTTTGTATGTTGTAACAAGGGAGGAGAATGAGGAGAATTTCCAAGACTGTTCAAGAATTAAATCAAGACTCAAAGGAGTCTACTTCCTTTGAAGAGTCAGACAAGGAATCGTGTTTTTGGAGTGAGTTGGAGCATATAGTGGCCACGACATCCTATGGGTCACCAGCACTTAGCATTTTTGAACCCCCATCTCTTGAGAACGTGAATCCAAAGACACCTTTCCTTGAGTTCCAATTGTCATTTTCAGTTTCTGGGCCACAGACAATGAATTTAAATCTTGGAGTGATTTGGAGTGGTAGTCTCCTTGTTTGGTTTGCAATTCTCCACGTTCGAAAGAAAAAGAAAAAGAAAAAGAAAAAATTAGTTTACAATAGAGGGGAGGAAGACTACGGATCTGTGAGCAAAACTTGAATCAAAAGACAAAAATCCTTACTGTGTGTTCGCGGGGACGCTCACATTTGAGGGAGGGGGTATGTGGTACCCACATTTTTCATTTTGGACGAGTTTTGAAGAAGAAGTGCCTTGCTGAAACCAAATTGAAACCAAATGGAGAAGAAATGAGTGTAAACTTGTGATTTGATCAAACCCGAGGAAATCGACTTCATGTAAGAGGAAGAATGGCTCGGTTTGGATCAGACCCGAAGAAGCTTACTTCGTGTCAGAGGAGGGAAAAACTCGGAGCAGACGTTAAGGAGGGCAGACGCCGAAGGAGAAATAGAAGTTGCAGGTCAGGATTCTTGCGGGGGCCATATCTCAATGACCATAAGTCCAAATCAAGCGTGCTATATCTCGTTGGAAACGTCTTGTTCAGGGCTTTCCATTGCCACCAAAATCGCAAAGTTTGAAGGTCTGTAGAAGAAGTTACAAGCATTTAAAGTTTCGGGAGTAGATGTACTTCGGGTCAAAGTATATTCGGGTCAATGTGACTTTGTACTTCGGACTTCATACTTTGTACTTCGGACTTCATACTTTGTACTTCAGGTTTACATGACTTCGGGTCATGAGACTTTGCCTCAAGATGAAAATGACTAAATCAGAGGTAGCCGGACCTCGGAGTGCAGTGAAGGTGACTTCGGGAGTTTTGCGAGAGGGATCAGAGGAAGTTAGAGTAGAGAAAGAAGATAGTTAGGATACACATGACTTCAATTTCAGTTCTAATTGAAGATGGAACCTGAATTGAAGGAGAAATAGCAGTAGTGAATAAACTCGAAGTGCAGGATCAGACTGTAGGTGTCTTCGGATTTGACATTTGACACTTTAGAGAAGAGTGGATCGGGAGATAGAGATTTAGAAGGCTTAACTATGATAGGAATTTCATATCAGGAAGGAGAAATGTTAGAATTAGTGGAGGAAGTAGGAGATGTGAAACCCGAGGACAGAGTAGTAGGAAGTAAGATTACTTCGGGTTGAGGGTTGAAAGCTGAAGAAGAAGTAGACATCGGATCGGATTAGTAACCGATTTGAGATTTGAAGGGGCAGATATGAAGAGGTGCATTGTCATTTCGGATCTGCAGGTTAGAACAGTTGTTGGAGAAATGGTATAGTTGTTAGAACTGTCGATTGCTTCACTATTTAAGAGTGGCATTCGCAGGAACTTGTTGTTCAGTGCTCATTATTTCTGAGAATAGATAAAGCGAAGTGCTGTGAAGCAGTGCTCGTCGCTTAAGCTTGATTCCGAGTATCAACTTTGTAATTGTGTTTGTGAGTGTTTGGAGAAATTCAAAGTGCAAGTCAGTGTGCTTGTTGGATGTTGGATTCCACAACCTTGATCTTCATTCTGTGTGTTTGATCCTGAGTGAAGTGCAATTGAAGCAATGCCTTGACAGATCTGAAAGGAATTGGAGTGTTGGTAGTATTGTGCATTTGTGAGTGCAGTGCGAAGTTGATGTGAAGCAATTTTGATCGAGGAAGTTGTGCCTTCAGTGGAAGGGTGGAACACAATTCTCAGGTGAAGTTGTTTTGCAATGAAGTGTCGTTTTCGAGAGAGCCTGAATCATCACAAATCAAGATTGTTTGGAAATAATTGATGGAGTTGTGATTTTGGAGTGTTAATTTGTGACAAGACTGCAAGTCAGTGCTTGTTACTCTCTTCTGGGTGTGGTTTCTACCTGAGAGACTAAAGAAGAACTCAAGAAGAACTGAAATTGTTACTTTGCTTCGTATTTGGACATTTCTGACTCGTATCTTTGCGAGAACAAACTTTACTTACCCGATTACCGCAAAAGTGATATTTGCCGGGTTGTCACAGAAGATGTTATAGATAATGGACTAAGTAGATCAGATAGAGATATCACCAAGTATTCCACTAATAGGGCAGGAACCAAGAATAGATTGAAAATTTTAGGGTCAATTTTAGAGGCCTAAACGGATGAATTAGACCTCAAAAATGTACAAATCACCCTCACCCCCTCTCCTTCAATGAATAAGAGACTGCCCTTCCCTCCTTCTAGGTTTGTCTCATTGAGAAATTTCCAATGGTAACTCACCCATGTGATTTGGAAATTCCTATAGGAAGATTCCCTAAAGATTCCCTCTAGTCAAAGATGGTTTGACCAACTAGATGAGATCAAGACCAACATGGCACCCATGCATGCAACTAATCTAAGAGTAGAGCTTGTTGACATGTCACCAATCCATGTATTTGATCCAAGGGTGGAGCTTCCTTTAGGGGAGTCCACTTTGCTATATAATATAGTCAAGGTGCTCCTTTGGAGCATTGGAAATTGAGTGTGAACCTTTGTCTCTTATCCTTGAAAGATTACAATGGTATCAGAGCAAGTGTTTCAATCCAAGTAAGTGGATCATCCTTCTTGGAAGAACATGGGGTACTAAGACTGAGTAATTCTAAGAAGAAAAATTGTAGCACAATCTATAGATCAAGAAAGTGTTAGAGAGAAGATGGGATGGAGGATCCGAGAGGACAATATCTGGCACCTTGTTTTCCATTCTTGAATCCATTCCATATCAAGATTATGTACATATAACTTGAACAAGTGAGAGTTTATCTTGTTTTTTATTTTGGAGTAGAGTTCATGGATATAATGATGAATCACCAAACTTGGTGATTTTGCCTATGGTGATCTATGATAGGGAGTTGGACTTGATAATCTACATTTTTTGGTGATGGATTTGAATATACCAAATACTCTTCTTTTTAACACTCAAGTAGAAATCTATTATGTGGTTAGACCAAAAGTAATGTTTAGGGATTTTGTAGTCCACATTTTTGGTGAGGAATATTATCAATAAGTAATAGCATCTAAAGTTCCAATGGTGGTCCCAATAGTCTATGCTCCTTCTCAAGTGATCATATTAACCTTCTATTGAAGTAAGAAGTAGTGATTGAGCAATTGTTGTGTAAGAATTATAGATCCGTAGTTGCAAGAGTTGATGCAAGGAATAGAGGGGATGTTGAATGAGTTTCAAGAGATCAAGATGACCATGGAGGGGCATTGTAGAGTCAAGTATGTACCTTCAAGAATGATCAGGCAATGCATGAAGTGGAGTCATCCCAAAACCCAATACAATGACTGAAGTTTATGGAGAAGCACTCATGCCAATGACATTGACCCCGGTCCACAATGAGGCTACATTGTTATTGCAGATGAAGAGGACATGCAATATCAAGCCTTACAAGGGACAACAATCAATGGGAGTAGTGGACAATTGAATTTCAAGAATGAATCAATCCTTTTGATTGTTCACCATTGAAATTACCAATCATTTTGTAGGCTTGTTTGCATATGAGTACTTGATTGAGAAAGCCCTCACATGGTATGATGCTTGGGAACGATCAATATTAGTAGAAGGAAAAGAGTTCACTTGGACAGTCATGCAAGAAGGGCAATTGAAGAACTTCCAATCCGTGGATTTTGTGTAGATGGCCCACGCCCGACTGTTGGAGTTGAAGCAAAAGAAGAGTGTACAAGAGTACATGGAGGCATTCCTTGCTCTATAGGACACAATAGCCAACATGAGTCCAAGAAAAGCTCTGGATAATTTCAAACAAGGGTTAAAGGAGTGAATTCACCAAGAGGTAATGGAACAAAACTCTTGCACGGTCTTTGAAGCCATTGCTTGGTGCTCAAAGAATAATAGGGGCGCTTGGAGGAGGTGAAGAGGTTGTCCTAGATCAACAATATTGGGTTGAAATACAATACTTTGGTGGATCAATCCCTATGGAATTGGGCAACATTCAGTTTTGAGAACAAGGAGCATGACCGCTCCAAGGAGAAAAAGGATGGCTTGAAGGAAGAAGAGATGGGGTTCCATAGGGAGAAGAGACTTGAGTATAACAACCTTATTATTACAATTGCGGCCAAGTTGTGCACCTAGCCATCAATTGTTGTGCTCAATTTCTTGGAGGTCCTCGGCTTCCATACATGCAATCTTTGAACAACATGGAGAGACAAATTAAAGAAGGGGAGGCAAAAATCACATTGGAAAAAAAAGATTACCAGTAAATGTAGCTTGTAGCCTTATTGGCTCAATATAGAAGCAAAAAGATTGGGGAAGGGAAAGGGCAAAGTGCATAGAGAGTGAGGAAGACAAACTCATAATTGATTATCATAAATGGAGTCCTAGAAGGCAATTAGGTGAGAGCATTGATAGACCTTAGAGCAATAGAGAACTTCTTGCCTTACTCTATTGCTATAAGGTAGGAGATGGATCTAGAAAAAGATAATAATGAAGAAGTAGAGTTACCTCATGGACAAATAAAGAGGATTGAATCATTTCCTAGAAAGATAGCACTTTGTAGGAGAGTTTCAAGAAGAAATTGAGTGGTGAGTGATGCGGTTAACTTGTTATGATGCAATCTTAGGTATGCTATGGATAGAGCACTACAACCCCATAGTCAATTGGAGGAAGAAAGTAGTGAGAACTCACCAATGAAAGATCATTAGGGTTAAAGATAGAGCATACATGAAAAAATTACCTCTTTATGTCATAGGGAAAACAACTATCTATAAGACAGATAGATGTTTCATGGGCCTAACAAGAGAAATTCAAAGTGCACAACTCAATGGACAAGGTCTTGAGAAATTGAAAGATGTGGTCAATGAGTTTCAAGATGTCTTCTTGGACGACCTACTCTTAGGATTACCACCAAAAAGGAGAGTAGATCACAAAATCAAGATAATTCTTGGGAAGACACCTCCTTGTAAGGCCTCATAATTTCCATCACCTCATGAGTTGGAGGAGTGTAAGGCTCAAATTGAGGATATGCTGCAAAAAGGGTTTATCCAACCCAACATATCACCATATGGAGCTCGGGTCTTGTTTGTGAAGAAAAAGGATGGTATATAATGCGCATGTGCATTGACTATTAGGGTCTAAATCAACAAATGGAAAAGAATAAATACCCCTTACCCCGCATAGATGACCTATTCACTCAACTCAATGGGGCAAGACACTTCACCAAACTTGATATACGGAGCAATTACAATCAAATCCAGATTGCGGAGGAAGACATTTACAAAATTGCCTTTTGAACAAGGTATGGCCACTTTGAGTACCTAGTGATGCCATTTGGCCTCACCAATGCTCCAACCACTTTCTTGAGTTTGATGAATGACATATTTTGTTTATACTTGGATAAATTTGTTATCATTTTTCTAGATGATATCCTTATCTATAGTAGGACAATGATGGAACACAAGCAACATTTGTGATTACAATAAAATTAGTTGTATGCCAAAATCTCAAAGTGTGAGTTTGGCAAGTCTAAAATAGACTATTTGGAGCATAGGTAAGTGCAAAAGGTATCTAAGTGTTAACAAATAAAATAGAGGTCATTTAGAGATGGAGCTCTCTAGAGGACTTGTGAGCCGGCATGTCTCTCACTCAAGATGAACCTTTGATGGCTATTATGGTAGTGCACCATGGACTAAGAACCCCAACTCCATCATACTCCTCCAAGCTAACACTCCAAGACTCAAGACATTTCTCACTAGAGAACTCATTGAGAGAGAGATAGTTCAAATGAAAGGATGATGAATACCTCCTCTCCTTAGTTTATAAACTTGTGAAATAGTTACGTACTAGAGTTACTATTTACCACAATAACTCAAGTTACTAGGCTAAAAGTCAAGTAAAGTCAAAAAGTATAAAGGAATATCCATCCACATAGGCATATTCCACTAAGCATGTGATCTTATCTTGACCCAACCACTAAGTCAAGGATTCCTTCACATGGGCTATCCTTTGACTATAGAAGAATCCAAAACAAAAAGGCTTGCAGGACCATGAGTTCTCAACTCTTTCCTCAAAGCCAAACACCTAGGAATAATACCAAGTCCACACACTAGAATCCAAAATAGTTGTGCTCATCTTTTCCACTTCCTCTAACATAAGGTCCCTTCTATCTTAGCTATGAACATGACAAATCATGACTAATCATGAATAATGTAGAACCATCATATATATATATAAATAATATCTCTCAAGTACTTGTAATACCAAGCTAATATCACGATACCACACACATGCACAAATGGGTGTTACAGACCAAACTCAACTCAAGAGTTTTCTTAGGATTGATGGGATTCTATCATTGAATTGTCAAGGACTTCTCCAAGGTTGCATAACCTCTGATAGCACTACTTAGCAAGGGGAAGAAATGGATGTAGGGAACCGTACAAGAATTGGCCTTTCAGGAATTGAAAGATGCATTATTACATATGCACCAATCTTGAAATGGTATGACCCAAAATGGCCAATCAAGTTGGCTATGGATGCATCAAGTGTAGCAATAGGAGCAGTCCTGCAACAAGAGTGGCATGATGGATGGCACCCAATTGCATATATCTCCCAAAATTGTTACCGGCAAAATGCAACTATCACACTACCAAACAAGAAGACTTGGCCATTGTCCTTGCAACCAAGCATTGGAAGCACTATCTTGGTGAGAAGGTATTTGTAGTGGAAATAGACCATAAACTTTAGTCTATCTTGAGACACAAAAAGATCTATCTTGTTGATAAATTTAGTGGACAGAGTGGAGACAAAGGTTCAACATGAGGATCATATATATGGAAGGCAAGAAGCAACTTGCAGATGCATTTATTTGAATACTTATGCCAAACAATTTGGTAGTAGAGATCAAGATGAACTTCAAATTTTGGCCAAGGATTCTTGCTATTATCAATAATGATCCATAGATTGTAGGAGCTCAATCATCAAATGGCATCACTAGTACTCAAGGACTTACTTTTTGTGATGGTAGGTTATGGATCTTGGATGATCCACACATTAGAACCACCATCCTAGCACAATGTTATGATTCCGCCATTGTAGTAACGTTGGCATGGACAAGACTTTGGATACAACAAAAAGCTATCATTATCGGCCTAAGATGAGCAACAATGTGATGGATTATATTTGAAGCTACCTACTCTATCAGCAAAATAAAGCTTCTAATCAAGTCCCACAAGACTTCTTCAACCCCTTCTTACTCCTACACAATGATGGGAACAAGTAAGCATGGATCTAGTTTGTGAATTGCCCAAAACCCCCTCCGGATTTGACTTCATCATAGTCTTTGTTGATCAACTCAAAAAAATGATTCATAGACAACCTACCACCAAGGACATGACTGCTCCAAAATTAGCTCAATTGTACGGAGATGTAGTCTTTTCTCACCATGTGCTGTTTTGAGTCCTCATCACTAATAGAGGCACTCAATTCACCAGTTTGTTTTGGAGAACACTCTTTGGGTTCTTCAAACCAAGTTGGCTATGTCCATGGCTTACCTACCATCCATAGATTGATGGACAAATAGAGTGGGTTAATTGCACTATTGAAGACATGTTTTGGGGCTTCACCCTAGAGGAGCAAGAAAGGTGGGATACCTTAGTCCTACTGGTGGAATTTGCATATAATAATTCAATGAATGCATCTACACATGCCACATCGTTCTTCCTTTCATGCCTTCAAGCTTGATGGAGAGCATCCTTTCAGACCTTCAAGCTTGATGAAGACCTTTCCTATGGATATCAAGGTGGATGTTATCAACACTTTTGTTTCCAAAATCCAACAAGGAGTGGAGAATGCCAAAAATAGGTTGCACATTGCACATAATTGATAGAAAAGCATGCAAATGCACATCACCGGCACTTGGAGTCAATGTTTGGGATCAAGTCTGACTGTTAATAACCAACCTCATGTTAGTTGGCCTCTGCAAGCTCAGACCTTGTTTTGTTGGGCCTTTTCCCATCCTTCATCAAATTGGAGCAGTGGCCTATCACTTAGAGCTACCACCACGCATGACATATCCAATATTCCATGTGTTCTTACTATGTAGATATGCACCCCAACCACCACACCTTTCTTCTATACAAGAAATTTGACCTAGGCCAACCCTCATTGATGCCACAGAGGAACATGAAGTTGAATATAATAATTGAATCTCCAAAAATGCATCCGTGGTACTTGCCATTTGCATGTAGAATATCTTGTACATTGGAAAGGGTACCCACTATATGAGGCAACATGGTAGCCACATAATGTAGCCAACTTGACCAATGCACCAATATTAGTGAAATCTTTTGAGCAACAACTTTGCAACAAGGACATTTTGTCTTAAAAGGGGAGGTTTATAATACCAATAGCAAAACATATGATCTAGAGGTAAAAATTGGATTGGTAACATTTGGGAAGATGTTATAGATAATGGACCAAATAGATCAGATAGAGGTATCACCAAGAGATTACTTCTATTAATAGGGCAAGAGCCAAGAATAGTCTAAAAACTTTATAATCAATTTTGGAGGCCTAAACGGATAAATTAGGCCTTAAAAATGTGCAGATTCTCCCCTCCCAATTATGTACAGGCTAGCCTGTCCCCCTCCAAATTTTGTCTTATTGAGAGCTTTCCAATGGTACCTCACCCATGCAATTTGGAGATTCCTATAGGATATTCCATAAACATTCCCTCTAGTCAAAGATGGTTTGACCAACCAGATAAGATCAGAACCAACATGTCACCCATGCATGCAACTAATCTAAGGGTAGAGCTCGTTGACATGTCACCAATCCATGTATCTAATCCAAGGGTAGAGATTCCTTTAGGGGAGTCCTCTTTGCTATATAATATAGTTAAGGTGCTCCTTTGGGGCATCGGAGGATTGAATGTGAAGCTTTTGTTTCTTCCCTTGTGTTCTCTTAAGGTCTCTTATCCTTGGGAGATTAAAAAAGGTCATGATAAGGAAGAAGGAAGAGAAGCATGTACTTGTTTGCATGGAATTGTTGTAAGTAAACTTGGCAATAGCAAGATAAGTTTCCCAATAAATGTGATGAATGTTGACAAAGGCTTAGAACATATCCTCCAAAGTGAAATTTGCACATTCTTTTTACGCATAAGTTTGAGGATGATAGATTGTAGACAAGGTAAGCTTGGTGCCAAGGAGTTTGAAAAGTACTTGCCAAAATTTGCCAATGAATCAAGGAGATCATGATCAAATAGGATAGCACTTGGTATCCCATAGTGTTTGAAGATCATATTAAAGTATATCTAGGCCAATGTTGGAGTATCCATGGTATCCATGGTATGTGCCAAGTGAATCTTCTTGTTAAGCTTATCAAAAAACACCACAATTCGTATATAGCCTTGATTCATCTTTTTGCAAGGATGTGATGAGGTCTAGACTTACATGTTCTCATCAAGTAGATGGAATGAGGAGTGGTTGAAGTAGTCCATCCAACTTTTGGTTGTTGGATTTTTTGCATTGGCAACTCTCACAAGATCAAACAAACTCTTGAACCACTTGTGCCATGTTTGACCACCACCATTGATGTTGTAGGGTACTCAATGTCTTGTCTACACCTATATGACCAGTATTTGGTAAGTCATATGCCTCTTGAAGTCACAAAAGTCATAGATCTCTCATATATTGGAACATAGATTTGGCCTTCATAAAATAAAAGCTCATCTTTGATGGAAAAGGTGTTGTACTCCTTGTCATGTACTACAAGAAAACTTTAAAGAAGATGAAAAAAGAGGTCATATTGTAAAGCAGTCTTGAACTCTTTGTGTACCTTTGAGTCTGTCAACACTATGGTGATTGCTAGGAGAGTTAGGAGAGTTAAGAAGAATCTTCAAATCAAGTCATCATGGTAAAGCATAGAGATGTTGTACAGGCAAAGTAGGTGTTGAGGATTGTATTGACTATGGGCAAGTTGATGCTATGGGAATTGGATTGCTGGATTTTTGTTACAAGCAAGTTACTATGGGATTTCTACTGCAAGATTTGCTCCATGAGATAAATGAGAGAATGGGCAGGATGCACTTAGGTAGTATAATCTAGTACCTTATTTATTGTGGCTATAAGTACCTTGTTTATTGTGGCTCTTGACTTTGTGTATAGATGACCACTAGAATTGATAGTTGATTATGAAACTTATATGAATTAATGTTATGATCCTTGCTAACCAATGACTCCACTACATGATGTCTTGTAGTCTTCCAATAGCATGAGGATTGCAAGTAGAGAATGACAACCAACGAGATCAATGGGCTCTCAAGGGTAATAGAATTGTGAGCTATCTCCAAGGTTAAGTGTCCTAGGGTAGACCTAGCCTTGTAGTACAACTACATACACTACAAGAATCATGCTCCTAGTTCCTCTCCAAGCATGGAGAAGGGCCGGCTTTGTAAGGGTTGTCCTGCAACTCCCTTGTCTCATAGCCAAACCAAGTTTAGGTTTCACCCGTCAACCCTTTTTGCACCATTACAAGCTAACTGGTATGTCCTCCTCACTCCCTTCTACAACTCACACCAATCATATTTATTCATTACTACCCTACAAGGATGCAGCTATTTTTTCTTCTAGGGAAGCATTCCTTCTTATGTTAAGAACATACATGCTTTTGGGTTGAGAGAAACATTACCTTTCATATCTACAAGTGCCACCATTTTTGGTTTTGGGAACACATTACTTCTTAGCCCCACAAGAAATGAAAAAACAATGCAAAGAGAAGTATCACATCTCATGTATCAAAATACTATTACTTTCAATCAAGAAGGTACATTAGCTTCCAACTCAACAAAGAAGATACTTCTTAATTAGGAGGAAACATTACCTCTAGCTTTCATCAACAATATTACAAACTCCCAACTTCAACCAATATTTCCATTGATAGCAAGTACTTCTACCCAAGGGATTCCTACTACTTCACCATCATAGCTAATAACACCTTCAACTCTAATCCCAATGCCTATAGTTTTGGTAGCCCCAACTACAATGACTTTGAACTCAAGGAGTGGAAACAATTGCATACCTCTGGGTATAGTATTGTTCATAGGACAAGAAGATTTTGAGTCATTCTTATGAATGTTCTAGAATGTATGTATGGCATAGAGCATCATGGAAAATTCTGCAATGGCTTGAAAGATTGGTCAATGCTTGATTAGAATTGTGCAACATTGTTTCAGCGGCTTTGCTCCTGCCATGAGGACAAGCTTTGTGTTGATACAAGCAAAAGGGTGAAATGAATACATCTTGCACAGACAACAAGAACAATTAAGGGAAAAAATAAAACTGACTATGCAAAGGACACAACAAAATCATGCAAGCTTTTTTTCAAAGATTCCAATACATAGTGAGGTGCTTCTTTTTGTTCTAAATTTGCTTTTAATGATCATATTAGGCTTAATTGCCAAGAGAACCATGGAGAATGATAGAATTATTGGGAGAAGGACCTTAGATGGAGAGGTACTCAAATGAGTGACCATGGCAAGCTAGGATAGGAAAAGCACTTAGAGTGATGTAGGATCATCTTGAGTACTTGCAACTAGCCTACTTGTAGGATGTTCAACACTTGGAGTGATGTAACATAACCCTAAATGCCAACAAGAAGAATGAATGTGGAGATCACATGAGCTATAAGGCCAAGTATAAAGGTGACAAGTGAAGTTGTGTCACAAAGGACATGAGAAGCACTTAGAGAGGATGGAATGACTCCAAGGGCATAAAGATGTTTAGCACTCAGAGTGCTAAAGGATCATTTAGAGTTCTTGTAGGAGATACAACTCTTGGAGTGCCAATAGGTGAGGTGTACAGGCCCAAGTGCCAAGTGCCACTATGATTAGAACTTGTTATCAATGGAACTTACCTCTAATAGTACTCACTACTAAGGGCCATTACCTACAAGATAATCAATGGCACATGAGAAAGTGCTTGGAAAATGGATTTTTTGACACATGAGAGAGTATCTTTGCCCAAGGACAACACGCAAGGCCTTTGCCTACATAATGGCAAGTGCCTACTTGCTTTGTAACCACCAAAGTGCTGAAGAATGGCCAAGATCTGGGTGTATAAATTGAAGTGCTTGGCCTATAATGGCACTTTTTGCAATCCAACCTATCTTCCTAGCTGATTCAGTAATGTCCTACAAATTTTTTGAAGTAATGAGTGCTCACAATCACTTCTAAGAGTAGCACTTGGTGCAATCTTAGGTACTTGGTGTGAAGTGAGGCACTCGATGTAGTAAACCAATAGCTTGTAGCATCTTGTTGTGTATAAGAACCATGGTAGTCACTCCCAAGACTTACATGATGGCTTGTGTGGCAATCCTTTGATCCCTTGTTGTGGAAAAATGGGCATTTTATTGCATGATAGATGTAATTAGAAGTAAGCACTTCGGATTCCTTCTCTAGAATTGGGAGTTATTAGACTTCCACATGATTCATGAAATGAGAAGTAAGAGAGAAAAATTTAAAGGAAATGTGAGGCAATCCACTAAACTGGACTAAAGACCATTGGCAAATAGTACTTGTCCCAATGCTAGGGTTGTATGAGCAATAATAATAGACACTAAATTTTCAGACAAGAAGTAACCCCCAAAGTTAAGAGCCACTTCAATAATAAGCACTCTAAGAACAATAGATGGAGTGTAGCTAATTACAAGGACCTTGCCATAAGAGCCATTGTAGAAGCAATTCTGAAACACTTCAAATAGAGACACACAACCTACTTAATCAATGGCTAGGTAGTGCTCTTTTATTATATGTATACAAGAGAGCTTGTAGATTGGGCCGATATGTTTGACAACCAATGCAAGCACATTGATTTTGAAGACAAAGAAGGAGCTACTTACATTGCTCCCTATGCAATACATTACTACATGGAGACAGACTTCCTCACCAGGAGAAGAGGAAGAGGTTCCCTACTCATTTTCATCCTATAGGTTATTTTGAAGTACAACTCAAAGGACTTACTTAGATTGCCCAATATTGACTGGCAGACATAAATTTTATAGAGACAAGCCACTTTATGCTTGTAGATGAAAATTGGGCTTGCCCAAGGCTCCAAAGAGGAAGAATACTACTTGGAAGAAGAAACCACTTCCTCCAATCAAGGAGTTGAAGATGATTGCATAGATCGTTGATGTGTCCTCTTCAAAGATGAACTAGAGGATACTAAGGCTGATGAAGATGAAGACAAAGAGGAGCAAGGTTCCTTCACTCTACAAGGATCAACCTCCACCCTAGGAGATAACAAAGAAGGAGAAGAAACTTGGGAGGATGCTCAAGTTTCTCTCAAGTTTCCGTTCAAGTGTAGGACTAGGACACAGACAAAGGCCCTCTAGATGAAGAAGAACATATGGTAGTAGAAGCAGTAGTGCTTGAGCAAGCACCTTTGAATCCTAAATTTCAAGAAGATGATGCCATAATATAAGTACAAGATCAAGCCGAGTGCTAAAGGGACCAAGAACTTTGGCTAAAGGAAGGATAAGAGGCTGATGATTGCACAAAGGAAGAAGATTGCATCACCAATAGTGCCAAATAAGAGGAGGAATTTGACATTGTAAAAAATCTTCTTGAGATTGCATCAAAAATTGTAGATCAAAGTGCATAGCACCTACAACATCCAGGTTGGTGTAGGTGTAGTTGGCTTGAATTTCATAATCCACTCAATGGGCCCTACATTGCAATTAATGGAAGTGTTATTGCCCAAGCCAAGTGCCTTGACGTGTTGGATTACACTATGCTGATCAAGGCCATGTACAAGCAAGTATACACTTGGAAGGCCAAAAAAGACATGGTGAAGGATGAGGTGGCAAAGGCCAAAGACTTATACAAGTTAGAGGCTTTGAAGGTAAGTGCCTTGGTGCATGAGAACCAGGAGTTAAAAAGAGGAGTGTTATTATTGAGAACAAACAAGATCATCAATCATCCAAGACCAAGAGGTTTAAGGAAGATTGGAAGGCACTCCACCTTGAGTTTGACATGTTCAAGAAGGAATCCAAAGACCAACTTCACACAAGTGCACAGAATTAGATAGCACTTGACATGCCTTGCAAGAGAAGCATGACCAAGTAGTAACAATGGAGATGCAAATGTAGGAGTCTTGGAACAAAGTAGTGATTCAACTAAAATGTCTCAATAAGGATGTGAACAAGGAGAGAAATAGGTGAATGGAGGACTAGAGTGAAGGATAATATTGGGACTCTTGAATGAGGTAAACTCCAAATCTCTAGCATGAGCTTGGGCTTTGATATTTATAGAGAACACACAATGTTCTTGGGAAGCTCCTTAGGAAGCTTCCTAAAGGCCACCTTTTTAGAATGCAAGCTAAGCTGATTGGGAAGCTTCCCAAGAAGCTTCCTTCTAGAAGCCACCTACTTAGGTTGCAAGCTAAGCTAGTCAGGAAGCTTCCCAAGAAAATTCTTCCTAGAAGTCACCTACTTGGCATACATGTTATCCAACACTTGGAAGGTACTAAGAAGTTTCCTAGATGCTTTTGAAAAATTCCTATAATTCTAAGCTAATTTGGCTTATTTTCTTCTTTGTTAATCTAGACTTGTTTGCAAACTCTATATTGTTACATATTCTCCCATTGCTAGTTGATGATGTTCTCATCACTATGGAAGCTTAAAACTTTTGGATGCTTTTTTGTGCATAATGGAGATGAGAAAGAGGTTCTTAAGTGGCATCATGAAGGGAATACTATTTTCAAAGGACTTTGTACTTAGTGATTTGTACAATTGTAGTTGTTCCTTCCATCAATGATGTCTACTCTTCATGTGCTCCAAATGAAATCTCTACAACAAAGGTTTGTGATTGGCTTGCATGATCACTTGTTTCCCTAAGAGATAATGCCTCCATACCTTGGTGGCATATATCATTGCTAGTTGTTCTCAATCCCAAGCAAAGTAATTCTTTTTTGTGGTGTTTAGTTGGCTAAACACAAAGGCAATGGGATGACTTCATTTGGAAATTCTTGTTACAACACTTTAATACAAAAGTGGGAAGTATCAAAATCAACCACATAAGGTAGTTTAGGATCACATGGTTGAAGGATGGGTTGTAATTACACCATATGCTTCAATTTTTTGAATGCTTCATTTTGCTTGGTGGTCCATTGAAAGAGTGAAGCCTTCCCCAAGAGATTAATCAATTGTGTAGCCACATGAGCATAGTAATGGATAAAATTTTGGTAAAATCTTGCTAATCCATTAAATACAAGCACTTTTGTACCATCCTTTGGAGTAGGTCAATTTGGAATGGCCTTGATTTTCT
The DNA here is from genome assembly GCA_948567375.1 of Lunularia cruciata. Classification (NCBI taxonomy): domain Eukaryota; kingdom Viridiplantae; phylum Streptophyta; class Marchantiopsida; order Lunulariales; family Lunulariaceae; genus Lunularia; species Lunularia cruciata. Next base: position 15,017,208 of record OX419760.1, read on the forward strand.
CCTCTTCCATCTTGATCCCCTCTGATGAGACTTTATGACCCAAGAAGGTAACTTTCTATCACCAAAAGGTACACTTTGTCTTCTTGCAATAAACTTCCATTGACAAAGTCATCTTAGGAATTCTTATACATGATTCATGTGTTTTACCTCTATCTTATTATAGATTAAAATATCATCCAAGAACTCCATCACATATCAATCCAATAGCCCATCCAATACTTGATGCATCTGATCCATGAAGACCGCTAGAGCATTAGTGAGCCCAAAAGGTATAACTCTCCATTCAAAATGCCCATACCTTGTGTAGAAGCACATCCTTCCTATCAATGTGAATTAGCCAATAGCCACTTTGAAGATCCAACTTGGAGAAGTATATGCTATGCTCAATTGTTCTAGCAAGTCATCAATTCAAGGCAAAGGATATGTATTCTTCAAATTTTTTTTTATTAAGGCCATGGTAGTCAATACAAAAGCAAAGTCCTCTATCCTTCTTTGGGACAAATAATACTGGTGCTCCCAAAAAGATGTTTTATGTGATATGCAATCCTTTTCTCAAAACTAAATCAATTTTGTTTGAAGCTCTTCCAACTCCTTTGGTGAGAACCAATAGATTGGTCTATTTACTAGAGTACTTCTTGGCAATAACTTGATCTTGAAGACCATACCACAACCAAAGGGTAACTCCCTTGGAAAATGATCTAGAAACACATTTTCAAACACTTGAACTATCTAATCAACCATTTTTTGATTAGGTTTTTGGCTCTCATCAAATAATCCATATGCAGTTGGTTTGATCCATGCCAGAAAATAAAGAATAGCTTAATCCAAAGCTTACTTTATGGTTGCTTTATAGACAAACTTCACATCTTTGGATTTATTATTCTTAAGTGTCGTACTCAACAATACTAGACAATTGGTAATTCTTATCTTGGTGTTGTACTTGAATTTATCATCAGGTCCAATCAAATTGAACCTTATGATATTCAGGCTAAGGTAGACCTAGAATGACATCATAGTGTAGAGGTGCTACTACAAACCTCATACACTCCAAATATTCTTTCCCAATGTTGAATGTAATAGGATGTGAGATAAAAAAATACAAAACCCTTTCTACTATCTACCATCATCAATATACTTTTAGATATTGGCTTAATAGGAATATCTAATTTCTTTGCTAATTGCATGGACATGCAATTCTTTGAACATCTAAAATTAATCAAAGTCCTAGAACCATGATCAAATATCATATCTTACAAGTGAAGCAAACCTTTACATAGGTCAAGCTTTCAATCCCATTAGAACTAATCAAGTTCCCAATAGGTTGCTTGATATCTCCTATTGAGATTCTTTGCTTCTCTAATCATCACATTCCATGAACTCTATTTAGGCAATTTGTTGGGATCATCCATTCTTGAGTGGGCATTCAACAATGCAATGTCTAATTTGATGATAACAAAAGCAATCACCATTTTCTTGTAATCTATCTTTATTGTAGTGCCAAGTGGTCTTTGTTAGACAATATCAATCTCCATCAATGTTTGCTCCACTACACGTGTGTAGTGTATTGGTAGGTTTTATGAAGGTTGGTGTTGGTAGATTTTATGAAGGTTGAGATTAAGACCAAGTTGTGGCAACCAAGGAATCAAAGCACTCAGCCAAATGCATGGCTTCTTCCAAGTGTTTGGACTCCCATATGGCCACTTCTAATTTGGTGTGTGACTTCAAGCTCCTCAGAAATCAATCAAAAGCTTCACTTTCTAGTATTTAGAATTTACATTATATGATGTTCTGCAATTGAATGATATAGCTCCTCACATAACTAATCTACTTCAATTTCTCCAATCTATCTTTCATGGCTTTTGTAGCATTTATAGCTTAAAATCTCTCAATTATTGCACTCTTGAATTCTTATAATGTTTAGATTGGCATAGCAAATTACCAGTTAACTTGCTCCACTCAAAATTGCCACCATAGTTTTGCCACTCCATATAATTGGTTTGAAGCCAAAAGAATCTATCTTTGTTCATCTTGAAGATTTGTAGCTTCAAAATAACATTTGCAATCAAACACAAAATTCTCCATTGCACCCAAGAAATTCTTACCTTCAAATACCTTGGGCTTCAAAAATCAGACTCTCTCTTCTCTTTCTCTAAATGGTGCTCACTTTACATGCTCTTGTCATTGATGGTCTCTTTCTTCCAACAATCAAGTAAGGTGCTCAATTTGTTACTACATAGCTATGATAACTTCAGGCATTACTTCCATGGCTACCACTTTATCAAACCGTCTACAAGTCAACATATCCACCACTATTTGTAAGTTGCAATTAGAGGTATCAATGGTTCATCCGACAAAGTGATCACATTCAAAAGCATAAGATGATGAATTGCGTAAAATTATACTTGGATAATATTTAAAAAAAAAATCCTAATGGTTGGGGGGAAATGGATTTGATGATCCATAAATTCCATATATCCTCTAATACCAATGTAAAGGACCAAGGAGAAAATTTAGAGAATAGAAGACCAAAATGAAGAGATCACATTGGGACACTTGAATAAGATAAACTCCAAATGCCTACCATGAGGTTGGGCTTTGGTATTTATAAGGAACAAAAAAGGTTCTTGGGAAGCTTCTTAGGATGCTATCTAAAAACCACTTTCTTAGAGTGCAAGCTAAGCTAACCGTGAAGCTTCTCAAGAAGCTTCTTTCTAGAAGTCACCTACTTGGCATTCAAGCTTAGCTAGTTGGAAAGCTTCCCAACAAGCTTCCCTCTAGAAGCTACCTACTTGGCGTGCAAGCTAAGCTAGTTGGGAAGCTTCCTAAATAACTTCCTCCTAGAATTTTCCTACTTGGCACACATGTTATCCAATACTTGGAAGGTACTAAGAAGCTTCCTAGATACTTTTAGAATATTCTTATAATTCTTGATTAATTTGGTCTATTTTCTACTTTGTTAGTCTTGACTAACTCATTTGTAAACTCCATATTGTTACAAAGGACCAAGGAAGAAAAGATCAAGCATGCAAAAAGCCTCCAAGTGCTAGAAGACAAGAAGGCTAATGGAGCAAGTTGTGTGTGATAACTCGACAAATATCACTTTTGCGGTAATCAGGTAAGTAAAGTTTGTTCCCATAGAGATACGAGTCAAAATGTCCAAATATGAAGTCAAAGGTCACAATGTAGTTCTTTTTGGTTGCGTCTTTAATCTCTTAGGTAGAAACCACACCTAGAAGAGAATAACAAGCACTGATTCACAATCTCATCACAAACTACACTCTTTAATCACAACTCCATCAATTCTTTCCAAACAATCTTGATTGTGATGGTTCAGGCTCTCCCAAAAATGGCACTTCACTACAAAACGACTTTGCCTTAGAATTGTGTTCTACCCCTCCATTGAAGGCACAACTCCCTCAATTGAAATTGCTTCACATCAACTTTGCGCTGCACTCACAAATGTAGAATACTACCAACACTACAATTCCTCTTAGATCTGTCAAGGCATTGCTTTGATTGCACTTCACTCAGGATCAAACACATAGAATGGAGATCAAGGCTGTGGAATCCAACATCCAACAAGCACATTGACTTGCAGTTTGAATTTCTCCACACACTCACAGAGTTGATACTCAAAATCAAGCTCAAGTGACGAGCACTACTTCACAACACTTTGCTTTATCTATTCTCAGAAATTATGAGCACTGAACAACAATTTCTTACAAATGCCACCTTTAGATAGTGAAGCAATCAACAGTTCTAACAAAAATATCATTTCCTAACAACTCTACAAACCTATAGATCCAAAATGACAATGCACCTCTTCATATCTACCTCTTCAATCTCAATTTTGTTTCTAATCCAATCCGATGTCTACTTCTTCCTCAGCTTTCAAACCTGATCTTGAAGTAACTTCACTCCCTACTTCTCTATCCTCGGGTTTCACAACTCCTAATTCCTCTACCAAATCTAATAGTTCTCTTTCTTGATCTGAAATTCCACTAGTGGGTAATCTATCTAACATTTTATCTCCCGACCCACTCTTCTCTAATGTCTCCAATGGTAACTCCAAAGACATTTGCACTCCTATGTTATCTACTTTGGGTCTAACTACTATCAATTCCTTTATTAATTCTATTGTGTACTCATCAAGAATTGTAATTGAAAGCATGGGTACACTATCTAAGCCTTCAATTTGCAACCCACTTTCCGCTAATCACTCATGTAACTGACCCAAAGACACTTACAGTCTGATCTTGCACTTTGGGTTTATTCACTACTATTATTTCTTTTTTAATTTTATCATATCTTCAATCAAAACTGAAATTGAAGTCATCGGTATTTTAATATCTTCTTTCCTTACTCTAACTTCCTCTCACACCTTTGGCAAGATTCACAAAGTCACCTTCACTACACTCCGAGGTCTGTCTACCTCAGATCTAGTCATCTTTGTCTTGAGGCAAAGTCTCATGACCCGAAGTCATGTAAACCCAAAGTCCAAAGTCTCAAGTCTCAAGTCCAAAGTTGGGTAGACCCAAAGACACCAACCCGAAGACACTAAACTACTATGTAGATCTACTCCCAAAACTTCAAATGCTTGTAATGTTTGCTACAGAACTTCAAACTCTGCGATTTTAGTAGCAATAGAAAGCCCTGAACAAGATGCTTCCAACAAGATATAGCACACATGATTTGAACTTGTGATCAATGAGATATGTCCCCCAAAAGAATCCCAACTTGTAACTTTCATTTCTCCTTTAGGTTTGCACTCCTTCAACGTCTGGTCCAAGTTTTTTTCCTCCTCTAACACAAAGTAAGCTTCTTTGGGTTTGATCCAGTCCAAGTTGTTCTTCCTCTTACATGAAGTTGACTTCCTAAGGTCTGATCAAAACACAAGTTTCCTCTCATTTTTTCTCCATTTGGTTTCAATTTGGTTTCAGCAAGGCACTTCTTCTTCAAAACTAGTCTAAAATGAAAAATGTGGGTACCAAATTGTGAAAGCAAAGGGAGGAAGATCAATTGAAGGCAATATATCAATTGGAAGAAACCTAGGCCCTTTTCATGGAGATGTTGAAGGAAGATGGAGCAATGCAGATCTTGAGGATTAAACATCATAAATTGAAGATGCAAGTCCAATGCTTGCAAAATTAGGCCTATGAGGAGGAGTGCATGAACGTTTTATCCATGCACTTGAAGGAGCATTTGGATAGATAGTTTAATTAAGTATCCCAAACCTTCTTGCTAGAGATAGCTAGGTATCAAGCCTAGACAAACCAACTCATTAGATACCTAAGAGATTAATGAAGCACTTCACTCCTAGTAGTTCCAATCCAAGGCACTCCCCCATAAGGAAGTCCTTTGGTAAGATAAGCACTCTTTAGTAAGGATTAGGTTCTCAAAGGTGTATAGTTGTTGCGCACTCTGAGTAGGTCAGTCATGCATGCACCTAGCATTACATGTATTTTACAGGAGTGCTCTTAGAGTTAAGTGGCACTCAGAGTTGTATAGAGTTGAGGACAAGTGCCCTTGGAATTGTATTTCAATTGGGATAGTACATACTTGAAGAGGAGTGCCCTTAGGTTTGTACATGTACTTGGAATTGTACACTAAAACTAGATTAGGTGGGGTTTGATATCTCCTTTGACATATGTAGGAGTCTAATGATTATGTAGACGATTAGGATAAAATGGATTAGGATAGTAAAATCAATGTGGACAATTTAGACTCAGATTTTTCAGTATTTACTTGGGATTTTGATCATTTTTGCTTGGAGCCAGACTTTTATATAAGGTTGAGTGCTACTTGCACTTATGTTTGTTCTTTTTTGTAGTGCAAGCTTTGATTACAAGTAGAGAGTGCTATTACTTCTTTGCAAGTTGTGTGTCCTACATTTTCCATGTTGTTTCAATGTCTCAGCAAGGGTAGAGATGAGAAATTTCACAAAAGGTCTTCAATGCTTAGTGCCAAGCAGGTACTTGCCACTAATCAAGGTATGCACTAAAGGATTTGAAGGAGTGAACTTGTGCAACAAGTGGATTAGGAAGCTCACTATGCAAGCAATACCACAAAATTGAAAAGTGTAGGTAAGAAATAGCAAGAAGTTTAGTCTTGCAAGTTGCATCTTCTAAGAAAGCTAGAACACATTTGCTTGCACTACATCTTTGGAATAGAATGGCACTTGGAGTTGGATGGACCATCACCTTTAAGAGCAATCATGGCTATATTTTAGAGTGAAAGTGATTGATTTTTGTGATTTTATTTTTGCTACAGTTCTCCACAAAAGAGGTTTCTTGGGTATAAACCTCTTCTAAAGATGGTTTCTACCCAAGAGGTTAAACAAAAGACAATAAAATACTAAGATTTGGTGACAATGCATGTTTCATTTCACTTTCAGGCATTTCCAATAGTATCCTCATGGGAACAAGCTATTCTTATTGACTATATTATAAGTACATCAACACTAAGTTTTCATACATAGCATCAATGATAACCCCAACTCCAAATCCTATAAAAACCTTCAATTGGTTTAAGGATGCTCTACCCAAGGATATTCAAGATTTTTAATCTACAAATCTAACCCAAGCCTTCAAGGAAGCACCTTGTTGGGCTCAAGCTAACAAGCAAGATGTGGTCCAAACCAGGGACCTTGATACGATGGGCTTGATGAAGGCTGTGTGTCTTGGGTTTGGTATACCGTATCTTTGTTTTCATCTTGATCCCACCCACGTACCCAATCTATTTGTTGCACTGGAAATGTTGTGCGAGTTAAACACTCCGTATTAGCGTGGCCGGATTTACCACACGTAGTGCACCATACATTTTTTCATCCAAATGACGGGGGTTTTCTTCGGTCCTTTTCCCCAATCATCTGAATTTTAAAATCCGCAAACTCTTTAATCAGAGTTTCTAACTTTTGATCCGCCTTGGATATATTCTTTACTGGCGGTGTTACAGGCTTCTTTCCCCCATGTCTTCATATTTTTCTTGGATTGGGTTCTTCGTCTGATTCCGAAGAAGAACTAAAAGAAGTGGAGGATTCTTCCGAAGAAGGAGAAGTACTTTGTGAAGCTCTTCGCCTTGGCTTTTTGCCTTTCTTCTCACAATTTCTTTGATTACTGGATGAGTTAGAATGAGCCACCTCATATTGGGCAACATGTTTGAGGACTTTGTCCAAAGAGGTTACATTTCTCTCCCTGGCAAAGATTCAAATCTCCGGTGAAAGCCCGCCGAGAAACCAGGTAATGGCTTGGGCATCGGAATAACCCACCACCCCAGATTGCTTCAGGACTCGGTTCAATAAGGCCATGAACCGCTCAGAGTAATCTCTCAATTTTTCTTCTTTCCTCAATCCAAATCATTAAGTGCCACGAAGACACTTGTATCATAATCCACCTCCCAAAATCGTTCTAGGAAGCCCTTTCGTAAGTCTGCCTAGTCTGCTGGTGTAAATCCCTTCTGCATTACATGAGTATACCAGCTCCGAGCCTTCTTTCGGAGCAGACTTGGAAAAATCCGCAATTGATCCGCAGAGTCATGTTCCTTATTGGCAAAGGAAATGCCTTCAAATTCCTCAATGAATTCATCTGGATCTTTGTCTTGCTTGGTACCTTTATACTTCTGGTAAGCATGCCGGGTTACGGGTTACAAAGACATCGTGTGGTGCGGCGGATTAAAGTGTGGTAAGTTTGAACTTACGGGAACTGCAGAACTACTTGGTATGGACGCCATGTTGTTTGCCCATGGGTTCCAATTTGTCAAGTTCAAATCGGGGTCTTCTTTGGCAGTTTCTTCTTCTCTGGTTGTGTCGACTTCAACCCAATCAGAAGTAAGAGGGTCCACAACTTCAGTCTGTTCTTTGAATCTCCTTCGGGATAACCGAGGAATTTTTTGTACCAGATGTTGACACTCTTCTTCCGTAAGTGTTTGTGCTGTCTTTTCTCAAATGAACTTCTTAATGAAATCGACTTCCTTTACAGCTTTAGGGGAAGTTGGTGTACTAGGTCGTAGCGCGTATGTCTGCCCGCTCAAGTCTTTCTTGTTCTTGGAAGATGAGGATGAAAAGTAGCCTTGCCAGCCTCCTTCGCGTCTCTTTTGGTCAAGTTTGAGCAGGGCTGCTTGCACTTCGTGAAGAAGTTGAAAGTCCAACTCTTCTTGTTTGATTTTGTCTGAAGTGTATGGGGATTTCAAACATTCATCTTCTTCACGTTGCACTGCTCATCTTTGAGCTCTCTCTTCCCGTTGTTCTCTCGATGCAAACATTCATATTGCATGAATACCCAGTTTCAAATTTGGCTTTGTATTCTTCCACTTCCAAGATTTTTATCCTTGGCAGCGGTGCCAAAAATCATGTGACAACCCGGCAAATATCACTTTTGCGGTAATCGGGTAAGTAAAGTTTGTTCCCGTAGAGATACTATCTAGAATTGGTCAAATACAAAGTCAAAAGTCACAATTGCAGTTCTTCTTGATGTCTTCTTTAATCTCTTAGGTAGAAACTACACCCAGAAGAGAGTAACAAGCTCACCAACTTGACAACTTGTCATAAATACACACACATAATCACAACATAGTCAATTCTGTCCAAACAACTCTTGATTGTGATGATTCAGATTCTCCCAAAGACGGCACTTCACTGTGAAGACCGATTTCACTTCAGAATTGTGTTCCACCCCTCCACTGAAGGCACAACTTCCTTGATCAAAATTGCTTCACATCAACTTCATGCTGCAATCACAAATGCAGAATACTACCAACACTACAATGCCTCTCAAACTTGTCAAGGCATTGCTCCGATGCACTTCACTCAGGATCAAACACACAGAATGAAGATCAAGGTTGTAGATTCCAACATCCACAGACACATTGACTTGCTCTTCGGAATTCTCCACACACTCCCAAACACACACACAAAATTGACAATCGGAATTAAGCTTAAGCGACGAGTACTGAGAACATCACTCTGCTTTATCTATCTTCAGAAATATGAATACTGAATAACATCATATTGCGATTGCTCCACTTAAATACTGAAGCAAACCGCAGATTTGCCTACCTAGACACCGCTTCCTAACATCTTTTCCTACCTATAGATCCCAAGTGACAGTCTATCGGTTCATATCTGCCTTTTCCTATCTCAAAATCAACACTTAGCCCGATCCAATGTCTACCTCATCATTGGCTTCCAAACCCGATGATCTTCCTACTATTTCACCTTCTTCGGGTATGATTGATTCTACTAATTTCTTCACTAATTCTACAACTTCTTCACTAAAATCTACAATTGAGTTCATGGGTAATCTATCTACACTCTTATTTTCCCACCTTCTCTTCTCTAATGTGTCAATCCTCAAGTCCGATGACACTTGTACTCCTACGTCTGTGACATCAGGTTTTTTCTCTACTATCACACTAGTCCAAATTTTCTCTAACTCCAAATTGACTAAATCTAGTCTAAGACTAACATTATTCTCTACCTCTAACATTTTCCTATCTACGTGTTCTCTCAACCGGATTAGCAAGGTGTTCATGTCCACGTCTTTGGTTTTTTGTTTTTGAGTCTCCTGCACAAGTAATTTCAACTCATGCAGACGAGCTTCTTCCAATCTTCCTTCAGCCTCCGTGCTTAAGAGTGCTCGTAATTTCCCTGCAATATCTCCTACTGATTCCAATGCACATCCTCGAGAATGTTCTACCTTCAACTCTGCTTGATACATCTTCAACTCGTCTTCGTAGTCTGCAGCGAGCATCTTCTTCTCCTCTGAACACTGCATCTTCTACTGTTCCGCACTCTTGACAATCTCGCAATTGCTCTTCTTCTTCTTGTCTAGTCGCCAACTCTCTTTGCCATGCTTGATCTTTTGCTGCGGCACTCTTCTTCAAGCTGTCCAACTCATGCTCCATCACGATGGTCATCGCCTTCAAATGAACATTTTTGATGTGCACATCACTCACTTCCTCCTTCATCTTGCTCAGCCACATCGCCTGCTCCTTTAATTCTCCGGCTTGCTTCTGCAATTCCTTCTCCTTCTCTGCGTAGCTTCCTTGTATCAGGCTCAGCGTTTTCTTCCTTGAGTCTTCCTCCCTCGGATCTTCAATTTCTTTATTTCTTCAAACTTGATGCTCCTGCAGCTCCTTCACTTCATTCAACAGGTACTTCACCATCTGCAATTCGTTCATCCCTTTACGTTGATCTTGGGGAATTACACTACGATTCTCCTGTAGCAGCTCTAGCAATGGGGTGACTATCCTTGTTAAATACAATATTCCAACAAAGTGGTCCGCTTCTTCCTTGCCACCTTTGTCTGGAGTCTTCTCCTCTGTCATCGGCTCCTTCATCCAAAGTCGCAATCTTTGTATCTTCATCGCCTCAACACTATCCTCATCTTTGCCTCTTGAACTGGGCCCCGCGGGATACTACTCCTTCGCTCCGGGTCTTGGCTTGTTCTCTGTCATCGCCTCACCAGCCTCACTTACTACCACCGATTGCTGGACCTCTGGCTCTCCCTCACTTGCGCTCCCAGACTCCTCACTTTTCAATGTGAGCTCTTCTTCTTCCGAGTCTTCTTGCAACTCAGTTTCTTCATTTGACTCCGATCTTGATGATGCCTCTCTTATGACTTTAGCGGTCTTCAACATCAGCCTCCGAGTCTTTCTTTGTATGGGCGACAACTTGGCTTCTTCGGGTTTACTTTGCTTCTTTGTCTTTGGACTAGTAACATCTTTGATCTTCCACTATCCCGTCCTTGCAAAGTATTTGTCATTTGCTCGCAAATGCAACATATACTGACGCTCCTCTTCGTCTGCTTCTCGTCTAAAATCAAGGTGCATGTGTGAGACCATACGATGACGCTCGTCTTCGGACAGCAAGTTCAGCCCAAAGTAGAAATGAGCAGCAAACGGTGCAAAATAATGCGGTGGCGAGCCCGTTCTCCAATTCACCACCATCTGCCTTGTTCGGTGATGGAAGCACTTTGCCCAATTCACTGGTACTCCTACAAACATCTGATGGAAGAAGACTGCCTGCTGCATGGTTACATAAGTTGTTCGCTCCGGCTTGAACATGACCATCATCGCTCCCACAATACTTCTTTAGATCGGGTCCCGATAGGATTCCACCTTGTAACCATTCGTAGTTCTTGGAGCAAAAAATGAGTTACAAATCTCCGCCGTCTCCTCTGCAACATCACACTTCCGATAGAAGGTGACCCCTGTCTGCTCTCTTGCTTCTCTCCCCAATACTAATTTCCAATCCGACTCAGTCCATTGAGCCGGATTGCCTCTCTTCCCCTCCACCTCGGGACCCTCCTCACAATTACTGGCAGTGATCTCTGCCATCACTCTCGGGAAACTGAAATTCCAATTCCATGCTAAAAAGGTAATACGAAGTCTTACCAAGACTTTGATCCTAGCTACTACATCTACTCTTCGGATTGTGAAACCTCTCACTGCCAGCGCGTTGGCCACCTTCTTTGCCATGATTTGTTCTCTTGTTCTACGCTGTTGGAAGATCAGACCTTCTCTTGGATGAGACACTCTAACTCCCTCAGGGTTCCGGAAAATTTCACTCTCGACAGGCTTCCGGACACGCATTACTGCAGGATGACTACTCAAAGGAATCGGAAATTTACTCAGAGTGTTCAAATTCCTCCTGCGCAGTCACAATTTTCTATTGCCCCGAATCGCTGTCATTCTTCAGTCAATTTCATCGATGATTTTCTCTCTTCTGCGTGCACTCCCAGTCACTGTCAAGATATGATTTTCCTGCCCCCACCGTTTCTTGAAATGTACTTTCTTGCCACGTATAGAGGTTGTTAAACGGTCTTTGTCTTTCCTACGTTTTCCAACCCAAAGACGGTGATCTTTGGACTATTCTCGGCGTACTCCTCTTCTGAGTACCTCCATCCCCGGATCCAATGTCAGCTTCTTTGGCTTTCCTCCGAAGTTACTTCCGTCCAATCTTTGTCCGCAATTTGACTTTTCTGTGCTTACTTTGTCTCTTAAACACTACCAATCCTAAAAAAAATAAAAATGTGGGTACCACAGTAAGCTAATCTAAGTGGGAAACTGCCCAAGAAGCTCCCTTCTAGAAGCCACCTACTTGGCATGCAAGCTAAGCTAACCGGAAAGTTTCCCAAGAAACTTCCCCTTCAAAATTACTTGGCATACACATTACTCAATACTTGGAAGGTACTAAGAAGCTTCTTAGATGTTTTAGAATATTCCTATAATTCTGGGTTAATTTGACCTATTTGCTACTTTGTTAGTCTTGACTGACTTGTCTATATACTCCATATTGTTACACAAACTATTGCATAGACTCAAAATCTTTAGTTAATATCATAACAAGGGAAGTCATGGAGACAATGGAGCTTAGGGGAATAACAAAGACTATAACTCTCCTTTGAATGGTAGATGGGGGACAATATCATCCCTTTGGACTATGACAAAAGGTCCCTACACTCATTTACAAGTAGATATTCGTAGTTAATTACCTAATCATGGATTGGTACAATTCTATTTGTCATTATGAATCCCATGGGTGGTCAAGGCCAATATCATTACTTCTTAGTGGATAGGAGAACTAACATTAAAAAAAACCTAAACATTTGATACTTTTGATGCACCCAATAACACCAATTTCAAGGTTGGATTAGGAAGGAGAACCAATTTTTAACATTGATATATGGAGTCCTATTCACATTGATTATGACAAAGAACTTGTAGATGCCATTGCTAATTGTTTGTTCATTGTGGAGGTATAGATGAGTTTCCTTACCATACCAAAATGCATGGGAGCTCCTCTCCCTACTAACCTCCTAATTGAGTTCTCACTTAGATCTCCAAAGCTGCAATAAGTTATTGATATTCTCACTTCCTTGATAGTTCCAAACTCTTGCTCTGATTGCTCAAAAACCAAATCCACTAATTCTTGCAACTCTACCTACCATTGACCTAAATTCCCCTTGCCTTACACAAAGGAGCATATTTGTGAAATCTTGGCTATTTCTTGCTTCTACATTGAGGATGATAGTGGTTGCCAAGATGAGGAAACTAAGCCGGAATGTCTTCATCCTGACAGATCTCTTTCTAATAACACCCTTATTCTATGCACAAAAGTCATTCTAACTTTTATGCTTCAAAAAAAATTTCCTACTAAACCAGTGAACAACCCTTCAATGCTCTTGTAGATAGACCCAACTTCAATGCATGGATAGCCCTTATGGAAAATAACACCACCAAGTTCACCAAGTGAATGCTTAAGGAATAAGAACCCATCATAAAATTCCCAAAGACATGCTACATTGATTTTTCTTGGAAAAACCTCTCAAACAGCCCTCCAAACCTATTCCTCTTCAAATTAAAGTTGTAGACAAGTTCCAGGACCTAATGAAGGACCAAAACATATGAAGATCAGCACCAACATACCATAAGAAGACCAACTTGCTTATCAAACTTATCAAGTTCCAAGACATGTTTGCCTATCACTATACACAACTCTTAGGTGTTGATCCTCAAGAGTGTTAGAATTGTATTTTACTCCATCCAAATGCTACCCCAATTAGGTCCAAACCCAATTTACTCTCAAAAGGTGTGGAGTGACCTTGACAAGCTACTCAAATGCGGATCCATATATCCCATCGGGAAAATAGAGTGGGCTTCTCCACCTCTAGTAATCCCACAGAAGGACATGGGCAAGGTGCAGATCTATGTGGAATTTTGGAAATTAAATGCCCAAACCATCCTAGATCCCTTTCCAGTACCATTCATAGATATGTTGATGAGACAAGGTTGCTCATAGCCAATGCTTCTTGTTCATGGATGGATATTTTGGCTACAACTAGATTGTTATTCCCCGGAAGACTAGTACAAGACTACCTTTATAGAATAGAGCAACTCATAGAGTAGAGCAACTCATAGAGTGGAGTACCTAGGCTTACCAAGTGATGCCCTTTGGATTACAAAATGCTCCTACAATCTTCCAATGCTACATGAACTCTTTCCAACAAGTAAGAATAAAAATGGAACTAGACTTCAACAACATGTGTGTGCATAGTGCCCACACTAACCATGTTTGGGCACTCTAGATGGTCTTATAAATTTGGAGGCAGGTGAGGATTTTCCTCAAAGATAAAAATGCTTATTTGTAGTCTTTTATGGCACCCTTCTTGGCCACCTTGTTTGTAGATCCCAAAAAGATCCAAATCATTCAAGCACTACCCACTCCAAAAAAATCCATGAGCTCCTTAATTTTTAGACTATAAAAATTATTGATGATACATCCGCATGCACAAAAAAATTGCTTCCATGGTATTGGCCTTATTGCACTCTACAATTGACTTGATTTGGTCAAACCAATGCACATAAGTGTTTGAAACCCTAACATGCAAGTTGGGTGTTGCTCCAATCTTAGGTGCACCAAATTGGGACTTGATCTTTCATGTCTTTGTTGACACCTCAAATATTGCTACAAGTGCAATCTTGCACAATATGATGAGAATTTTGGGAACATATGGCTATTATGCAAGCCAACAGCTCAAGTTGGCCAAATGAAATTAGTCTTCCATAGAGTGAGAATGCCTCAGGATGATCTTTGTAGTACAAATGTTCCATCACTACCTTATAGGGAATAGTTTTGTGTCCCATGTAGACCATGAAGCCCTCAAGTATCTTATCAATAAACCATGTTTTGTATGAAGACTAGCTCACTAGATGTTACTCTTGCGAGAATTCTCCTTTATGATAGAATATTGTCCCATGAAATCTTATGATAATGCAGATTTCCTCTTCCATATTCCAAGGCCTTACATATATTGCTCCTATTGCACAAACCTTGTAGATGTCCAATTGTTCTATGTCCATCATAGTGTGACTACCAATCATCCTAGATGATCCAAATTCATCATTACCTCTTTATAGGCCACGTGCCTTTTGATTTGCCAAAGGCTTAACACAAATTTTTTCACATGTTAGCCCTTCCTTTCACTATATTGCAAGAATAATTATGCTAAATGGGCATAGATAGGATCCTCTTGAGGTGCATAAGCCCAAAAGAAGTCCCAATAATACTGAAACCGTGCCACATTGATGACTCTAGAGTGCATTTCTCTAGTGAGACTACCACATGGAAGGCATACCTTGCTAGCTATTAGTGACCATATGTCTCTCAAGATGCCAATAGGTATGCTTTCATGTGTGATGCTTGTCAATGTGTGGGAAAGCCCTTATTCAAGTACCACATGCACCCCCAATCGGTCTTAGTCGCTCAACCATTTTAGAAATGAAGGTTCAATTTTGTAAGACTCGTCAATCCTGCAGCCCATAGAACAAGGCACCATTACATCATTTTTTAAGGTTGATCACATAAAAAAATGGGCTGAAGCTGAGTCCTTCATCAAACCTTCTGCCGTGGTCACCATTCAATTTCTACATAAGAATATTATCTCCAAAAAGTGTGATCTATTGTCCATGATTATACACAATGGATCACACTTCATCAACAAAGATGTGCAAGACTTTACCATTGCTTATGAATTCAACACTATTTCTCTACTCCTTATCATCTACAAGCAAATAGTCAAGTCAAATGAGCAAACAGTATTTTGCTAACTATCCTCAAGAAAATTGCAAATTTAAACCCAACTCATGATTATGACAACCAAAAAAGGATGATGAAAATGGCAAAAAACTAATTGGCACAGTATGGGCTTATCATACCATATTAAAGCTCATAATAGGCCTCATACCATTCTAACTTTTCCATGGGCAAGAGGCAATTTTTCCTGTTGAGTTCTTGATCCTATTGCTCCAAATACATATGAGCACTTTGATTGGGACATCTCAATTTGAAGAGGAGGAGACCATGGAAGACCAAGTTTTTGCACTACACAACCTAATGAAAAAATGTCTTTGGGAGTTATACACACAATATATGTGGTGCTACATTTTTTGTTTTGTTTTGTTTTGTTAGCATTTGGAGAAGGAGTAAGCAAGAAAGCCAAATTACGGAAGGAAGAATGGACGGGAGTGTCTTTGGAGGACATCCGAAGAAGCCAAATTTGGATCCAATGATGGAAGTACTCATAAGAAGAAGTCCAAAGAGCATCATCTTTTGATTGGGAAGCAAAGGCTGATACAAATACCATCTAACAACCTTTGTACGTGGCAAGAAAGTACACTTCAAGAAACGGCGGAGGTAGAAGAAGCATGTCTTGATGGTGAGAGGACAGCAACACGTAGAAGAAGGAGGAATCAATTTTGAAATAGACTGAAGGATGACTGCAATTTGGGGTAATATAAAATTGTGATTGCAAAGGGGAAAGTTGAATATGTCAAGTAGATTTCTTGTACCTCTGAGTAGTTGTCTTGCAGTAATGCGTGTCAAGGAGCCAATTGAGAGTGAAATTTTCTGAAATCCATAAGGGGTTAGAGTGTCTTGTCTAGGAATAGTCTTCCAGTGCCGAAGAACAAGAGAGCAGATCATGGCAAAGAAGGTAAAAAATGCTCTGTCAATACAAAGTTTTGCAATTTGTAGGTTGGATGTCGTAGCAAGGATTGAAGTCTTGAATAGACTTTGTATGACTTTCTTAGCATGGAACTGGAATTTTAGTTTCCCAGGAGTCATGGCAGAAATAGCTACCAATAATTATGAGGAAGGCCCTGAAGTCAAGTGGAAGAGAGGAAATCCGGCTTGATGGACTAAGTCGGATTGGAGGTTAGTGCTGGGGAAAGAAGCAGGAGAACCGACGGGGATCACCTTCTATCAGAAGTGTGATGCTGCAAAGGAGACGGCGGACATAGAAAATTTGTTCTTTGCTCCATGTACCACGAATGGTTACAAGGTGGAGTCCTATTAGGACCCAATTAAACAAATTATCATGGGGATGATAATGGCCATGTTCAAACCGGAACAAACAACTTACGTGAACATGCAACATGCGGTCTTTTTCCACCCGATGTTTGCAAAAGTGAAGGTGAACCGAGCAAAGTGTTTCTACCAATGAACGAGGCAGATGGTGGTCAATTGGAGGACAAGTTTGCCTCCACATTATTTTGCACCATTTGCATCACACTTCTATTTCGGGTTGAACTTGCTGACAGCGGAGGAGAGGTGTCACATGGTGTTGCATTTCCATCTTGATTTGAGACGAGAAGTGGATAAAGAAGAGCAACAATACATAGCACACCTACAAGCTAGTGATGATCACCTTTTGAGGATGGGACAATGGAAGATGGAAGAAGTCACAAGCCCAAAGACAAAGAAGCGCAATAAACCCAAAGAAGTAAAGTCACCGCCAGCACAAAGGAAGACCCAAAGACTGGTTCTGCAGGGTAAGAAGGTGGTGAAAGAAGAACCGTCGGAAACTGAGTCTAAAGGGGAGACATAGTCTATAGGAGAGGACTCAAAAGAAGCTGAACTCACTTTACAAAATGAGGAATCAGGAAGCAAAAGTGAGGGGGAAGACGAGGTTCAACAATCGGTTGGGGAAGAAGAAGAGGATGAAGCTTGTCATGCAATGATTGATAGTGTACTGTGAGACGGCCTGTCTCTCACTCAGGATGAACCTCTGATGGCTATTATGGTAGCGCACCATGGACTAAGAAGGCAAGGAACCCCAACTCCATCATACTCCTCCAAGACTAACACTCCAAGACTCAAGACATTGCTCACTAGAGAACTCAATGAGAGAGAGATAGTTGCAAATGAAAGGATGATGAGTACCTCCTCACCCCTTGCTTATATACTTGTGAAATAGTTACGTACCAAAGTTACTAATTACCATAGTAACTCAAGTTACTAGACTAAAAGTCAAGTAAAGTCAAAAAGTAGAAAGGAATATCCATTCACATGGGCATATTCCCCTAAGCATGTGGTCTTATCTTGACCCAACCACTAAGTCAAGGATTCCTTCACATGGGCTATCCTTGGACTAAAGAAGAATCCAAAACAAAAAGGCTTGCGGGCCCAAGAGTTCTCAACTCTTTCCTCAAAGCCAAACACCTAGGAATAATACCAAGTCAACACACTAAAATCCAAAATAGTGGTGCTCATCTTTTCTACTTCCTCTAAAGTAAGGTCCACTCTATCTTAGCTATGACTAACTTTAGCTAACCATGACTAATATAGAACCATCCTTTATCTCTATATAAATAATATCTCTTAAGTACTTGTAATACCAAGTTAAAATATCACAATACCACACACATGCACATATGGGTGTTACATTTACCCCCGGACTAAGTTTTCACTTTGTCCTCAAAGTGAAGGTCTCTCTACCTTCTATGGTACATCTTCAACTTATCATGGTTGATTCTATCAAAGTGTCTTCCTCCCAACTCCTTGAGATCATAGGTGTAATTGCCCCACACCTTCTCCACTATGAAAGGTCCAAAGTACTTAGGCAAAAACTTCTTTTGCACTCTCTTGAATCGAATGTAATCAAACAACATTACCCAATCACCTTCTTTGAAAGGCTCCACCTTCTTCTTGCCTTGCTTCTTGTCATAGCTCTCCTTTTGTTTCCTTTGGGCTTGCTCCACTCAAACCATAGCAACTGCTCTTGCCTCTTCCAACTCCATGAGTTGATCTTTCCTTGACTTCTCTGCATCACCTCCTTGTGCTTTCTTCAATCTCCTATGAATGCTTTGGAAGGTAGGAAGATCAAAGTGAATAGGTAAGGTAGACTCAATACCATATACCAATTGAAATGGAGAATATCAAGAAATCAAGAAATCCTCCATCCTGTAATACTCCGAGGACAAGAGAAGAGAGAAAACACAGATTGCACACTCAAACATTTGATGCCCCAAGGGAGCACCTTCTCTTTATTATATAGACAAAGAGGATCTCCTCCATGGAAGCTCCACCATAGGATTAGGGACACAGATAGGTGACATGTCAGCAAGCTCCACCCTTGGATTACTTACTTGGATGGGTGACCTGTCTGGTCTAGGTCCTATCTGGTTGGTCAAACAAGCTTTGACCGGAGGGAATCTTTTAGGGAATCTTCCTGTAGGAATCTCAGAATCACGTGAGTAAGGTACCGTTGGAAAGCTCTCGACAAGACAAAGCAAAGGGTAGGGAAGGCCAGCCTTTCCTCTGTTGGGGGGGGGGGGGAAATCTGCACATTTTTGAGGCCTAATTCATCCGTTTAGGCCTCCGAAATTGCCTTCAAAGATTTCAGGCATATTTCGGTTCCTACTCTATTAGTAGAAGTCCCCTTTTGGTGATACCTCTTTCTGATCTGTTTAGTCCATCATGTGTAACATCCTTCCAGATGTTACCAAACCAATTCTCACCCTTAAATCATATGTCTAGCTATTGGTTCTAAGGTTCTCAAGTCTATTTCGGTTTCTGCCCTAGTAGTAGAAGTACTCTTTTGGTGATACTTCTATCTGATCTATTTTGACCATCATGTGTAACATCATTCTAGATGTTACCAAACCAAATTTCACATCTAGATCATAATGCTAACCCTTGTTATTACAGACCTCCCTCCTTTTAAGACGCAATGTCCTCGTTGTGCAATTGTTGCTCAAATGCTTGCACCAACACCGGTGCATGTGCCAAATTGGCAGCGGGTTCCCAAGTTGCTTCATAGAGGGGGTAACCTTTCCATTGTACTAGATATTCCACCCACGGATGGTGAGTACCACGCATGCGCTTTTGGAGAATCCGCTCCACTTCATATTCCTTTGTGCCATCAATGAGTATCGGACAAGGTCGAATGTCTTGTGTGGAAGGACCATGGCCTGATTGGGGAGCATATTTGTGTAGTAGGGAGACATGGAACACTAGATGGATCTTCATGTGTGGTGGTAGCTCAAGGTGATAGGCCATAGCGCCAATGCGACAAAGAATTGAGAAAGGTCTGAGCTTACGAGATCCAACTAATGTGAGGTTGGTTGTCGATAGCCACACTTGATCCCCAACATTGAACTCCATGTGCCTCCGGTGTGCATCAGCATACTGCTTTTGTCAATTTTGCGCAATCTGTAACTTGTGCTTAGCGCTCTCCACACCTTGTTGGATTCTAGAAACAAATGTGTTGACTGCATCAACCTTGGTAGTCACTGGACGGATCTTCATCAAGCTAGAAGGTGTGAAGGGATGCTCACCATACTTGAGGAAGAACGGAGTGACCTGAGTGGACACATTCACTGAATTGTTGTAAGTGAATTCCACCAACGGTAATAGGGTGTGCCACCTCTCTTGCTCTTCTAAGGTGAAGCCGCGTAACATGTCTTCAATCATGCGATTCGCCCGCTCTGTTTGGCCATCTATTTGTGGGTGGTAAGCTGTGGACATGGCCAACTTGGTTTTGAAGAAACCAAAGAGTGTTCGCCAAAACAAACTGGTGAATTGGGTACTTCTATTGGTGATGAATACTCTAGACAAGCCATGGTGAGCAAAGACTGCATCTAAGTATAGTTGAGCTAGTTGTGGAGCGGTCACCTCCTTAGTGGTAGGGCGTACATGAATCATTTTGCTGAGCCGGTCCACAAAGACCACAATGGAGTCAAACCCTGAGGTGGTCTTGGGTAATTCAGAGACGAGATCCATACTCACTTGTTCCCAACATTGGGTAGGAGTGGGGAGAGGTTGAAGGAGCCCTGCAGGAGCTTGATTAGAAGCTTTGTTCTGTTGACAAAGTAGGCAGCTACGCACATAGTCCATCACGTCGTTGCTCATCTTGGGCCAATAGTAATGGCACTTGACTGCATCCAAGGTCTTGTCCACTCTGGCATGAGCTGCAATGGCCGAATCATGACATTCCGCTAGGATGGTGGTGCGTAATTCAAGGACATTTGGGATCCATAATCTGCTATCCCAAAAGGTGAGTCCTTGGGTGCTGGTGACGCCTTTGGACGATTGTGCTTCAACAATCTGTGGATCAGTTTTTGTAGCAGCTAGAATCTCTTGCCAGAATTCAGGGTTAATCTTAACCTCTGCCACCAAGTTGTTGGCCATTGGCATGCGGGTGAATGCATCTGCAAGTTGCTTCTTACCTTCCACGTAGGTGATTGTCATGTTGAAGCGTTGTCACCACTCTGCCCACCGAATTTGGCAATGAGATAGATCCTTTTGCGTCTTGAGGTAGACTAGAGGTTTGTGGTTTGTCTCTACTACAAATGCCTTCTCGCCCAGGTAGTGCTTCCAATGCTTGGTTGCTAGAATGATAGCCAGCTCTTCTCGTTCTGTGGTGTGGTAGTTGCGTTCTGCTGGTAACAACTTTTGAGAGAAATATGCAATTGGATGCCATCCGTCATGCCACTCTTGTTGTAGGACTGCTCCTATGGCTACGCCTGATGCATCTGTAGCCAACTTGATTGGACGTTTTGGGTCATACCACTTCAAGATTGGTGCATGTAGCAAGGCGGCCTTCAATTCTTGAAAGGCCAACTCTTGTGCAGTTCCCCATGTCCACTTCTTCCCCTTGCCAAGTAGTGCCGTTAAAGGTTGTGCAACCTTGGAGAAGTCCTTGACAAATCTACGATAGAATCCCGTCAACCCCAAGAAGCTCTTAAGTTGAGTCTGATCTTCTGGAGCACTCCATTTTTGAATGACCTCTATTTTATCTATCAATACTTGAATGCCCTTTGCACTTACTCTATGCCCTAAGTAGTCTACTTCAGACTTGCCAAACTCACACTTTGAGATTTTGGCGTACAATTGATTCTGTCTTAGAATCTGGAGGACCTCTCATAGATGTTGTTTGTGTTTTGTCATCGTGCTACTATATACTAAGATATCATCTAAGAAGATGATAACAGACTTATCCAAGTATGGACGAAATATGTCATTCATTAGACTCATGAAAGTGGCAGGCGCATTGGTGAGGCCAAAAGGCATCACAAGATACTCAAAGTGGCCATACTTGGTTCGAAAGGCAGTTTTGTATACATCCTCCTCTGCAATTCGGATTTGATTGTAACCGCTCCGCAAGTCCAGTTTGGTGAAGTATCTCGCTCCATGGAGTTGATCAAACAAGTCATCCATGCGAGGTAAGGGGTATTTGTTCTTCACTGTTTGCTGATTGAGACCCCGATAGTCAATGCACATGCGCATTGTACCATCCTTCTTCTTCACAAACAAGACAGGGGCCCCATATGATGATACGCTAGGTTGGATAAACCCTTTCTGTAGCATCTCCTCAATTTGAGTCTTACACTCCTCCAACTCATGAGGTGATAGGCGATATGGGGCCTTACAAGGAGGTGTCTTCCCCGAGAGTGTCTCTATTTTGTGATCTACTCGCCTTTTAGGTGGTAATCCTAAGGGTAGATCATCAAGAAAGACATCTTGAAACTCATCTACCACATCCTTCAATTTCTCCAAAATTTGTCCAATGAGTTGTGCACTCTGGACTTCTCTTATTAGACCCATAAAACATCTATCGGTCTTACAGACAGTTGTTGTCCCTACGACATATAGAGGCAGTTTCTGCCTGTGTGATTTTTCTTTAACCCCAATGATTGACCATTGGTGGGTTCTCACTACTTTCTTCCTCCAATCCACCATTGGGTTGTACTGCTCCATCCATGGCATGCCTAAAATTGCATCATAACGGGCTAACTGTATCACTCGCCACTCAATTGCTTCCTGATATTCTCCTACAGAGAGGGTTATCCATTTAGGTAATGATTCAATCCCCTCTGTTTGCCCATTTGGTAACTCTACTTCTTCACTTCCATCTCTCTCTAGATCCATTCCCAATCTTATTGCGACAGAGCGAGACAAGAAATTCTCTGTTGCTCCTGGATCTATTAATACTCTCACTTGATTACCTTCTAGGATTCCATTCACAACAATCAATTGAGAGGTTGCCTTTTGGGCTCTTTGCGCATTATTCTTCTTCCTTCCCTTGCTTCTTTGCTTCCTTATTGAGCCTGTAAGGCCGCGAGGTACATTTACTGGCGATCTTTGTTTTCCGAAGTGGTTTCCACCTCCTCCTCTTCAATGTGCCTCTCCATGTTGTTCAAAGATCGCCTATACAAAGGCCGAGGGCCTCTAGGGAAACGAGTGCAACAATTGGTAGATATGTGCCCAATACGGCCACAATTGTAACAACGGTGTTGTTCTCCTCAAGTCCCTTCTCCTCGTGGAGCTCCATCTCTTCGTTCTTCTACCCGTCCCCGCTCTCCTTGAAGTGGTCGTGCTCCTCGATCCTGGAATCAAAGGTTGCCCAATTCCATTGGTACTGGTCCACCCATGTGTGGCATTTTTGCGCGATAATGTTGAGGTGGAACTACTCCTTCACCTCCACCTAATGCTCCTGTTATTCTTTGCGCACAAGCAATGGCTTCAAATACTATGCGAGGGTTTTGCACCATGACTTCTTGGCAGATCCGCTCTGTCAACCCTCGTTTGAAATTATCGAGAGCCTCTGCTGGACTCATGTCGGTAATTGCAACTTGTAGATCCAGAAACAACTCCACATACTCTTGTACGCTATTCTTCTGTCTCAATCCCCATAGTCGGGTTCGAGCCATATGCACAAAATCCACCGATTGGAAATTCTTCAGCAATCCTTCTTGCATTGCTGTCCATGCAACCTCCCTTCTCTCTGCCAGCATGGATTGTTCCCAAGCATCATACCATGTGAGGGCTTTATCCGTCAAGTACCCACATGCAAACACGCATGCAACATGCTTAGTGATCTCTGTTGAGAACAATTGGAAATATCTTCATTCTCGAGATCCAATTTTCCACTACTCCCATCGTACGCTGCCCCTTGTAAGGCTCGATGTTGCAAGTCTTCTTCATCCGGAGTAGCAATGTGGCTTCACCGTTCATAGGGTTCGTAGGCACGGGTGCCTCTCCAAGCACTTTAGTCGTAGGTACATGGTTTTGAGGTGGCTCTTCTTCTTGCATGGCTTGATCGTTCCTCAGGATCTGCACTTGACTTTGTAATGTCTCCATGGTCATCTTAATCTCTCGAAATTCATTCAACATCCCTTGCACCAGCTCTTGCAACTACGGATCCATGGTTCCTACAACATCCAATTGCTAATGTCTTCTTCAATAAAGAGTCAATATAATCACTCTAGAAGGCGCACGAACTATCGGAACTACCATTGGGACCTCAGAAGCTATCACTCGTTGATAATACTCCTCACCAAAATTCCTAACCACAAAATCTCTAAACATCACTTTCGGCCTTACTACATAACGGATTTCTACTTGAGTGTTGAAAGGGAGAGGATTTGGGACATTCATATCCATTTTATCATAATAGAATGTAGATCGTCAAATCCCACTCTTTGTCATATATCACCACAGGTAGAATCACCGGGTTTGGTGAGTTCATCACTCTGTCCATGAATTCCACACCAAAGTGATAAACTAGCAATACCCTCATCTGCTCACGCTGGATGTACATAACCTTGATGTGGAATGGGTTTGAAAATGGAAAGCTAGGTGCGGGAAATTGTCCCCCCGGCGTATCCATCCCATCCGCTCTCTAAAGTCCTTCCTAAGTCTAGCGATTACTCTATGTTCTCCACCTCACATTACTCAGTTTCAGTAGTTTGTGCTATTCCAAGAGGGATGATCCACTCTCTTGGACTAGAACACTCGCTCTGATACCATTGTAATACTCCAAGGACAAGAGAAGAGAGAAAACATAGATTGCACACTCAAACATTCGATGCCCCAAGGGAGCACCTTCTCTTTATTATATAGACAAAGAGGATCTCCTCCATGGAAGCTCCACCATAGGATTAGGGACACAGATAGGTGACATGTCAGCAAGCTCCACCCTTGGATTACTTACTTGGATGGGTGACCTGTCTGGTCTAGGTCCTATCTGGTTGGTCAAACAAGCTTTGACTGGAGGGAATCTTTTAGGGAATCTTCTTATAGGAATCGCAGAATCACATGAGTAAGGTACCGTTGGAAAGCTCTTGACGAGAAAAAGTAGGGGCACATTTTGGGGGGGGGGGGGGAATTTGCACATTTGGGGGGGGGGGGGGGGGGAATCTGCACATTTTTGAGGCCTAATTCATCCGTTTAGGCCTCCAAAATTGCCTTGAAAGATTTCAGGCATATTTCGGTTCCTACTCTATTAGTAGAAGTCCCCTTTTGGTGATATCTCTTTCTGATCTGTTTAGTCCATCATGTGTAACATCCTTCCAGATGTTACCAAACCAATTCTCACCTTTAAATCATATGTCTAGCTATTGGTTCTAAGGTTCTCAAGTCTATTTCGGTTTCTGCCCTAGTAGTAGAAGTACTCTTTTGGTGATACTTCTATCTGATCTATTTTGACCATCATGTATAACATCATTCTAGATGTTACCAAACCAAATTTCACATCTAGATCATATGGCTAACCCTTGGTACTACACATCCCCAACTTCTTCCTTGGAGTCTTTGTTGTTGATGGTGTTGAGGTGCAAGTGCTCCTAGTAGACATAGGAGTATCCTTGCTTGAAGTAAATCCTTGAGAAGAGTGAACATCCTCTGCAAAACGAGCTCTCTTCTTCTCTTGTGCCAAAAGCTCCAAATTAAGACTCTTGGAGTTTGAGCTTTCTCCCTTCTCATACTTGCTCTCCCCCACATCTATGGATGCTATCCCCTTACCTTTGTTTGGATAAGGAGCCACTTGGGTTTCACTATCTCCCTCTTTCTCTCTATTGGCTCCCTCATAACCCCTTCCTCCATGGTAAGTGGAATTTGGGTAGTTCCTTTGGATATGGCCTCTTCCTCCACAACCAAAATAATTTCTCTCATTGAAATTGTTGGCTGGTTGACCTCCTCTATATGGATAGTTTCCATAACTCCTAGGCCCTCTCCCTACATTCTGATCCACCTCTCTCTTCTCCCATAGTTGCACCACATTGATCTTGAGATCCGCAAGTTGTTTTGTGATGGTTTGGAGTGGATCTTTTGGTGGAGGTGCAAGAATTGGAGCAACTACTACTTGTGGTGCAACCCTTGTCACCAAAGTATCAGAAGTTCCACCATACTTGTAGCCTTGAGGAGGATGCACAACCTCCTTCACCACCAAATCACTCTCATCCCCTTCCAAACTCTCCTCCATACGAATTGCGATCTTGATAGCTTCAACCTTGGAAGAAGGTTTCTCATATCTCACCTTGCTTCTAATTTGTGGTCTCAACCCTCCCACAAAATTCTTGGTGAGCATGGCCCCTATGCCAATCATTGTAGTCTCCACATCATCCCCACCCTTCCTCAACACTATGCAAAATCTGGACTCTAACTTTTCCACTCTTTCCACATAGACTCTCACTTTCTCTCCTTCTCCTTGCTTGAGAAATGTAACCTCACTCATCAATCTCTCAAAACTCTCATCAGGAAGAAAGTTCTCAATGAGTGCTGAAGTCAAAGTCTCCCAAGACTCCTCTTCCCCCGCTCTCTTCTCTCTCTTTTGGTATTCTGACTCATACCATGTAAGTGTTGCATCCTCAAAGAAATCTGGTAATAATGAGGCCCAGTCATTCTTCCTCTTCTCATTTTTTCCTATGCAAGCTCTCTTGAAGTCTCTCACAAAGGCCTCCACATCTTCTCCATCCTTGCCAAAGAAAACCGGAAGTTTCCCCATCTTAACCCCTCACTATCTTTCTTTTCTCTCAAAATATTTTTTTTCTCTTTTCTTTTCTCTCACTCTATTACTAATAGAGTATATACATGACTAACACCATCTGAGAATAATCCACTCTAGGGAAAACAAAAGGTTCAGGTTGCTCCAAGATTTCTATAGCAACATCAAATCCTAGAGTGCATATTAATCTAACTCTAATGGATAGTTTATCCATAAGTTGAAAGATTATCTCCATCATTAATCTTGATTACTAGCTGATGAAGGTGGTAGTATTTCTGTAGCAGTACTAAGGCTCTCTCCAAGATCCTTTACCAAAGTCTCCAAAAGTGCTTTTACTCCACTACACTCATGTCCTTTTGGAAGTCCTTCCATTCCACAAACCTCACATAACTCCTTGGTCTTAGATCTTCTCCCTCCTAATCTTGGTGAAGAAGGTCCAACATGCAAACCCAAGTCAAGTAAGCCTCTCCTTTCCCTCAATCTCTTGCTCTCAAAGGTCAATGAACATGAACTTGCCTTACGTCCCTTCTCTCCACATAGAAAGCACTTAGACTCACTCTTTCCTCCAAGTAGTGTAGGTTTTTGGATCCTCTCAACACTCTCTTCAAATTCTATTGTAAACTCTCTTTTCCTCAAATCCACCCCTAAAATCACCTCAAACCCTTGGGGAACCTTGCATAATCTCAATTTCCACTCTTGATGACCCTCTATGTTCCCAAGATGAATCTAAACACTCAAACATGCTTTTTGTTGATCTCAAACTCCTCATGCATGAGATCTCCACTCTATAGAATTGACCCTTCCTCACAATGTCACTCAAATCTCCCAACCACTATGTCATAGTCCTCTATAATTTTTCAAACTTGATCACAACTCTAGTGCGTCCCTCCCTGCAAAATTTCAGATCTTTTTATCAAGCCATTTGGCCTAGACACCTTTCTATTCAGCACCCATATTTCAGATTTGGTCTGAAAACCACCCCACTCACTTCAAAAACTCATTACTCTTTGGGCAAGAGATATATCTCTCTAATTTTTGTGGCAGCAAGTAGAATACAATGCATTTAGTTTTCTTGGAAATTTTCAAGACAATTCACTGAAAATTGAAGAAATAGCGGACTCTGTACAATTTTCCAGAGAGCATGCAATTGCGGGAGCACTTTACCCTATCAACTTTCAAAAATTCTAGCCCAGTGCGCATAGTAGCTCTCACAATAATTTTAAGAGTGCTAATTGAAAGATAACCCAAGCTATTATGTGTAGAAATTTCAAGTCTAGATCTCAAACTTGAGATTTTGTCCAAAATCACCTTAATCCCCAAAATCTACATTCCACCTCACACAATCTCTTCAATTCCTCTCATGTGTACAAGATGTAAAAAATCACCGCAAAGACATCATAATGAACTACGGGGTATACAAATGGATCTTGGTTCTCTAACATAAGTTCAGCCCTCTCCTCTCCTAATGTTCTCTCCAAGTGAGCTCACATAGCCTCCTTCTACCTAATGTAGAATTGGACGCGGAACATTATCTTGCCTTCTAGAGAGGTCCCGGCAACGGAACCAAAAATGTGAGCCGGCCTGCCTCTCACTCAAGATGAACCTCTGATGGCTATTATGGTAGCGCACTATGGACTAAGAAGGCAAGGAACTCAATGAGAGAGATAGTTGCAAATGAAAGGATGATGAGTACTTCCTCACCCCTTGCTTATATACTTGTGAAATAGTTACGTACCAAAGTTACTAATTACCATAGTAACTCAAGTTACTAGACTAAAAGTCAAGTAAAGTCAAAAAGTAGAAAGGAATATCCATTCACATGGGCATATTCCCCTAAGCATGTGGTCTTATCTTGACCCAACCACTAAGTCAAGGATTCCTTCACATGGGCTATCCTTGGACTAAAGAAGAATCCAAAACAAAAAGGCTTGCGGGCCCAAGAGTTCTCAACTCTTTCCTCAAAGCCAAACACCTAGGAATAATACCAAGTCAACACACTGAAATCTAAAATAGTGATGCTCATCTTTTCTACTTCCTCTAAAGTAAGGTCCACTCTATCTTAGCTATGACTAACTTTAGCTAACCATGACTAATATAGAACCATCCTTTATCTCTATATAAATAATATCTCTTAAGTACTTGTAATACCAAGTTAAATATCACAATACCACACACATGTACATATGGGTGTTACAGTACTAGGAAAGAAGAATCATTGTGTAGCCCTAGTCGTGGAAGAGAAGGGGGCTGAACAACAAAAGGAGTATCTTGCGGGTCCAAGTTTAGTTGGTAAGGAAGAAGGAAGGTCAGAAGCAGTGTCGCTGAAGATACGAAGATTGTGACTTTGGAAGAAGGAGCTGGTAGAAGAGGTGAAGTACAAAGATGGAGCCAAAGACAAAGAGAACTTTGGAGGAATACAGTATCTATCGAAGGTGGTCACTCCATTGTTGGGGCTATTAAAAGAGCACCAGAAGGAGCACATAACCCAAAGAGACGAGGAAGTTCAAGAACTTTGGGTTGATACAGTCTTGAAGAAGAAGACTTTCAAGAAGTTGCAAGAGAGTTTTGAGGTAAGAGGGAGAGAAATACAGGGTTTAGGGTTGAATTGAAGGAGCAGACAATGTTGTTGACCAAGATGAAAGATGAAGTCAGTAAAGTACGCATCAAGTATTCATGTGAAGGCGATGGCAATAGTAATGGAGCAGGAGTTAGAAAGCTTGAGGAAAAGTGCAGGTAGGAAGGATTAAGCATTGCAAAAAGAGTTGGCAGTCAGAAATCAAGAAGAAGAAAGATTGCATGGGTTGGTAAGAAGTGCTGAGTTGCAGAGTTCTTAGTATGCAAAGGAGAAGAAGATGCTTGCTGTTGAGTACAAAGACGAATTGAAGATGTACTGAGAAGAGTTGAAGGTAGAGCAATCTCGAGGATATGAGTCGGAATCAGTAGGAGACGCTGCGGGAAAATTGAGAGCTATGTTGTGCATTGAGGCTGAAGGAAGATTGGAAGAGGTAAGATTACATGAGTTAAAGTTGCTTGTGCAAGAAACTCAAAAGAGGAAAGCCAAAGATGTGGATATGAATACTTTGTTGATCCAATTGAGGGAGAGAGTAGATCGGAAGATGTTAGAAGTAGGAGACAATGTCAGTCTCAAATTAGATTTAGTCAATTCAGAGTTAGAAAGAATTAGGAGTAGTGTGATAGAGGAAAGAAAGTCCGATGTTGCAGAAGTAGGAATCCAGGTGTCATTGGACTTATTATTAGAGATATTAGAGAAGATTGGGTTAGCAGATGAAGATGCAGATAGATTAGACATGACCTTGATTGTAGTTCCTAGTGTAGAAGTAGTAGAAGTAGTGAAGGAATTGGTAGAATCAGATATACCCAAAGAAGGAGAAGTGACAAGAAGATCATCAGGTTTGAAAGCCGATGATGAGGTAGATATCGGATCGGGGTAGAAACAGTTTTGAGATAGGAAGAGGTAGATATGAAGAGGTGGTTTGTCAATTCGGATTTGCAGGTAGGAAGAGATGTTAGGAAGTGGTATAGTAGGAAGAATTGTCATTTGCTTCACTATTTAAGAGTGGCATTTGCAGTATTATGTTGTTCAGTATTCATATTTCTGAAGATAGATAAAGTGAAGTGTTGTTTTCAATACTCATCAATTGAGCTTAATTCCGAGTGTCAACTCTATGTGTGTGTTTGTGAGTGTGTGGAGAAATTCAAAGTGCATGTCAGTGTGCTTGTTGGATGTTAGATTCTGCAGCCTTGATCTTCATTCTGTGTGTGTGACCTTGAGTGAAGTGCAATCGGAGCAATGCCTTGATAGATCTGAGAGGAATTGTAGTGTTGGTAGTATTTTTCATTTGTGAGTGCAACATGAAGTTGATGTGAAGCAATTTTGATCAAGGAAGTTGTGCTTTTAGTGGAGGGGTGGAACACAATTTTGAGACAAAATTGTTTTGTAATGAAGTGCCATCTTTGGGAGAATTTGAATCATCACAATCAAGATTTGTTTGGACAGAATTTGCTATGTTGTGATTATGAGTGTGTATTCATGACAAATGGTCAAGATTGTGAGCTTGTTACTCTCTTTTGGGTGTAGTTTCTACCTGAGAGACTAAAGACACAACCAAGAAGAACTACATGTTACTATTTGACTTTGTATTTGACCAATTCTAAATTGTATCTCTGTAGGAACAAACTTTACTTACATGATTACCGCAAAAGTGATATTTTCTGGGTTGTCACAATATACCACCCAAGCTAAGCATAAAACGTACTTTGATTCCAAAACTAAAGAGCTCGTGGTCTACCTAAAAGTTATGGTTTTAAAATTCAATGACAAAGTGGGCCAATTTCTTAACAAATTCATGAAAAAGTGACTATGCACTTACAAAATACATCAAGTCTTCAACAATGGATCAATATAGTTGGAGATGCAAGATAGAGAAATTCTAGAGTCCCATACTAATGGTGCAAAGTGCAGACCCTACAACCCACACTTCATTCTATTGTGGGGTAAGGAAGAAAATATCCCATGAGAAACCTATTGTTTTCATGTCATAGAAGAGAATAATGTAGGATCCCAATTGCAAGACCACCATTATGGTGTGGGACAACCATTGCAAGAAGTCCCTCTCTAGGATTTGGAGGAATCTTGACATGGTTATAGGATCAATTGCAAGCTCCCTCAGATTGTAGGATACCCTTGCACAAACTTGTAATTGAAGAAAAGGAACAGACACTAAACTATGGGAACCTTCAAAGCCTTATAGCAATTAAAGGGCATATTGCTTCACATTCAAGAGCAAAATAGCACCACATGAAGGACAATTTGTCTCCAATACCTAGATGGTGTAAAATTCAAAGACTATCACTATACACATGCAAAACAATGCCAAAATCATCAACATACCTTGCATCTCGGAGTAGACCAGTGTTACACACATAGAAAATTGAATCCCTTGCAAGAAGGTACAAATTTTCTAAGAGGCAATCCTTCTCCTACAAATACCTTACACAGATCTATGGACTATTTACATACCAAACCTAAAGCCTTGACACTTGCACCAAAGAGCTTTGAAAAAAGCTATGACACTTCATTATTGGGGAGCAATCACAAGCTTATAGCCCAAATCATGCCAAGAATTTCAAAAAATTAGCAAGAAATTTAGAATGTTATGCAAGACAAATAGCACTTAATTGTCAAATTGATTGTGGGAGAAATCTTGGATAGATTAAATCCAACAAGTCAAGGAGCTAATATCCCAATGATGCATAATTTTCATCAAGAATACCAAGTTGATGTGGTCTTTCCAACACCAGTTTTGCATAACGTCTTTGCGGAAGTCTTCAAAGAGTTGGGAAAGTTAGCCAAACACATCAACAAGAAAATCACCACAAGGAACCAAAGAACTCCTACTAGAAGAAGGAGCTATGGCACCCATCTAAGCATTGCATGTAGGAGAAATATAGAAGCACAGGCTGTGGAACATTATGGCCCACAAATTTTACCTTACAATTGATGGGGAGCTCATTAGAGTACATAGGATGGTGGAGGAGATCCAAATGGATTTGACAGTGATCCACTTGCCAATTCTTGTAGCTGATCTAGACCAAAAATCCTTTCTAATGATAAAGGAAAAAAATTTTCAAGTGTTTTCCTTACCCAAGAAGTCAATCAATGTTCCTCTAGCTTGGAAGCAATTCCAATTTAGCCTCAATCTCCTACTTGGGCTCTTCTTTTTCAAGCCATCCAAGAATATGTCAAGAACCATGCATAAGAATAGGTTCCCCATGGGGGTAGTAACATACCCACCATTGTATTTTGCAATGAAGAACTTCCACTGGCTGAGCAGAAGCCTGGGAGTGACCGCCTTTGCAAATGCTATTATCAATAGCATAGTCCATGGAGAAGAGTCAGATTATGCCCTTGTAATCTTTATGAAACTACAAGAATGTTATGTGGGGTTCAAGAGAGCATTCCCCACTCCTAAAAAAAGGGGGAAGCCTTTCACAATGGGTCCCATCTTGATGGCCATAGTAGAATTTTTATCTCCAAGAGCCTTTGAGCTAAAGGAGAATTTGGTTAAAGTGGTAGCACCAACATCACAAATGTTGATCTTCAAGAAGAGCTACTAAAAAATGACCTAGTGGATTGGCTGGAAATATGTGAGCCCACATGTAATAAAACAATTGGTCTCACACTTCACTAAGTGAACCAAGAAAGAGCGGGAACACATCTTGAGATAATGAATGAGCGTAATTCCAAGATCCCAAGAAGTTGAGTTATGCAAGCTGTAATACTCCGAGGACAAGAGAAGAGAGAAAACACAGATAAAACACTCAACATTTGGTGCCCCAAAGGAGCACCTTCTCTTTATTATATAGACAAAGAGGATCTCCTCCAAGGAAGCTCCATCATAGGATTAGGCACATAGATAGGTGACATGCCAACAAGCTCCGCCTTTGGATTACTTACTTGGATGGGTGACATGTCGGTCTAGGTCCTATCTGGTTGGTCAAACAAGCTTTGACCAAAGAGAATCTTTTAGGGAATCTTCCTATAGGAGTCTCAGACTCACGTGAGTAGGGGACCACAAAAATCCCTTGGTGAATCTGCACATTTTTGAGGCCTAATTCATCCGTTTAGGCCTCCGAAATTGCCTTCAAAGATTTCAGGCATATTTCAGTTCCTACTCTATTAGTAGAAGTCCCTTTTTGGTGATACCTCTTTTTGATTTGTTTAGTCCATCATGTGTAGCATCCTTCTAGATGTTACCAAACCAATTCTCACCTTTAAATCATACACCTAGGTATTGGTTCTAAGGTTCTCAAGTCTATTTTGGTTTCTGCTCTATTAGTAGAAGTACTCTTTTGGTGATACTTCTATTTGATCTATTTTGACAATCATGTATAACATCATTCTAGATGTTACCAAACCAAATTTCACATCTAGATCAAATGGCTAGCTCTTGGTATTACAGACCTCTCTCCTTTAAAGATGCAACGTCCTCGTTGTGCAATTGTTGCTCAAATGCTTGCACCAACACTGGTGCATGTGTCAAATTGGCAGCAAGCTCCCATGTTGCTTCATAGAAGGGGTAACCTTTCCACTGTACTAGATAGTCCACCCGCAGAGGGCAAGTACCATGTATGCATTTTTGGAGAATACACTCTACTTTATATTCCTCTGTGCCATCAATTAGTGTCGGACAAGGTCAAATGTCTTGTGTGGAATGACCTTGGCCTGATTGGGGAGCATATCTGCGTAGTAGGGAAACATGGAACACCAGATGGATCTTCATGTGTAGTGGTAGCTCAAGGTGATAGGCCACTGCCCTGATGCAACAAAGAATTGAGAAAGGTCCAATAAAACGAGGTCTGAGCTTATGAGGTCCAACTAATGTGAGGTTGGTTGTCGATAGCCACACTTGATCCCCAACATTGAACTCCATATGCCTACATTGTGCATCAACATATTACTTTTGTTGATTTTGTGCAATCTGTAATCTGTGCTTGGCGCTCTCCACACCATGTTGGATTCTAGAAACAAATGTGTTGATTGCATCGACCTTGGTAGCCACTAGACGGATCTTCATCAAGCTAGAAGGTGTGAAGGGATGCTCACCATACATGAGGAAGAACGGAGTGACCTGGGTGGATGCATTCACTGAATTGTTGTAAGAAAATTCCACCAATGAGAGTAGTGTGTCCCACCTCTCTTGCTCTTCTAAGGTGAAGCCGCATAACATGTCTTCAATCATCTGATTAGCCCGCTCTGTTTGGCCATCTGTTTGTGGGTGGTAAGATATGGGCATGGCCAACTTGGTTTGAAGAAACCAAAGAGTGTTTGCCAAAATAAGCTGGTGAATTGAGTGCCTCTATCGGTGATAAGTACTCTAGACAAGCCATGGTGAGAGAAGACTGCATCTAAGTATAATTGAGCTAGTTGTAGAGCGATCACATCCTTGGTGGTAGGGCATACATGAATCATTTTGCTGAGCCGGTCCACAAAGACCATGATAGAGTCAAACCTTGAGGTGGTCTTGGGTAATTCACAAACAAGATCCATACTCACTTGTTCATAATGTTGGGTAGGCATGGGGAGATGTTGAAGGAGCCTTGTAGGAGATTGATTAGAAGCTTTGTTTTGTTGACAAAGAAGGTAGCTACGCACATAGTCTATCACATCGTTGCTCATCTTGGGCCAATAGTAATGGCGTTGGACTGCATCCAAGGTCTTGTCCACTTTGACATGACCTACAATGGCCGAATCATGATATTCTGCTAGAATGGTGGTGCATAATTCTGGGACATTTGGGATCCATAATCTGTCATCACAAAAGGTGAGTCCTTGGGTGCTGGTGACGCTTCTACAATCTATGGATCAGTTTTTGTAGCAGCTAGAATCTTTGGCCAAAATTCAGGGTTAATCTTAACCTTTGCCACCAAGTTGTTTGCCATTGGCATACGAGTGAATGCATCTGCAAGTTGCTTCTTACCTTCCACGTAGGTGATTGATATGTTGAAGTGTTGTCTCCACTTTGCCTACCAAATTTGGCAATGAGATAGATCCTTCTGCATCTTGAGGTAGACTAGAGGATTGTGGTATGTCTCTACTACAAATGCCTTCTTGCCCAAATAGTGCTTCCAATGCTTGGTTGCCAGAACAATGGCCAGCTCTTCTCATTTTGTGGTGTGGTAGTTGCACTCTACTAGTAACAACTTTTGAGAGAAATATGCAATTGGATGCCATCCGTCATGCCACTCTTGTTGTAGGACTGCTCCTATTGCTACGCCTAATGCATTTATAGCCAACTTGATTGGTCATTTTGGGTCATACCACTTCAAGATTGGTGTATGTAGCAAGGCAAATTTCAATTCTTGAAAGGTCAACTCTTGTGCATTTCTCCATGTACACTTCTTCCCCTTGCCAAGTAGTTCCATTAAAGGCTGTGCAACCTTAGAGAAGTCCTTGAAAAATCTACAATAGAATCCCGTCAACCCCAAGAAGCTCTTGAGTTGAGTCTGATCTTCTGAGACATGCCATTTTTGAATGACCTCTATTTTATGTGTCAATACTTGAATGCCCTTTGCACTTACTCTATGCCCCAAGTAGTCTACTTTAGACTTGCCAAACTTGCACTTTGAGATTTTGGCATACAATCAATTTTGTCTTAGAATCTAGAGGACCTCTCGTAAATGTTGTTTGTGTTCTGTCATTGTGCTACTATATATCAAGATATTGTCCAAGAAGACAATAATAGACTTATCCAAGTATGGACAAAACATGTCATTCATTAGACTCATGAAAGTGGCAGGTGCATTAGTGAGGCCAAAAGGCATCACAAGATACTCAAAGTGGCCATACTTGGTTCGAAAGGTAGTTTTGTACACATCCTCTTCTCCAATTTGGATTTGATTGTAACCGCTCTACAAGTCCAATTTGGTGAAGTATCTCGCTCCATGGATTTGATCAAATAGGTCATCCATGCAAGGTAAGGGGTTTTTGTTCTTCACTATTTGTTGATTGAGACCTCGATAGTCAATGCACATGCGCATTGTACCATCCTTCTTCTTCATAAACAAGATAGGAGCCCCATATGGTGATATATTAGGTTGGATGAACCCCTTCTGCAACATCTCCTCAATTTGAGTCTTACACTCCTCGAACTCATGAGGTGATAGGCAATATGGGGCCTTACAAGGAGGTGTCTTTCCCGAAAGTGTCTCAATTTTATGACCTACTCTCCTTTTTGGTAGTAATCTTGAGGGTAGATCATGGAGAAAGACATCTTGAAATTCATCCACCACAGTCTTCAATTTCTCAAAAACTTGTCCATCGAGTTGTGCATTCTAGACTTCTCTTATTAGACCCATGAAACATCTATCAATCTTATAGACAATTGAGGCAGATCCTACCTAGGTGATTTTTCTTTAACCCCAATGTTTGACCATTGGTGGGTTCTCATTACTTTCTTCCTCCACTCTACCATAGGGTTGTAATGCTCTATCCATGGCATGCCTAAGATTACATCATAACAAGCTAATTGTATCACTTGCCACTCAATTGCTTCTTGATATTCTCCTACAGAGAGTGTTACCCGTCTAGGTAATGATTTAATCCTCTCTATTTGCCCATTAGGCAACTCTACTTCTTCACTCCTATCTCTCCATAGATCCATTCCCAATTTTATCGCAACAAAGTGAGATAAGAAATTCTTTGTTGCTCTCAGATTGATTAATATTCT
This sequence comes from Lunularia cruciata, assembly GCA_948567375.1. Taxonomy (NCBI): domain Eukaryota; kingdom Viridiplantae; phylum Streptophyta; class Marchantiopsida; order Lunulariales; family Lunulariaceae; genus Lunularia; species Lunularia cruciata. Next base: position 15,054,022 of record OX419760.1, read on the forward strand.
CACTTGATTGCCTTCTAGGACTCCATTCACGACAATCAATTGTGAGGTTGCCTCTCGGGATCTTTGTGCATTAGTCTTCTTCCTTCCCTCACTTCTCTTCTTCCTTATTGAGCCAAGAAGGCTGCGAGGTACATTTATTGGCAATCTTTGTTTTTCAAAGTGATTTCTACCTCCTCCTCTTCAATGCGCCTCTCCATGTTGTTCAAAGATTGCTTGTACAAAGGCCAAGGGCCTCTAGGGAAACAAGTGCAATAGTTGGTAAATATGTGCCCAATAAGGCCACAATTGTAACAACGGCATTTTTCTCCTTGAGTTCCTTCTCCTTGTAGGACTCTATCTCTTTGTTCTTCTACCCGTCCACGCTCCTCTTGAAGCGGTTGTGCTCCTCGATCTCAAAATCAAAGGTTGCCTAATTCCATCAGTACTGATCCACCCATGTGTGGCATTTTTGCTTGATAATGTTGAGGTGGAACTACTCCTTCACCTCCACTCAATGCTCTTGCTATTCTCTACACACAAGCAATGGCTTCAAATACTGTGCAAGGATTTTGCACCATGACTTCTTGGCAAATCCGCTCCTTTAACCCCATTTGAAATTGTCGAGAGCCACTGCTGGACTCATGTCGGTTATTGCAACTTGTATATCTAAAAATACCTCCACATACTCTTGTACGCTATTCTTTTGTCTCAATCCCCATAGTCGGGTTTGAGCCATCTGCATAGAATCCACCAATTGGAAATTCTTCAGCAATCCTTCTTGCATTGCTGTCCATAAGACCTCCCTTCTCTCTGCCAACATGGATTGTTCCCAAGCATCATACCATGTGAGGGCTTTATCGGTCAAGTACCCAGATGCAAATACGCCTGCAGCATGCTTTGTGATCTCTATTAAGAACAACCGGAAATATCAATTCATTCTTGAGATCCAATTTTCCACTACTCCTATCATACACTGCACCTTCTAAGGCTTGATGTTGCAGGTCTTCTTCATCTGGAGTAGCAATGTGGCTTCATTGTTGATAGGGTTCGTAGGCACAAGTGCCTCTCCAAGTACTTCAATTGCAGGTATTGGGTTTGAGACGGCTCTTCTTCTTGCATGGCTTGATTTTTCCTAAGGATTTGCACTTGACTTTGTAATGTCTCCATGGTCATCTTAATCTCTTAAAATTCATTCAACATCCCTTGCATTCCTTGCACCAGCTCTTGCAATAGCGGATCCATGGTTTATGCAACACTCAATTGCTAATGTCTACTCCAATACAGAGTCAATATGATCACTCTGGAAGGCGCACAAACTATTAGAACTACCATTGTGACCTCAGGAGCTATCACTAGTTGATAATACTCCTCGCCAAAATTCCTAACCACAAAATCTTTAAACATCACTTTTGGTCTCACTACATAATGGATTTCTACTTGAGTGTTGAAAGGGAGAGGATTTGGGACATTCACATCCATATTATCATAATAGAATGTAGTTTTTCAAATCCCACTCTCTGTCATATATCACCATAGGTAGAATCACCGGGTTTGGTGAGTTCATCACCCTATCCATGAATTCTGCGCCAAAGTGATAAATTAGCAATACCTTCATTTGCTCATGCTAGATGTACACAATCTTGATGTGGAATAGATTCGGGAATGGAAAGCTAGGTGCAGGAAACTATCCTCTTGGTGCATCAATCCCGTCCGTTCTCTAAAGTCCTTCCTAAGTCTAGCAATTACTCTATGTTTTCCACCTCAAATTACTCAGTTCTTGTAGTTTGTGCTCTTCCAAGAGGGGTGATCCACTCTCTTGGACTAAGACACTCGCTTTGATACCATTGTAATACTCCGAGGACAAGAGAAGAGAGAAAACACAAATTACACATTCAACATTTGGTGCCCCAAAGGAACACCTTCTCTTTATTATATAGACAAAGAGGATCTCCTCCAAGGAAGCTCCACCATAGGATTAGGCACGTAGCTAGGTAACATGTCAGCAAGCTCCACCCTTGGATTACTTACGTGGATGGGTGACATGTTGGTCTAGGTCCTATCTAGTTGGTCAAACAAGCTTTGACTAGAGGGAATCTTTTAGGGAATCTTTGTGTAGGAGTCTCCAAATCATGTGAGTAGGTACCGTTGGAAAGCTCTCAATGAGAGCTTTCCAAAGGGGAGGGAAGGCCAGCCTCTCCTCTGATGGGGGGAGAATTTGCACATTTTTTAGGCCTAATTCATCCGTTTAGGCCTCCAAAATTGCCTTCAAAGATTTTAGGCATATTTTGGTTCCTACTCTATTAGTAGAATTCCCCTTTTGGTGATACCTCTTTCTGATCTGTTTAGTTCATCATGTGTAACATCCTTCTCGATGTTACCAAACCAATTCTCACCTTTAAATCATACGTCTAGCTATTGGTTCTAAGGTTCTCAAGTCTATTTTGGTTTCTACTCTATTTGTAGAAGTACTCTTTTGGTGATACTTCTATCTGATCTATTTTGACCAGCATGTATAACATCATTCTAGATGTTACCAAACCAAATTTCACATCTAGATCATATGGATAGCTCATGGTATTACTCAAGCCCATAGTAACTAAGGCCATGGGCAATAAGAAGAAGAAGACCACAAGCTTGGAGAAGGGAGTCATCGTCTTGCCAATCCCAATCAAGGAAAAGAAGCTAAAGATCATATATACAAAATTGACCAACAATGGAGAGCAAGCAGAGTTGGCTCCTTTAAGAATGAAAGGCTCAATATCAAAAGGGAAAGGGGTTATCAAAGAAGAAGCAACCAAAGATACTAATTTCATCACCATCAGTGATGACTTCCCAAGATCCCATGATAACCTATTGTTCATATTAGAACTATGCAACACTTTTGTCAAATCTTCTCAAAAAGAAGGAGATAAGGAGATAAGTCTAATGTGATGGCACAAGACCATCCACACTTGTTGAAACAAGAACCTACCTTGCCCAAAACATCATCAAGGAAAAGGTTATTTCTTGTATTGGAAAATGCCCCACTGCTCAAGATTCTAGGGCAGATGGCACCCCATGTGTCAACAAAAGCCAATGTATTGGCCATGAGATTGTAGGAAGCCGATCTTGTAGATCATCACAAATTGAGGATATTTGCTTTATTTGCTTTTGACACCCGGATGGATAACCTAATGTCTAAGAAGGAATTCCTATAGTGGGTAGATAACCCAAGCAAGCAATGAAATCAAGGTCTAACCTTTGTGTTGATAGAGATTAGAACAAGACATTAGTCAGCACCCAAATCATTGAGCCATGGGAGGAGCTAGAAGGGCTCACCAAAGAACACAACCACAAGATATAGGAAGTAGAGATTGCTTGGAATGAGAAGGCAATGACTATATAATCACAGTTTGATCTCCTATAGAATGACTAAGAAGAGGCTCACCAACAACTCCAAACTGCCCGGACAGATAAGACTACTGTTAATTGGCAATTAGTAGACAGCTAAAAGAAAGGAAGAGAACTAGAAGGAAAACTCCACAAACTCTAGGCTCATATATCCCATGATAAGGAGGAATCCAAAACCAAGATACAAGAACTAGATGTAGCCACTAACACTTCCCATAAGGAGACAAAAGAGTTGAAGGGAGTCCGGTTTGCATTAGAAGCAGAGGTCATAACCTTAAAGAAGGAGAAGAGCCTTGCACATGAGGTCCAAAATGCTCAAAAAGGAAAGTTGGCTTCTCTTTGCTTGATAGTAAATGGTATGGATGTAGAGAAGGCCCGGTACCAAAAGGATCTCCTTCACTACAAGGAGAAGAGGAAGGAGGAGCAAGCTGAGGTCAAGGTACAGTCAAAATCTCAAAATGACCTCACTATACAAAATTGGAAGTTGGAGCAAAGAGTCAACCAACTACTCCAATGAAAAGAGCTCAAAGGAAGATGGCCCAAATTGATCAATAAGAGAAGGATCCAAGAAGGATGAGCTTGAAAATGATGAGGCATGTCTCTCAAGGGAGGCACCTAAGGGCAATCTTGTTGGCAATCATTCCTCCACATTGACTTCTTCTAGACCTATATCCCCATAGATAGTGCAGGAAATCAACATAAGTTTGGTGAGAATACTGCCAATGGAGCAAGTCCAAAGTCACCCAAAGATAGGGTACTTGAGGAAAGGAAGTCTAAGACCAAAGAGATGGTCATCATTATGGGTGTGGTCTAGCCCCATTCTTGGAGCACCATGAAGATTGACATGCCAACTTGGAGAGAGTGATCAACAAATCTAGAAAAATGGAAAGTTCAATAAAAGCAACTAGCATAGTGGACCTCCTAAATATGATTGGATAGTAAAGGCCTCTAGGGACAAATGGAAAAGATACTATGTTGGCCATCATCAAAGAAGAAATGGACCAACTTAGCCTATATGTAAATAGGGAATATACTACTGAAGAATAGTGCAACATCATGGATCAAGTGAGGTATTTGGATCTTCTACAAGCAGCCCACTATGAAAAAGTTGGAGGCTTGCCAAGCAAGACCAATTAACATCAAAGTCATTGGACTTTTTATGCCAATTAGCGGAGAGTATAGCGGTGATCATTGATGAATTTTTGTTCTTTGTGAGTGTTTCTTGAGCCTTGGAGTTCCTAGGGCCCATAAGACCAATCAGTGTGGCACAAAAGATGCCAGCAATCCCAAGTTTTGAACATTGTGCTTGTGATGCAATAGCAATACAAGCAACCAAACATGACAACCTTACACCCCTATAGGGTATAAAACAAGTTTTCAAGAATCACGAGAGTTCCAATAATGGTTTAAATTGGTGATTCTACAATACCATCGATTGAGCTATTCCCGCATTTTTGTCACCACCTGATCTTAATTCATGACATTTTGAACTTTGGGCATCATCAATGTCTACCAAGTAGAGGAAGCCGCCCAAACCTTATTGTAATACCAATAGCTAGACATATGATCTAGAGGTGAAATTTGGTTTGGTAACATTTAGAAGGATCTTATACATGATGGAATAAATAGATCAGATAGAGGTATCACCAAAAAGAGTACTTCTACTAATAGAGCAGTGACCAAACTGTGCTTGAAACCTTTAGAGGCAATTTTGAGGGCCTAAATAGATGAATTAGGCCTCAAAACTATATATATTCTTCCTCAAGAGAGAAAATTTCCATCCACTCCCCACCCCCCCTATTTGTCTCATCAAGAGCTTTTCAATGGTACCTCACCCATGTGATTTTTAGATTCCTATAAGAAGATTCCTTAAAGATTCCCTTTGGTCAACACTAGTTTGACCAACCAGATAGGACCGGATCTGACATGTCACGCATGCAAGCATCTAATCTGAGGGTGGAGATAAATGACATGTCACCAATCCATATATCTGATCCAAGGGTTATGCTTCTGTTAAGTATCTCTACTTTGCTATATAATAAAGCCAAGGTGCTCCTTTGGGGCATCAAAGTTTGAGTGTGAACTTGTGTTTTCTTGTGAACTTGTGTTTTCTCCTTTGTGTTTCTCTACTATCCTCAGAATATTACACCTATGCCAAGATGTCACGCCATTTGTAGTGCCACGTCTAGATGCTCGGACACTGGAGTTCCAGTGATAGTAGTTAGAGTTATTTCAGCAGTATCTCAGAGACTACTTTTTGACGGTCAGATTTGGTGTTTGGGGTATTGACTTCACATTGGGGCCCACCGTCACTTTGCACCATTCACACCATCGAGTGTGCCGTCAGCGGGACCGTTAGGGTTTCAGTGCTAGCTCGAGTCCAGGGGGTATAGTTTTGAAGTGAGCTCCAGAGAGCTCACTTCTTTGATGCTGAGCCTTCGAGTCCCTGGCTATGGTGGACAGAGGCCGGCGAGCATCACCTGGATTCTCTATGCTTGAGTGGGTGTGGCTTGACTGTAATCAGTGCCAGTTGTTGGCAGTTTATAGAGTGACAGATCAAGTACTGATCTAAGTTGAGTTGAGTTGAGAGTGTTAAGCAATCTGATTACATCACAGAAGTGAAGTCAGGGGGAAATCGGGTGCAGAAACTGTGAGTGTTGGTGGTATCTCCAAGCTCGATTGGTAGCTTGATTCAAGTTCAGTGTTTCCCTAGTGTGCAGAAGCTCGTTCAGTTGATGCAGATTTGGCAGTTAGGCAGACGGTGTGCGGAAGCGCTGGCCAAATGTTGAGCAGAGAAGGAGCAATTTTTGAGCAGTGTTGTGATTTTGAGCTCAAGAAGTGAAGGCAGGACCAATTTGCTGCGAGTTGGGCTCAGAAAGTCAAAGTGAAGGTGGAGTTGGGAAGCTTTTCTCATGAAATTGTGATTTGGAAAAACTAGTTTTGTCAATTTGGCTCGAGTGGAAAGTTAGCGGGGGATTTGGCAAACAGCTATCTTTAGGGTTTACATCAGATTTTACGTCAGATTTACATCAGATTTTAGCCAGAATTGGAGGAGTTTTTGCTGTTTGGCCAGATTTGGAGGAGTTTTGCTAGTTTGGAGGACTTTTGCAGATTTGGAGAAGTTTTGCCAATTTTGGAGGAGGTTCGAAGTGGCAACAAGAAAGGCCTCATTTGGCTGAATTTCGGCGTTTTGAGGCATAGGGCTGTGGGCTATGAGAGGCTACAAAGGCCTAGAAGGGCCAAAAGGGCCAACAAGCTAGCTTGCTGGCATGAGGCTAGCTAGTTTAGAGTAGATCTTGGTCATTGGTTGGCAAAATCTGCCTTTCTTGCTAGATTGTGCGCAACAAGGTTTGACCCCTAGATCTCTTGTTCCTAGACTGGTACCCAAGCCAACTGGTCCACCCTCACTTGTTGTCATAGTGACTGTGCCACTGTTATCTATACACATGTAGCTTTGGCTAGGAGAGGCAGTTTGATCCCATTCTTGGTGATCCTGGTAGCTTAGGACTTAGATACAAACTCCTCTTATGTCAAATGCCAAATGGTGGCAGAGTCGGTCCCGTGTTGTGTTATGAGATGGAGGGTTTTTGTTTAGATTTCTTGTGATTGGACCCCCTCCATTCTCTGCTTCCTGTTTGTGCACCACGTTTGTGTGAGGTGCCCTGACTTTTGAGCGTTGGTGCTCTAGTGTGCTCTCGGTGGTGAGGATGGAGTGATGACCAATCAGACTACCTTTGTTTCTCTCCGGTGAGGCAGGAAGTGATGACCTACAGACCGTGAGAGTGCATGTTATGATGGCAGGTTACAAGTTGCCCTTTCCCTTAGTGTAGTTATCTCGGTAGAGTTACATTAGTGGGTGGTGTTTAGTTGGTGTTGGCACTTGGTAGGGTACTTGCGGTTGCGACTTGCGGTTGCAGTTGGTGGTTCGGGTTTGCTGTTGTGGTTACTTTGTCACGATAGAGTTCTTTGGAGATTCTAGAGGAGTTAGCCCTACAGTACGCAGTGGGTTTACTCGGAGTGGTGCTTGGTATCAGCCTGTATCTCAAGTCCTAGTGAGAGAGGAGATTGACTCTGAGTTGGAGTTTGACACAGGAGCTGATTCAGTTGAGAGTGCACTTGGTGTGTCCGCACCGTTGTTGTGGGACATGGACAAGATTTATGGGGCCTCCAAAGGCCCTTGGCGTTACTCTAGTATAGTGGGTACCATTGAGTTGGATGACTTCATCTAGGAGTTCAATAGTTGGTGTGATCTGCAGCAGATGCGGAACCCGACTTTGTTCACACCCTTCATGGCATGGAAGGGGTTGTTTCAGCACTTGGAGGGTCCACCGATGGATGACTACCATGAGTTCAGGAGAGCTCATTTGGAGGAGATTGAGTTATGGAGACAGTATTGGTCTCCACACTATGTCTCCATCACTTCAGGCTCGGTGGCCAGGAGTAGATCGGCTGTACCTACGAGTTCTAGCTCAAGTAGTGTTGGTGGAGCTAGTGGAGGTGCACTGGCTGGAGATAGTGCTACTACGAGTGGAGGTACCGCTGCAACAGGTGGTGTAGTACCAGGGTTTAACCCCATGGTGGAGTTCTTTCTATGTTTGAGGCAGAACTACCAAGGAGTGCGGACTGACAAGCTAAGGAGCTTGCAGGAGTTCCAGCGGAAGGCTAGAGAGAGCCTACACGAGGCATACACTTGCATGAGGCGGCTGATCAGTTTCACTCAAGGAGTTACTGAGGCCTAGGCAGTCCAGTTTTGGTATGGGATACTGGACAAGGAGTTACGACGTAGAGTTCATGATGCTACATTGTTGCAGGCTACCTCGCCCACTTTGGCAATAGTCTTTGGTTTGGCTGAGCGTATTGAGCTCAATATGGTGGAGGAGAGAGTGGTGACATCTGGATTTGATAGGGAGACCTCATCCACAGCTGTGATTTCTTTTAGAGTGTAGCAGAGTGCACCACGCCTAGTTGGTTTTCAAGGACAGGGTGGACAGCCCAGATCCTATGGAGCAAGTGGAGGGCCTAGTAAAGTTAGACCCTTACCCTCATTTTTGAGTCAGCAGCAGCCAGTGAGTGGTGGTGTTGCTTGTTGGACTTGTGGTGGACCTCACCATAGGAGAGAGTGTACTCAGGGCAGCGGACCTGATACCTCTGGTGCATCACAACCAGCAAAGAGGCAGTGTGAGCATTGCCACAGATTTGGTCACACTAGTGACCGGTGTTTTGACCTACACCCGGAGTTATGGAGTGGTAGGGCTGCTATGGTAGGTAGTAGAGGAGCTCCAGTTCATGGAGGACGAGGTGGTAGACGTGGTGGTAGAGGATCTACACCTAGTAGGGGTGCAGTACGTGCTCCAAAGCCTAGAGGAGCATCAATGGAGTTGGACCCACAAAGAGGAGAGGTTGGGAGACATGTCAGACTTCCCCAGTCTTTCACGCTATCTGAGGCATTGCAGACGACATCCATGGTTCCTAGACGTCCCAGTGCAGGTGTGGTAGGTGGTGATGGAGTACATGATGGACTACCTGCAAGTCAGCTACCTGCTACTACAAAGACTGAGTCTAGCATGATGTTGGGGGCGGCTCAGCTGATTATGCGGCGTCCTTTGTTTTCAGCCAGTGACATGTTTACATTGGGAGTTGACCCATCCGGTTGGCTGCCACGTTGTGTGAGAGTAGGGATGGTGCAGTTCCTACTACTAGAGTAGAGGTAGTTGGTAGTGGAGCTGACTTGGTTGAGGAGCATGAGATCCGTTCAGTGACCAGTGGTTTATTGCAGGCAACAACGGCTAGACTGGAAGAGTTGCCAGCTAGACCGGCCTTTAAGAGAGCATGGTTTACACCTGGTGTTGTCCTATTGGATAACCAGAGGGGGATTTTTTGTTTGGTGGGACCTTCAGGGAATGTCTATACACCACAGAGAGTCTTTGTTAGACTCTGGTGCGCAGCTCCTTACGTTGGGGAAGGCTACAATTGTCGGTCTGGAGTTACGGAAGACCGATGTGGAGAGGTGTCCATTTCAGATCCAGACATCTCTTGGTGGTGGTTCGACATAGTACACCACACATAGAGAGCTTGTTGTCCAAGTTCAGCCAGGTCATCCGACTGATAGCTCGGTGGTGAGAGCTCAGGCTATTGCGATGATAGCTGAGTCATATGATGTGCTAGTTGGGGGAGCAGTGTTATACCCCATGGGTTTCAACATTGACTATTGGGAGGAGACAGCCTCTTATAGACTTGGTTGGCAGTCTGGTGAAAGACGGGTATGTCACCTACCAATACGCTTCAGTAGTGGCAGTCTTGGCTCACTACAGTCCGGGACCATGGCAGCATCAGTTTTAGCTTTTAGTGGTGCAGTTACTTGGCCTGGTGACTTGTTGGAGGGGAACGCCCATGTAGAGGATACTCCAATACCAGAGGAGATCACTCGGCTTTGAAGTACGAGTGGGATTGTTCCATTAGGAGATGAGTGTGAGGATGAGCCTCCAGAGGCAATTGCTTTGACACCTCTGGATACCACACTCATTGCTTGGCAGTATCCAGTAGAGGGGATATGCCTATTGGAGTTGTTTGGTGGGATCAGCACCGGACTAGCTGCGGTGTTACAGGCGGGTATACGAGTACAGAGGTACTTGTATGTAGAGAGAGATGAGATTGCTAGGCGAGTCTCTCTACATCATGTGGCCTATTGGTATCCGGAGTTATTACCAATGTCAGCAGTCAGAGGTTACCAGAAAGCCCTACCAGGAGACATTTCCTTACTGGGAGCGCATGACCTAGAGAGACATGGGCCTATTCACTTGGTGATTTTTGGATGGCCATGGCAGGGACATACACGTGCGGGCCGCAGTTTGGGTCTTCAGGATCCTCGTTCTGGTGTGTTTTGGGAGATGTTACGGATACTACGACATCTCCAGGTTCATCAGTCCATTTCTCCAGCTTACCTTTTGGAGAACGTTCCTTTGATGAGTGATTCTTGCACTAGAGTGGTGGCGAGTACATATCAGGTCCATTCTTGGATGGGACCTGCTGTATTGTTAGATGCAGCCAAAGTGGGATCACGGGCTCATCGTCTTTGTCTTTGGTGGATGAACCTCTTACCCAGAAAGGTTCTACAGCGTGCTTATGATGGGATTCAGCAACTAGACCTTCTTGTTGATGATATCTTGGATGTTGGGCGTCAATCTCAGACAGTGGTAGTGGCTGATAGGTCATCTATGGCAGTGGTGAACCTAGTTGGACAGCCTAGAGCCGCATTTCCCACACTCATGAGTTTCCTAGGCTCTCATGCTTTTTGAGAGGGAGGACCTGGACTTGTTTGGGACTCACTGTTACAACAGTTGGTGGAGCCCAATGCTGATGAGAAGAGAGGGCAATGGGTTTTTGCACCGGTATTACTGCTGTTCCAGCAGTGTCAGAGGCATCAAGGCGTCAGGTGTTAGGTCAGGCTATAGACCTGAATTGTTTGACCTGGATTGTGAGCCTTGGCTTGGTAGAGTAGCGTAGGATGCGCTTGATAGGCATCACCACTCGGACACTTGTGAGCCCTATGCCTATCGAGACGATTCAAACACATGCTGGGGGCGATGGACTGAGTGGACATGGTATTCTTGGGACACATCCTATAGCTACTAGGGAGAGTGGTCTACTTGGAATCCATCCAGGTGAGCGTGGGCTACTTGGATTACACCCTTGGTCCACATGGGATGCAGCTAGAGGATGTGTGGAGCTTGTAGCCAGAGTGGAGGGAGTTTTTTGCACAGAGGTTGGGACCTCTAGTGGTCGGGAGCATGACACTATTGCTCCCAAGGGCCTAGTGTAGCAGTCAGTCAGTACGTCTTCCACTCCTACTACAGTTACAGAGGATACTTGGGAGCCAGATCTTGGACCCAAGCTTACTGGAGAGGAAAGACGGAGGGTTTGGAGGTTCTTGAGGAGTCACACGAGTTGTTTTGCCTTCAGTATGAAGGATTTGGATGCTCTAAAAGGACCTGGTATACGGATTGAGCTGACTAGCAACACACCAATTTTCCGACGTCCTTATCGATATAGTGATATAGAGAGGACATTGATTCAGAGCCGAAGTAGTGACCTTTTTGAGGCTGGTTTGGTGGAGATTTCACATGGAGAGTATGCATCAGCAACAGTAACGCCAGCCAAGAAGGATATGCATGGCAACTATACAGATAGGCGGATGTGTGGAGATTACCATCCTATCAACCAACAGACTAGGGCTGATCGGTATGCCATGCCTACACCGAAGGAGATTCTTGATGCGATTGGGCATGCAAAGGTCTTCAGTACTTTGCATCTTCGAGCAAGATATCATCAGTTGCCGATCAGGGAGGAGGATAAGTCCAAGACAGCATTTTGGGCTATTGATCCTCATGGCAAGGATGTATTATATCAGTGGAGGTTCTTACCATTTGGGTTAAAGAATGCTCTTGCTGAGTTCTAGAGGGTCATGGATAGGATCCTAGCTGGATTGGATTTTTCTCGGTGCTATATTGATGACATTTTGGTTTATAGCACTACTATGGAGGAGCATGAGAGACAATTGTTGGAGGTTTTTGAGAGGTTGAGATCTCATGGCCTCAAACTACATCCTGGGAAGTGTAGGTTCTTCCACGAGCAGGTTGAGTATTTGGATCACAATATCTACCCTGGAGGACTTGGTGTTCAGCAGACCAAGGTGGAGGCTATTGCACATATTCCTCGGCCTACGGATGTGAGCAGAGTGTGAGCATTCCTTGGGTTGGCAAACTTCTATTGCCGCTATGTTAGAGGATTTAGTGCCATTGCCAAGGCCTTGACGAAGCTGACCAAGCTTACACAGGAGTGGTGTTGGGGAGATGAGTAGGAGAGAGCTTTTGTAGAGCTCAAGGAGAGGTTGACATTTGTTCTTATTTTGAGGAGACCGATCAGGGGACGACCATTTCAAGTTCATACTGATTGGAGTATGTTGGGGCTTGGAGCGGTGCTCACCCAACATGATGATGAGGAGAAGGAGTTTGTGGTGGCCTATGCTAGTCGCTCCAACAATTCAGCAGAGGCAAAGTATAGTTCATATGAGGGAGAGTGCTTGGCAGCAGTTTGGGCAGTAGCACATTTCCGATGTTACCTATTTGGTAACCCCTTCACTCTCATCACTAATCATCAGCCACTGAAGTGGTTGATGGAGTCTGACAAGCTTTCAAGGAAGCTTGCACGATGGGCTCTGATTTTACAGGAGTATGATTTCATGGTTGTTCACAGACCTAGAGTGGTGAACCGTGATGCAGATGGGTTGAGTAGAAACCCATGTCCCAGCCAGCAGGATCAGACCGGAGCACGTTGGCATGGTGAGACAAATGAGGAGATGGTGCCAGGTTGGCATGCATCGGCCTTTCTGTGTATATTTGCAGAGGCTTTGGTGGTATCTCTCTCAGTGCATAAAGGAGGAGTTATTGAGGTCACAGATCTAGAGAGTGAAGATATCGGTATAGTTCAGCGAGACATTCATGATGATGTCTTAGTGATGGACTATCTTTGCATTGGTGTTGTGGGTGGCACAGTTGGGGCCAAGGAGAGAGACCGTGTTCTTCAGCAAGCCAGACGGTTCAGATTGGAGGGTAGACACCTTTTGCGTGTATGGGAGGATGGTAGAGTGCAAGTAGTACCACTTCCAGCATAGAGACCACAGTTGGTCCGTCATGCTCATGAGGAGCTAGGACATTTTGAAGTAAAGCGTACATATAGCTTACTCCAGAGTCATTATTGGTGGCACGGTATGCAGACCAAGGTACAGCAGTTTGTTGCCAGATGTGTGGTTTGTGACCGAGTTAGAGCATCATTCAATGCTCCTACGCCACAATTACACCCATTACCTATCATGGGATTGGGTTACCATTGGAGTTTGGACTTTGTTGGACCTTTACTGCTAACTGTGAGATGTGAGCCGGCCTGTCTCTCACTCAGGATGAACCTCTGATGGCTATTATGGTAGCGCACCATGGACTAAGAAGGCAAGGAACCCCAACTCCATCATACTCCTCCAAGGCTAACACTCCAAGACTCAAGACATTGCTCACTAGAGAACTCAATGAGAGAGAGATAGTTGCAAATGAAAGGATGATGAGTACCTCCTCACTCCTTGTTTATATACTTGTGAAATAGTTACGTACCAAAGTTACTAATTACCGTAGTAACTCAAGTTACTAGACTAAAAGTCAAGTAAAGTCAAAAAGTAGAAAGGAATATCCATTCACATGGGCATATTCCCCTTATCTTGACCCAACCACTAAAGCAAGGATTCCTTCACATGGGCTATCCTTGGACTAAAGAAGAATCCAAAACAAAAAGGCTTGCGGGCCCAAGAGTTCTCAACTCTTTCCCCAAAGCCAAACACCTAGGAATAATACCAAGTCAACACACTAAAATCCAAAATAGTGGTGCTCATCTTTTCTACTTCCTCTAAAGTAAGGTCCCATCTATCTTAGCTATGACTAACTTTAGCTAACCATGACTAATATAGAACCATCCTTTATCTCTATATAAATAATATCTCTTAAGTACTTGTAATACCAAGCTAAATATCACAATACCACACACATGCACAAATGGGTGTTACATTTACCCCCGGACTAAGTTTTCACTTTGTCCTCAAAGTGAAGGTCTCTCTACCTTCTATGGTACATCTTCAACTTATCATGGTTAATCCTATCAAAGTGTCTTCCTCCCAACTCCTTGAGATCATAGGTGTAATTGCCCCACACCTTCTCTACTATGAAAGGTCCAAAGTACTTAGGCAAAAACTTCTTTTGCACTCTCTTGAATCGAATGGAATCAAACAACATTACCCAATCACCTTCTTTGAAAGGCTCCACCTTCTTCTTGCCTTGCCTCTTGTCATAGCTCTCCTTTTGTTTCCTTTGGGCTTGCTCCACTCGAACCATAGCAACTGCTCTTGCCTCTTCCAACTCCATGAGTTGATCCTTCCTTGACTTCCCTACATCACTTCCTTGTGCTTTCTTCAATCTCCTATGAATGCTTTGGAAGGTAGGAAGATCAAAGTGAATAGGTAAGGTAGACTCAATACCATACACCAATTGGAATGGAGAATATCCAGTGGAAGTCTTCATGGTTGTCCTATACTCCCACAAAACTGCATGAATCCTCTTGTCCCAATGATGTTTAGCCCCCTCCATTTCTGCATCTTTGGCCAACATCATGCACAAGGTCTGATTGGTTCTCTCTGCCAAGCCATTGGAATTTGGCTTATAGGATGTAGTTACTCTATGTGTGATAGAGAAATGTCGTAGCATGGCTGTAGTAATGCTTCCTGTAAACTCTCCTCCTCTATCAGAAACCAACTCCAAAGGGCATCCAAACCTAGTGATAATGCGTTCATAAAGAAATCTACCCACTTCATCTTCATTCTTGTCCCTCAATGGTCTAGCCTCAACCCACTTGGTAAGGTAATCAGTAACTACCACAATGTACCGATTGTTCCTTGGGGTTCTATTGAGAGGTCCTACAAAATCAATTCCCCACTTCTCAAAAGGTCCTAGCAATGGAATTGATCTAAGTGGTGGAGTGGATGTAGACTTTCTAGCAAAAGCTTGACAAACATGACAAGTTTTGCAATAATCAAGACAATCCTTGAAAATCCCTCTCCAATGGTAACCTGCATCTAGAATCTTGAAAGCAGTCACCTTTCCTGCAAAGTGTCCTCCACATACTAAACCTTCATGAAACTCCTTTATGAGTAGGATAGACTCTTCCTTACCCACTGCTCTTCGAAGTAGACCATCTGCTCCTTGGTGAAAAAGAATATCCTCCACCATTGTGTAAGGTCTAGATCTTGCTGCAAGGGCCTTCCTCTCCCTAGCATGCATCCCTTCTGGATAGTTACCTCTTGTCACAAAATCCACAATCTCCTTGTACTCCATTGGAATCTCTTGAGTGACTGAGATTGTCATGAGCTCCTCATCCGGGAAGGAATCATCTACTGGCTCATCTCCATCATGATCATAGGCTCTAGATAACAAATCAGCATTTGCATGTTTCTTTCCTGGCCTATCCTCAATTGTGTAGTCATACTCAGACAAGAGTATCATCCACCTTGCTAGTCTCCCTTCAACATTAGGCTTGTTGAAGATGTACTTCAAAGCCTTGTGATCCGTGACAATTGTGGCTTTCCCTCCAATCAAGTAGTGTCTAAACTTCTTGAGACCAAAGATCACTGCCAACCCTTCTCTCTCTGTGACAGAGTAGTTCTTCTCTGCTGAAACCATCTGCCTACTAGCATAAGCTATTGGATGATCATGCCCATCTTGGTCTAATTGACTAAGAGTGCATCCTATAGCTACATTAGAAGCATCAGTGTAGAGGATGAAAGGCTTACTCCAATCAGGTTTAGCAAGAATTGGAGCTACAACAAGGGATTGCTTGAGCTCCTCAAAAGCTTTGAGAGCCTCCTTGTCTTCCAAAATCACCATGTAATCTACACCCTTCTTCATGTAGATGGTCAATGCATAAGCCTTGTTGGAAAATGAGAAGATGAACCTCCTATAGTACCCAACCATTCCCAAGAATTGGCGTAACTTTGTCAAGTTTGAAGGGAATGGAAGGTCTGAGATTTTCCTCACCTTCTCAGGATCAACTGCTATTCCATCCTTGGAGATGATGTGCCCCAAAAGTAGACCTTCTTCACATCCAAAAATGCACTTCTCTGGGTTGAGTGATGCATTTGCCTCATCCAAGCGTTGCAAGACTTTGATTAGGTGCTCAAAGTGCTCCTCCTTGCTCCCATAGACACAAAAGTCATCAATGAAATCTCTCACAAATTTCCCAATGAAAGGTTCAAATACCTTGTTCATGAACCGTTGGAATGTGGCTGGAGCATTGCAAAGCCCAAAAGGCATGACCTTGAAAGCGTAAGTTCCCCAAGGTGTGGTGAATGTGGTGAGTTGTTGATGCTCTGGTGCAATCTTTATTTGGTTATATCCACTATAACCATCTCCAAAACTGTACCTCTCATGACCTGCAACCTCCTCCAAGATCTCATCAATGAATGGCAATGGGTAGTAGTCCTTCTTGGTAACAGCATTAAGCTTCTTGTAATCCACACATACCCGAAGCTTGCCATTCTTTTTCTTCACAATGACAATTGGAGACACCCATTCTGAATTCTCCACCTCAAAGATAAATCCAGCCTCCTTGAGCTTATCAATCTCCTCCTTCCCAACCAAAGATATTGGTGGGCTAATGCGACGTTGCTTTTGGCGGATTGGTCTTGCATGTGACTCCACCTCTATCTTGTGCTCCTCCAAGGTGACTTCCTTCAAATCCTTGTAACTAAAAGCAAACACATGGATGAACTTGCGGAAAATCTCCTCAAATCTCACCTTCTCCTCCTTGGTAACATTTGGGCCATACTTGAGGGTAGATAACCTTCTCTCTACCTCCTCAAGTGTCAATGGTGATTTATCTGGGTCCTTCAAAACCTCTGGCTTAGGTGCAAAATCCATAGCACACAAGGGATACACATCTGAATCAGATTCAGATTCATCCTCCTCCGTGGAAGTCTCCTCTTCCATGCTTGTGTCCACACCTGAAGCTCCTTCTTCAGAATCTGATTCCCAATAATTAGAAGATGGGGTATCTGAATGTGAAGTGTTGGTGGTGTTAGTCACAGGAACAGTGACTCTATGGTTTGATGGCCCAATCCTCAAGTACCCTTTGTGCCATCGATCAGTTGTGCGTGCTGCTCTCAACCATGGCCTCCCAAGAAGTAAGTCATAGCTTGAATCCTTCAAGACTTGGAAAGTCATGAGATTTTGAACTCCCATAACTGAAACTACCACCTTATCCATCACCCCTACTGGTTGAACTTGTTGCTTGTTTGCCATGCTCACCACAAATGTTGAAGGTCTTGAGGGTATCATACCCAACTTCTTCATCAACCTTTCTGACATGGCATTCACTGCTGATCCTCCATCAACCAATGCATCCTTGATGTTGTGACCATTCACTCTCACATCAATCTTGGAGGCATATTCACAAGCCTCCCATGGTGCTGGCTTGGCATCCACCACCCCCATTGATACTGGAACTTTTGCCTTCTTCTTCTTTTTGCTCCTTGTAGAACTCAAACCACCTCTAAGCTCCTTTCTCAAGGTAGGGTTCAAAGCAATTAATTGGCCCACTGTGATGTTAGCCTTGTGACTACCAACATCCTCCAACACATTGTAGTTCCATTGTTGCTTGGAGATCAAGAAGTCCTCCATCCCCAACTTCTTCCTTGGAGTCTTTGTTGTTGATGGTGTTGAGGTGCGAGTGCTCCTAGTAGACATAGGAGTATCCTTGCTTGAAGTAAATCCTTGAGAAGAGTGAACATCCTCTGCAAAACGAGCTCTCTTCTTCTCTTGTGCCAAAAGCTCCAAATTAGGACCCTTGGAGTTTGAGCACTCTCCCTTCTCATACTTGCTCTCAACCACATCTATGGATGCTATCCCCTTACCTTTGTTGGGATTAGGAGCCACTTGGGTTTCACTACCTCCCTCTTTCCCTCTATTGGCTCCCTCATAACCCCTTCCTCCATGGTAAGTGGAATTTGGGCAATTCCTTTGGATATGGCCTCTTCCCCCACAACCAAAACAATTTCTATCATTGAAATTGTTGGCTGGTTGGCCTCCTCTATATGGATGGTTTCCATAACTCCTAGGCCCTCTCCCTACATTCTGATCCACCTCTCTCTTCTCCCATAATTGCACCACATTGATCTTGAGATCCGCAAGTTGTTCTGTGATGGTTTGGAGTGGATCTTTTGGTGGAGGTGCAAGAACTGGAGCAACTACTACTTGTGGTGCAACCCTTGTCACCAAAGTATCAGAAGTTCCACCATACTTGTAGCCTTGAGGAGGATGTACAACCTCCTTCACCACCAAATCACTCTCATCCCCTTCCAAACTCTCCTCCATACGAATTGCGATCTTGATAGCTTCAACCTTGGAAGAAGGTTTCTCATATCTCACCTTGCTTCTAATTTGTGGTCTCAATCCTCCCACAAAATTCTTGGTGAGCATGGCCCCTATGCCAATCATTGTAGTCTCCACATCATCCCCACCCTTCCTCAACACTATGCGAAATCTGGACTCCAATTTTTCCACTCTTTCCACATAGACTCTCACTTTCTCTCCATCTCCTTGCTTGAGAAATGTAACCTCACTCATCAATCTCTCATAACTCTCATCAGGAAGAAAGTTCTCAATGAGTGCTGAAGTCAAAGTCTCCCAAGACTCCTCTTCCCCCTCTCTCCTCTCTCTCTTTTGGTATTCTGACTCATACCATGTAAGTGCTGCATCCTCAAAGAAATCTGGTAATAATGAGGCCCACTCATTCTTCCTCCTCTCATTGTTTCCTATGCAAGCTCTCTTGAAGTCTCTCACAAAGGCCTCCACATCTTCTCCATCCTTGCCAAAGAAAACCGGAAGTTTCCCCATCTTAACCCCTCACTATCTTTCTTTTCTCTCAAAATTTTTTTTTTTTTTTTTTCTTTTCTTTTCTCTCACTCTATTACTAATAGAGTATATACATGACTAACACCATCTGAGAATAATCCACTCTAGGGAACACAAAAGGTTCAGGTTGCTCCAAGATTTCTATAGCAACATCAAATCCTAAAGTGCATATTAATCTAACTCTCATGGATAGTTTATCCATAAGTTGAAAGATTATCTCCATCACTAATCTTGAGAACTAGCTGATGAAGGTGGTAGTATTTCTGTAGCTGTACTAAGACTCTCTCCAAGATCCTTCACCAAAGTTTCCAAAAGTGCTTTTACTCCACTACACTCATGTCCTTTTGGAAGTCCTTCAACTCCACAAACCTCACACAACTCCTTGGTCTTAGATCTTCTCCCTCCCAATCTTGGTGAAGAAGGTCCAACATGCAAACCCAAGTCAAGTAAGCCTCTCCTTTCCCTCAATCTCTTGCTCTCAAAGGTCAATGGACATGAACTTGCCTTATGTCCCTTCTCTCCACATAGAAAGCACTTAGACTCACTCTTTCCTCCAAGTGGTGTAGGTTTTTGGATCCTCTCAACACTCTCTTCAAATTCTATTGTAAACTCTCTTTTCCTCAAATCCACCCCTACAATCACCTCAAACCCTTGGGGAACCTTGCATAATCTCAATTTCCACTCTTGATGACTCTCCATGTTCCCCAAGATGAATCTAAACACTCAAACATGCTTTTTGTTGATCTCAAACTTCTCATGCATGAGATCTCCACTCTGCAGAATTGACCCTTCCTCACAATGTCACTCAAATCTCCCAACTAATATGTCATAGTCCTCTGAAATTTTCCACACTTGATCACAACTCTAGGGCGTCCCTCCCTGCAAAATTTTAGATCTTTTCATCGAGCCATTTGGCCTAGACACCTTTCTATTCAGCACCCATATTTCAGATTTGGTCTGAAAACCACCCCCCTCACTTCAAAAACTCATAACGCACTGCGCAAAAATGATCTCTCTCTAATTTTTGTGGCACCAGGTAGGATACAATGCACTGAATTTTCTTGGAAATTTTCAGGACAATTCACTAAACATTGAAGAAATGGCAGACTCTGTACAATTTTCCAGAGAGCATGCAGTTGCGGGAGCACTTTACCCTATCAACTTTCAAAAATTCTAGCCCAGTGCGCATAGAAGCTCTCTCAATAATTTCAAGTGTGCTAACTGAAAGATAACCCAAGCTATCATGTGTAGAAATCTCAAGTCCAGATCTCAAACTTGAGATTTTGCCCAAAATCACCTTAATCCCCAAAATCTGCAATCCACCTCACACAATCTCTCCAATTCCTCTCATGTGTACAAGATGTACAAAATCACCTCAAAGACATCATAATGAACTACAGGGTATACAAATGGATCTTGGTTCTCTAACATAAGTTCAGCCCTCTCCTCTCCTAATGTTCTCTCCAAGTGAGCTCTCATAGCCTCCTTCTGCCTAATGTAGAATTGGACGCGGAACATTATCTTGCCTTCTAGAGAGGTCCCGGCAACGGAACCAAAAATGTGAGCCGGCCTGTCTCTCACTCAGGATGAACCTCTGATGGCTATTATGGTAGCGCACCATGGACTAAGAAGGCAAGGAACCCCAACTCCATCATACTCCTCCAAGGCTAACACTCCAAGACTCAAGACATTGCTCACTAGAGAACTCAATGAGAGAGAGATAGTTGCAAATGAAAGGATGATGAGTACCTCCTCACTCCTTGTTTATATACTTGTGAAATAGTTACGTACCAAAGTTACTAATTACCGTAGTAACTCAAGTTACTAGACTAAAAGTCAAGTAAAGTCAAAAAGTAGAAAGGAATATCCATTCACATGGGCATATTCCCCTTATCTTGACCCAACCACTAAAGCAAGGATTCCTTCACATGGGCTATCCTTGGACTAAAGAAGAATCCAAAACAAAAAGGCTTGCGGGCCCAAGAGTTCTCAACTCTTTCCCCAAAGCCAAACACCTAGGAATAATACCAAGTCAACACACTAAAATCCAAAATAGTGGTGCTCATCTTTTCTACTTCCTCTAAAGTAAGGTCCCATCTATCTTAGCTATGACTAACTTTAGCTAACCATGACTAATATAGAACCATCCTTTATCTCTATATAAATAATATCTCTTAAGTACTTGTAATACCAAGCTAAATATCACAATACCACACACATGCACAAATGGGTGTTACAGAGACATCATCGGTATGTTTTGGTGATGGTGGAGCACTTCTCCAAGTGGATTGAGTTGGTGGAACTTCTTGACAAGTCTAGTGAAGGGACAGCTTACTCGTTCCTGGATCAAGTTCTTAGTCATTTTGGTGCACCAGCTGAGGTTTTGACTGATCAGGGTACAAAGTTCTTGGAGGAGTTTCAGGTCTTGTGTGACAAGGCTTTGATTGATCATCGTACTACATCTCGAGATCACCCTGAGGCAAATGGCTTAGCAGAGAGAGTGGTTCAGACGGTGAAGAGAGGATTGCAAAAGTATGGTTTGTAGAGAGGCCACTTGGGAGATTGGGATCTCCAATTACCTTGGTTGGCCATGGGCTATCGGTTCAGCCGGCAAGCCTCCTTAGCATCCTTCTCTCCATACGCTCTACTCTATGGACAAGATCCAGATTTACCTGCAGCCATTTGTCGAGATGCTACTATAGTTTTGGACTTGGATGACCCCGATGTATGGATGACCGCATGTTCTCAGCGGGCAGAGATTTTTGGAGAGTGATGCCAATGGCCTTTGAGAACTTGGTGATTGCTCAACATAGAGATACTTTACATTATGCTACCATTCGAGGAGGAGGTTATAGACCCTCAATCCGTCGATTTCATCCAGGCGACTATGTATATCTATAGCAAACAGCACCGACAACACTTGATGTTTCTACAGGATGCACTATCTTGAGAGTGCGTGAGGTTTTGCCATCTCGAGTCCTTGTGTTAGAAGGACATGATGGTGTTGTTTGGAAGGATCATGTGCGCAATTGTGCGCCATGCCACCTTCCAAACATTGATGGTACTATGGACCCAAGCTTGGCACTTGTACGTGTAGGCTTGAGGTGTATGTTATGTGGCTCTTCTGGTGGAGCTGCTACTATGTTAGTGTGTGATAGCTATTCGAGAGGATGGCATATGGCATGTATGACTCCTCCCCTCACGGTGGTTCCTCAGGGACAGTGGTTATGTCCTAGATGTACTTGACCTATAGCTACTTCATTCTTTATATGGTATAGATTGCAGATAGGCAACTAATGATGGGGCTCCATAGCACCCGGCCTCTTGATCTTTGCCCATTAGAAGGTATACCATATACTTAGAGTAGATGGCTATCTGGAGTTAGAGGGACCTAACCATCAGCTAGGAGGGCGATTGTGGCACTTTAGAGTCTATGTATGACTTATGTGTGAGTTGTGCTTCTATAGTGTATGATGTTGACAGCAATGTATGTTGTGTAGCGATGTATATATGCACGACAACTGTCACGCCATTTGTAGTGCCGTGTCTAGATGCTCGGACACTAGAGTTCCAGTGATAGTAGTTAGAGTTATTTCAGTAGTATCTCAGAGACTACTTTCCGACGGTCAGATTTGGTGTTTGGGTTACTGACTTCACAATGGGGCCCACCGTCACTTTGCACCGTTCACACCGTCAAGTGTGCCGTTAGCGGGACCATTAGGGTTTCAATGGTAGCTCGAGTCTAGGAGGTATAGTTTTGAAGTGAGCTCCAAAGAGCTCACTTCTTTGATGTTGAGCCTTTGAGTTCCTGGCTATGGTGGACAGAGGCCGGTGAGCGTCACCTGGATTCTCTATGCTTGAGTGGGTGTGGCTTGACTGTAATCAGTGCCCAGTTGTTGGCAATTTATAGAGTGACAGATCAAGTACTGATCTGAGTTGAGTTGAGTTGAGAGTGTTAAGCAATCTGATTATTGTGGCACTTTAGAGTCTATGTATGACTTATGTGTGAGTTGTGCTTCTATAGTGTATGATGTTGACAGCGATGTATATACGCACGACAAAGAAGATAAGGAGTGGTATGCATCATATCTCTTCCTACCACAACCAACCTTGACACAAGATTTGTAGGTAGATGTTCTCACTGCTTTTAGTAGGGTATGATGGGAAATGTTAAATTTTTTACTTTGGTAAAATAATTTTACCAATTTGATTTGGCCCTCCTTATTACAAGAGTAGCAATAAACTAACATATCTTATTGTAGATGATTGTCAATATAGAACAATTCACCATGTTATGGACTTAGGAATAAAGTTTTGGGATCTCTTTAAAACCCACTATGTATTAGTAGAAGGACTATTAAAGAAGGACCCTCAATTAGAATACCTCCACAAGTTAACCTATGTAGTATTTAATCTCCCATATTTTTCTTCAAGGTACTTAGTGGACTGCTTAAAACCGGTGAATCAAGGTCTAGTGTTGAAACCACACCTTTGTTTTGGATGAGAATATATGAAAGTAAATTGGGTCATCAACACTAAAATTACCCGGATCCACTAGGATGTTAGGTTGTGTGTTGCTTGTAACACCACTGTCAATAGATCCTGCATCTTAGGCCATGCCCATCAGCACCATAGTCCAAGAGTTAATGGCCACGTTCAAGCAATTGGGACAAAGAACCATACCTATTTTGTTCCCTCTAGAGGTTCCTCTAAAAATATTAGAGAAACAAGTAAGGCACTTTCAAACTCAACTCTTTTATTATTCAATATTCTACAACGTGTTGTTAGTTGCATGATTAAATGCTTTGACAAGAAGGGGATGTGGATCTCAAAAATGAAGAAGAAGACTCCATTGACCTTGATGGACCTAGACCTATTTCTTATGTACTGGAGTCCAAGAAGCCCTGAGTTAAAGGACTGCCTATACCTCATCATGCGGATAAGGAGATTCATGTAAGAAATCCAATAATTCCCACAGTTGTCTATGAGGATTTCTGGTATATAATTAAACCAAACACAATTCCTCATGTAGCAATACACTTTGAAACCATGCAAGGTTGATGATGCCAACTAATAGCTTGTTATGTTAGCACCCAAGGACCTATGCCTCCAACAACTAATGTCAAAGACAAGGAATCCATAGGCTTCCCACATTGTTGGACGCTCTTCCTAGGAGCCTTAGGGAGCAATTGAAGGAGAGGTTGGATTTGGATCTGCTATGAGCTTATACGATCCAACACTCCTTTTATAAGACAAAGCCACATTGTTGGCTAGAGGTACAAGCCTGCCCTATTGGAGTATGGAAGTTGATGGATATGCTAGAAGTGTGCAAGGACAATGGTATGCAACTCAAGATCCAATCTTCTTCTAGGCAGCCATATATTGCAAGACCTTGGCTCAATTATATCACTACTTGGTTTGTGGTAATATTAAATAAGATGGTGTGATCAACCCTTTCCAAGATGAAATTGACAACCTCACCTTCACATACCTCTTATAATAGGCAAACATATTAGGTTGTCACTGAGATAGGACCTTAGAGTTAGCCCACATGGATGGATTTATCCAAGTACCGGATACCATCTTTAAGGACTACCAAGATAGGGATTGTATATCCATATATTACAAGATTAGGGTCTAATTCTTCCCTTTTGTAAATAAAGGCAACAAGAAGAAGTAGGCTTTGAAAAGAGGCTTGCCCAAAGGGTAAGGACTTAGGAGAGGGATATGTCATCCAAGCAAAATAGGTGCTAAGGGCTATGTTGGCTATGGGAATTGAGGTACGGGAATTTAATTGTGAGCGACTTGCTACGGGACTTCCATTGCCAAATTTGCTCTATAGGATGATGAAAAAGAGAATGGGCAAAGAATGCTAAGGATATGTAATCTAGTAGGACAAAATTAGGTAGATAACAAATGCAAAGTTGGCACTTTGATGTACTTGGGTAGTATAATCTAGATTAAAATCAAGGATTAGGAGCCAATTGGCATTGATGGGGGTGGCAATTGGAGAAGATGGCCACCATGGAGGAAGGATTGTAATGGAGGTAAAATTATTCCTTTTAGGGTTTGAATCCACATATACAATGGAGCTCAATCTACTATGGTAGGTTTGTTGATTATTAGTATAAAGATTTCTCAAGCATCAACCGTAGCCACTTAATAGAGAGTAAGGAGAAGGACTTGGTTAATAAGAGGAAGGAAGACATGATAGCATTAAGATGTTCCTCATATGACAAGGGATGGTTCTCTGTTGTAAAGTGACAGCCCACACTTCTCATGAGATATAAACCTTAAGTACCTTGTCTACCATGGCTCTTAACTTCTTGTATGGATGATTGCTACAATTGATGGATGATTATGAAACTTGTATGGATTGATGTTATTTTGATCTTTGCTAACCTATGACTCCACTATTGGATAAACCATAGTATTTCAATAGCATGAGGATTGGTGAGTAGAGACTGATAACCAAGGAGGTCAATGGGCTCTCAAGATGAAACTTGTGAGCCATCTCCAAGGTTAAGTGTCCTACGGTAGGCCAAGCTCCGCATTACAACTATGTGCACTATGGGAATCCTACCCATAGTTCCTCCTTGAGCTTAGAGAAGGGCTGACCATGTAAGGACTATCTCATAATTCCCTTGCCCCATAGTCAAACCAGGAGTTAGGTCATGGTCATTGACAAGAGAATGATATGGAACTTTATGGGCTTGTACTCAAGCTTGATATCAAATAATTGTAGTTTTTCTCCCATTGATGATGTCAACTCTTCTTGTGCTCCAAATGTAAGGTCTCCAACAATGGTTTGTGATTGGGTCACAATATCACTTGTTTCCCCTAGAGGTGATGTGTCCATACTTTTGTTATATATACCATTGCAAGTTGTTCTCAATCTTAAGCAAAATAATTTCTTTCTACTAGATATAGAATAATTTCTTTCTACTATGTTTAGTCATAGAGACATAAAAGCAATGGGATATAATCTATCCAAAGTGAGTATTGTAACATAGCTCCAATGGTAAAGTTAGAAGTATCACAATCAAACACACAAGATAGTCGAGGATTATATGGTTGGAAGATGGGTTGTGAATACACCATATGCTTAGGTTTCTTGAATGTTTCTTCTTGCTTGCAGGTCCACTTGAAGCTTGTTATCTTCTCCAAGAGATCAGTCAACAATGCAATCATATGAGCATAATAGTGAATGAATTGTTGATAAACTTGAATTGTAAAAACTTGACAATCCATTAAATACCCAAACTTCTCCAGCATCTTTAGGAGTAAGCCAATCAATATTGGTCTTAATTTTCTCCTCTTCCATCTTGATCTCCTCCACTGAAACCTTATCATCCCAGAAGATAACTTCCTTATACCTAAAGGTACACTTGGACTTCTTGCAATAGAACTTCCATTATTGTAGTAATCTCAAGACTTCTCAAATATGGTTTATGTGTTCTACCTCCATCTTATTCAATATCAAAATATCATCTAAGAACACTTCCATATATCAATCCAATAGCCCTTCTAACACCTTATTCATTTGATCTATGAAGATTTTTTTAGCATTAATAAGTCCCAAAAAAAATCTCCCCATCCAAAATACCTATATCTTGTACAAAAGGTAGTCTTCTATACATCTTCTCCATCAATTGGAATCTACCAACATCCACTTTGAATATTTAACTTTGAGGAGTATTAAGCTCTACTTAATTGATCCAACAAGTCATCACTTTGAGGCAAGGGATACATATGCTTCTTTGTTTTTTTATTAAGATCATGAAAGCCAATGCAAATTGAAGTCCTCCATCCTTCTTTGGTATAAATAATACCATTTCTCTCCAAATGGATGTATTATATTATATGAAATCCTTCTCCACTAACTTGGTTATTGTTATTCAAAGTTCTTCAAACTCTTTTGGTGAGAGTTGATAGATTAGTCTACCCATTGGTGTACTACTTGGCAATAACTGAATCTTCAAGGGCATACCTTGATCAAATGATAACTGTAATACCAAGAGCTAGCCATATCATCTAGATGTTAAATTCAGTTTGATAACATTTGGAATGATGTTATACATGATGTTCAAAATAGATCAAATGAAAGTATCACAAAAATAGTACTTCTACTAATAGGGCAAAAACCAATATAGATTTGAAAACCTTAGAACCAATAGCTAGATATGATTGAAAAGTGAGAACTGGTTTGGTAACATCTGGAAGGATGTTACACATGATGGACTAAACAGATCAGAAAGAGGTATCATCAAAAGGGGACTTCTACTAATAGAGTAGGAACCAAAATATGCATGAAATCTTTGAAGGTAATTTTGGAGGCCTAAACAGATGAATTAGGCCTCAAAAATGTGCAAATTCCCCCCCCCCCCCTCCCAATGAAGGAAAGGTTGTCTTTCCCTCCTCCTTGGTTTTTCTTGTTGAGAGCTTTCCAACGGTACCTCACCTACCTGATTCTGAACTTCCTACAAGAAGATTCCCTAAAAGATTCCCTCTGGTCAAAGCTTGTTTGACCAACCAAATAGGTCCATAACCAACATGTCACCCATCCAAGTAAGTAATCCAAGGGTGGAGTTTGCTGAAATGTCACCTATCTATGTATGTGCCCAATCGTATGGTGGAGCTTCCTTGGAGAAGATCCTCTTTGTCTACAATAATAAAGAGAAGGTGCTCCTTTGGGGCATCGGAGTTTGAGTGTGAAAGTGTGTGTTTCTAATGGTATGTTTCTCTTCAGGTCTCCTATCCTTGGAGTATTACAATAACCCTTTTGGAAGATCATTTTAAAACAAGATTGCAAACTCCTAAACTATTTGATCTACCATTGCTTTTTTAGGCATCTTATCCTCATCATATTCTCATTGTACAATCTACTTGATACACACTATATAAATAGAAATAAATTCCTCCAAATATTTTTCTAGAACCAATTAACTAATAAACTTACTATTTGAGGATTGACTCATCATAAGTGTCTTCCCTCAAAGGTGTCAAACCATCTGATCAATAATTCTTACCTTAGTGTGGGAGTTGAATTTAGCTAATTAAATTGAACCTTCTTATATTCAAGCCAAAGAGGACCTAAAATGATATCATTGTGTAGAGGAGCTACTAAAAATTTCATACACTTTGTATACTCCTTCCTTGGATGTTACAAGATGTGAGATATAAAATGAAAAACATTTTCTACCATCTACCATCATCAATTTACTACCAAATGCAAACTTGATAGGAATAAAGAATTCTTTTGCTAATTTCATGGACATGCAATTCTTAGAACTATCATAATCAACTAAAGTCATATAGCTACAAATTGGATATCATACCTTGTAAGTGTATCAACTTGCATAGGTTGAGCCTTCAATTTCATTGGAACAGATCAGGTTCCCAATAAGTGGCTCAATATCTCCTATTAGAACTCTTTTTTCCTTGATCTTCATGCTCAAACAACTCTATTTGGCCAATGGGTCAAGATCATACATTCCTAGTTGGAAATTTGGCAATGTGATGTTCAATTGGCAACAATAAAAGCAATCACCAATTTGTTGAAATATTTTTCTATTTGCAGTGCCAAGTGGTCTCCATTGGATGTCATCAATCTCTATTGATGTTGGTTTCTATATCCATATGTGGTGTGTTTTTAGGTTTTATGAAGGTATAAGTTGAGACCAAGTTGTGGCAATTGTATGGCTTCTTCCAAATGTTTGGGCTCACGTGTGGTTATTTCCAATTTAGTGTGTGATTTCAAGCCTCTCGCAAACCAATCAAAAAAATTTCCTTCTAGTATCTCTTGAATCGTCATAATTGTAATTGAAATTGAATGATTTAGCTCCTCATAAAACCAATCTGCATCAATTCTGCCAATCTATTTTGTGCATTTTATGTAGCATTCAATGTTTGAAATATCCCAATTATTGTACTCTTGAATTGCTTCCATGTCTAGATTGGAGCAAAAAATTGCCAAGATCTTGCTCTACTCAAACTTGTCACCATAGTTTTACCACTCATTGGCTAATCTAATTGGCTCAAAGCCAAGAGAGTTGATCTATGTTCATCTAGAAGAATTGTAGCTTCAAAACAACACAAATTTCTCTATTACATCCAGTAGATTCTTGCCCTTAAATGCCTTTGGCTTTAGAACTTGAACTTGAACTTGAATTTGATCTTCTCTTTGTCAAAATGTTGTTATCTTTACTTGCTCTTGTCATTAGTTATCATGATCTCTCTCTTCCAACAATTGAGTAAGATGTTCAATTTGTTGTTGCATAGCAATGATGACTTCACCATGGTAAGAGGAGTCATGGGCATAGTCACCACTACTAATATTCTACCAAACTACCTATTTGTAGTTACATAAGTTAACATGTAGATGCAACATGTCCATCACTCTTAATACATCATAATAAAAAGAATCAATGGTTCATCAAACAAGGTGATTATGTTAAAAAATTATGCCTAAAGTATGAAATGGTATTTTGATATTACATGGAAACATAAATATCAATGGTTTGGAGGAAATAGATTTGGTGGTCCACAGATTTTATCCATAGTATTCTCACTCATACCAATCTAAAATACCACGGAGAGAAATAAGAGAATTAAAGATCACATTAGAACTCTCAAATGAAGAAAAAATTTGTATTCCTAGCTTGAGTTTAGGCTTTGGTATTTATATGCAACTTAGATACAAGGTTCCAAATAAATTCCCACAAAAGGTTATTTTTAGAAGCTGCACTTTCTTGGAATGCACGCTAAGCTAATTATCAACTTGGCATACAAATTACTCAATCCTTGGAAGGTTCTTAGAAGCTTCTCACCCCATAGCTTCCTGGATGCTTCTAGAAAAATTTTAGAATTTCTTAGAGATATGCTAGTTCTACATCTTTTAAGTTATATTAATTCATATTAACTCCATATTAGTTTCTACTAGCTCCATATTATTACAAACTTCATGGACTCTTATGTGAATAAGGTTTTGCTCTTCTTAAGATCTTCCTTCTATTTGTCTTGCTTTGCCTTGTGTAATTTCCTCATTAGCAAAGTGTAGTCCATTGCATCCATCCAAATGTCTTGGTATTGGAATCTTAAGAATCCTAAAACTTGCCATATTGTGTTTATTACAAAGTCTACTTCATCAAGAACTGGTGCTATTTGGACTTTAGTGACCACATTCTTGTCTTCATGGTGCAGTTCTCCTTGGACTTCTTCTTCTTCCTTCTCTATTTGCACTTGGTCTTCTTCTACCCCTTGTTCTTTGGTGTTCAATTTTATTGGTGCCAAAATTACAAGTTCTTCAAGCCAAAGATCTTCTTGATTTTCTTGATCTTTGGCTACATGTTGCTCCACTTCAACATGCTCCTCACCATGTGGTGCCAATTCTACATCCACATATTAATCTTCTTCTCTTAAATTTTTTTCAAACATCTGCAAAGTAAGATACTCCTTGTTTGCTTCTTCTCTATCTTTGTCTTCATTCTCTTCTAAAGAAATATCTATCACTTTACGATTTGTTCTTTCTTTCTTTCCAAGTTTTGGAATGTCAATCTATAATAGCCCACAAATAGAAGCACAGAAGATTGGAACTCTCAAAAAAATTTGATGCCCAAAGGAGCACCTTGTCTTTATTATATAGAAAAGAGGATCCTCTCCAAGGGAGTAACATCTTTAGATTAGATACGGATTTGTGACATGTTTATCCTTGTACTATTTTGTTGGTCAAACAAGTTTGACCTGTGAGCCGGCCTGTCTCTCACTCAGGATGAACCTCTGATGGCTATTATGGTAGCGCACCATGGACTAAGAAGGCAAGGAACCCCAACTCCATCATACTCCTCCAAGGCTAACACTCCAAGACTCAAGACATTGCTCACTAGAGAACTCAATGAGAGAGAGAGATAGTTGCAAATGAAAAAGATGATGAGTACCTCCTCACTCCTTGTTTATATACTTGTGAAATAGTTACGTACCAAAGTTACTAATTACCGTAGTAACTCAAGTTACTAGACTAAAAGTCAAGTAAAGTCAAAAAGTAGAAAGGAATATCCATTCACATGGGCATATTCCCCTTATCTTGACCCAACCACTAAAGCAAGGATTCCTTCACATGGGCTATCCTTGGACTAAAGAAGAATCCAAAACAAAAAGGCTTGCGGGCCCAAGAGTTCTCAACTCTTTCCCCAAAGCCAAACACCTAGGAATAATACCAAGTCAACACACTAAAATCCAAAATAGTGGTGCTCATCTTTTCTACTTCCTCTAAAGTAAGGTCCCATCTATCTTAGCTATGACTAACTTTAGCTAACCATGACTAATATAGAACCATCCTTTATCTCTATATAAATAATATCTCTTAAGTACTTGTAATACCAAGCTAAATATCACAATACCACACACATGCACAAATGGGTGTTACATTTACCCCCGGACTAAGTTTTCACTTTGTCCTCAAAGTGAAGGTCTCTCTACCTTCTATGGTACATCTTCAACTTATCATGGTTAATCCTATCAAAGTGTCTTCCTCCCAACTCCTTGAGATCATAGGTGTAATTGCCCCACACCTTCTCTACTATGAAAGGTCCAAAGTACTTAGGCAAAAACTTCTTTTGCACTCTCTTGAATCGAATGGAATCAAACAACATTACCCAATCACCTTCTTTGAAAGGCTCCACCTTCTTCTTGCCTTGCCTCTTGTCATAGCTCTCCTTTTGTTTCCTTTGGGCTTGCTCCACTCGAACCATAGCAACTGCTCTTGCCTCTTCCAACTCCATGAGTTGATCCTTCCTTGACTTCCCTGCATCACTTCCTTGTGCTTTCTTCAATCTCCTATGAATGCTTTGGAAGGTAGGAAGATCAAAGTGAATAGGTAAGGTAGACTCAATACCATACACCAATTGGAATGGAGAATATCCAGTGGAAGTCTTCATGGTTGTCCTATACTCCCACAAAACTGCATGAATCCTCTTGTCCCAATGATGTTTAGCCCCCTCCATTTCTGCATCTTTGGCCAACATCATGCACAAGGTCTGATTGGTTCTCTCTGCCAAGCCATTGGAATTTGGCTTATAGGATGTAGTTACTCTATGTGTGATAGAGAAATGTCGTAGCATGGCTGTAGTAATGCTTCCTGTAAACTCTCCTCCTCTATCAGAAACCAACTCCAAAGGGCATCCAAACCTAGTGATAATGCGTTCATAAAGAAATCTACCCACTTCATCTTCATTCTTGTCCCTCAATGGTCTAGCCTCAACCCACTTGGTAAGGTAATCAGTAACTACCACAATGTACCGATTGTTCCTTGGGGTTCTATTGAGAGGTCCTACAAAATCAATTCCCCACTTCTCAAAAGGTCCTAGCAATGGAATTGATCTAAGTGGTGGAGTGGATGTAGACTTCCTAGCAAAAGCTTGACAAACATGACAAGTTTTGCAATAATCAAGACAATCCTTGAAAATCCCTCTCCAATGGTAACCTGCATCTAGAATCTTGAAAGCAGTCACCTTTCCTGCAAAGTGTCCTCCACATACTAAACCTTCATGAAACTCCTTTATGAGTAGGATAGACTCTTCCTTACCCACTGCTCTTCGAAGTAGACCATCTGCTCCTTGGTGAAAAAGAATATCCTCCACCATTGTGTAAGGTCTAGATCTTGCTGCAAGGGCCTTCCTCTCCCTAGCATGCATCCCTTCTGGATAGTTACCTCTTGTCACAAAATCCACAATCTCCTTGTACTCCATTGGAATCTCTTGAGTGACTGAGATTGTCATGAGCTCCTCATCCGGGAAGGAATCATCTACTGGCTCATCTCCATCATGATCATAGGCTCTAGATAACAAATCAGCATTTGCATGTTTCTTTCCTGGCCTATCCTCAATTGTGTAGTCATACTCAGACAAGAGTATCATCCACCTTGCTAGTCTCCCTTCAACATTAGGCTTGTTGAAGATGTACTTCAAAGCCTTGTGATCCGTGACAATTGTGGCTTTCCCTCCAATCAAGTAGTGTCTAAACTTCTTGAGACCAAAGATCACTGCCAACCCTTCTCTCTCTGTGACAGAGTAGTTCTTCTCTGCTGAAACCATCTGCCTACTAGCATAAGCTATTGGATGATCATGCCCATCTTGGTCTAATTGACTAAGAGTGCATCCTATAGCTACATTAGAAGCATCAGTGTAGAGGATGAAAGGCTTACTCCAATCAGGTTTAGCAAGAATTGGAGCTACAACAAGGGATTGCTTGAGCTCCTCAAAAGCTTTGAGAGCCTCCTTGTCTTCCAAAATCACCATGTAATCTACACCCTTCTTCATGTAGATGGTCAATGCATAAGCCTTGTTGGAAAATGAGAAGATGAACCTCCTATAGTACCCAACCATTCCCAAGAATTGGCGTAACTTTGTCAAGTTTGAAGGGAATGGAAGGTCTGAGATTTTCCTCACCTTCTCAGGATCAACTGCTATTCCATCCTTGGAGATGATGTGCCCCAAAAGTAGACCTTCTTCACATCCAAAAATGCACTTCTCTGGGTTGAGTGATGCATTTGCCTCATCCAAGCGTTGCAAGACTTTGATTAGGTGCTCAAAGTGCTCCTCCTTGCTCCCATAGACACAAAAGTCATCAATGAAATCTCTCACAAATTTCCCAATGAAAGGTTCAAATACCTTGTTCATGAACCGTTGGAATGTGGCTGGAGCATTGCAAAGCCCAAAAGGCATGACCTTGAAAGCGTAAGTTCCCCAAGGTGTGGTGAATGTGGTGAGTTGTTGATGCTCTGGTGCAATCTTTATTTGGTTATATCCACTATAACCATCTCCAAAACTGTACCTCTCATGACCTGCAACCTCCTCCAAGATCTCATCAATGAATGGCAATGGGTAGTAGTCCTTCTTGGTAACAGCATTAAGCTTCTTGTAATCCACACATACCCGAAGCTTGCCATTCTTTTTCTTCACAATGACAATTGGAGACACCCATTCTGAATTCTCCACCTCAAAGATAAATCCAGCCTCCTTGAGCTTATCAATCTCCTCCTTCACAACCAAAGATATTGGTGGGCTAATGCGACGTTGCTTTTGGCGGATTGGTCTTGCATGTGACTCCACCTCTATCTTGTGCTCCTCCAAGGTGACTTCCTTCAAATCCTTGTAACTAAAAGCAAACACATGGATGAACTTGCGGAAAATCTCCTCAAATCTCACCTTCTCCTCCTTGGTAACATTTGGGCCATACTTGAGGGTAGATAACCTTCTCTCTACCTCCTCAAGTGTCAATGGTGATTTATCTGGGTCCTTCAAAACCTCTGGCTTAGGTGCAAAATCCATAGCACACAAGGGATACACATCTGAATCAGATTCAGATTCATCCTCCTCCGTGGAAGTCTCCTCTTCCATGCTTGTGTCCACACCTGAAGCTCCTTCTTCAGAATCTGATTCCCAATAATCAGAAGATGGGGTATCTGAATGTGAATTGTTGGTGGTGTTAGTCACAGGAACAGTGACTCTATGGTTTGATGGCCCAATCCTTAAGTACCCTTTGTGCCATCGATCAGTTGTGCGTGCTGCTCTCAACCATGGCCTCCCAAGAAGTAAGTCATAGCTTGAATCCTTCAAGACTTGGAAAGTCATGAGATTTTGAACTCCCATAACTGAAACTACCACCTTATCCATCACTCCTACTGGTCGAACTTGTTGCTTGTTTGCCATGCTCACCACAAATGTTGAAGCTCTTGAGGGTATCATACCCAACTTCTTCATCAACCTTTCTGACATGGCATTCACTGCTGATCCTCCATCAACCAATGCATCCTTGATGTTGTGACCATTCACTCTCACATCAATCTTG
Organism: Lunularia cruciata; assembly: GCA_948567375.1. NCBI lineage: Eukaryota > Viridiplantae > Streptophyta > Marchantiopsida > Lunulariales > Lunulariaceae > Lunularia > Lunularia cruciata. The sequence continues at coordinate 15,088,737 of OX419760.1, forward strand.
GAGGCATATTCACAAGCTTCCCATGGTGCTGGCTTGGCATCCACCACCCCCATTGATATTGGAACTTTTGCCTTCTTCTTCTTCTTGCTCCTTGTAGAACTCAAACCACCTCTAAGCTCCTTTCTCAAGGTAGGGTTCAAAGCAATTAATTGGCCCACTGTGATGTTAGCCTTGTGACTACCAACATCCTCCAACACATTGTAGTTCCATTGTTGCTTGGAGATCAAGAAGTCCTCCATCCCCAACTTCTTCCTTGGAGTCTTTGTTGTTGATGGTGTTGAGGTGCGAGTGCTCCTAGTAGACATAGGAGTATCCTTGCTTGAAGTAAATCCTTGAGAAGAGTGAACATCCTCTGCAAAACGAGCTCTCTTCTTCTCTTGTGCCAAAAGCTCCAAATTAGGACCCTTGGAGTTTGAGCACTCTCCCTTCTCATACTTGCTCTCAACCACATCTATGGATGCTATCCCCTTACCTTTGTTGGGATTAGGAGCCACTTGGGTTTCACTACCTCCCTCTTTCCCTCTATTGGCTCCCTCATAACCCCTTCCTCCATGGTAAGTGGAATTTGGGCAATTCCTTTGGATATGGCCTCTTCCCCCACAACCAAAACAATTTCTATCATTGAAATTGTTGGCTGGTTGGCCTCCTCTATATGGATGGTTTCCATAACTCCTAGGCCCTCTCCCTACATTCTGATCCACCTCTCTCTTCTCCCATAATTGCACCACATTGATCTTGAGATCCGCAAGTTGTTCTGTGATGGTTTGGAGTGGATCTTTTGGTGGAGGTGCAAGAACTGGAGCAACTACTACTTGTGGTGCAACCCTTGTCACCAAAGTATCAGAAGTTCCACCATACTTGTAGCCTTGAGGAGGATGCACAACCTCCTTCACCACCAAATCACTTTCATCCCCTTCCAAACTCTCCTCCATACGAATTGCGATCTTGATAGCTTCAACCTTGGAAGAAGGTTTCTCATATCTCACCTTGCTTCTAATTTGTGGTCTCAATCCTCCCACAAAATTCTTGGTGAGCATGGCCCCTATGCCAATCATTGTAGTCTCCACATCATCCCCACCCTTCCTCAACACTATGCGAAATCTGGACTCCAATTTTTCCACTCTTTCCACATAGACTCTCACTTTCTCTCCATCTCCTTGCTTGAGAAATGTAACCTCACTCATCAATCTCTCATAACTCTCATCAGGAAGAAAGTTCTCAATGAGTGCTGAAGTCAAAGTCTCCCAAGACTCCTCTTCCCCCTCTCTCCTCTCTCTCTTTTGGTATTCTGACTCATACCATGTAAGTGCTGCATCCTCAAAGAAATCTGGTAATAATGAGGCCCACTCATTCTTCCTCCTCTCATTGTTTCCTATGCAAGCTCTCTTGAAGTCTCTCACAAAGGCCTCCACATCTTCTCCATCCTTGCCAAAGAAAACCGGAAGTTTCCCCATCTTAACCCCTCACTATCTTTCTTTTCTCTCAAATTTTTTTTTTTTTTTTTTCTCTCACTCTATTACTAATAGAGTATATACATGACTAACACCATCTGAGAATAATCCACTCTAGGGAACACAAAAGGTTCAGGTTGCTCCAAGATTTCTATAGCAACATCAAATCCTAGAGTGCATATTAATCTAACTCTCATGGATAGTTTATCCATAAGTTGAAAGATTATCTCCATCACTAATCTTGAGAACTAGCTGATGAAGGTGGTAGTATTTCTGTAGCTGTACTAAGACTCTCTCCAAGATCCTTCACCAAAGTTTCCAAAAGTGCTTTTACTCCACTACACTCATGTCCTTTTGGAAGTCCTTCAACTCCACAAACCTCACACAACTCCTTGGTCTTAGATCTTCTCCCTCCCAATCTTGGTGAAGAAGGTCCAACATGCAAACCCAAGTCAAGTAAGCCTCTCCTTTCCCTCAATCTCTTGCTCTCAAAGGTCAATGGACATGAACTTGCCTTATGTCCCTTCTCTCCACATAGAAAGCACTTAGACTCACTCTTTCCTCCAAGTGGTGTAGGTTTTTGGATCCTCTCAACACTCTCTTCAAATTCTATTGTAAACTCTCTTTTCCTCAAATCCACCCCTACAATCACCTCAAACCCTTGGGGAACCTTGCATAATCTCAATTTCCACTCTTGATGACTCTCCATGTTCCCCAAGATGAATCTAAACACTCAAACATGCTTTTTGTTGATCTCAAACTTCTCATGCATGAGATCTCCACTCTGCAGAATTGACCCTTCCTCACAATGTCACTCAAATCTCCCAACTAATATGTCACAGTCCTCTGAAATTTTCCACACTTGATCACAACTCTAGGGCGTCCCTCCTTGCAAAATTTTAGATCTTTTCATCGAGCCATTTGGCCTAGACACCTTTCTATTCAGCACCCATATTTCAGATTTGGTCTGAAAACCACCCCCCTCACTTCAAAAACTCATAACGCACTGCGCAAAAATGATCTCTCTCTAATTTTTGTGGCACCAGGTAGGATACAATGCACTGAATTTTCTTGGAAATTTTCAGGACAATTCACTAAACATTGAAGAAATGGCAGACTCTGTACAATTTTCCAGAGAGCATGCAGTTGCGGGAGCACTTTACCCTATCAACTTTCAAAAATTCTAGCCCAGTGCGCATAGAAGCTCTCTCAATAATTTCAAGTGTGCTAACTGAAAGATAACCCAAGCTATCATGTGTAGAAATCTCAAGTTCAGATCTCAAACTTGAGATTTTGCCCAAAATCACCTTAATCCCCAAAATCTGCAATCCACCTCACACAATCTCTCCAATTCCTCTCATGTGTACAAGATGTACAAAATCACCTCAAAGACATCATAATGAACTACAGGGTATACAAATGGATCTTGGTTCTCTAACATAAGTTCAGCCCTCTCCTCTCCTAATGTTCTCTCCAAGTGAGCTCTCATAGCCTCCTTCTGCCTAATGTAGAATTGGACGCGGAACATTATCTTGCCTTCTAGAGAGGTCCCGGCAACGGAACCAAAAATGTGAGCCGGCCTGTCTCTCACTCAGGATGAACCTCTGATGGCTATTATGGTAGCGCACCATGGACTAAGAAGGCAAGGAACCCCAACTCCATCATACTCCTCCAAGGCTAACACTCCAAGACTCAAGACATTGCTCACTAGAGAACTCAATGAGAGAGAGAGATAGTTGCAAATGAAAAAGATGATGAGTACCTCCTCACTCCTTGTTTATATACTTGTGAAATAGTTACGTACCAAAGTTACTAATTACCGTAGTAACTCAAGTTACTAGACTAAAAGTCAAGTAAAGTCAAAAAGTAGAAAGGAATATCCATTCACATGGGCATATTCCCCTTATCTTGACCCAACCACTAAAGCAAGGATTCCTTCACATGGGCTATCCTTGGACTAAAGAAGAATCCAAAACAAAAAGGCTTGCGGGCCCAAGAGTTCTCAACTCTTTCCCCAAAGCCAAACACCTAGGAATAATACCAAGTCAACACACTAAAATCCAAAATAGTGGTGCTCATCTTTTCTACTTCCTCTAAAGTAAGGTCCCATCTATCTTAGCTATGACTAACTTTAGCTAACCATGACTAATATAGAACCATCCTTTATCTCTATATAAATAATATCTCTTAAGTACTTGTAATACCAAGCTAAATATCACAATACCACACACATGCACAAATGGGTGTTACAGACCAAAGTGAATATTTGAAGAATATTTTTGTAGGAAGCTCAAAACCCATGGAAGAGGTACTATTAGAAAGATCTCAAAAAAAGGGAAGGAAAAGGTAAAACTTTTTTCTCAAATTGGGTAAAATTTCCTTTTTTAGGCCTAATTCTTTCATTTAGGCTTCCAAAAGTGGCTCTAAAATTATTTTTTGTGTTTTCAACCTCTGCTCTATGAGTAGAATTACTCTTTTGTTGACTCCTCTATCTGATCTACTTAGACCATCATGTTTAATATCTCTAAATATATTACCAAGCCAATTTTCACTTATAGCTAATTTATCTAGCTAATGGTATTACACAATCTATTCTTCTTGATGATTGCAACTCCAACTTCCCTTACCTCTACAAACTTCCCAGTCTTTGCAAATTCCTCATCAGCATCTCAATAGGTTTTGTTCACTACTCTTCCTTTGGATTGGGATGCAAAATAGTCCTCCAAGTGGAAGTGGCTTGGAAAATTTCTTCTCTTCTCCTTGCTCAACAAATTGAGCTCCATGTAGAAATGTATTGAAAAGAGTGCAAGGAATTTGCTCCACCATTTTTTTCAAAACCTTGATCATCGCCCATGCTTGCAAGTGAAACATGTATGTACAATTAACTACCTTTCCTTAGTATACATAGTCAAAGAAAATAGCCTGATTGATGGTCAAGTAAGTTGTTCTTTTTGGTCTAAAAAACTTCATACATGCTTCTACAACCACCCTTTAGGCCATATCCTTGTAATTTGTTTTCTTTTAGCTATTATTGGTGGATCTCTTCTCACTGAACTAAACTACTTAGCTATCTTCTTGTTTATTTCTTCATCTACTCCCCTGAACTTAATATCAAGGGTTGAGGAAGTGTAGATGGTTGCATCTAATCCAAGCACATTCCTCTAGTGCTCCTTGGTCCACTGATGGGGATTCCCCCAAAGATCACTTGTTGATCTCTCTCTTCTACTTCTGATTTCTTGCATGATTGCAGCCAAACTAACCTTCCAATTCTAGAGCAAAAAGGTCATGTTTGCTTTGGAGTAACTCACTTCTAGAATGTATTGCCCACTTATTCACCATTGGATTACCTTGGAATCTTTATCATTGCTCTTCCAATCTTCACCATCTTTGCTACCAAGAGACAACTAACTCCAAAGAAGATATAACTACAAACAATCTAAGGTGGTTGTGAACTCTTTGGGTTGATCACTTGAAATTCTTGGAACATAGAAAAATCACTTGGTGTGTACTTGATTTTATAGCCATGGTTCTTTAGTCATTAGTCCGTAGGTTATGCAATCATTCTTTGCATATGAAAAATCTTCAGTGTGCACCAATACTCCTTGGAAGCGGTTCTTTGCCTTGGCGGCAGCATATGGGCATTACAAAGGAATGAGTATGAAGGAGTCAGGTTCAAAGAAAGGTAAGAAGCAAAGACATCAAGTACAAAGACTCTTTGGAGCCAAAGATATTTGGAATCAAAGACCATATGCCAATTTGAATGGCGTTGCCACTAAGGCAAAGAACTGCTACAATCAATGATGCGTTCAAATTGGCAAATTGTCTTTGATTCCAAATATCTTTGGCTCCAAAGAATCTTTGTACTTAATGTCTTTGCTTCTAGCACTTGTTTGAACTTGACTTCTTCATACTCATTCCTTTGTATTGCACATATCTTTGTGGTTGTCTTCTTTGTACCTTGATGTGTACAAAGATGGGTCCAAGAACACACAAACTAGAGGTTCTTCTCTTGAACATGAAAATAACTCTCCTTATTCCCATCAAAAAGAAAAAGAAAATAAAATTTGGGAGTTCTACAAAAAGTAGGTCCTACATCCTTCTTAGAGAAACTAATTTCTTAACCAAGTTATTTAATCTCTACAAAGGGTCTTGAATCTTAAAACCTCATTACAAAGGAAGGTCCAATAATCATCTAGCTAGATTATTCAATTTACATGAAAAGTTCTTATTCTCTTTTATATCCTCTAATGTGAAAAAAATTCAATATAGCATACTATTTATAAATTTCTGATTCATAAATGAACAAGATTTTATTATTTCACTATGATAATATATTATATTTCATTAAGTAACCTCCCTTGAATTATGAATTATAAAATGAACTTTATTCAAAATAAAAAAGTATGAAATAAGTACATTTACATCATTTTACTTTTACCATCTTATAAGATTCAAAATGTAACTTTATTGATCTAATCAAAGAAGCAAATACATGGTAAGCAAAGAAGTCAAAGAAGCATATCCATGAGAGCATAAGGAATTCTTTATTAAGAGAGCAAATGCTTTAGTGCTTAACATGATCTAAATAAGGCAAAAAAGAAGAAAAAAATGCACCTAGGAATAGTGGGATTTCCACGACCAAACTAAGTAACATTCCTCCTAAAATTTGGGCTGTCCAAGTGTTTAATAAGTCAAATCTACAACTAAACATTTGACACAGTTGATTGACTTTAATGATAATAATATAAATACATATTCTTCATATTGTCAAATCTTCTTGATAAGGTATGTTGGTAAGAAAAGCACAAATAGAAGTTGTGAGTGAGTTTGATCTCACTATAAGACGGAGATTATAATGCAATGAGAAGTTGAGAGTTAGGTTGATTCTTGAATGAATGTAGGAAAAGTGATAGAGAGAAGGAATGAGGATTTCGTCAAAATCGAAACAAGTAATGAGATGATAGATTTTAAGAATTGAACAAAAACTATACCACTATATATCGAGAAAGTGACTTGTAATGGTTCAGAAGACATCTTGGGTAGATAGTTTCAATTTAGCGGGCCTACTCTCGTCTGTCCTAGAATGAATTCATTCACAACATTCGTTGACTTGGATGTTTAAAGTGTTTTAGTTCACCATATCGGCTATTGTATGATATCAGTTGTTATTCGTTGACTTGGATGTTTAAAGTGTTTTAGTCCACCATATCGGCTATTGTATGATATCAGTTGTTATTTGGTATGTAATCTTTTGCTACCAGTTGTGTATGCTTCATGTTATTTGCCTTGTTCTATTGTGTGAGCCAGTGTGTATATATAATTTTTTTCCCATTTGTATTGTCTTTTTCTGCTGTAAAATTTATTTTTTATGAATGTTAGCTTCGATTTACATTGGTTATTTTGGGTTTACTATATTTAATATTGATTGTTATTTTGTTTGCAATAATTGCCATTTTATACACAGTTTCTCACTTCATTTTTATGTAAATTTATAATGTTTTTCTACACGTCATTGGGAAATTGTGTCAATTCACTTGGAAGGTTCCGTGATTGTTGTAAAGGTAATTTCCATCCGAATTTTAGCATTGGTGATTTTAGTAGTTGTTCTTCCGCTGTCGAAATAAATTTGTTGAACAGTTTCGAACAAACTAGAATGTGGCTATGTATTCATACATGTTTCATTTCCAGACCGTGATTAAGCCTTAGCATTAAACTCAAGAATGCGAATCTAATCCCATAATCTGCCTTAAGTATACGTTGACTGGCATTATTTGGATCAAGAGACCATATAAGTACATACAACCTGCTGAATAAAGACTCGCCTATGACATGACTTTCCCTTCTCTCCAATCTTTGACGTAGCCAGGAACTAACAAGATGTTTCAGTTCGGCGTGATATCTAGACTTACACGTCTCAACCGAGAGCGTACTTGTCACATAGACCTGATCGCGCAGATTCAGCTGGTAAGTATCACACAAGTGTGACTGTCTGAGTTAGCACATTCGCAGCTCAGAGGAACATCTGTCGGAGACTCAAATTTTCAGCTGTAAGAGTCTCCAAAGCCACAGCTTTCAGAGAGGGAATGCCCAGGTTTCAAAACCAAATCTTATAAACCTCTACTGGACATGAAGATTACTGTTTCCAGAAGACACGACCGCTTCATTAACCGCACTGAGGAATAGTATCCACAGCACGTAAGAGATAAGCATGGGCAGCACTAAGAATGGAGCTCGATCGCTGGACAGAGCGATGGGTAATAAAATGGATGAGGACTGGAAAATGTAACAACTTCGGAAGAAATTGAAACGGACTGCCTTTCGACGGGGCGCGTCCCCAGAGTGATGAAACCTCGAGACTGTATCGTGGTTCTTTGAGGAGCGCCCGGTAGAGCTCAGCCTCCAACATTCAGAGGACATGCTTGCCACACTCAACTTCAGTATTGAGCATCGTAGCCGCCTCCTCCACGGCCACCACTGCTGCCGTAGCCTCTTCGGCCACCGTTGTCGCGACCTCCGTAGCCGCTCCCTCCCTCACGTCCACCATAACCACCACCACCACCACCACTTCCACCGTCGCGGCTCCCATAGCCTCCACCTCCACCACCACCACCACCACCACCGTAACGGCTTCCACCACCACCTCGGCCGCCTCCACCCTTCGACTGGCTTTGAGCTTGGTTCACAGTGATGTTTCTTCCATCAAGCTCCTTCCCGTTCATGGCTTCAATAGCATCCTTCATCGACTGCTCGTCGGCGAAAGTGACGAACCCGAACCCGCGGGACCGACCGGTTTCACGGTCGTTAATCACTCTCGATTCGACAACCTCTCCAAAAGACCTGAATGCATCTTCGAGACGGTTGTCGTTGGTGGCCCAAGCAAGGCCTCCGACGAAACATCTAAATTCAGATTGGTCAGCCATGGTGTAGAGTCCGAGAGCAAATTCGTGAGCAGCGGGGTGATCTTTTGAAACTGTAACCAACAATCTGAATACTTCGCAATGTTATGTACAGAATAGAGGCCCTATGGAGGTGGGGAGAAAATGTAGCGGTCAAGCCTTCCCAATGTTCGATCTCCGGGCCCGAGGGTTGAGGCCTTCACTTAATTTACCTCACACTTACATCACTCCCCGAAGAAACTTGAGCCCTGCAGTTCCAAAGCCGTCAGATTAGCTATCTACGGTAGAAAACAGTTACCACGAGATTTTACAGGTACAAATCTTCCAAATCTATCGGACCTAAGCTACAGCAACATAAACCCTAACCCTAAATAAGCCAAATGGCAGTAGCCTTTCGCGAATCGTATCGCAGCAGAAGACAGGAACTAGACGGGAATTGCGTTTGAATTGAAATTATTGGCCCTGTATGCGGCATGTACTGCCGCCTTTTAATGACATGCCACTTGTCAAGAAGAAGGTCCATTTGAGGAGAAAAAGATCCACAGAAGTGCCAGTCAGATTCCCATGCTCCGTAGCGTATGGCTAGTTATTGCCTCCCACGTTCTATCCCTACAGTCCAACGCCCTCGTACATGTCATAAATATTGGGGTAAAACAGGTCACGCACACGATAATCTCTGCTGTGCAGCAGAGGCAGCAAGGCTCATCTCAAGATATTATCATTAGTGTACAGCACTGGACTGAAATGCAAAAGAAATTTACCCACACGATCAAACATGGTACTAGAATAATGTGACCGGAATGACATTCGGTCCGCTCATAGAATAATACTTAACTTCAACCTTAGTTCATTCCATCACCACGTATTTAAGTCGAAATTGTGCATTAAATATTACCAGCCGATGGTTATGCAATGCATGGCTAGGGCGTCCTATGAATCCTCAAGAACCTTCAAAAGAGAGAGAAAATTACCAGTCGATGGTTATGCAATGCATGGCTAGGGCGGCCTATGAATCCTCAAAAAGCTTCAAAAGAGAGAGAAAGGGCTACAGTGTAGAAAACACAAAGGATTGGAAGATCTTATCAAGCGGTACAAGGAAGTGCCAAAAAAGGAAAAATGGGCTAAGCTCCAATAGAGTCTATATGAGAAATCTGCATCTAAGATATCTGAGCTATGCAAGTCATACAGTCTACAAACAACGGGAGCATACGAAGAAACATCACCTAGTGTGATTGCTCTCCTATGGATTGTACCAAGCACTATCCTTTGTAGAGCAATGGATACACACTTTTTTAAGATGTTACAAAGTAGGAGAGTGAGAGTTGTATCCCTTGGCGCCTAACATGATAAGCTCTTGCGCACTCCTTGACAAATGTGTCGGACGCCGTGTCCATTGCTCCATATAACTCCAAGGCTAGAGGAGCAAAGAAGTGACCTCGCTGCATGCCTCTATACTTGGATACCTTATGACTTGTTACTACACTCGCCGCCCATCCAGGAGGACGAGTAATCACTCCCTCCAAAACTAGATCCCACATAAGATCCATAACCATTACATCTGCTACTCTCACCTGATCATCTCAGACCAAGTATAAGTCTGCCCTAATACGTATCATCTGCAAAGTATACAACCGCTCCGTCCAAGCCAAGTATCCACTCTCTCATGCCATAGCAAACACTATGTCCTTAATAGCATCATGGGTAGCTATTCTTTGTCCTCCAAAAGGACACCGTGTCATATGGATTGCTGTTGCATCTAGTGTAGAACCACACTCACAAGTTAGTAATGAAGATGCAGATGGGTGGACCTATGAGCCGGCATGTCTCTCACTTACGATGAACCTCTGATGGCTATTATGGTTGCGCACCATGGACTAAAAAGGCAAAGAACCCCAACTCCATCATACTCCTCCAAGGCTAACACTCCAAGACTCAAGACATTGTTCACTAAAAACACTCAATGAGGGAGAAATAGTTGCAAATGAAAGGATGATGAGTACCTCCTCACCCCTAGTATATATACTTGTGAAATAATTATGCACCAAAGTTACTAATTACTAGAGTAACTCAAGTTACTAGGCTAAAAGTCAAGTAAAGTCAAAAAGTATAAAGAAATAACCATCCACATGGGCATATTCCACTAAGCATGTGATCTTATCTTGACCCAACAACTAAGTCAAGGATTCCTTCACATGGGCCTTCCTTGGACTATAGAAGAATCCAAAACAAAAAGGTTTACATGCCCAAGAGTTCTCAACTCTTTGCTCAAAGCCAGACACCTAGGAATGTACTGTAATACTCTGAGGACAAGAGAAGAGAGAAAACATAGATTGCACACTCAAACATTTGGTGCTCCCTTGCATAGATTGCACACTCAAACATTCGATGCCCCAAGGGAGCACCTTCTCTTTATTACATAGACAAAGAGGATCTCCTCCAAGGAAGCTCCACCATAGGATTAGGGACACAGATAGGTGACATGTCAGCAAGCTCCACCCTTGGATTACTTACTTGGATGGGTGACCTTTCTGGTCTAGGTCCTATCTGGTTGGTCAAACAAGCTTTGACCAAAGGGAATCTTTTAGGGAATCTTCCTGTAGGAATCTCAAAATCACGTGAGTAAGGTACCATTGGAAAACTCTCGACGAGACAAAGCATGGGGGAGGAAAGGCCCACCTTTCTTTCATTGGGGGGGAATCTGCACATTTTTGAGGCCTAATTCATCCGTTTAGGCCTCCAAAATTGCCTTCAAAGATTTCAGGCATATTTTGGTTCCTACTCTATTAGTAGAATTCCACTTTTGGTGATACCTCTTTTTGATATGTTTATTCCATCATGTGTAACATCCTTCCAGATGTTACCAAACCAGTTCTCACCTTTAAATCATATGTCTAGCTATTGCTTCTAAGGTTCTCAAGTCTATTTTGGTTTCTGCCCTATTAGTAGAAGTACTCTTTTGGTGATACTTCTATCTGATCTATTTTGACCATCATGTATAACACCATTTTAGAAGTTACCAAACCAAATTTCACATCTAGATCATATGGCTAACCCTTGGTATTACAGACCTCCCTCCTTTGAAGACGCAAAGTCCTCATTGTGCACTTGTTGCTCAAATGCTTGCACCAACACCGGTGCATGTGCCAAATTAGCAGCAGGTTCCCAAGTTGCTTCATAGAGGGGGTAACCTTTCCATTGTACTAGATATTCCACCCGCGGATGGCGAGTACCACGCATGCGCTTTTGGAGAATCCACTCCACTTCATATTCCTCTATGCCATCAATGAGTGTCGGACAAGGTCGAATGTCTTGTATGGAAGGACCTTGGCCGGATTGGGGAGCATATCTGCGTAGTAGGGAGACATGGAACACTGGATGGATCTTCATGTGTGATGGTAGCTCAAGGTGATAGGCCACAGCGCCGATGCGACAAAGAATCAAGAAAGGTCCAATAGAACGAGGTCTGAGCTTACGAGATCCAACTAATGTGAGGTTGGTTGTCGATAGCCACACTGATCCCCAACATTGAACTCCATGTGCCTACAGTGTGCATCAGCATACTACTTTTGTTGATTTTGTGCAATCTGTAACTTGTGCTTGGCGCTCTCCACACCTTGTTGGATTCTAGAAACAAATGTGTTGACTGCATCAACCTTGGTAGTCACTGGACAGATCTTCATCAAGCTAGAAGGTGTGAAGGATGCTCACCATACATGAGGAAAAATGGAGTGACCAGGGTGGAGACATTCCCTGAATTGTTGTAAGCAAATTCCACCAATGGTAGTAGGGTGTCCCACCTCTCTTGCTCTTCTAAGGTGAAGCCACGTAACATGTCTTCAATCGTGCAATTAGCCTGGTCTATTTGACCATCTGTTTGTGGGTGGTAAGCTATAGACATGGCCAACTTGGTTTTGAAGAAACCAAAGAGTGTTCGCCAAAACAAACTGGTGCATTGGGTACCTCTATTGGTGATGAGTACTCTAGACAAGCCATGGTGAGCAAAGACTGCATCTAAGTATAGTTGAGCTAGTTGTGGAGCGGTCTGTAACACCCATTTGTGCATGTGTGTGGTACTGTGATATTTAGCTTGGTATTACAAGTACTTGTGTTAAATTTCAGAGGATTGTGACATATTGGTTGGGAGATTTGAGTGATATTGTGAGGAAAGGTCAATTCTGCAGAATGGAGATCTCATGCATGAGAAGTTTGAGATCAACAAAAAGCATGTTTGAGTGTTTAGATTCATCTTGGGAACATGGAGGGTCATCAAGAGTGGAAATTGAGATTATGCAAGGTTCCCCAAGGGTTTGAGGTGATTGTAGGGGTAGATTTGAGGAAAAGAGAGTTTACAATAGAATTTGAAGAGAGTGTTGAGAGGATCCAAAAACCTACACCACTTGGAGGAAAGAGTGAGTCTAAGTGCTTTCTGTGTGGAGAGAAGGGACATAAGGCAAGTTCATGTCCATTGACCTTTGAGAGCAAGAGATTGAGGGAAAGGAGAGGCTTACTTGACTTGGGTTTGCATGTTGGACCTTCTTCACCAAGATTAGGAGGGAGAAGATCTAAGGCCAAGGAGTTATGTGAGGTTTGTGGAGTGGAAGGACTTCCAAAAGGACATGAGTGTAGTGGAGTAAAAAAGCTTTTTTGGAAAATTTGGTGAAGGATCTTGGAGAGAGTCTCAGTACAACTACAGAAATACTACCACCTTCATCAGCTAGTTCTCAAGATTAGTGATGGAGATCATCTTTCAACTTATGGATAAACTATCCATGAGGGTTCGATTAATATGCACTCTAGGATTTGATGTTGCTATAGAAATCTTGGAGCAACCTGAACCTTTTGTGTTCCCTAGGGTGGATTATTCTCAAATGGTGTTAGTCATGTATATACTCTATTAGTTATAGAGTGAGAGAAAAGAAAAGAGAAAAAGAAAAATTGAGAAAAAAGAAAGATAGTGAGAGGTTAAGATGGGGAAACTTCCGGTTTTCTTTGGCAAGGATGGAGAAGATGTGGAGGCCTTTGTGAGAGACTTCAAGAGAGCTTGCATAGGAAACAATGAGAGGAGGAAGAATGAGTGGGCCTCATTATTACCAGATTTCTTTGAGGATGCAGCACTTACATGGTATGAGTCAGAATACCAAAAGAGAGAGAGGAGAGATGGGGAAGAGGAGTCTTGGGAGACTTTGGCTTCAGCACTCATTGAGAACTTTCTTCCTGATGAGAGTTATGAGAGATTGATGAGTGAGGTTACATTTCTCAAGCAAGGAGAGAGAGAAAGTGAGAGTCTATGTGGAAAGAGTGGAAAAGTTGGAGTCCAGATCTTGCATAGTGTTGAGGAAGGGTAGCGATGATGTGGAGACTACAATGATTGACATAGGAGCCATGCTCACCAAGAATTTTGTGGGAGGGTTGAGACCAAAAATTAGAAACAAGGTGAGATATGAGAAACCTTCTTCCAAGGTTGAAACTATCAAGATTGCAATTCGTATGGAGGAGAGTTTGGAAGGGGATGAGAGTGATTTGGTGGTGAAGGAGGTTGTGCATCCTCCTCAAGGCTACAAGTATGGTGGAACTTCTAATACTTTGGTGACAAGGGTTGCACCACAAGTAGTAGTTGCTCTAGTTCTTGCACCTCCACCAAAAGATCCACTCCAAACCATCATAGAACAACTTGTGGATCTCAAGATCAATGTGGTGCAACTATGGGAGAAGAGAGAGGTGGATCAGAATGTAGGGAGAGGGCCTAGAAGTTATGGAAACTATCCATATAGAGCAGGCCAACCAGCCAGCAATTTCAATGATAGAAATTGTTTTGGTTGTGGAGGAAGAGGCCATATCCAAAGGAATTGCCCAAATTCCACTTACCATGGAGGAAGGGGTTATGAGGGAGCCAATAGAGGGAAAGAGGGTGGTGGTGAAACCCAAGTGGCTCGTAATCCCAACAAAGGTAAGGGGATAGCATCCATAGATGTGGTTGAGAGCAAGTATGAGAAGGGAGAGTGCTCAAACTCCAAGGGTCTTAATTTGGAGCTTTTGGCACAAGAGAAGAAGAGAGCTCGTTTTGCAGAGGATGCTCACTCTTCTCAAGGATTTACTTCAAGCAAAGATACTCCTATATCTACTAGGAGCACTCGCACCTCAACACCATCAACAACAAAGACTCCAAGGAAGAAGTTGGGGATGGAGGACTTCTTGATCTCAAAGCAACAATGGAACTACAATGTGTTGGAAGATGTTGATAGTCATAAGGCTAACATCACAGTGGGACAATTAATTGCTTTGAACCCTACCTTGAGAAAGGAGCTTAGAGGTGGTTTGAGTTCTACAAGGAGCAAGAAGAAGAAGAAGGTAAAAGTTCCAGTATCAATGGGGGTGGTGGATGCCAAGCTAGCACCATGGGAGGCTTGTGAATATGCCTCCAAGATTGATGTGAGAGTGAATGGTCACAACATCAAGGATGCATTGGTTGATGGAGGATCAACAGTGAATGCATGTCAGAAAAGTTGATGAAGAAGTTGGGTATGATACCCTCAAGACCTTCAACATTTGTGGTGAGCATGGCAAACAAGCAACAAGTTCGACCAGTAGGGGTGATGGATAAGGTGGTAGTTTCAGTTATGGGAGTTCAAAATCTCATGACTTTCCAAGTCTTGAAGGATTCAAGCTATGACTTACTTCTTGGGAGGCCATGGTTGAGAGCAGCACGCACAACTGATTGATGGCACAAAGGGTACTTGAGGATTGGGCCATCAAACCATAGAGTCACAGTTCTTGTGACTAACACCACCAACACTTCACATTCAGATACACTGTCTTCTGATTATTGGGAATCAGATTCTGAAGAAGGAGCTTCAGGTGTGGACACAAGCATGGAAGAGGAGACTTCCACGGAGGAGGATGAATCTGAATCTGAATCTGATTCAGATGTGTATCCTTTGTGTGCTATGGATTTTGCACCTAAGCCAGAGGTTTTGAAGGACCCAGATAAATCACCATTGACACTTGAGGAGGTAGAGAGAAGGTTATCTACTCTCAAGTATGGTCCAAATGTTACCAAGGAGGAGAAGGTGAGATTTGAGCAGATTTTCCGCAAGTTCATCCATGTGTTTGCTTTTAGTTACAAGGATTTGAAGGAAGTCACCTTGGAGGAGCACAAGATAGAGGTGGAGTCACATGCAAGACCAATCCGCCAAAAGCAACGTTGCATTAGCCCACCAATATCTTTGGTTGTGAAGGAGGAGATTGATAAGCTCAAGGAGGCTGGATTTATCTTTGAGGTGGAGAATTCAGAACGGGTGTCTCCAATTGTCATTGTGAAGAAAAGGAATGGCAAGCTTCGGGTATGTGTGGATTACAAGAAGCTCAATGCTGTTACCAAGAAGGACTACTACCCATTTCCATTCATTGATGAGATCTTGGAGGAGGTTGCAGGTCATGAGAGGTACAGTTTTGGAGATGGTTATAGTGGATACAACCAAATCAAGATTGCACCAGAGCATCAACAACTCACCACATTCACCACACCTTGGGGAACTTACGCTTTCAAGGTCATGCCTTTTGGGCTTTGCAATGCTCCAGCCACATTCCAACGGTTCATGAACAAGGTATTTGAACCTTTCATTGGGAAATTTGTGAGAGACTTCATTGATGACTTTTGTGTCTATGGGAGCTAGGAGGAGCACTTTGAGAACCTAATCAAAGTCTTGCAATGCTTGGATGAGGCAAATGCATCACTCAACCCAGAGAAGTGAATTTTTGGATGTGAAGAAGGTCTACTTTTGGGGCACATCATCTCCAAGGATGGAATAGCAATTGATCCTGGGAAGGTGAGGAAAATCTCAGACCTTCCATTCCCTTCAAGCTTGACAAAGTTACGCCAATTCTTGGGGATGGTTGGGTACTATAGGAGGTTCATCTTCTCATTTTCCAACAAGGCTTATGCATTGACCATCTACTTGAAGAAGGGTGTAGATTACATGGTGATTTTGGAAGACAAGGAGGCTCTCAAAGCTTTTAAGGAACTCAAGCAATCCCTTGTTGTAGCTCCAATTCTTGCTAAACCTGATTGGAGTAAGCCTTTCATCCTCTACACTAATGCTTCTAATGTAGCTATAGGATGCACTCTTAGTCAATTAGACCAAGATGGGCATGATCATCCATTAGCTTATGCTAGTAGGCAGATGGTTTCAGCAGAGAAGAACTACTCTGTCATAGAGAGAGAAGGGTTGGCAGTGATCTTTGGTCTCAAGAAGTTTAGACACTACTTGATTGGAGGGAAAGCCACCATTGTCACGGATCACAAGGTTTTGAAGTACATCTTCAACAAGCCTAATGTTGAAGGGAGACTAGCAAGGTGGATGATACTCTTGTCTGAGTATGACTACACCATTGAGGATAGGCTAGGAAAGAAACATGCAAATGCTGATTTGTTATCTAGAGCCTATGATCATGATGGAGATGAGCCAGTGGATGATTCCTTCCCGGATGAGGAGCTCATGACACTCTCAGTCACTAAAGAGGTTCCAATGGAGTACAAGGAGATTGTGGATTTTGTGACAAGAGGGTACTATCCAGAAGGGATGCATGCTAGGGAGAGGAAGGCCCTTGCGGCAAGATCTAGACCTTACACAATGGTGGAGGATATTCTTTTTCACCAAGGAGCAGATGGTCTACTTCAAAGAGCAGTGGGTAAGGAAGAGTCTATCCTACTCATAAAGGAGTTTCATGAAGGTTTAGTATGTGGAGGACACTTTGCAGGAAAGGTGACTGCTTTCAAGATTCTAGATGCAGGTTACCATTGGAGAGGGATTTTCAAGGATTGTCTTGATTATTGCAAAACTTCTCATGTTTGTCAAGCTTTTACTAGAAATTCTACATCCACTCCACCACTTAGATCAATTCCATTGCTAGGACCTTTGAGAAGTGGGGAATTGATTTTGTAGGTCTTCTCAATAGAACCCCAAGGAACAATTGGTACATTGTGATAGTTAATGATTACCTTACTAAGTGGGTTGAGGCTAGACCATTGAGGGACAAGAATGAAGATGAAGTGGGTAGATTTCTTTATGAACGCATTATCACTAGGTTTGGATGCCCTTTGGAGTTGGTTTCTGATAGAGGAGGAGAGTTTACAGGAAGCATTACTACAGCCATGCTACGACATTTCTCTATCACCCATAGAGTAACTACATCCTATAAGCCAAATTCCAATGGCTTGGCTGAGAGAACTAATCAGACCTTGTGCATGATGTTGGCCAAAGATGCAGAAATGGAAGGGGCTAAACATCATTAGGACAAGAGGATTCATGCAGTTTTGTGGGAGTATAGGACAACTATGAAAACTTCCACCGGATATTCTCCATTTCAATTGGTGTATGGTATTGAGTCTACCTTACCTATTCACTTTGATCTTCCTACCTTCCAAAGCATTCATAGGAGATTGAAGAAAGCACAAGGAGGTGATGCAGAGAAGTCAAGGAAGGATCAACTCATGGAGTTGGAAGAGGCAAGAGCAGTTGCTATGGTTTGAGTGGAGCAAGCCGAAAGGAAACAAAAGGAGAGCTATGACAAGAGGCAAGGCAAGAAGAAGGTGGAGCCTTTCAAAGAAGGTGATTGGGTAATGTTGTTTGATTCCATTCGATTCAAGAGAGTGCAAAAGAAGTTTTTGCCTAAGTACTTTGGACCTTTCATAGTAGAGAAGGTGTGGGGCAATTACACTTATGATCTCAAGGTGTTGGGAGGAAGACACTTTGATAGGATTAACCATGATAAGTTGAAGATGTACCATAGAAGGTAGAGAGGCCTTCACTTTGAGCTTAAAGTGAAAACTTAGTCCGGGGTTAAATATAACACCCATTTGTGCATGTGTGTGGTATTGTGATATTTAGCTTGGTATTACAAGTACTTAAGAGATATTATTTATAGAGATTAAGGATGGTTCTATATTAGTCATGGTTAGCTAAAGTTAGTCATAGCTAAGATAGAGGAGACTTTACTTTAGAGGAAGTAGAAAAGATGAGCACCACTATTTTGGATTTTAGTGTGTTGACTTGGTATTATTCCTAGGTGTTTGGCTTTGAGGAAAGAGTTGAGAACTCTTGGGCCCGCAAGCCTTTTTGTTTTGAATTCTTCTTTAGTCCAAGGATAGCCCATGTGAAGGAATCCTTGACTTAGTGGTTGGGTCAAGATAAGACCACATGCTTAGGGGAATATGCTCATGTGAATAGATATTCCTTTCTACTTTTTGACTTTACTTGACTTTTAGTCTAGTAACTTGAGTTACTATGGTAATTAGTAACTTTGGTACGTAACTATTTCACAAGTATATAAACAAGGGGTGAGGAGGTACTCATCATCCTTTCATTTGCAACTATCTCTCTCTCATTGAGTTCTCTAGTGAGCAATGACTTGAGTCTTGGAGTGTTAGCCTTGGAGGAGTATGATGGAGTTTGAGTTCTTTGCCTTCTTAGTCCATGGTGCGCTACCATAATAGCCATCAGAGGTTCATCCTGAGTGAGAGACAGGCCGGCTCACAGGTCACCTCCTTGGTGGTAGAGCGTACATGAATCATTTTGCTGAGCCGGTCCACAAAGACCACAATGGAGTCAAACCCTGAGGTGGTCTTGGGTAATTTGCAGACGAGATCCATACTCACTTGTTCCCAACGTTGGGTAGGAGTGGAGAGAGGTTGAAGGAGCCCTGTAGGAGCTTGATTAGAAGCTTTGTTCTGTTGACACAGTAGGCAGCTACGCACATAGTCCATCACGTCATTGCTCATCTTGGGCCAATAGTAATGGCGCTTGACTGTCCAAGGTCTTGTCTACTCCGACATGAGCTGCAATGGCCAAATCATGACATTCCGCTAGAATGGTGGTGCGTAAGTCTGGGACATTTGGGATCCATAATTTGCCATCCCGAAAGGTGAGTTCTTGGGTGCTCATGACACCTTTTGACAATTGCGCTTCTACAATCTGTGGATCAGTTTTTGTAGCAACTAGAATCTCTTGCCAAAATTCAGGGTTAATCTTAACCTTTGCCACCAAGTTGTTGGCCATTGGCATATGGGTGAATGCATTTGCCAATTGTTTCTTACCTTCCACATAGGTGATTGTCATGTTGAAGTGTTGTTGCCACTCTGCCCACCAAATTTGGCGACGAGATAGATCCTTTTGCGTCTTGAGGTAGACTAGAGATTTGTGGTCTGTCTCTACTACAAATGTCTTCTCGCCCAAGTAGTGCTTCCAATGCTTGGTTGCTAGAACGATGACCAGCTCTTCTTGTTCTGTGGTGTGGTAGTTGCGCTCTGCCGGTAACAACTTTCGAGAGAAATATGCAATTGGATGCCATCCGTCATGCCACTCTTGTTGCAGGACTGCTCCTATTGCTACGCTTGATGCATCTGTAGCCAACTTGATTGGATGTTTTGGGTCATTCCACTTCAAGATTGGTGCATGTAGCAAGGCGGCCTTCAATTCTTGAAAGGCTAACTCTTGTGCGGTTCTCCATGTCCACTTCTTCCCCTTGCCAAGTAGTGTCATTAAAGGTTGTGCAACCTTGGAGAAGTCCTTGACAAATCTATGATAGAATCCCGTCAACCCCAAGAAGCCCTTAAGTTGAGTCTGATCTTTTGGGGCACTCCATTTTTGAATGACCTCTATTTTATCTATCAATTCTTGAATGCCCTTTGCACTTACTCTATGCCCTAAGTAGTCTACTTCACACTTGCCAAACTCACACTTTGAGATTTTGGCATACAACTGATTCTGTCTTAGAATCTGGAGGACCTCTTGTAGATGTTGTTTGTGTTTTGTCATTGTGCTACTATAAACTAAGATATCATCCAAGAAGACAATAACAGACTTATCCAAGTATGGATGAAATATGTCATTCATTAGGCTCATGAAAGTGGCAGGCGCATTGGTGAGGCCAAAAGGCATCACAAGATACTCAAAGTGGCCATACCTAGTTCAAAAGGCAGTTTTGTACACATCCTCCTCTGCAATTTGGATTTGATTATAACCATTCCGCAAGTCCAGTTTGGTGAAGTATCTCGCTTCATGGAGTTGATCAAACAGGTCTGTAACACCCATTTGTGCATGTGTGTGGTATTGTGATATTTAGCTTGGTATTACAAGTACTTAAGAGATATTATTTATATAGAGATAAAGGATGGTTCTATATTAGTCATGGTTAGCTAAAGTTAGTCATAGCTAAGATAGATGGGACCTTACTTTAGAGGAAGTAGAAAAGATGAGCACCACTATTTTGGATTTTAGTGTGTTGACTTGGTATTATTCCTAGGTGTTTGGCTTTGGGGAAAGAGTTGAGAACTCTTGGGCCCGCAAGCCTTTTTGTTTTGGATTCTTCTTTAGTCCAAGGATAGCCCATGTGAAGGAATCCTTGCTTTAGTGGTTGGGTCAAGATAAGGGGAATATGCCCATGTGAATGGATATTCCTTTCTACTTTTTGACTTTACTTGACTTTTAGTCTAGTAACTTGAGTTACTACGGTAATTAGTAACTTTGGTACGTAACTATTTCACAAGTATATAAACAAGGAGTGAGGAGGTACTCATCATCCTTTCATTTGCAACTATCTCTCTCTCATTGAGTTCTCTAGTGAGCAATGTCTTGAGTCTTGGAGTGTTAGCCTTGGAGGAGTATGATGGAGTTGGGGTTCCTTGCCTTCTTAGTCCATGGTGCGCTACCATAATAGCCATCAGAGGTTCATCCTGAGTGAGAGACAGGCCGGCTCACATTTTTGGTTCCGTTGCCGGGACCTCTCTAGAAGGCAAGATAATGTTCCGCGTCCAATTCTACATTAGGCAGAAGGAGGCTATGAGAGCTCACTTGGAGAGAACATTAGGAGAGGAGAGGGCTGAACTTATGTTAGAGAACCAAGATCCATTTGTATACCCTGTAGTTCATTATGATGTCTTTGAGGTGATTTTGTACATCTTGTACACATGAGAGGAATTGGAGAGATTGTGTGAGGTGGATTGCAGATTTTGGGGATTAAGGTGATTTTGGGCAAAATCTCAAGTTTGAGATCTGGACTTGAGATTTCTACACATGATAGCTTGGGTTATCTTTCAGTTAGCACACTTGAAATTATTGAGAGAGCTTCTATGCGCACTGGGCTAGAATTTTTGAAAGTTGATAGGGTAAAGTGCTCCCGCAACTACATGCTCTCTGGAAAATTGTACAGAGTCTGCCATTTCTTCAATTTTTAGTGAATTGTCCTGAAAATTTCCAAGAAAATTCAGTGCATTGTATCCTACTTGGTGCCACAAAAATTAAAGAGAGATCATTTTTGCGCAGTGCGTTATGAGTTTTTGAAGTGAGGGGGGTGGTTTTCAGACCAAATCTGAAATATGGGTGCTGAATAGAAAGGTGTCTAGGCCAAATGGCTTGATGAAAAGATCTAAAATTTTGCAGGGAGGGACGCCCTAGAGTTGTGATCAAGTGTGGAAAATTTCAGAGGACTGTGACATATTCGTTGGGAGATTTGAGTGACATTGTGAGGAAGGGTCAATTCTGCAGAGTGGAGATCTCATGCATGAGAAGTTTGAGATCAACAAAAAGCATGTTTGAGTGTTTAGATTCATCTTTGGGAACATGGAGTGTCATCAAGAGTGGAAATTGAGATTATGCAAGGTTCCCCAAGGGTTTGAGGTGATTGTAGGGGTGGATTTGAGGAAAAGAGAGTTTACAATAGAATTTGAAGAGAGTGTTGAGAGGATCCAAAAACCTACACCACTTGGAGGAAAGAGTGAGTCTAAGTGCTTTCTATGTGGAGAGAAGGGACATAAGGCAAGTTCATGTCCATTGACCTTTGAGAGCAAGAGATTGAGGGAAAGGAGAGGCTTACTTGACTTGGGTTTGCATGTTGGACCTTCTTCACCAAGATTGGGAGGGAGAAGATCTAAGACCAAAGAGTTGTGTGAGGTTTGTGGAGTTGAAGGACTTCCAAAAGGACATGAGTGTAGTGGAGTAAAAGCACTTTTGGAAACTTTGGTGAAGGATCTTGGAGAGAGTCTTAGTACAGCTACAGAAATACTACCACCTTCATCAGCTAGTTCTCAAGATTAGTGATGGAGATAATCTTTCAACTTATGGATAAACTATCCATGAGAGTTAGATTAATATGCACTCTAGGATTTGATGTTGCTATAGAAATCTTGGAGCAACCTGAACCTTTTGTGTTCCCTAGAGTGGATTATTCTCAGATGGTGTTAGTCATGTATATACTCTATTAGTAATAGAGTGAGAGAAAAGAAAAGAGGAAAAAAAAAATAAAATTTGAGAGAAAAGAAAGATAGTGAGGGGTTAAGATGGGGAAACTTCCGGTTTTCTTTGGCAAGGATGGAGAAGATGTGGAGGCCTTTGTGAGAGACTTCAAGAGAGCTTGCATAGGAAACAATGAGAGGAGGAAGAATGAGTGGGCCTCATTATTACCAGATTTCTTTGAGGATGCAGCACTTACATGGTATGAGTCAGAATACCAAAAGAGAGAGAGGAGAGATGGGGAAGAGGAGTCTTGGGAGACTTTGACTTCAGCACTCATTGAGAACTTTCTTCCTGATGAGAGTTATGAGAGATTGATGAGTGAGGTTACATTTCTCAAGCAAGGAGATGGAGAGAAAGTGAGAGTCTATGTGGAAAGAGTGGAAAAATTGGAGTCCAGATTTCGCATAGTGTTGAGGAAGGGTGGGGATGATGTGGAGACTACAATGATTGGCATAGGGGCCATGCTCACCAAGAATTTTGTGGGAGGATTGAGACCACAAATTAGAAGCAAGGTGAGATATGAGAAACCTTCTTCCAAGGTTGAAGCTATCAAGATCGCAATTCGTATGGAGGAGAGTTTGGAAGGGGATGAAAGTGATTTGGTGGTGAAGGAGGTTGTGCATCCTCCTCAAGGCTACAAGTATGGTGGAACTTCTGATACTTTGGTGACAAGGGTTGCACCACAAGTAGTAGTTGCTCCAGTTCTTGCACCTCCACCAAAAGATCCACTCCAAACCATCACAGAACAACTTGCGGATCTCAAGATCAATGTGGTGCAATTATGGGAGAAGAGAGAGGTGGATCAGAATGTAGGGAGAGGGCCTAGGAGTTATGGAAACCATCCATATAGAGGAGGCCAACCAGCCAACAATTTCAATGATAGAAATTGTTTTGGTTGTGGGGGAAGAGGCCATATCCAAAGGAATTGCCCAAATTCCACTTACCATGGAGGAAGGGGTTATGAGGGAGCCAATAGAGGGAAAGAGGGAGGTAGTGAAACCCAAGTGGCTCCTAATCCCAACAAAGGTAAGGGGATAGCATCCATAGATGTGGTTGAGAGCAAGTATGAGAAGGGAGAGTGCTCAAACTCCAAGGGTCCTAATTTGGAGCTTTTGGCACAAGAGAAGAAGAGAGCTCGTTTTGCAGAGGATGTTCACTCTTCTCAAGGATTTACTTCAAGCAAGGATACTCCTATGTCTACTAGGAGCACTCGCACCTCAACACCATCAACAACAAAGACTCCAAGGAAGAAGTTGGGGATGGAGGACTTCTTGATCTCCAAGCAACAATGGAACTACAATGTGTTGGAGGATGTTGGTAGTCACAAGGCTAACATCACAGTGGGCCAATTAATTGCTTTGAACCCTACCTTGAGAAAGGAGCTTAGAGGTGGTTTGAGTTCTACAAGGAGCAAGAAGAAGAAGAAGGCAAAAGTTCCAATATCAATGGGGGTGGTGGATGCCAAGCCAGCACCATGGGAAGCTTGTGAATATGCCTCCAAGATTGATGTGAGAGTGAATGGTCACAACATCAAGGATGCATTGGTTGATGGAGGATCAGCAGTGAATGCCATGTCAGAAAGGTTGATGAAGAAGTTGGGTATGATACCCTCAAGACCTTCAACATTTGTGGTGAGCATGGCAAACAAGCAACAAGTTTGACCAGTAGGAGTGATGGATAAGGTGGTAGTTTCAGTTATGGGAGTTCAAAATCTCATGACTTTCCAAGTCTTGAAGGATTCAAGCTATGACTTACTTCTTGGGAGGCCATGGTTGAGAGCAGCACACACAACTGATCGATGGCACAAAGGGTACTTGAGGATTGGGCCATCAAACCATAGAGTCACTGTTCCTGTGGCTAACACCACCAACACTTCACATTCAGATACCCCATCTTCTAATTATTGGGAATCAGATTCTGAAGAAGGAGCTTCAGGTGTGGACACAAGCATGGAAGAGGAGACTTCCACGGAGGAGGATGAATTTGAATCTGATTCAGATGTGTATCCCTTGTGTGCTATGGATTTTGCACCTAAGCCAGAGGTTTTGAAGGACCCAGATAAATCACCATTGACACTTGAGGAGGTAGAGAGAAGGTTATCTACCCTCAAGTATGGCCCAAATGTTACCAAGGAGGAGAAGGTGAGATTTGAGGAGATTTTTTGCAAGTTCATCCATGTGTTTGCTTTTAGTTACAAGGATTTGAAGGAAGTCACCTTGGAGGAGCACAAGATAGAGGTGGAGTCACATGCAAGACCAATCCGCCAAAAGCAACGTCGCATTAGCCCACCAATATCTTTGGTTGTGAAGGAGGAGATTGATAAGCTCAAGGAGGCTGGATTTATCTTTGAGGTGGAGAATTCAGAATGGGTGTCTCCAATTGTCATTGTGAAGAAAAAGAATGGCAAGCTTCGGGTATGTGTGGATTACAAGAAGCTTAATGCTGTTACCAAGAAGGACTACTACCCATTGCCATTCATTGATGAGATCTTGGAGGAGGTTGCAGGTCATGAGAGGTACAGTTTTGGAGATGGTTATAGTGGATATAACCAAATAAAGATTGCACCAGAGCATCAACAACTCACCACATTCACCACACCTTGGGGAACTTACGCTTTCAAGGTCATGCCTTTTGGGCTTTGCAATGCTCCAGCCACATTCCAACGGTTCATGAACAAGGTATTTGAACCTTTCATTGGGAAATTTGTGAGAGATTTCATTGATGACTTTTGTGTCTATGGGAGCAAGGAGGAGCACTTTGAGCACCTAATCAAAGTCTTGCAACGCTTGGATGAAGCAAATGCATCACTCAACCCAGAGAAGTGCATTTTTGGATGTGAAGAAGGTCTACTTTTGGGGCACATCATCTCCAAGGATGGAATAGCAGTTGATCCTGAGAAGGTGAGGAAAATCTCAGACCTTCCATTCCCTTCAAGCTTGACAAAGTTACGCCAATTCTTGGGAATGGTTGGGTACTATAGGAGGTTCATCTTCTCATTTTCCAACAAGGCTTATGCATTGACCATCTACATGAAGAAGGGTGTAGATTACATGGTGATTTTGGAAGACAAGGAGGCTCTCAAAGCTTTTGAGGAGCTCAAGCAATCCCTTGTTGTAGCTCCAATTCTTGCTAAACCTGATTGGAGTAAGCCTTTCATCCTCTACACTGATGCTTCTAATGTAGCTATAGGATGCACTCTTAGTCAATTAGACCAAGATGGGCATGATCATCCAATAGCTTATGCTAGTAGGCAGATGGTTTCAGCAGAGAAGAACTACTCTGTCACAGAGAGAGAAGGGTTGGCAGTGATCTTTGGTCTCAAGAAGTTTAGACACTACTTGATTGGAGGGAAAGCCACAATTGTCACGGATCACAAGGCTTTGAAGTACATCTTCAACAAGCCTAATGTTGAAGGGAGACTAGCAAGGTGGATGATACTCTTGTCTGAGTATGACTACACAATTGAGGATAGGCCAGGAAAGAAACATGCAAATGCTGATTTGTTATCTAGAGCCTATGATCATGATGGAGATGAGCCAGTAGATGATTCCTTCCCGGATGAGGAGCTCATGACAATCTCAGTCACTCAAGAGATTCCAATGGAGTACAAGGAGATTGTGGATTTTGTGACAAGAGGTAACTATCCAGAAGGGATGCATGCTAGGGAGAGGAAGGCCCTTGCAGCAAGATCTAGACCTTACACAATGGTGGAGGATATTCTTTTTCACCAAGGAGCAGATGGTCTACTTCGAAGAGCAGTGGGTAAGGAAGAGTCTATCCTACTCATAAAGGAGTTTCATGAAGGTTTAGTATGTGGAGGACACTTTGCAGGAAAGGTGACTGCTTTCAAGATTCTAGATGCAGGTTACCATTGGAGGGGGATTTTCAAGGATTGTCTTGATTATTGCAAAACTTGTGATGTTTGTCAAGCTTTTGCTAGAAAGTCTACATCCACTCCACCACTTAGATCAATTCCATTGCTAGGACCTTTTGAGAAGTGGGGAATTGATTTTGTAGGACCTCTCAATAGAACCCCAAGGAACAAGCGGTACATTGTGGTAGTTACTGATTACCTTACCAAGTGGGTTGAGGCTAGACCATTGAGGGACAAGAATGAAGATGAAGTGGGTAGATTTCTTTATGAACGCATTATCACTAGGTTTGGATGCCCTTTGGAGTTGGTTTCTGATAGAGGAGGAGAGTTTACAGGAAGCATTACTACAGCCATGCTACGACATTTCTCTATCACACATAGAGTAACTACATCCTATAAGCCAAATTCCAATGGCTTGGCAGAGAGAACCAATCAGACCTTGTGCATGATGTTGGCCAAAGATGCAGAAATGGAGGGGCTAAACATCATTGGGACAAGAGGATTCATGCAGTTTTGTGGGAGTATAGGACAACCATGAAGACTTCCACTGGATATTCTCCATTCCAATTGGTGTATGGTATTGAGTCTACCTTACCTATTCACTTTGATCTTCCTACCTTCCAAAGCATTCATAGGAGATTGAAGAAAGCACAAGGAAGTGATGCAGGGAAGTCAAGGAAGGATCAACTCATGGAGTTGGAAGAGGCAAGAGCAATTGCTATGGTTCGAGTGGAGCAAGCCCAAAGGAAACAAAAGGAGAGCTATGACAAGAGGCAAGGCAAGAAGAAGGTGGAGCCTTTCAAAGAAGGTGATTGGGTAATGTTGTTTGATTCCATTCGATTCAAGAGAGTGCAAAAGAAGTTTTTGCCTAAGTACTTTGGACCTTTCATAGTAGAGAAGGTGTGGGGCAATTACACCTATGATCTCAAGGAGTTGGGAGGAAGACACTTTGATAGGATTAACCATGATAAGTTGAAGATGTACCATAGAAGGTAGAGAGACCTTCACTTTGAGGACAAAGTGAAAACTTAGTCCGGGGGTAAATGTAACACCCATTTGTGCATGTGTGTGGTATTGTGATATTTAGCTTGGTATTACAAGTACTTAAGAGATATTATTTATATAGAGATAAAGGATGGTTCTATATTAGTCATGGTTAGCTAAAGTTAGTCATAGCTAAGATAGATGGGACCTTACTTTAGAGGAAGTAGAAAAGATGAGCACCACTATTTTGGATTTTAGTGTGTTGACTTGGTATTATTCCTAGGTGTTTGGCTTTGGGGAAAGAGTTGAGAACTCTTGGGCCCGCAAGCCTTTTTGTTTTGGATTCTTCTTTAGTCCAAGGATTGCCCATGTGAAGGAATCCTTGCTTTAGTGGTTGGGTCAAGATAAGGGGAATATGCCCATGTGAATGGATATTCCTTTCTACTTTTTGACTTTACTTGACTTTTAGTCTAGTAACTTGAGTTACTACGGTAATTAGTAACTTTGGTACGTAACTATTTCACAAGTATATAAACAAGGAGTGAGGAGGTACTCATCATCCTTTCATTTGCAACTATCTCTCTCTCATTGAGTTCTCTAGTGAGCAATGTCTTGAGTCTTGGAGTGTTAGCCTTGGAGGAGTATGATGGAGTTGGGGTTCCTTGCCTTCTTAGTCCATGGTGCGCTACCATAATAGCCATCAGAGGTTCATCCTGAGTGAGAGACAGGCCGGCTCACAGGTCATCCATGCGAGATAAGGGGTATTTGTTCTTCACTGTTTGCTGATTGAGACCCCGATAGTCAATGCACATGCGCATTGTACCATCCTTCTTCTTCACAAACAAGACAAGGGCCCCATATGGTGATATGCTAGGTTGGATGAACCCTTTCTGTAGCATCTCCTCAATTTGAGTCTTACACTCCTCCAACTCATAAGGTGATAGGCAATATGGGGCCTTACAAGGAGGTGTCTTCCCCGGGAGTGTCTCTATTTTGTGATCTACTCGCCTTTTAGGTAGTAATCCTGAGGGGAGATCATCGGGAAAGACATCTTGAAACTCATCCACCATATCCTTCAATTTCTTAGGAATTTATCCAGCAAGTTGTGCACTCTGGACTTCTCTTATTAGACCCATATAACATCTATTGGTCTTATAGACAGTTGTCGTCCCTACGACATATAGAGGCAGTTTCTGCCTATGTGATTTTTCTTTAACCCCAATGATTGACCATTGGTGGGTTCTCACTATTTTCTTCCTCCAATCCACCATTGGGTTGTACTGCTCCATCCATGGCATACATTAAATTGCATCATAACGGGCTAACTGTATCACTCGCCACTCAATGGCTTCCTGATATTCTTCTACAGAGAGGGTTATCCGTCTAGGTAATGATTCAATCCTCTCTGTTTGCCCATTTGGTAACTCTACTTCTTCACTTCCATCTCTCTCTAGATCCATTCCCAATCTTATTGCAACACAGCAAGACAAGAAATTCTTTGTTGCTCCCGGATCTATTAATACTCTCACTTGATTACCTTCTAGGATTCCATTCACAATAGTTAATTGTGAGGTTGCCTTTCGGGATCTTTGCGCATTATTCTTCTTCCTTCCCTTGCTTCTCTGCTTCCTTATTGAGCCAGTAAGGCCGCGAGGTACATTTACTGGCAATCTTTGTTTTCCAAAGTGGTTTCCACCTCCTCCTCTTCAATGTGCCTCTCCATGTTGTTCAAAGATTGCCTGTACGAAGGCCGAGGACTTCTAGGGAAACAAGTGTAACAATTAGTAGATATGTGCCAAATACGGCCACAATTGTAACAATGGCGTTGTTCTCCTTGAGTCCCTTCTCCTCGTGGGACTCCATCTCTTTGTTCTTCTACCCGTCCCCGCTCCCCTTGAAGCGGCCGTGCTCCTCGATCCCGGAATCAAAGGTTGCCCAATTCTATCGGTACTGGTCCACCCATGTGTGGCATTTCTGCCCAATAATGTTGAGGTGGAACTACTCCTTCACCTCCACCTAATGCTCCTGCTATTCTCTACGCACAAGCAATGGCTTCAAATACCGTGCGAGGGTTTTGCACCATGACTTCTTGGCGAATCCGCTCTTTCAACCCTCATTTGAAATTGTCGAGAGCCTCTACTGGACTCATGTCGGTAATTGCAACTTGTAGATCCAGAAATGCTTCCACATACTCTTGTACACTATTCTTTTGTCTCAATCCCCATAGTCGGGTTCAAGCTATCTGCACAAAATCCACCGATTGGAAATTCTTGAGCAGTTCTTCTTGCATTGCTATCCATGTGACCTCCCTTCTCTCGGCCAGCATGGATCATTCCCAAGCATCATACCATGTGAGTGCTTTATCGGTCAAGTACCCACATGCAAACACGCCTACAACATGCTCTGTGATCTCTGTTGAGAACAATCGGAAATATCAATTCAGTCTCGAGATCCAATTTTCCACTACTCCCATTGTACGCTGCCCCTTGTAAGGCTCAATGTTGCAGGTCTTCTTCATCCGGAGTAGCAATGTGGCTTCATCGTTGATAGGGTTTGTAGGCACGGGTGCCTCTCCAAGTACTTCAATTGCAGGTACTGGGTTTTGAGACGGCTCTTCTCCTTGCATGGCTTGATCGTTCATGAGGATCTGCACTTGACTTTGTAATGTCTCCATGGTCATCTTAGTCTCTCAAAATTCATTTAGCATTCAAAGTGATAAACTAGTGATACCCTCATCTGCTCACGCTGGATGTACATAACCTTGATGTGGAATGGATTTGAAAATGGAAAGCTAGGTGCAGGAAATTGTCCCCCCGGTGCATCCATCCCATCCGCTCTCTAAAGCCCTTCCTAAGTCTAGCGATTACTCTATGTTCTTCACCTCAAATTACTCAGTTTCAGTAGTTTGTGCTATTCCAAGAGGGGTGATCCACTCTCTTGGACTAGGACACTTGCTCTGATACCATTGTAATACTCCAAGGACAAGAGAAGAGAGAAAACATAGATTGCACACTCAAACATTCGATGCCCCAAGAGAGCACCTTCTCTTTATTATATAGACAAAGAGGATCTCCTCCAAGGAAGCTCCACCATAGGATTAGGGACACAGATAGGTGATATGTAAGCAAGCTCCACCCTTGGATTACTTACTTGGATGGGTGACCTGTCTAGTCTAGGTCCTATCTGATTGGTCAAACAAGCTTTGACCAGAGGGAATCTTTTAGGGAATCTTCTTATAGGAATCTCAAAATCACGTGAGTAAGGTACCATTGGAAAGCTCTTGACGAGACAAAGCAAGGGGGAGAGAAGGCCCACCTTTCTTTCATTGGGGGGGAATCTGCACATTTTTTAGGCCTAATTCATCCATTTAGGTCTCCGAAATTGCCTTCAAAGATTTCAGGCATATTTTGGTTCCTACTCTATTAGTAGAAGTCCCCTTTTGGTGATACCTCTTCCTGATCTGTTTAGTCCATCATGTGTAACATCCTTCTAGATGTTACCAAACCAATTCTCACATTTAAATCATATGTTTAGCTATTTGTTCTAAGGTTCTCAAGTCTATTTTGGTTTCTGCCCTATAAGTAGAAGTACTCTTTTGGTGATACTTCTATCTGATCTATTTTGACCATCATGTATAACACCATTCTAGAAGTTACCAAACCGAATTTCACATCTAGATCATATGGCTAACCCTTGGTATTACAGATACCAAGTCAATACACTAGAATCTAAAATAGTGGTGCTTATCTTTTCCACTTCCTCTAAAGTAAGGTCCCCACTATCTTAGCTATGAAAAAATTTAGCTAATCATGACTAATGTAGAACCATCATTTATCTCTATATAAATAATATCTCTTAAGTATTTGTAATACTAAGCTAAATATCATAATATCACACACTTGCACAAATAGGTGTTACGTTTACACCCGGACTAAGTTTTCAATTTGTCCTCAATGTGAAGGTTTCTCTACCTTCTATGATACATTTTCAACTTATCATGGTTAATCCTATCAAAGTGTTGTGACAACTCAGCAAATATCACTTTTGCGGTAATCGGGTAAGTAAAGTTTGTTCCCGCAGAGATACGAGTCAGAAATGTCCAAATATGAAGTCAAAGTAACAATTTAGTTCTTCTTGGTTGCATCTTTAATCTCTCAGGTAGAAACCACACCCAGAAGAGAGTAACAAACACTGACTCGCAGTCTTGTCTCAAATTCACACTCCTTAATCACAACTCCATCAAATCTTTCCAAACAATCTTGATTGTGATGATTCAGGCTCTCTCAAAAATGGCACTTCACTGCAAAACAACTTTGCCTCAGAATTGTGTTCCACCCCTCCACTGAAGGCACAACTTCCTCAATCAAAATTGCTTCACATCAACTTTGCACTGCACTCACAAATGCAGAATACTACCAACTTTACAATTCCTCTCAGATCTATCAAGGCATTGCTTCGATTGCACTTCACTCAAGATCAAACACACAAAATAAAGATCAAGGCTGTGGAATCCAACATCCAACAAACACTCTGACTTGCACTTTGAATTTCTCCAAACACTCACAAACACAATTGCAAAGTTGATACTCGGAATCAAGCTCAAGCGACGAGCACTGCCTCACAGCACTTTGCTTTATCTATTCTCAAAATTATGAGCATTGAACAACATTTGACTACGAATGCCACTCTTAAGTAGTGAAGCAACCGACAGTTATCTTCCTAATGTACCTCTTCCTAACAACTCTACAAACCTACAGATCTCATATGACAATGCAACCTTTCATATCTGTCTCTTCAAATCTCAAATTAGTTACTAATCCGATCTGATGTCTACTTCGTTCTTGGCTTTCAAACCCAAACCCAAAGTAATCTTTCTTCCTACTACTATGTCCTCGGGTTTCACAACTCCTAATTCCTCCACTAGTTCTAACATTTCTCCTTCCTGATATGAAATTCCTATCATAGTTAAACCTTCTAAATCTCTATCTCCCGACCCACTCTTCTCTAAAGTGTCAAATGTCAAATCCGAAGACACCTGCACTCCTATCTCTCTTACCTCGGGTCTAACTATTATCAATTCTTTTGCTAATTCTACTGTATCCTCATCAAGAATTGTAATTGAAAGCATGGGTACACTATCTACACCTTCAATTTGTAACCCAGTTTCCCCTAATCATTCATGTTACTAACCCGAAGACACTTACTGTCGGATTCTGCACTTTGGGTTTATTCACTACTGTTATTTCTCCTTCAATTTCTATTCCATCTTCAATTAGAACTGAAATTGAAGTCATGGGTATCCTAACTATCTTCTTTCCATATTCTAACTTCCTCTGATCCCTCTGGCAAAACTCCCAAAGTCACCTTCACTACACTCCGAGGTCCGGCTACCTTTGATTTAGTCATCTTCATCTTGAGGCAAAGTCTTTAGATCCGAAGTCCGAAGTACGAAATCCAAAGTCACATTGACTCGAAGACACTTTGACCCAAAGTACATCTACTTCAAAAACTTCAAATGCTTGTAACTTCTTTTAAAGACCTCTAAACTTTGCGATTTTGGTGGCAATGGAAAGCCCTGAACAAGACGTTTCCAACAAAATATAACACGCTTGATTTGGAGTTGTGGTCACTGAGATATGGCCCCCGCAAGAATCCTGACCTGCAACTTCTATTTCTCCTTCGGCGTTTGCACTCCTTAACGTCTGATCCGAGTTTTTCCCTCCTCTGACACAAAGTAAACTTCTTCAGGTCTGATCCAAACCGAGCCATTCTTCCTCTTACATGAAGTAGACTTCCTTGGGTCTGATCAAATCACAAGTTTGCACTCATTTCTTCTCCATTTGCTTTCAATTTGGTTTCAATAGTGCATTTCTTCTTCTAAACTCGTCCAAAATGAAAAATGTGGGTACCACAAGTGTCTTCCTCTCAACTCCTTGAGATTAAAGGTGTGATTCATCACACCTTCTCCACTATGAAAGGTCCAAAGTACTTAGGCAAAAACTTCTTTTGCACTCTCTTGAATTGAATGGAATCAAACAACATTATTGTAATACCAAAGGTTAGCCATATGATCAAGATGTGAAATTCGGTTTGGTAACATCTAGAATGATGTTATACAAGATGGTCAAAATAGATCAGATAGAAGTATCACGAAAAGAGTACTTCTACTAATAGGGCAGAAACCGAAATAGACTTGAGAACTTTAGAACCAATAGTTAGACATATGATTTAAAGGTGAGAATTGGTTTGGTAACATCTGGAAGGATGTTACACATGATTGACTAAACAGATCAGAAAGAGGTATCACCAAAAGAGGACTTTTACTAATAGAGTAGGAACCGAAATATGCCTGAAATCTTTGAAGGCAATTTTGGAGGCCTAAACGGATGAATTAGGCCTCGAAAATGTGCAGACCCCCCCCCTAACAGAGGAAAGTATGGCCTTCCCTCCCCTTGGTTTGTCTCATTGAGAGCTTTCCAACGGTACCTTACTCATGTGATTTTGAGATTCCTACAGGAAGATTCCCTAAAAGATTCCCTCCGGTCAAAGCTCGTTTGACCAACCAGATAGGACCTAGACCAGACAAGTCACCCATCAAGTAAGTAATCCAAGGGTGGAGCTTGCTGAC
Source organism: Lunularia cruciata (assembly GCA_948567375.1). NCBI lineage: Eukaryota > Viridiplantae > Streptophyta > Marchantiopsida > Lunulariales > Lunulariaceae > Lunularia > Lunularia cruciata. The sequence goes on from OX419760.1 coordinate 15,122,858, forward strand.
ATGTCACCTATCTGTGTCCCTAATCCTATGGTGGAGCTTCCTTGGAGGAGATCCTCTTTGTCTATATAATAAAGAGAAGGTGCTCCCTTGGGGCATTGAATGTTTGAGTGTGCAATCTGTGTTTTCTCTCTTCTCTTGTCCTCGGAGTATTACAATGGTATCAGAGCGAGTGTTCTAGTCCAAGAGAGTGGATCACCCCTCTTGGAATAGCACGAACTACTGAAACTGAGTAATTTGAGGTGGAGAACATAGAGTAATCGCTAGACTTAGGAAGGACTTTAGAGAGCGGATGGGATGGGTGCGCCGGGAGGACAATTTCCCGCACCTAGCTTTCCATTCTCAAACCCATTCCACATCAAGGTTATGTACATCCAGCGTGAGTAGATGAGAGTATCGCTAGTTTATCACTTTGGCACGGAATTCATGGACAGAGTGATGAACTCACCAAACTCGGTGATTCTACCTGTGGTGATATATGACAGAGAGTGGGATTTGACGATCTACATTCTATTATGATAATATGGATATGAATGTCCCAAATCCTCTCCCTTTCAACACTCAAGTAGAAATCCGTTATGTAGTGAGGCCGAAAGTGATGTTTAGAGATTTTGTGGTTAGGAATTTTGGTGAGGAGTATTATCAACGAGTGATAGCTTCTGAGGTCCCAATGGTAGTTTTGATAGTTCGTGCGCCTTCCAGAGTGATTATATTGACTCTGTATTGAAGCAAACATTAGCAATTGGGTGTTGTAGGAACCATGGATCCGCAGTTGCAAGAGTTGGTGCAAGGAATGCAAGGGATGTTGAATGAATTTTGAGAGACTAAGATGACCATGGAGACATTACAAAGTCAAGTGTAGATCCTGAGGAACGATCAAGCCATGCAAGAAGAAGAGCCGTCTCAAAACCCAGTACTTGCGACTGAAGTACTTGGAGAGGCACCTGTGCCTACAAACCCTATCAACGATGAAGCCACATTGCTACTCCGGATGAAGAAGACCTGCAACATCAAGCCTTACAAGGGGCAGCGTATGATGGGAGTAGTGGAGAATTGGATCTCGAGAATGAATCGATATTTTTGATTATTCTCAACAAAGATCACAGAGCATGCTGCAGGCGTGTTTGCATGTGGGTACTTGACCGATAAAGCCCTCACATGGTATGATGCTTGGGAACGATCCATGCTGGCAGAGAAAAGGGAGGTCACATGGACAGCAATGCAAGAAGGACTGCTCAAGAATTTCCAATCGGTGGATTCTGTGCAGATGGCTCGAAACCGACTATGGGGATTGAGACAGAAGAATAGCGTACAAGAGTATGTGGAAGCATTTCTGGATCTACAAGTCGCAATTACCGACATGAGTCCAGCAGAGGCTCTCGACAATTTCAAACGAGGGTTGAAAGAACGGATTCGCCAAGAAGTCATGGTGCAAAACCCTCGCACGGTATTTGAAGCTATTGCTTGTGCGTAGAGAATAGCCGAAGCATTAGGTGGAGGTGAAGGAGTAGTTCCACCTCAACATTATCGGGCAGAAATGCCACACATGGGTGGACCAGTACCGATGGAATTGGGCAACCTTTGATTCCGAGATCAAGGAGCACGACCGCTTCAAGGGGAGCGGGGACGGATAGAAGAACGAAGAGATGGAGTCCCACGAGGAGAAGGGACTTGAGGAGAACAACATTGTTGTTACAATTGTGGCCGTATTGGACACATATCTACCGATTGTCGTACTTGTTTCCCTAGAGGCCCTCAGCCTTTGTACAGGCGATCTTTGAACAACATAGAGAGGCACATTGAAGAGGAGGAGGTGGAAACCACTTCAGAAAACAAAGATTGCCAATAAATGTACCTCGCGGCCTTACTGGCTCAATAAGGAAGCAGAGAAGCAAGGGAAGGAAGAAGAATAATGTGCAAAGATCCCGAAAGGCAACCTCATAATTGATTGTCGTGAATGGAATCCTAGAAGGTAATCAAGTGAGAGTATTAATAGATCCGGGAGCAACAAAGAATTTCTTGTCTCGCTCTGTTGCAATAAGCTTGGGAATGGATCTAGAGAAAGATAGAAGTGAAGAAGTAGAGTTACCAAATGGGCAAACAGAGAGGATTGAATCATTACCTAGACGGGTAACCCTCTCTGTAGGAGAATATCAAGAAGCCATTGAGTGGCGAGTGATATAGTTAGCCCGTTATGATGCAATTTTAGGCATGCTATGGATGGAGCAGTACAACCCAATGGTGGATTGGAGGAAGAAAATAGTGAGAACCCACCAATGGTCAATCATTGGGGTTAAAGAAAAATCACACAGGCAGAAACTGTCTCTATATGTCGTAGGGACGACAACTGTCTGTAAGACCGATAGATGTTTTATGGGTCTAATAAGAGAAGTCCAGAGTGCACAACTCGCTGGACAAATTCTTGAGAAATTGAAGGATGTGGTGGATGAGTTTCAAGATGTCTTTCCCGATGATCTACCCTCAGGATTACCACCTAAAAGGCAAGTAGATCACAAAATAGAGACACTTCCGAGGAAGACACCTCCTTGTAAGGCCCCATATTGCCTATCACCTCATGAGTTGGAGGAGTGTAAGACTCAAATTGAGGAGATGCTATAGAAAGGGTTCATCCAACCTAGCGTATCACCATATGGGGCCCCTGTCTTGTTTGTGAAGAAGAAGGATGGCACAATGCGCATGTGCATTGACTATTGGAGTCTCAATCAACAAACAGTGAAGAACAAATACCCCTTACCTTGCATGGATGACCTGTTTGATCAACTCCATGGAGCGAGAATCTTCACTAAACTGGACTTGCGGAGCGGTTATAATCAAATCCAAATTGCAGAGGAGGATGTGTACAAAACTGCCTTTCGAACCAGGTATGGCCACTTAGTTTCTTGTGATGCCTTTTGGCCTCACCAATGCGCCTGCCACTTTTATGAGCCTAATGAATGACATATTTCGTCCATACTTGGATAAGTCTGTTATTGTCTTCTTGGATGATATATTAGTATATAGTAGCACAATGACAGAACACAAACAACATCTATGAGAGGTCCTCCGGATTCTAAGACAGAATCAGTTGTACGCCAAAATCTCAAAGTGTGAGTTTGGCAAGTGTGAAGTAGACTACTTAGGGCATAGAGTAAGTGCAGAGGGCATTCAAGTATTGACAGATAAAATAGAGGTCATTAAAAAATGGAGTACTCCAGAAGATCAGACTCAACTTAAGAGCTTCTTGGGGTTGACGGGATTCTATCATAGATTTGTCAAGGACTTCTCCAAGGTTGCACAGCCTTTAATGGCACTACTTGGCAAGGGGAAGAAGTGGTCATGGGGAACCGCACAAGAGTTGGCCTTTCAAGAATTGAAGGCCGCCTTGCTACATGCACCAATCTTGAAGTGGTATGACCCAAAACGTCCAATCAAGTTGGCTACAGATGCATCAGGCGTAGCAATAGGAGCAGTCCTACAACAAGAGTGGCATGACGGATGGCATCCAGTTGCATGTTTCTCTCAAAAGTTGTTATTGGTAGAGTGCAACTACCACACCACCGAACAAGAAGAGTTGGCCATCATTCTAGCAACCAAGCATTGGAAGCACTACCTAGGCGAGAAAGCATTTGTAGTAGAGACAGACCACAAACCTCTAGTCTACCTCAAGACGCAGAAAGATCTATCTTGTCGCCAAATTTGGTGGGCAGAGTGGCGACAACGCTTCAATATGACAATCACCTACATGGAAGGTAAGAAGCAACTTGCAGATGCATTCACCCGCATGCAAATGGCCAATAACTTGGTGGCAGAGGTTAAGATTAACCTTGAATTTTGGCAAGAGATTCTAGTTGCTACAAAAACTGATCCACAAATTGTAGAAGCGCAATCGTCCAAAGGTGTCACCAGCACCCAAGGACTCACCTTTTGGGAGGGCCGATTGTGGATCCCAAATGTCCCAGAATTACGCACCACCATTCTAGCGGAATGTCATGATTTGGCCATTACAGCTCATGTCGGAGTGGACAAGACCTTGGAGGCAGTCAAGCGACATTACTATTGGCCCAAGATGAGCACCGACGTGATGGACTATGTGCGTAGCTGCCTACTTTGTCAATAGAACAAAGCTTCTAATCAAGCTCCTGCAGGGCTCCTTCAACCTCTCCCCACTCCTACCCAACGTTGGGAACAAGTGAGTATGGATCTCGTCTGTGAATTACCCAAGACCACCTCAGGGTTTGACTCTATTGTGGTCTTTGTGGACCGGCTTAGCAAAATGATTCATGTACGCCCTACCACCAAGGAGGTGACCGCTCCACAACTAGCTCAACTATACTTAGATGTAGTCTTTGCTCACCATGGCTTGTCTAGAGTACTCATCACCGATAGAGGCACTCAATTCACCAATTTGTTTTGGCAAACACTCTTTGGTTTCTTCAAAACCAAGTTGGCCATGTCTACAGCTTTACCACCCACAAACAGATTGCCAAACAGAGCGGGCTAATCGCACGATTGAAGACATGTTACGCGGCTTCACCTTAGAAGAGCAAGAGAGGTGGGACAACCTACTACCGTTGGTGGAATTTGCTTACAACAATTCAGTGAATGCCTCCACCCAGGTCACTCCGTTCTTCCTCATGTATGGTGAGCATCCCTTCACACCTTCTAGCTTGATGAAGATCCGTCCAATGACTACCAAGGTTGATGCAATCAACACATTTGTTTCTAGAATCCAACAAGGTGTGGAGAGCGCCAAGCACAGGTTACAGATTGCGCAAAATTGACAAAAGCAGTATGTTGAGGCACATGGAGTTCAATGTTGGGGATCAAGTGTGGCTATCGACAACCAACCTCACATTAGTTGGATCTCGTAAGCTAAGACCTCGTTTTATTGGGCCTTTCTCGATTCTTCGTCGCATCGGCGCTGTGGCCTATCACCTTGAGCTACCACCCCACATGAAGATCCATCCAGTGTTCCATGTCTCCCTATTATGCAGATATGCTCCCCAATCAGGCCAAGGTACTTCCACATAGGACATTCGACCTTGTCTGACAGTCATTGATGGCATAGAGGAATATGAAGTGGAGCGGATTCTCCAAAAGCGCATGTGTGGTACTCGCCATCTGCGGGTGGAATATCTAGTACAATGGAAATGTTACCCCCTCTATGAAGCAACCTGGGAACCTGCTACCAATTTGGCACATGCACCGGTGTTGGTGCAAGCATTTGAGCAACAATTGCACAACGAGGATGTTGCGTCTTAAAAGGAGGGAGGTCTGTAATACCAAGGGTTAGCCATATGATCTAGATGTGAAATTCGGTTTAGTAACATCTAGAATGATGTTATACAAGATGGTCAAAATAGATCAGATAGAAGTATCACCAAAACAGTACTTCTACTAATAGGGCAGAAACCGAAATAGACTTGAGAACCTTAGAACCAATAGCTAGACATATGATTTAAAGGTGAGAATTGGTTTGGTAGCATCTTGAAGGATGTTACACATGATTGACTAAACAGATCAGAAAGAGGTATCACCAAAAGAGGACTTCTACTAATAGAGTAGGAACCGCAATATGCCTGAAATCTTTAAAGGCAATTTCGGAGGTCTAAACGGATGAATTAGGCCTTAAAAATGTGCAGATCCCCCCCCCCAATAGAGGAAAGGCTGGCCTTCTCTCCCCCTGGTTTGTCTCGTCGAGAGCTTTCCAACGGTACCTTACTCATGTGATTCTGAGATTCCTACAGGAAGATTCCCTAAAAGATTCCCTCTGGTCAAAGCTCGTTTGACCAACCAGATAGGACCTAGACCAGACAAGTCACCCATCCAAGTAAGTAATCCAAGGGTGGAGCTTTCTGACATGTCACCTATCTGTGTCCCTAATCCTATGGTGGAGCTTCCTTGGAGGAGATCCTCTTTGTCTATATAATAAAGAGAGGGTGCTCCCCTGGGGCATCGAATGTTTGAGTGTGCAATCTGTGTTTTCTCTCTTCTCTTGTCCTCGGAGTATTAAAATTACCCAATCACCTTCTTTGAAATCACCTTCTACCTTTGAAATCACCTTCACCTCTTGTCATAGCTTTCCTTTTGTTTCCTTTGAGCTTACTCCACTCAAACCATAACAACTGCTCTTGCCTCTTCCAATTCCATGAGTTGATCCTTCCTTGACTTTTTTGCATCACCTCCTTATGCTTTCTTCAATCTCCTATGAATGCTTTGGAAGGTAGGAAGATCAAAGTGAATAGGTAAAGTAGACTCAATACCATATACCAATTGAAATGGAGAATATCTGGTGGAAGTCTTCATGGTTGTCCTATACTCCCACAAAACTGCATGAATCCTCTTGTCTCAATGATGTTTAGCTCCCTCCATTTCTACATCTTTGGCCAACATCATGCACAAGGTCTGATTGGTTCTCTCTGCCAAGCCATTGGAATTTGGCTTATAGGATTTAGTTACTCTATGTGTGATAGAGAAATGTTGTAGCATGGCTGTAGTGATGCTTCTTATAAACTCTCCTCCTCTATCAAAAACCAACTCCAAAGGGTATCCAAACCTAGTGATAATACATTCATAAAGAAATCTACCCACTTCATCTTCATTCTTGTCCCTCAATGGTCTAGCCTCAACCCACTTGGTAAGGTAATCAGTAACTACCACAATGTACCAATTGTTCCTTGGGATTTTATTGAGAGGACCTACAAAATCAATTCCTACTTCTCAAAAGGTCCTAGCAATGGAATTGATCTAAGTGGTGGAGTGGATGTAGAATTTCTAGCAAAAGCTTGACAAATATGACAAGTTTTGCAATAATCAAGACAATCCTTGAAAATCCTTCTCCAATGATAACTTGCATCTAGAATCTTGAAAGCAGTCACCTTTCTTACAAAGTGTCCTCCACACACTAAACCTTCATGAAACTCCTTTATGAGTAGGATAAACTCTTCCTTACCCACTGCTCTTCGAAGTAGACCATCTTCTCCTTGGTGAAAAAGAATATCCTCCACCATTATGTAAGGTCTAGATCTTGCTACAGAGGCCTTCATTTCCCTAACATGCATCCCTTCTAGATAGTTACCTCTTGTCACAAAATCCACAATCTCCTTATACTCCATTGAAATCTCTTGAGTGACTAAGATTGTCATGAGCTCTTCATCCGGGAAGGAATCATCCATTGGCTCATCTCCATCATGATCATAGGCCTTAGATAATAAATTAGCATTTGCATGTTTCTTTCTTGGCCTATCCTCAATGGTGTATTCATACTCAAATAAGAGTATCATCCACCTTGCTAGTCTCCCTTCCACATTAGGCTTGTTGAATATGTACTTCAAAGCCTTGTGATCCATGACAATTGTGACTTTCCCTCCAATCAAGTAGTGTCTAAACTTCTTGAGACCAAAGATCATGGCCAACCCTTCTCTCTTTGTGATAGAGTAATTCTTCTCTGCTGAAACCATCTGCCTACTAGCATAAGCTATTAAATGATCATGCCCATTTTGGTCTAATTGACTAGGATTGCATCCTATAGCTACATTAGAAGCATCAATGTAGAGGATGAAAGTCTTACTCCAATCAGGTTTAGCAAGAATTGGAGCTACAACAAGGGATTGCTTGAGCTCCTCAAAAGCTTTGAGAGCCTCCTTGTCTTCCAAAATCACCATGTAATCTACACTCTTCTTCATGTAGATGGTCAATGCATAAGCCTTGTTGGAAAATGAGAAGATGAACGTCCTATAGTACCCAACCATCCCCAAGAATTGGTGTAACTTTGTCAAGCTTGAAGAGAATGGAATATCTGAGATTTTCCTCATCTTTTTAGGATCAACTACTATTCCATCCTTGGAGATGATATGCCTTCTTCACATCCAAAAATTCACTTCTTTGGGTTGAGTGATGCATTTGATTCATCCATACATTACAAGACTTGATTAGGTGCTCAAAGTACTCCTCCTTGCTCCCATAAACACAAAAGTCATCAATGAAGTCTCTCACAAATTTCCCAATGAAAGGTTCAAATACCTTGTTCATGAACCGTTGGAATGTGGTTGGAGCATTGCAAAGCCCAAAAGGCATGACCTTGAAAGCATAAGTTCCCCAAGGTGTGATGAATGTGGTGAGTTGTTGATGCTCTGGTGCAATCTTGATTTGGTTATGCCCACTATAACCATCTCCAAAATTGTACCTCTCATGACCTGGAACCTCCTCCAAGTTCTCATCAATAAATGCCAAAGGGTAATAGTCCTTCTTAGTAACAGCATTAAGCTTCTTGTAATCTACACACACCCAATGCTTGCCATTATTTTTTTCATAATTGCAATGGGAGACACCCATTCTAAATTATCCACCTCAAAGATATATCTGGTCTCTTTGAGCTTATCAATCTCCTCCTTCACCACCAAAGATATTGGTGGGCTAATGCAATGTTGCTTTTGGCGGATTGGTCTTGCATGTGACTCCACCTTAATCTTGTGCTCCTCCAAGGTGACTTTCTTTAGATCCTTGTAATTGAAAGCAAACAAATGGATGAACTTGCAAAAAATCTCCTCAAATCTCACCTTCTCCTACTTGGTAACATTTGGACCATACTTGAGGGTAGATAACCTCCTCTCTATCTCCTCAAGTGTTAATGGTGATTTATCTGGGTCCTTCAAAACCTCTCGCTTAGGTGCAAAATCCGTAGCACACAAGGAATACACATCTGAATCAGATTTAGATTCATCCTCCTCCATGGAATTCTCCTCTTCTATGCTTGCATCCACACTTGAAGCTCCTTCTTCAAAATCTGATTTCCAATAATCAAAAGATGGTGTATCTGAATGTAAAGTGCTCGTGGTGTTAGTCATAGGAACTGTGAATCCATGGTTTGATGGCCAAATCCTCAAGTACCCTTTGTGTCATCTATCAATTGTGTGTGCTACTCTCAACCATGGCCTCCCAAGAAGTAAGTCATAGCTTGAATCCTTCAAGACGTGGAAAGTCATGAGATTTTGAACTCCCATAATTGAAACTACCACCTTATCCATCATCCCTACTGGTCAAACTTGTTGCTTGTTTGCCATGCTTACCACAAATGTTGAAGGTCTAGAGGGTATCATACCCAACTTCTTCATCAACCTTTCTAACATGGCATTCATTGTTGATCCTCCATCAACCAATATATCCTTGATGTTGTGACCATTCACTCTCACATCAATCTTGGAGGCATATTCACAAGCCTCCCATGGTGCTTATTTAGCATCCACCACTCCCATTGATACTAGAGCTTTTGCTTTCTTCTTCCTCTTGCTCCTTGTAGAACTCAAACCACCTCTAAGCTCCTTTCTCAAAGCAATCAATTGGCCCACTGTGATGTTAGCCTAGTGACTACCAACATCTTCCAAGACATTGTAGCTCCATTGTTGCTTTGATATCAAGAAGTCCTCCACCTCCAACTTCTTTCTTGGAGTCTTTGTTGTTGATGGTGTTGAAGTGGTTGTGTGAGTGCTCCTAATAGGCATATGAGTATCTTGGCTAGGAGTAAATCCTTGAAAAGAGTGCACATCCTCTACAAAACAAGCTCCTTTCTTCTCCTATGCCAAAAGATCCAAATGAAGACCTTTGGAGTTTGAGCACTCCCCCTTCTCATACTTGCTCTCAACCACATCTATGGATGTTATCCCCTTATCTTTGTTTGGATTAGGAGCCACTTGGGTTTCACTTCCTCCCTCTTTCCCTCCATTGGCTCCCTCATAACCCCTTCTTCCATGGTAAGTGGAATTTGGGCAATTCCTTTGGATATGGCCTCTTCCTCCACAACCAAAACAGTTTCTATCATTAAAATTTTTGCCTAGTTGACCTCCTCTATATAGATAGTTTCTATAATTCCTAGGCTCCTCTCCTTACATTTTGATCCACCTTCTCCCATAGTTGCACTACATTGATCTTGAGATTTGCAAGTTGTTTAGTAATGGTTTGAAGTGGATCGTTTGGTAAGGGTGCAAGAACTAGAGAAAATACTACTTATGATGCAACCTTTATCACCAAAGTATCAGAAGTTTCAGCATACTTGTAACCTTGAGGAGGATGCAAAACCTCCTTCACGACCAAATCACTCCCATCTCCTTCCAAACTCTCCTCTATACAAATTGCGATCTTGATAGTTTCAACCTTGGAAGAATGTTTCTCATATTGTGATACTTTGAGGACAAGAGAAGAGAGAAAACACAAATTACACACTCAACATTTGGTGCCCCCAAAGGTGCAACTTCTCTTTATGATATAGACAAAGAGGATCTCCTCCAAGGAAGCTCCACCATAGGATTAGGCACACAGATAGGTGACATGTCAGCAAGCTCCACCCTTGAATTACTTACTTGGATGGGTGACATGTCGGTCTAGGTCTGTGAGCCGGCCTGTCTCTCACTCAAGATGAACCTCTAATGGTTATTATGGTAGCGCACCATGGACTAAGAAGGCAAGGAACCCCAACTCCATCATACTCCTCCAAGGCTAACACTCCAAGACTCAAGACATTGCTCACTAGAGAACTCAATGAGAGAGAGATAGTTGCAAATGAAAGGATGATGAGTACCTCCTCACCCCTTGTTTATATACTTGTGAAATAGTTACGTACCAAAGTTACTAATTACCATAGTAACTCAAGTTACTAGACTAAAAGTCAAGTAAAGTAAAAAAGTAGAAAGGAATATCCATTCACATGGGCATATTCCCCTAAGCATGTGGTCTTATCTTGACCCAACCACTAAGTCAAGGATTCCTTCACATGGGCTATCCTTGGACTAAAGAAGAATCCAAAACAAAAAGGCTTGCGGGCCCAAGAGTTCTCAACTCTTTCCTCAAAGCCCAACACCTAGGAATAATACCAAGTCAACACACTAAAATCCAAAATAGTGGTGCTCATCTTTTCTACTTCCTCTAAAGTAAAGTCCCCTCTATCTTAGCTATGACTAACTTTAGCTAACCATGACTAATATAGAACCATCTTTATCTCTATATAAATAATATCTCTTAAGTACTTGTAATACCAAGCTAAATATCACAATACCACACACATGCACAAATGGGTGTTACAAGTCCTATCTGGTGGGTCCAACAAGCTTTGATTGGAGGAAATCTTTTAGGGAATCTTCCTATAGGAGTCTCAAAATCACGTAAGGTACCGTTGGAAAGCTCTCAACAAGACAAAGCAAGGGGGAGGGAAGGCCAACCTTTCCTTCGTATGGGAGGAGGGAAATTTGCACATTTTTGAGGCCTAATTCATCCGTTTAGGTCTCCCAAATTTTGGTTCCTACTCTACTAGTAGAAATTCCCTTTTAGTGAGACCTCTTTCTGATCTGTTTAGTCCATCATGTGTAATATCCTTCCAGATGTTATCAAACCAATTCTCTCCTTTAAATCATATGTCTAGCTATTGGTTTTAAGGTTCTCAAGTCTATTTTGGTTTTTGCTCTATTAGTAGAAGTACTCTTTTGGTATTTCTATCTGATCTATTTTGACCATCATGTAGAACATCATTCTAGATGTTACCAACCTGAATTTCACATCTAGATCATATGGCTAGCTCTTGGTATTATAGACCCCCCTGCTTTTAAGATGCAACGGCCTCGTTGTGCAATTGTTTCTCAAATGCTTGCACCAACACCGGTGCATGTGTCAAATTGGCAGTGGGCTCCCATGTTGCTTCATAGAAAGGGTAACCTTTCCACTATACTAGATAGTCCAGCCGCGGATGGCGAGTACCACACATGCATTAAGCTCCACTTCATATTCCTCTGTGCTATCAATGAGTGTCTGACAAGGTCAAATGTCTTGTGTGGAATGACCTTGGCCTAATCAGAGAGCATATCTATGTAGTAGGGAAACATGGAACACTAGATGGATCTTCATGTGTGGTGGTAGCTCAAGGTGATAGGCCATAGCGCTGATGCAACAAAGAATCAAGAAAGACCCAATAAAACGAGGTCTGAGCTTACAAGGTCCAACTAATGTGAGGTTGGTTGTTGATAGCCACACTTGATCCCCAATATTGAACCTCATGTGCCTACGGTGTGCATCAGCATACTACTTTTGTTGATTTTGTGCAATCTGTAATTTGTGCTTGGCACTCTCCACATCATGTTGGATTCTAGAAAAAAATGTGTCGACTACATCAACCTTGGTAGCCACTAGATGGATCTTCATCAAGCTAGAAGGTGTGAAGGGATGCTCACCATACATGAGGAAGAACAGAGTGACCTGGGTGGATGCATTCACTGAATTGTTGTAAGTGAATTCCACCAATAGGAGTAGGGTGTCCTACCTCTCTTGCTCTTCTAAGGTGAAGCCGCATAACATGTCTTGAATCATGCAATTAGCCCGCTCTATTTGGCCATCTGTTTGTGGGTGGTAGGCTATGGACATGGCCAACTTGGTTTTGAAGAAACCAAAGAGTGTTTGCCAAAAAAAACTGGTGAATTGAGTGCCTCTATTGATGATAAGTACTCTAGACAAGCTATGGTGAGAGAAGACTGCATCTAAGTATAATTGAGCTAGTTGTGGAGCAATCACATCCTTGGTGGTAGGACGTATATGAATCATTTTGCTGAGCCAGTCCTCAAAGACCACGATGGAGTCAAACCCTAAGGTGGTCTTGGGTAATTCATAGACGAGATCTATACTCACTTGTTCCCAACGTTGGGTAGGCGTGGGGAGAGGTTGAAGGAGCACTGCAAGAGCTTGATTAGAAGCTTTGTTCTATTGACAAAGTAGGCAGCTGCATATGTAGTCCATCACGTTGTTGCTCATCTAGTAATAGCATTGGACTACATCCAAGGTCTTGTCCACTCTGACATGACCTCCAATGGCCAAATCATGACATTCCGCTAGAATGGTAGTGCATAATTTTGGGACATTTGGGATCCATAATCTGCCATCAAGAAAGGTGAGTCCTTAGGTGCTAGTGACGCCATTGGATGATTGCGCTTCTACAATTTGCGGATTAGTTTTTGTAGCAACCAGAATCTCTGGCTAGAATTTGGGGTTAATCTTAACCTCTTCCACCAAGTTGTTTACCATTGGCATGCAAGTGAATGCATTTGCAAGTTGCTTCTTACCTTCCACGTAGGTGATTGACATATTGAAGTGTTGTTGCCACTCTACCCACCAAATCTGGCAACAAGATAGATCCTTCTGCGTCTTGAGGTAGACTAGAGGTTTGTGGTCTATCTCTACTACAAATGCCTTCTCGCTCAAATAGTGCTTCCAATGCTCGGTTGCCAGAACAATAGCCAGCTCTTCTCGTTTTGTGGTGTGGTAGTTGCAATCTGCCGATAACAACTTTCAAGAGAAATATGCAATTGGATGCCATCCGTCATGTCACTCTTGTTGTAGGACTGCTCTTATTGCTACGCTTGATGCATCTATAGCCAACTTGATTGGTCATTTTGGGTCATACCACTTCAAGATTGGTGCATGTAGCAAGGCGGCTTTCAATTCTTGAAAGGTCAACTCTTGTGCGGTTCTCCATGTCCACTTCTTCTCCTTGCCAAGTAGTGCCATTAAAAGTTGTGCAACCTTGGAGAAGTCCTTGACAAATCTATGATAGAATCCCGTCAACACCAAGAAGCTCTTGAGTTGAGTCTGATCTTCTGAGGCACGCCATTTTTGAATGACCTCTATTTTATCTGTCAATACTTGAATGCCTTCTACACTTACTCTATGCCCCAAGTAGTCTACTTTAGACTTGCCAAACTTGCACTTTGAGATTTTGGCATACAATCGATTTTGTCTTAGAATCTAGAGGACCTCTCGTAGATGTTGTTTGTGTTCTGTCATCATGCTATTGTGTACTAAGATATCATCCATGAAAACAATAATAGACTTATCCAAGTATAGACAAAAGATGTCATTCATTAGACTCATGAAAGTGGCAGGTGCATTGGTGAGGCCAAAAGGTATCACAAGATACTTGAAGTTTCTATACCTGGTTCAAAAGGCAATTTTGTACACATCTTCCTCTACAATTTGGATTTGATTGTAACCGCTCCGCAAGTCCAATTTGGTGAGGTATCTTGCTCCATGGAGTTGATCAAACAGGTCATCCATGCGAGGTAAGGGGTATTTGTTCTTCATTGTTTGTTGATTGAGACCTCGATAGTCAATGCACATGCGCATTGTATCATCCTTCTTCTTCACAAACAAGACAAGAGCCCCATATGGTGATACGCTAGGTTGGATGAACCCTTTCTATAGTATCTCCTCAATTTGAGTCTTACACTCCTCCAACTCATGAGGTGATATGCGATATGGGGCCTTACAACGAGGTGTCTTCCCTAGGAGTGTCTCAATTTTATGATCTACTCTCCTTTTTGGTGGTATTCTTGAGGGTAGATCATCGAGAAAGACATCTTGAAATTCATCCACCACAGCAAGAATTTGTCCATCGAGTTGTGCACTCTGGACTTCTATTATTAGACCCATGAAACATCTATCGGTCTTACAAACAGTTGCCGTCCCTATGACGTATAGAGGTAGATCCTGCCTAGATGATTTTTCTTTAATCCCAATGATTGACCATTGGTGGGTTCTCACTACTTTCTTCCTCCAATCTACCATAGGGTTGTAATGCTCCATCCATGGCATGCCTAAGATTGCATCAAAACGAGCTAATTGTATCACTTGCCACTCAATTGCTTCTTGATATTCTCCTACAGAGAGTGTTACCCGTCTAGGTAACGATTCAATCCTCTATGTTTGCCCAATAGGCAACTTTATTTCTTCACTCCTATCTCTCTCTAGATCCAGTCCAATCTTATTGCAGTAGAGCAAGATAAGAAATTCTTTGTTGCTCCCAAATCGATTAATACTCTCACTTGATTGCCTTCTAGGACTCCATTCATGACAATCAATTGTGAGGTTGCCTTTTGGGATCTTTGCGCATTAGTCTTCTTCCTTCCTTGGGTTCTCTTCTTCCTTATTGAGCCAGTAAGGCCACAAGGTACATTTACTAGCAATCTTTGTTTTCCAAAGTGATTTCCACCTCCTCCTCTTCAATGCGCCTCTCCATGTTGTTCAAAGATTGCTTGTATGATGGCTGAGGGCCTCTAGGGAAACAAGTGCGATAGTTGGTAGATATGTGCCTAATACGGCTATAATTGTAACAACAGTGTTGTTCTCCTTGAGTTCCTTCTCCTTGTGGGACTCCATCTCTTTGTTCTTCTACCCGTCCACGCTCCCCTTGAAGCGGTCATGCTCCTTGATCTTGAAATCAAAGGTTGCTCAATTCCATTGGTACTAGTCTACCCATGTGTGGCATTTTTACACGATAATGTTGAGGTGGAACTACTCCTTCACCTCCACCCAATGCTCTTGCTATTCTCTACGCACAAGCAATGGCTTCAAATACCGTGCAAGGATTTTGCACCATGACTTCTTGGCAAATCCGCTCCTTTAACTCTTGTTTGAACTTGTCGAGAGCCTCTACTGGACTCATGTTGGTTATTGCAACTTGTAGATCCAAAAATGCCTCCACATACTCTTGTATGCTATTCTTTTGTCTCAATCTCCATAGTTGGGTTTGAGCCATCTGTACAGAATCCACTGATTGGAAATTCTTCAGCAATCCTTCTTGCCTTGCTATCCACATGACCTCCCTCCTCTCTGCCAACATGGATCATTCGCAAGCATCGTAACATGTGAGGGCTTTATCGGTCAAGTACCCACATGCAAACATGCCTACAGCATGCTCTATGATCTCTGTTGAGAACAATCAAAAATATTGATTCATTCTTGAGATCTAATTTTTCACTACTCCCATCATATGATGCCCCTTGTAAGGCTCGATGTTGCAGGTCTTCTTCATCTGGAGTAGCAATGTGGCTTCATTGTTGATAGGGTTCGTAGGCACAGGTGCCTCTCCAAGTACTTCAGTCATAGGTATTGGGTTTTGAGATGGCTCTTCTTCTTGCATGGGTTGATCCTTCTTGAGGATTTGCACTTGACTTTGTAATGTCTCCATGGTCATCTTAATCTCTCAAAATTCATTCAACACCCCTTGTATTCCTTGCACCT
This sequence comes from Lunularia cruciata, assembly GCA_948567375.1. NCBI lineage: Eukaryota > Viridiplantae > Streptophyta > Marchantiopsida > Lunulariales > Lunulariaceae > Lunularia > Lunularia cruciata. The sequence continues at coordinate 15,138,905 of OX419760.1, forward strand.
GCTCTTGCAATTGCGGATCCATGATTCTTGCAACACTCAATACACAGTCAATATGATCACTTTGGAAGGCACACAAACTATCAGAACTACCATTGGAACCTCAGAAGCTATCACTTGTTGATAATACTCCTCGCCAAAATTCTTAACCACAAAATCTCTAAACATCACTTTTGGTCTCACTACATAATGGATTTATACTTGGGTGTTGAAAGGGAGAGGATTTGGGACATTCACATCCATATTATCATAATAGAATGTAGATTGTCAAATCCCACTCTCTATCATATATCACCATAGGTAGAATCATCGGGTTTGGTGAGTTCATCACCTTATCCATGAATTCTGCGCCAAAGTGATAAACTAGCGATACCCTTATTTGCTCATGCTAGATGTACATAACCTTGATGTGGAATGGATTTGGGAATAGAAAGCTAAGTGCATGAAATTGTTCTCCCGGTGCATCCATCCCGTTTGCTCTCTAAAGTCCTTCCTAAGTCTAGCAATTACTCTATGTTCTCCACCTCAAATTACTCAGTTTCAGTATTTCATGCTCTTCCAAGAGGGGTGATCCACTCTCTTGGACTAAGACACTTGCTCTGATACCATTATAATACTCCAAGGACAAGAGAAGAGAGAAATCATAGATTACACACTCAACATTTGGTGTCCCCAAAGGAGCACCTTCTCTTTATTATATAGACAAAGAGGATCTCCTCCAAGGAAGCTCCACCATAGGATTAGGCACACAGATAGGTGACATGTCAGCAAGCTCCAGCCTTGGATTACTTACTTGGATGGGTGACATGTCAGTCTAGGTCCTATCTGGTGGGTCCAACAAGCTTTGATGAGAGGGAATCTTTTAGGGAATCTTCCTATAAGAGTCTCAAAATCATGTGAGTAAGGTACCATTGGAAAGCTCTTGACAAGACAAAGCAAGGGGGAGGGAAGGCCAGCCTTTCATTTGTTGGGTGGGGAGCACTTGCACATTTTCGAGGTCTAATTCATCCATTTAGGCCTCCGAAATTGCCTTCAAAGATTTCAGGCATATTTTGGTTCCTATTCAATTAGTAGAAGTCCCCTTTTGGTGATACCTCTTTCTGATATGTTAAGTCCATCATGTGTAACATCCTTCCAAATGTTACGAAACCAATTCTCTCCTTTAAATCATATGTCTAGCTATTGGTTCTAAGGTTCTCAAGTCTATTTTAATTTCTGCTCTATTAGTATAAGTACTCTTTTGGTGATACTTCTATCTGATCTATTTTGACCATTATGTATAACATCATTCTAGATGCTACCAACCTGAATTTCACATCTAGATCATATGGCTAGCTCTTGGTATTACACATATCTCACCTTGCTTTTAATTTGTGGTCTCAATCCTCCCGCAAAATTCTTGGTGAGCATAGCTCTTATGCCAGTCATAGTAGTCTCCACATCATCCCCACCCTTCCTCAACATTGTGCAAAATCTAGACTCTAAATTCTCCACTCTTTCTACATAGACTCCCACTTTCTCTCCATCTCCTTGTTTGAGAAAGGTAAGCTCACTCATCAATCTCTCATAACTCTCATTTGGAAGAAAGTTTTCAATGAGTGCTAAAGTCAAACTCTCCAAAGACTCTTCTTGCTCATCTCTCCTCTCTCTCTTTTGGTATTTTGACTCATACCATGTAAGTGTTACATCCTCAAAGAAATCTGGTAATAACGAGGCTCACTCCTTCTTCCTCTCCTCATTGTTTCCTATGCAAGCCCTCTTGAAGTCTCTCACAAAGGCCTCAACATCTTCTCCATCCTTGCTAAAGAAAACTAGAAGTTTCCCCATCTTAACCCCTCATTATCTTTCTTTTCTCTCACTCTATAACTAATAGAGTATGTACATGACTAACACCATTTGAAAGTAATCCACCCTAGGGAACACAAAAGGTTCAGGTTTCTCCAAGATTTCTATAATAACATCAAATCCTAGAGTGCATATTATTCAAACCCTCATAAATGGTTTATCCATAAGTTGAAATATTATCTCCATCATTAATTTTGAGAACTAACTAATGAACCTGGTGGTCGTATTTCTATAACTATACTAGGAATCTCTCTAAGATCCTTCACCAAAGTCTCCAAAAGTGCTTTTACTCCACTACACTCATGTCCTTTTGGAAGTCCTTCAACTCCACAAACCTTACACAACTCCTTGGTCTTAGATCTTCTCTCTCACAATCTTGGTGAAGAAGGTCTTACATGCAAACCCAAGTCAAGTAATCCTCTCCTTTCCCTCAATCTCTTGCTCTCAAAGGTCAATGGACATGAACTTGCTTTATGTCCCTCCTCTCTACATAGAAAGCACTTAGATTCACTCTTTCCTCCAAGTGGTGTAGGTTTTTGGATCCTCTCAACACTCTCTTCAAATTCTATTCTAAATTCTCTTTTCCTCAAATCCACCCCTAAAATCACCTTAAACTCTTGGGTAACCTTGCATAGTCTTAATTTTCACTCTTGATGACCCTCCATGTTCTCAAGATGAATCTAAACACTCAAACATACTTTTTGTTACTCTCAAACTCCTCATGCATGAGATCTCAACTCTGTAGAATTGACACTTCCTCACAATGTCACTCAAATCTCTAAACTGGTAAGTTATAGTCCTTTGAAATTTTTCACACATGATCACATCTCTAGTGCATTGTTCCCTGAAAATTTTCAGATCTTTTCATTGATCCATTTGGCCTAGACACTTTTCTATTCAGCACATATATTTCAGATTTGGTCTGAAAACCACCCCCCTCACTTTAAAAACTCATAACTCCTTGCACAAGAATGACATTTCTCTAATCTTTTAGTCACCATGTAGGAAAAAATGCATTGAATTTTCTTGGAAATTTCAGAACAATCCACTGAAAATTGAAGGAATAGCAGACTCTGTGCAATTTTCCGGAGAGCATGTAGTTGCGAGAGCAATTTACCCTATCAACTTTCAAAAATTCTAGCCCAATGTGCATAGTAGCTCTCACAATAATTTTAAGTGTGCTAAATAAAAAATAACCCAAAATATCATGTGTAGAATTTTCAAGTCCAGATCTTTAATTTTAGATTTTGCCCAAAATCACCTTAATCCCCAAAATCTACAATCCACCTCACACAATCTCTCTAAATCCTCTCATGTGTACAAGATGTATAAAATCACCTTAAAGACATCATAATGAACGATAGGGTATAAAAATGGGTCTAGGTTCTCTAACATAAGTTTAGCCCTCTCTTCCCCTAAATTTGTCTCCAAGTGAGCTCTCATAGCCTCCTTCAATTTAATATAGAATTGTACGTGGAACATTATCTTGCCTTCTAAAGAGATCCCGGCAACAAAACCAAAAATGTGAGCCAGCTTTTCTCTCACTCAAGATAAACCTCTGATGGCTATTATGGTAGCACACCATGGACTAAGAAGGAAAAGAACACCAACTCCATCATACTCTTCCAAGGCTAACATTCCAAGACTCAAGACATTGCTCACTAGAGAACTCAATGAGAGAAAGATAATTGCAAATGAAAGGATGATATGTACCTCCTCATCCCTAGTTTTTATACTTATGAAATAGTTATGCACCAAAGTTACTAATTACTAGAGTATTCAAGTTACTAGGCTAAAAGTCAAGTTAAGTCAAAAAGTATAAAGGAATAACCATCCACATGGGCATATTCCACTAAGCATGTGATCTTACCTTGACCCAAAAACTAAGTCAAGGATTCCTTCACATGGGCCTTCCTTGGACTATAGAAGAATCCAAAACAAAAAGGCTTATGGGCCCAAGAGTTCTCAACTCTTTCCTCAAAGCCAAACACCTAGGAATAATACCAAGTCAACACACTAGAATCCAAAATAGTGGTGTTATCTTTTCCACTCCTCTAAAGTAAGGTCCCCACTATCTTAGCTATGACTTAATTTAGCTAATCATGACTAATGTAGAACCATCATTTATCTCTATATAAATAATATCTCTCAAGTATTTGTAATATTAAGCTAAATATCATAATACCACACACATGCACAAATAGGTGTTATCAACCAAACCTAGGCAAAACCTCATTGTTGTAAAGAAAGTAGTTGGTGCGAGTTGGAATGCCCTAATGCACAATTGAGCTAGGCTCCAAGAGCTTGCATCCTTGCTTGAGCAAGAGCAAAGACATGCTATAGTAGCTTGAGGAATGGATGAGTCAACTAAGAGAGAATGTAGTATATGCTCACACTGTTGCTCTATCAAGGAAGACTGTAAACCTCTAGCCCAATATAATGATAGTGAAGCAAAGGATGGAAAGTCCTCTTGTGCACGTGAGGATGGACTATCTCTTTTTTACTGCAATAACATCTGGAGAGAAAAGGATCCCTCCTCCACCTCTATAACATAAGTCCCCAAAACTGGCCTATCAACAACCACAAAATGAGAGGAAAGTGGGAGTGCCAAGAAAGCCCAACTACCCAAAGACGCTCTAGGTGCCATCTCCTCCAAAGATAGCAAGCCAACCTCTCCACACAAGATTGGCAAAGCCACTTGTGTATGTGCCAAATCCCCTATCACACACTCAAATCTCCTTGGTCCAATAATATCATCAAAGACTTCCATAATCCTCCTATTAAAGGCTCTCTGACATGAAAGGAAGGACAAGGAGGGGTGAACTATATAGATGAGGTAAGTCAGCTAATGAGCAATACTAGAGGAGAGTATACCAAATACCACTTGCAGCTCTCCTAGTAATGGAAGGTCATCCACATGGAGAACATCCTCTACAAGGGCAATGTCTAAGTGTAACAATATGGAGTTTAGCGACAAAGTTAGCAGGGCTGACCAAGTAGCAAATAAAACAAATTAACCTAGAATATTCTAGAGTAAAGTCAAAAAGTATAAAAGAATATCCATCCACATGGGCATATTCCACTAAGCATGTGATCTTATCTTGACCCAACTACTAAGTCAAGGATTCCTTCACATGGGCCTTCCTTGGACTATAGAAGAGTCCAAAACAAAATCGCTTGCGGGCCTAAGAGTTCTCAACTCTTTCTTCTTTCCAAACACCCAAGAATTATACCAAGTCAACACACTAGAATCCAAAATAGTTTGCTCATCTTTTCCACTTCCTCTAAAGTAAGGTTCCCTCTATCTTAGCTATGACTAACTTTAGCTAATCATGATTAATGTAGAACCATCCTTTATCTCTATATAAATAATATCTTTCAAGTATTTGTAATACTAGCTAAATAGCATAATACCATACACATGCACAAATGGGTGTTACAAGCCAGCCTCTGTCTATCATAGCCAAGATTTCAAAGGCTTCACATCAAAGAAGTGAGCTCTCTAGAGGTGCACTTCAAAAGTATACCTCCTGGTCTCCAACCATAACGGTCTTGCTGATGGTGTGAATGGTGCAAGTGACAATGGGCCCTACCATGTACTCAATACCTCAAACATAAAATCTGACCATGAATAAGTAGTCTATGAGTAACTACCAAAATACTCATGACTATCGACACTACTACTCTAGAGTTCAAGCAACCTAGGTGCAAGGCTATAAATGGTGTGACAAAAGATGTTATATCAATGGAGATTCTTACCATTTGGGTGAAAGAACACTCTTGTTGAGTTCTAGAGGGTCATGGACAGGATCCTAGCTAGATTAGATTTTGCTCGATGATATATTGATGACATTTTGATGACATTTTGGCACTATTGTGGAGGAGCATGAGAGACATTTGTTGGGTGTTTGGGTTTGTTTGAGGTGCAAATTACATCTTGGGAAGTGAAGATTTTTCCATGAGCAAGTTGAGTATTTGGGTCAAACTATATACCTTGGAGGACTTGGTATTCAATAGACCATGGTGAAGGCTATTACATGTATTCCTTGGTGTGACAACCTAGCAAATATCACTCTTGCGGTAATCAGGTAAGTAAAGTTTGTTCTCGTAGAGATACTAGGCAGAATTGGTCAAATACAAAGTCAAATAGTAACAAGTAATTCTTCTTGGTTGTGTCCTTAGTCTCTCAGGTAGCAACTACAACCAAAAGAGAGTAACAAGCACTAACTTGCAGTCTTGTCACAACAATTTGTCACCCTTAATTATAACTCCATCAAATCTCTCCAAACAATCTTGATTATGATGATTCAGTCTCTCCCAAAAATGGCAATTCACTTCAAAATTGTGTTCCACCCCTCCACTGAAGGCACAACTTCCTTGATCAAAATTGCTTCACATCAACATTACGCTGCACTCACAATTGCAGAATACTACCAACACTACAATTCCTCTCAGATCTATCAAGGCATTGCTTTGATTGCACTTTACTCAAGATCAAACACATAGAATGAAGATCACACCTACGGAATCCAACATCCAACATGCACACTGACTTGCACTTCAGAATTCTCCACACACTCACAAACACAAACACATTGCTGATACTTGGAATTAAGCTCAAGCAATAAGCATTGCTTCATAGCACTTTGCTTTATCTATTCTCAAAAATTATGAGCACTAAACAACATAACACTACAAATGTCTCCTTTGAATAGGCAGAACACTTTAGTAGTTATCTAACAACTATATTGTCCTACAACAACTTTATCAACTTGTAGATCCAAAATGACAATGCACCTCTTCAAATCTCAAAACTATTACTACTCCGATCCGATGCCTATTTCTTCCTTGTCTTCCAAACCCAAAGTAACCTCACATACTACTCTATCCTTTGGTTTCACAACTACTTACTCTTCTACCAATTCTAAGACCTCTTCACTCTGATCTACAATTCCCATCATGGGCAGTCTACACACATCTTCTCCTTGCAACCCATCTTTCTCTAATACCTCCAATAGCAACTCCAAAGATATTTGTACTCCTGCCTCTTCTACTTGGGGTTTTGCTTTGACATCTTTCCAAATTTTATCTATTTCTAACTTAACTAAATCTAATCTAATCGTGATATTGTCTTCCACTTCTAATATCTTCCTATCTACATGAGTTCTAAGACTAATCAGCAAAGCATTCAAGTCCTTATCTTTCATATTTCTTCTCCTCATCTCCTACATCAACAACCTTAACTTGTGAAACCTCATTTCTTCAATCCTTACATTGGCTTTTGTACCCAACATCACATTCATCTTCACTACTATCTCCTTCAATGGCTCAAGCCTCATTCTTCTTGCACGTTCCTAATCTGCCTACCAATCTTCCCGGTACATTGCCAGCTCTGCCTCAAATTTGGCCTTCACAATCTCCTTCTCCTTCTCTTTTTGCACTACCTTCTCTTCCAAATTACAAAGTAACTCCCTCAATCTTTCTTCTTCTCTATACCTCACTGTTAACTCTCTTTGCCAAAGCTGCTTCTTCTCTTCTACACTTTGCATCACTCTATTGAGCTCTTGCTCCTTCTTTGCTACTCTTGCCATAGCATGGATGATCTCTAATCGAGGATCAAAAGATTGCTGTTTCAAGATTTCATACTTAACTATTTGTCTTTCCTTGGCTATGATGTTTTGCTCTATTATTCTCTCTCTACTCCTCACTTCTCTCTTCAAATTCTCAATCACTTGATTTTGTACTACTGCATCTACTCATAGTACCTCCTTTTGCTCCTCTCCTCGGGTTATACTCTCCTTCAACTCCAAGTTCTCTTCTTCTAATCATGCCAACACCTACAATACAATCTTTACCTCCGGATACTTTGACTGCATCTCTTTCTTCTTCTCCTCCAACTTCATTAGCAACTGGCAGACAATCTCCCATAGATACTCCACTCATCTAGTTTGGTTCCCTTTTGCTTGCGGCTCTTCCCCTTCTTTGCTTCTTCTTCCCCTGAATTTCTTCTCCTTAGCTAAAGTTGCTTGATTGGAATGGATTCCTCGCTCCCCAAACTTTCACTTTCCATTTCTCTTCTTTGACTTGACCCAGCGTCATATGTCACATTTCTTCTGGATCAGATACCTCTCTGAATGATAACCTTCTTCTTCTCTTTCTTTGGAACTTTTTCTTCTTCCTGGGTTATCTTCTTCTACCATCTCTATCTTTCCCTCTTCTTCCTCTGGTACCGGCTATATTTCCACTCCATCCTCACTCTTGCTACTTGCTTCACCACTCTATAACATGAGTTCAGGTTTTTCTTTTCTCTCTAAGTCTTCTGGCTTCCCCTTTTGATTCTTCTCCTGATGACGCAATTACCACCAATCCTTCTTTGGTCTTTCAAGGTCTCATTGCTGCTACTTCTTCTTTTGGTCGATGTTTCTTCTTTGACTTTGGAGCATTCACAGCCAATCTCATGCTCTGCCATGTCTACATGTAGTACTCATCACTACTCTTGATCTAAAGAATATATTGCTGCTCCTTTGCATCAACATCTTGCCTTAAGTTGGGATGGAATGCGACACCATCTTGTGTCATTCCGCCGCATTCAACAGATTCAATTCCAAATAAAAGTGGGCTGCAAATGGCACAATGTAGTGTGGATGTGACTTATCCCTCAAATTCCACACCATCTGTCTTGTGTGTTGATGAAGCACTTTGCCCAATTGATTGGTTCCCTTGCAAACATCTTATGGAAAACCACCACTTGATGTTTCATCACATAAGTGGTTCACTCTGGCTTGAAGATAGCCATCATTGCTCCTACTATGCCTCTCCTCATAGGGTCCTTATAACTCTCAACCTTATACCTATTCTTTGTGCATTTTGAAGAAAAGACATCTTGTACTTCTTGGGTTTCTTAAGCTACCTCTCCTCTCCCTAAGAATGTGGCTCCTTACTTCTCACCCGCCTCTCTTTTGAATACTAACCTCCAATCTAACTCTATCCATTGAGCCAAATTTCCTCTCTTACCCTCTGCCTCGGGTCCGTCCAAACACTTACTCTCAATGATCTCGGTCATGAAACCTGGAAAACTAAGGTTCTAGTTCCATGCCAAAAATGTGATTCAAAGCTTGCTCAAGACTTCAATTCTTACAATCACATCCAACCTCCAAATTGCATACTTTGTCACTACAAATTTTGAGTTCTTCTTTTCACCTCCCATCTTACTCTCCTCTACTTTGGGTTGGTGATTATTTGTTTGCCGACTCCCGGACTAACTCTCTTGACTTCCTCTCAATGCACAAGCACGTCTCTTACTACACTCCCTTTTTCCTAATCTCCCTCAAGACAACTCCAGAATGGCAATAGAAAATTACTTATCATCTCTTCGTCTCTATCCCAAATTTTATAGTGGCACGTCTCCTTAGTCTTTCTTCACTTTGAGCTTCTAGTAAGAAATCACACCTTTTGCATGCTCCGGTCAATGTAAATTCCCCCCTCCCCCTGCTCAAAGGCCAGCTGTTTTTTATGTGCGGTACCTTCTTGAATATCCAATTCCAAAGGAAAGTTGTTACATTGTCCTTGCCTCGAGTTGAGCACCACCAAGATGAAGTCTCCTTACTTTAGGTTGAATGCTAACAAGACCAATCTGAGTACTTTGTCTTCTGACACAAAGTCACTTTAGCTCGGATTACAACCCAAAGACACCATTCTTTGCCTTTTGATGTCATCCAAGTACAATACAACTTTGTCTATACACTTCTTCTTCAAAAATAGGAAATAACACAAAAATGTGGGTATCGCACTTGGCCTACGGATGTGAGTAGAGTATGAGCATTCCTTGGGTTGGCAAACTTCTATCCTTGCTAGGTTAGAGGATTTAGTGCCATTGCCAAGGCCTTGAAAAAAATGACCAAGTTACAGAGGAGTGGTGTTGGGAAGATGAGCAAGAGAGAACTTTTGTAGAGCTTAAAGGGAGGTTGACATCTGCTCCTATTTTGGGGAGACAAATCATAAGATGACCATTTTAGGTTCACATTGATTGGAGTATGTTAGGGCTTGGAGCAATGCTCACCCAACATGATGATGAGGGGAATGAGTTTGTGGTGGCCTATGGTAGGGGCTCCAACAATTGAGCAAAGGTGAAGTATAATTCATATGAGAGAGAGTGCTTGGTAAAAATATGGGTAGTAGCACATTTCTAATGTTACCTATTTGGCAACCCTTTTACTCTCAACACTGACCATAACCACTGAAGTGGTTGAGAGAGTTTAAAAAGCTTTCAAGGAAGCTTGCACAATGAGCTTTGATTTTACAAGAGTATGATACCATGATTATTCACAAACATGGAGTGGTGAAATATAATGCATATGGGTTGAGTAAAAACCCATGTATCAGCTACCTTGAACCCTTTTACCCTTTTACTCTCATCATTGACCATCAACCACTGAAGTGGTTGATAGAGTTCAAAAAGCTTTCAAGGAAGCTTGCACAATGGGCTCTGATTTTACAAGAGTATGATTTCATGATTATTCGCAAACGTGGAGTGGTGAACTGCAATGCATATGGGTTGAGTAAAAACCCATGTATCAGCTAGCAGGATTAGACTGGAATACATTGGCATGGTGAGATAGACGAGGAGATGGTGCTAGGTTGGTATGCATCTACCTTTTTCTCTAAATTTGTTGAGGCTTTGGTGGTATCTCTCTCAGCACATACAAGAGAAGTTATTGAGATCATAGATCTAGAGAGTGGAGATAGTGGTACAATTCAATGAGACATTCATGATGATGTCTTAGTGTTGAATTATCTTTGCACTGGTGTTATGGGTGGCCAAGGAAAGAGACCATGTTCTTTAGCAAGCTAGATGGCTCAGATTGGAAGGCATACACCTTCTTTGTGTATAGGAAGATGGTAGAGTATGAGTAGTACTACTTCCATCTCAAAGACCACAATTGGTCCATCATGCTCATGAGGAGCTAGGACATTTTGGAGTAAAGCATACATACAACTTATTCTAGAGTCATTATTGGTGGCATGAGATGTAGACCTATGCACAACAGTTTGTTGCTAGATGTGTGTTTTGTGACCAAGTTAGAGCATCATTTAATGCTCATATGCCAAAGTTACACCCATTACTTGTCATGAGATTGGATTATCATTTGGACTGTGGTGGACCTTTATCATTGATTGTGAGACATCATCTGTATGTTTTGTTGATGGTGGAGCACTTCTCCAAGTGGATTGAGTTGGTGGCACTTCTTGACAAGTCTAATGAAGGGATAACTTACTTGTTCTTGGATTGGATTCTTAGTCATTTTGATGCACTAGTTGAGGTTTTGACTAATCAAGGAACAAAGTTCTTGGGGGAGTTTTAGGTCTTGTATGACAAGGCTTTGATTGATCATCACACTACTTCCTAAGATCACCCTGATGCAGATGGCTTAGCAAAGAGAGTGGTTCAGACTGTGAAGAAAGGATTGTGAAATATGGTTTGCAAAGAGGCCACTTGAGAGATTGGAATCCCTAGTTCCCTTGGTTGGCCATGGGCTATCAATTCAGCCGGCAAGCTTCCTTAGCGTCCTTCTCTCCTTACTTTCTATTTTATAGAAAAGATCCAAATTTACCTACAGCCATTTATCAACATGCTATTGTAGTTTTGGACTTTGATAATCCAAATGTATAGATTAGCACATGTTCTTAGCAGGCAAAGATCTTTTAGAGAGTGATTCCAATGGCCTTTGAGAATTTAGCAATTGCTCAGCATAGGGATACCTTATGCTATACTACCATTCAAGGAGGAGGTTATAGATCCTTGATCCATTGATTTCATCCAAGTGACTATGTATATCTACAATAGACAACACGGATGACACTTGATGTATCTATAGGCCACAATCTCTTGAGAGTGCATGAGTTTTTGCCATTTGGAGTCCTTGTGTTGGAAGGATGTGATGTGTTGTTTGGAAGAATCATGTGCACAATTGTGCATCATGCCACCTCCCAAACATTGATGGTACCATGGACCCAAGTTTGGCACTTGTACATGTAAGCTTGAGGTGTATGTTATGCGGCTCTTCTAATGGAGCTACTACTATACTAGTGTGTGATAGTTGTTCAAAAGGATGACATATGGCATGTTTGACTCCTCTACTCATTATGGTTCCTCAAGGATAGTGGTTGTGTCCTAGATGTACTTGACTTATAGCTAGTTCATCCTTTATATGGTATAGATTGTAGATAGGCAACTAACAATGAGGTTTGATAGCACCCGGCCTCCTAATCTATTGCCCATCATAGGGTATACCATATACTTTGAATAGATGGCTATCTAGAGTTAGAGAGACCTAACCGCCAACTAGGGGAGCAATTATTGCACTTGAGAATCCATGTATGACTTATGTGTGAGTTATGCTCTATAGTGTATGATATTGACAACAATGTATATTGTGTAGTAATGTATGTACACATGACAATTGTCATGCCATTTGTAGCATTGCACCTAGATTGCTTGAATTCTAGAGTAGTAATGTTGGTAGTCAAGAGTATTTTGGTAGTTACATATAGACTACTTGTTGACGGTCAGATTTCTTGTTTGGAGTACTAACTACATGGTGAGGCCTACCATCACTTGCATTTTTTATACTATTGGGTGTGCCATCAGCATGACCATTAGGGTTGGAGATCTAGGTTGAAATCAGAGGTATACCTTGGAAGTGCAACTCCAAAGAGCTTATTTCTTTGATGTTGAGCCTTCAAGTTCCTAGCTAGAGTGGATAGAAAGCTAGCAAGCATCACTTGGAGTCACTTAGCTAGAGTTGGTGTGGCTTGATTGTAATCAATGCCCAGTTGTTGGTAGATTGTTGAATGATAGATCAAGTACTCATTTGATTGAGTGTGATTCAAGTTGTGAATAAATTGATTATTGTGGTACTTGAGAGTCCATGTATGACTTATGTATGAGTTGTGCTCTATAGTATGTGATGTTGACAACAATGTATGTTATGTAGCAATGAATATATGAACAACACCATTGTCATGACATTTGTAGCACCAAAGCTAGTTTGCTCAAACGCTAAAGTGGTAGTGTTGGAAGTCATAGTTATTTTGGTAGTTACTCATGGACTATTTGTTGGTGGTCAGATTTCATGTTAGGGCTACTAATAACATGTAGGGACCCATCATCACCTGCACCATTAGGGCTAGAGACCTAGGTTGAGCAAAGGGTATACTTTCAAAGTGCAACTCCGATGAGCTCCCTTCTTTGATGTTTAGCCTTTGAATTCTTGGCTAATGGTGAATAAAGGCTAATGAGCTTCACTTGGAGTCTCTTAGCTAGAGTGAGTGTGGCTTTACTATAATTGATGTCCAATTTATGGTAGATTTTTGAGTGAAGGATTAAGTACAAATATGATTTTAGTGTGATTTGAGTGGAAGAATGAACTTATTATATCAAAGAAGTGAGAATAAGGAGAAATTGGGTGTTGGAATTGAATGCATTGGTGGTATCTCCAAGCTTGATTGATTGTTGATACATTTGATCATGGTCCTAGATTTCCTTGAGAGTGATTGTGTGTGGAAGCTTTGTTCAAATTGATGCAAATGGTGTGTGGAAATATTGGCCAAATTTATGAGAATTGAGTCAATTTGAGACAATGGTATTTGATTGAGCGCAAAGAAACATTAGCTAAATTTATAAGAATTGAGTAAATTTAAGATAATAGTATTTAACTGAGCCCAAGGAGGCAAAATCAAGGTTAATTTGGTGTAAATTGAACACAAAATATAGAATTAGAGGTAGATTTGGGAGCACATCACCTCAAATTAGGGATTTGGAGATCCCAATCCACTCAATTTGGCTTGAGTTGATAGTTAGTGGGAGATTTGGCAGTCAGCCAATTGTAGAGGAGGCTTTTAGATGAATTTTTGGAAGGTTTTGGTCATTGTTTGGCAAAATTTGCCCACCCTTCTAGATTGTGGGTAATAAGGTTTGAACTCTAGATCTTTGGTTCTTAGACCGGTGCCTCAGCCAACTGGTCCACATTCACTTGTAGTCCTAGCGATTGGTCAATTGATATTTATACACATGTAGGTTTGGCTAGGAGCGGCAATTTCATCCTATCTTTGGTGATCCTTGTAGCTTAGGTAGACACTCCTATTATTTCAAATGTTAAATAGTGGTAGAGTCAATCAAGTGTTGATTTATGAGATAGATAGTTTTGTTTGGACGTCTTATGATTGAATCCTCTCTATTCTTTGCTTCTTATTTGTGGACCATGCTTGTGTGAGATGCCTTGACTTTAGAGCATTGGTGCTCTGGTGTGCTCTCGGTAGTGAGGTTGGAGTGATGAGCATCAGACTACTTATGGTTCTCTCTAATGAGGCAAGAAGTGATGACCTAAAGATTTTGAGAGTGCATGTTATGATGGGAGGTCATAGGTAGCCATTTCTCCTAATATAGTTATTGTAGTTAGAGCTACATTAGTGAGTGGTGCTCAGTTGGTGGTGGCACTTGGTGGTGATCCTTTTGTAACAATTTGGAGTTTAGAGACAAGGTTAATAAGGCTAACAAAGTAGCAAATAAGACAAATTAGCCTAGAATATACTAGAAGTATCTAGGAAGCTTCTTGGGAAGCTTCTTGACTAGCTTAGCTTGCACTCTAAGTAGGTAACTTCTAGAAGGAAGCTTCTAGAAGCTTCCAACTACCTTAGCTTGCATGCCAAGAAAATAGCTTCTAGAAGGAAGCTTCTTGAGAAGCTTCCTAGTTAACTTGGCTTGCACTCTAAGAAAGCGGCTCAAGGAAGCTTCTCAAGGGCCTTGTATGCTCCTTATAAATACAAGAGCCAAAGCTCATGCTAGGCATTTGGAGTTTTCCCGCATTCAAGTATCCCAATGTGAGTTTCCATTCTCCTATTTCTACCCTTGGTCTCAATCTTTTTACATTGGTATCAGAGCAAGAATAGAATGGATGGAATTTATGGACCACCAAATCCACTTTTACCAAACCATTGGGATTTTTGTGTCCAAGTACTACCCAAGCATCATTTCATGCAATTCATCACCTCACACTTTAGACAAGATTTTTTGCAAATGATCACCATATCTGAGGAACCCTTGGTGCTTCCGGTGGTAACTTATGGAGAACGGTGGATGTGTTGCTTCTATTTGTTAATAAATTAGATAGATTAGGGGTGGCATGAGAGTAGCAACCATGGCAGCAATGCCCAATGTTATCCTTGCTATGCAGCTACAAATTGAGCACCTTACTCAATTGTTGAATGAACAAGATCTTCAACAACAAGAGCACGTAGAGAGAGTACCAATTCAAGAAGGAGAAGATCAAATCCGATTCCCTAAACCCAAGGTATTGAAGGCAAGAATCTTCTAAGTGCAGTGGAGAATTTTGTGTTTGACTATGAATGTTATTTTGAAGCTACCAATCTACAAGATGAGCAAAAATAGATTCTCTTGGCTTCTAGCCAAATGGATGGAGTAGCAAAGCTATGGTGGAGATTCGGAATGGAACGAGCAGAATGAAAAATTGTTGCATCAATTTTGACATGTGCAGAATTCAAGAGTACAATAATTAATTGGGTCTAAGCTAAAATGCCACACAAGCTGCACTGGATACATTGGTAAAATTGAAATAGATTGGTTCTATAAGAAGTTACATCACACAATTCCAAAATATCATTATATAAATTCCAGATATCGTGGAAGGTGAAGCTCTGGATCAATTTGTTAGGGGCTTGAAGTCAAGAACCAAATTAGAGGTAACCATGCAAGAGCCACAACACTTGGAGGAAGCCATGTGGTTGGCCAAACCCTAAACCCTAAACCCAACCCTAAACCCCTAAACATGTGGTTGGCCAAAACATTTTGATTCCTTGGTTGCAACAACTTGGACTCAACCTTGACCTCCACTAAATATACTGATACACTACATATGGATGGAGGAGTCGGCACCAATGGAGATTGATGTCATTCAACAAAGATCACTTGGCACTATAAATAGAGAGAAATTGTGACAAAATGGTGGTTTTTTTTATTCTCACCAATTGGGACATCACATCATTGAATGTCCACTCAAGAATGGGTGACCTCAACAAGTTGCCTAGATAGAGTTCATGGAATAGAATGATCAAAGGAACAAGGAATCCCAATAGGAGATTTTGAGCTGCCTATTGGGAGCTATTGTAGTTCCAATGGAATTGAAGGCTTGACCTATGCAAGTTTGCTTCACTTGCAAGGTATGATATCTAATCGGGGTTGTGGGATTTTGGTTGATTCTAGAAGCTTAGAGAATTGCATGTTGATTCAAGTAGTAAAGGAATTGGGTATTCCTATCAAGGTAGTAATTGGAAGTAGATTGATGACGGTGGATGGTAGAAAAGGTTCTGCATTTTGTACCTTGTATCCTATTACCTTCAAGATTAAGAAGGAGTATTTGGAGTGTATGAGGTTTGTAGTGGCACCTCTACACTATGATATCATTCTAATTCTACCTTGGCTTGAACGTCATAAGGTTCAATTTGATTGGACCTGATGACAAATTCAAGTACAACACCAAGGTAAGAATTTCTGATTAGGTTGTTTGGCACCTCTAAGTAAGCCACCTAAGAATAGCCAATCCTAGGATGAGAAGTTTGTCAAGAAGGTAGCCATGGAGCAAGCCTTGAAGAGAGATGAGTCCCAAGATGGGAAGTTTGCCAAGAAGGCAACCATGGAGCAAGCTTTGAAGAGAGATGAGTCCCTAGATGGGAAGTTTGTTAGTGAAGCAACCATAGAGCAAGCTTTGGAGGAAGATAAGTTTGTATTTGTGGTGTGGATCAAGCCGATTGCACAAGGACAATCTAAGGAGGGCCAAGAGCCTCATCAAGCAATGGTTGAGCAAATAGTTCAGGAGTTTGTGGACATGTTTCATGTTCTTGGACGATCTGACAAAGGGATTACCTTCCGATTGTGGTACCCTTCAAGATCAAGTTATTGCCAGGGAGTACTCTAGTGAATAGACCAATCTGTTGGCTCTCGCCAAAGGAGTTGGAGGAGTTTTGAACAACACTTATGGAGTTGTTGGAGAAGGACTTCATACAACATATTACCTCTCTTTGGGGAGCACCAATACCATTTGTTCCAAAGAAGGATGGAGGATTTTGTTTCTGTATTGATTACCATGGGCTCAAAAAGCAAATAGTGAAGAATGCATATCCCTTGCCTTGAATTAACAACTTTCTTGATCAATTGAGTGGACCATGATACTTTTCCAAGTTGGATCTTTGCAGTGGCTATTGAAAAATCCCTATTGATACAAAGGATGTGCAAAAGATTGCCTTTTGCACAAGGTATGGGCATTTTGAGTGGAGAGTTCTACCTTTCAATCTCACTAATGCTCCAACAATCTCCATGGATCAGATGCATCGAGTGTTGGATAGACTATTGGATCCGTATGTGGTGGTGCTCTTGGATGATATCTTAATCTATAGCAAGACGGAGGGAGAACACGTGAATCACATGCAAGAAGTCCTAAGACAACTATGCCAATAGAAATTTTCTTGAAAGAAATCCAAGTGTGCTCTTTGGTAGAAAGAGGTCACCTTCTTGATTCACAAGATCTCATCAAAAGGGATCAAGATGGAAGAGGAGAAAATCAAGGCCATTACTCATTGGCCTACTCCAAAGGATGCTACAAAAGTATGGGCATTTAATGGATTAGCCAGTTTCTACCGACGGTTCATCCATTATTATGCTCATGTGGTTGCACCATTGATTGACCTCTTAGGGAAGAACTTGAGCTTCCAATGGACCACTAAGCATGAAGAATCATTCCAAAAGTTGAAACATATGGTGTCTTCAAGACCCATCCTTCAACCATATGATCCTCAGCTACCTTATGTGGTTGATTTTGATGCTTCTAACTTTGTATGATAACCCGGCAAATATCACTTTTGCAGTAATCAGGTAAGTAAAGTTCATTCACATAGAGATACTGTTCAGAATTGGTCAAATACAAAGTCAAATGTCACAAATGTGATTCTTCTCCTACTCAACTAGGATTCTTGAAGTGGTGTGTTGATACCTAAAGGAGAGGATGGAGCTCATATAGAGCATATAGTACTTTATGGTATATTCCATAACCTCTCATTAAGGAATTCATGGAGTTTTGTGTCACACACTTTGATTTTACTTTGGACTAGTGGTCCAAAGGAGGTAGAGACATTTTTATGATCTGTGTGCAATCAACGTTTTTTTCTTGTAGGAGTACACACTAGATCTAAACTATTGGTGCTTCTCCCAAACCAATAGATAATATTGATGAGTACAAAGGTTTCATGGTTAGACCTTATGTATATGCTTAATTTCTTCTTTAGTCTCTTAGGTAGAAACCACACCCAAAAGAGAGTAACAAGCATTGACTCACTATCTCGTCACACAAAAATGTCACACTTAATCAAAACTCCATCGAATCTTTCCAAACAATCTTGATTGTGATGATTAAGTCTCTCCCAAAACTAGCACTTCATTGCAAAACAACTTGCCTCAGAATTGTGTTCCACCCCTCCACTGAAAGCACAACTTCCTTGATCAAAATTGCTTCACATCAATACTACATTGCACTCACAACTACAAAATACTACCAACACTACAATTCTTCTCAAATCTATCAAGGCATTGCTCTGATTGAACTTCACTCAGGATCAAACACATAGAATGAAGATCAAGGCTATGGAATACAACATCCAACAAACACACTGACTTGCACTTCAGAATTCTCCAAACACTCACATCTATTTCTAACTTAACTAAATCTAATCAAATTGTGATATTGTCTTCCACCTCCAATATCTTTGTATCTACACAAGTTTTGAGACTAATCAGCAAAGCATTCAAATATTTATCTTTTGCATTTCTTCTCCTTGTCTCCTGCACCAACAATCTTAACTTGTGCAATCTTGTTTCTTCAATCCTTACACTCACTTCTGTACTCAACATTGCATTCATCTTCACTTCTATCTACTTCAATGGCTCAAGCCTCATTCTTCTCTCACGTTCTTGATCTGCCAATCTTCCCGTACATTGCCAGCTTTGTCTCAAATTTGGCCTTCATAGTCTCCTACTACTTCTCTTTCTGAACTACCTTCTTTTCCAAATTACGAAGTAACTCATTCTATCTTTCTTCTTCTCTATACCTCACTGTTAATTGTCTTTGCTAGAGCTACTTCTTCTCTTCTACACTCAGCATCACTCTATCGAGCTCTTGCTCCTTCTTTGCTACTCTTGCCATAGCATGGATGATCTCTAATTGAGAATCAACAAACTGCTATTTCAAGATTTCATACTCAACTATCTATCTTTCCCTAGCTATGACATTTTTCTCTATTATTCTCTCTCTTCTTCCCACTTCTCTCTTAAGATTCTCAATCACTTGATTTTGTACTACTGCATCTACTCATAGTACCTCCTTTTTCTCCTCTCCTTGGGTTATACTCTCCTTCAACTCTAAGTTCTCTTCTTCTAATCGTGCCAACACCTGCACCATAGTCTTTACCTCCAGATACTCCAACTGCATCTCTTTCTTCCTCTCCTTTAACTTCATCAACAACAAGCAGAAAATCTCTTGCAGATTCTCCACTCCTCCAATTTGGTTCCTTTCTGCTTGCGGGCTCTTCTTCTTCCTTGCTTCTTCTTCACCTAACACTCTTTTCCTTAGCCAAAGTTGCTTGATTGGAATGGATTCCTTGCTCCTCAAACTTTCACTCTACATTTCTCTTCTTTGACTTTGCCCAGCCTCATATGTTGCATTTTTGGATCGGATACCTCTTTGAATGATAACCTTCTTCTTCTCTTTCTCTAGAACTTCTTCTTCTTCCTTCGGGTTATCTTCTTCTACCATCTCAAGCTTTCCTTCTTCTTCCTTTGGTACCGGCTACATTTCCACTCCATCTTCACTCTTGCTACTTGCTTCCCCACTCTATAATGTGAGTTTAGGTTCCTCTTCTCTCTCCAAGTCTTCTGACTTGTACTCGGCTTCCCCTCTTGATTCTTCTTCCAACAATGTGATTACCACAAGGTCCTTCCTTGGGTTCACTTTCCTGGTCTTCCAAGGTCTCATTGCTGCTACTTCTTCTTTTGGTCAACTCCTCTTCTTTGACTTTGGAGCATTCACCGCCAATCTCACGCTCTGCCCTGTTTGTGTGTGTAGTACTTGTCACTACTCTTGATCTAAAGAATGTATTGTTGCTCCTCTACATCAACATCTCTCCTTAAGTCGGGATGGAAATGCCACACCATCTTGTGTTGTTTTTCCGCATTTAACAGATTCAATCCCAAATAAAAGTGGGCTGCAAATGGTACAATGTAGTGTGAGGGTGACTTACCCCCCAAATTCTACACCATTTGTCTTGTCCGCTGATGGAACCACTTTGCCCAATTGATTGGTTCCCCTGCAAACATCTTATGGAAAAATATCACTTGATGTTTCATCACATAAGTGATTTTCTCCGGCTTGAAGATAGCCATCATTGCTCCTACAATACCTCTCCTCACAAGGTCCTTATAACTCTCAACTTTATACCCATTCTTTGAGCAAAAATGGCATCTCGTACTTCCTGGGTTTCTTCAGCTACCTCTCCTTTCCCCAAGAATGTGGCTCCTTACTCCTCACCCGCCTCTCTTTTGAGTACTAACCTCCAATCCAACTCTATCTATTGAGTCAGATTTTCTCTCTTACCCTCTGCCTTGGGTTCATCCAGATACTTACTCTCAATGATCTTGGTCATGAAACCTAGACAACTAAGGTTCTAGTTCCATGCCAAAAATGTGATCCAAAGCCTGCTCAAGACTTTGATTCTTGCGATCACATCTAATCTCCAAATTGCATGATTTCTCATTGCAAATTCCGAGTTCTTCTTCCTCCTCCCATCTTACTCCCATCTACTCTAGGTTGGTGATTATTCTTCCACCTGACTCTTGGACTAACAATCCTGACCTCCTCTTGATGCACAAGCACGTCTCTTACTACATTCCCTTTTCCTCAATCTCCCTCAAGACAACTCCTTAATGGCAATGGGAAATTACTTGTCATCTCTTCGTCTCTATCCCAATTTTTTTAGTGGCGCGCCTCCTCAATCTTTCTTCACTTTGAGCTTCTACCGAGAAATCACACCTTTTTCATACTCTTGTCAATGTCAATTTTCCCTTGCTCATAGGCCAGTTGTTTTTTTGTGTGGGACCTTCTTGAATGTCCAATCCAAAAGGAAAGTTGTTACATAGTCCTTGCCTTACGTTGAGCATCCCAAGATGAAGTTTTCTTACCTTAGGTTGAATGCTGACAAGACAAATCCAAGTACTTTGTCTTCTGACATGAAGTCGCTTTACCTCGGGTTACAACCCAAAGACACCATTCTTCACCTTCTGATGCCATACAAGTACAATATGACTTCATCTATACACTTCTTCTTCAAAAATAAGAAAAAAATGTGGGTACCACACTTTGCAATTGGAGCAATGTTGCAATAGGAATTCCCAAATGGACTACATCCCATTGGCTTTATGTCTCATCAACTAAATACAGCTGACAAAAATTACTCTGCTCAAGATCAAGAACAACTTGCAATGGTATATGCCACCAAGGTATAGAGGCATTATCTCTTAGGGAAACAAGTGATCATGCGAACCGATCACAAACTATTGTTGCAAACTTTACACTTGGAACACATGAAGAGTCAACATCATCGATGGGAGAAGCAACTCCAATTGTTTGACATCAAACTAGAGTAAAAACCAGGTTGGTTCCATGTCATCCCTGATGCTTTATCAAGACGACTTCATTTGAAGTCTCTTCCTCTCATCACAACGGCAATTACAATGGTGGCAATTGACTTCAAGGTCCAAAACAAGTTTTGGTCAGCTCTACAACAAGATCCCTTCTTCCAAATGGTACATCGTTGTCTAATAGCATGCAACAAAGAGTACAACACCTTTTCCTTCAAGGAAGGTCTTTTATTTGTTGAGGACCAGATCTATGTTCTAGCCAAAGGTGATCTCTGACTTGTGCGCCTTCAAGAAGCCCATGATTTACAAATAGTTGGTCACATGGGTGTAGATAAGACCTTGGGTACCCTCCAACGCCAATGGTGGTGGCCCAACATGGCATGAGATGTTTGGGAGTTTGTCCAATTGTGTGAGAGTTGTCAATGCAACAAGGCTAGTAACTAGAAGCCGAGTGGACTCCTTCAGCCACTCCCCATTCCAACTACTTGTTGGGGACATGTGAGCTTAGATCTCATCACCTCCTTGCCAAGACAAAGCAAGGTCACACAACAATTGTGGTGTTTGTGGATAAGCTTAGTAAGCAAATCCATTTGGCACCAATAGTTGATACGGTGGATGCTCCAACCTTGACGCAACTCTACTTCAACAATGTATTCAAGCATCATGGCATGCCGCATGTACTCATCTCTGACCGTGATCCTTGCTTCACAGAAAAAGTTTTGGCAAGCACTTTTCCAAATACTTGGCACTAAGCTTACTTTGTCTATAGCCTATCATCCTCCAACTGATGGAAAAACTAAATGTGAAAATTGCACCTTGGAAGATATGCTTTGTGCCTTCATCCCATTCACCATACCAATTGGGATGAATGTCTTGCAGCTGCGTAGTTTGCAGAAAACAATTCAAAACAAGCAAGCATTGGATTCTCTTCTTTCTTTCTCAATTTTGGCCAAGACCTACTTGTTTTAGATTCCCTTCTTGCTCCTCTCCCATCTCATATTCCTCATACTTCCACCTTCTTGATCACCATCTCCTAATCCCTCCAACAAG
Organism: Lunularia cruciata; assembly: GCA_948567375.1. NCBI lineage: Eukaryota > Viridiplantae > Streptophyta > Marchantiopsida > Lunulariales > Lunulariaceae > Lunularia > Lunularia cruciata. Next base: position 15,161,553 of record OX419760.1, read on the forward strand.
CCAAATCTCATCTCCTTGTTACTCAAAATTAGCAGAAACAATATGCGGATCACCATCACCACGATCTAAGCTTTCAAGTTGGTGATAAGTCATGCTCTCATCCAATAACCTCCTTCTCCCACTTGATACCCAAGTTAGTAAACTTGCCCCTAATTGGATAGGGCCCTTTGATATCACCCAAATTTTCTCTCCTGTTGCTTATCAACTTGCCTTGCCTTGTCATATGTGCATCCATATTGTCTTTTGTGACAACCCGGCAAATATCACTTTTGCGGTAATCAGGTAAGTAAAGTTTGTTCCCGCAGAGATACGAGTTAGAATTGGTCAAATACAAAGCAAAGTAACAATTTCAGTTCTTCTTGGTTGCGTCTTTAATCTCTCAGGTAAAAACCACACCCAGAAGAGAGTAACAAGCACTGATTCGTAGTCTTGTCACAAATTAACACTTCTTAATCACAACTCCATCAAATCTTTTCAAACAATCTTGATTGTGATGATTCAGGCTCTCCCAAAAATGGCACTTCACTGCAAAACGACTTCGCTTCAGAATCGTGTTCTACCCCTCCACTAAAGGCACAACTTCCTCGATCAAAATTACTTCACATCAACTTCGCACTGCACTCACAAATGCAGAATACTACCAACACTACAATTCCTCTCAGATCTGTCAAGGCATTGCTTTGATTGCACTTCACTCAGGATCAAACACACAAAATGAAGATCAAGGCTATGGAATCCAACACCCAACAAGCACATTGACTTGCACTTCAAATTTCTTCACACCTCACAAACACAATTGCAAAGTTGATACTCGGAATCAAGCTCAAGCAACGAGCACTGCTTCACAGCACTTTGCTTTATCTATTCTCAAAAATAATGAGCATTGAACAACATTTTCCTGCGAATGCCACTCTTAAATAGTGAGCAATCGACAATTCTAACAACTATACCGTTCTACCACAACTGTTCTAACTTGCAGATCCAAAATGAAAATGCACCTCTTCATATCTGCCCCTTCAAATCTCAAACCCGTTACTAATCCAATCCGATGTCTACTTCTTCTTCGGCTTTCAAACCCGAACCCAAAGTAATCTTACTTCCTACTATCTTTTCCTTGGGTTTCACATCTTCTACTTCTTCTACCAGATCTAGCAATTCTCTTTCCTGATCTGAAATTGCACTAGTGGGTAATCTATCTAACTCTGCATCTTTCAACCCACTCTTCTCTAATGTCTCTGAGGGCAACTCCGAAGACATTTGGATTCCTATGTTATCTACTTCGGGTTTTGCCTTAACATCTTTCCGAAGCTTTTCTAACTCTATTTTCACTAAGTCTAATCTAATTGAGATGTTATCCTCTACTTCTAACACCTTTCTATCTACACGAGTTCTTAGTTTGATTAACAAGGCATTCATCTTCGTGTCCTTCACTTATCTTTGCCTCGTCTCCTGCACCAACAACTTCAACTCATGCAGTCGCGCTTCTTCAATTCAAACACTGGCTTTTGTACTTAACATTGCATTCACTCTGAGGACTATCTCCTTCAATGGCTCCAATCTTGTCTTTTGTTCTTGTTCCCAATCTGCAAGCCATTCCTCTTTGTACATCGCCAACTCTTCCTCAAACTCGGCCTTCACCGCTTCCTTATCTTTCTCCTTCTGTACAACTTTCTCTTCCTAATTACGAAGTAACTCTCGTAATCTCTCTTCTTCTCTATACCGCACAGACAACTCTCTCTGCCAGAGTTGCTTCTTCTCCTCCATACTCTCCATCACTCAATCGAGCTCTTGTTCCTTTGATGCTACCCTCGCCATAGCATGGATAAGCTCTACTCTTGAATCAACAAACTACTGCTTCAAGATTTTGTGCTCCGCTACTTGTCTCTCCCTTGCGATGTCACTCTTCCTCGCAAGATCCTCTTGATAGCTCACTTCTCTCTTCAGGTCTTTGATTACCTGACTTCTCTCTACTGCTTCCGCTTGCAGTACTTCTCTCTCCTTCTCACTTCGGGTTATACTCCTCTTCAACTCCGAGTTCTCCTCTTCTAATCTTACTACCACCTGCAATACAGTCTTTACTTCTGGACAAGTCGACTGCATCTCCTTCTTCTTCTGCTCCAACTTCACCAACAGCGGGCACACTACCTCTTGCAGGTACTCTACTCCCTCATTGGCAACTTCTTCCTCCCATGGAGTAATTTCTTATTTCTCCTCATGTTCTCTTGATACGCGCCTTCTTCTCTAAAGTCTTCGTATCGGGATTGATGCCTCACTACTCGTGCTGTCTTCTGCCTCTTCCTTCACTTTACTCGGCCCTGCCTCACACTTCGCCTTACATCTCGATCAAACTCCTCGTTGTACTGCGATCTTCTTCTCCTCGAGCACCGGTACTTTGTCTTCCAGCGCCGCATTGTCTTCGGCTTCTACTTCGGCTTGCACTTCTTCTTTGTATTCTTCAGCCACTGGTGCCGAGGTCATTTCTCCACCATCTTCACTGTCACTGCTAGTATCTCCGCTCTGTAGTGTCAGCTCAGGTTCCTCCTCACGTTCTGAGTCCTCCGTCTTGAGCTCAGCCTCGTCTTCTGAGTCTTCATCTTCTGACTCAATCACCACCATTCCTCGCCTTGGGTTATTTTTCTGCATCTTCCGAGGTTTCTTGTTTTCTTCGGCTTCTGCGTGCCGAGTTCTCTTCTTCGTTGGGGTACTTACCATGACCTCCACGTTTTTCCCTGTCTTTGCGTAGTAGTCGTCCGTGCTCCGGATTTGGAGAATGTATTGCTGCTCCTCCGCGTCAACTTCTCTTCTCAAGTCAGGATGGAAATGAGACACCATTCTATTGCGCTCCGCCAAATTGAGCAAATTCAACCCGAGGTAGAAATGTGCTGCAAATGGCACAATGTAGTGTGGAGGCGACTTATCCCGCAGATTCCACACCATCTGCCTCGTTTTCCCATGAAAACACCTTGCCCAATTGATCGGTTCTCCTGCAAATAGCTTGTGAAAGAACACCGCTTGGTGTTTCATCACATAAGTGGTTCTCTCCGGCTTCAGGATGGCCATCAAAGCACTCACAATTCCTCTCTTCACAGGGTCTTTGTAGCTCTCAACTTTGTACCCATTCTTCGTTCTCTTCAACGAGAAGGCATCTCTCACCTCCTGCGTTTCTTGGGCTATCTCTCCTTTCCCCAAGAACGTGGCTCCCTGCTCCGAACCCGCCTCCTTCCCGAGTACGAGTCTCCAATCCGACTCTGTCCAGCGAGCCGGATTTCCTCTCTTCCCTTCTTCCTTAGGACAATCGAGACACTTACTCTCGTCATAAATCTTGGAAAACTTACGTTCTAGTTCCATGCCAGAAAGGTGATCCGAAGTCGGCTCAAGACTTTGATCCTCACTACTACATTTAATCTCCGAATTGCATGATTTCTCACTGCAAATTCAGAGTTTTTCTTCCCTCCTCCCATCTCTTCTGCTTTCTTACTGTCTCTTGATTTCTCTCTTGCGACTTCTCCCTTGCGCACTAACCCGAGTCCAACTTTATTTCCCTTTCCTCAATCACCTGCAAGGCGACTCCTCAACGGCAAAGGAAAATTGCTCAACATTTCGTCGTTGCAGTTTCAATTTTTATAGAGTTGCACTTCTTCGTCTTCCGTCACTTCAAGTTTCTACCAAGAAATCACACCTCCGGCATGCACCTGTCACTGTCAATCAACCTTTGCGCGTATGAGCCGCCAGTTTTGAAACTGCCCCTTCTTGAATTTCTCGCCCCGACAAAAGGTTGTTAGACTGTCTTTGCCTCGGGTTGAGCTCCCCCCGATCCAAAGACAATTTACTTCATATTGTATGCTGACAGGGCATTTCCGAGTACTTCGCCTTATGACCCGAAGTCACTTTACTTCGGGTTTCATCCCAAAGACAATTTTCTTTGCCTTCTTCGGCCATACATGCGCAATCCGACTTCTCTATACACTTCTTCTCCTTTATTTTGAAAATAAAATAAAATATGGGCACCACATCTTTCATGTTTCTAAGTTGAAACCCTTTGTTCCTAACCCCTCTTCTTTTTCCTCTCAAGTCCAACCTCTTCCTCTTCTTGTCCCTATCAATGATTATAAGGAGTATGAAGTTGATCGTATCCTTGCACGTTGCTATATTCAACAAGGCTATCAACAATATACGGAGTACAAGGTCCTTAGGAAAGGGTATCCCCTTCATGATGCCACATGGGAACCTCTTTCTCATCTCCAAAATGCACAATTGGCCATCCAAGAGTTTGAAGCTTTAGTGGCGATGAGGACGTCACCAACTAGCAATGGGGGAATATGTAACAATATGGAGTTTATTGATGAAGTTAGTAGGGCTCACAAAGTAGCAAATAAGACAAATTAGCCTAGAATATTCTAGAAGTATCTAGGAAGCTTCTTGGCTAGCTTAGCTTGCACTCCAAGTAGGTAACTTCTAGAAGGAAGCTTCTAGAAGCTTCCAACTACCTTAGCTTGCATGCCAAGAAAATGGCTTCTAGAAGGAAGCTTCCCAGTTAACTTGGCTTGCACTCCAAGAAAGCAGCTCAAGGAAGCTTCCCAAGGACCTTGTATGTTCCTCAAAAATACAAGAGCCAAAGCTCATGCTAGGCATTTGGAGTTTTCCCACATTCAAGTATCCCAATGTGAGTTTCCATTCTCCTATTTCTCTCCTTGGTCTTGATCTTTTTACATCCTTGGTAGGGTACTTTTGTGGTTTGAGTTACTTTGTCATGATAGAGTTGTTTGGGGATTCCAAAAGAGATATTGCTCCATTATGCAGTGGGTTTACACAAAGTAGTGCTTGGTATCAACCTATGTCTCAAATCCTAATGAGAGAGGAGATTGACTCTTGATTTGGAGTTTGATACAAGAGCTAATTTAGTTGAGAGTGCACCTGGTATGTTTGCACTATTTTTGTGGGGACACCAAGATTCCAAGTTCTACTTGGGTATAATGGATACCATTGAGTTGGATGACTTCATCTAGGAGTTTTATAGTGGGTGTGATATGCAACAAATGCGGAACTTGACTTTGTTTATACCCTTCATGGCATAGAAGAGGTTGTTTCAACACTTGGAGGGTTCATCAATGTTTGACTATCATGAGTTTAAGAGAGCTCACTTAGAGGAGATCAAGCTATAGAAATAGTATTGGTCTTTGTACTACATCTCCATCACCTCAAGCTTAATTGCTAGAGTAAGATTGGCAAAACTCACGAGTTCTAGCTCTAGTAGCATTGGTGTATCTAATGGAACTGTAGTAGTTGGAGATGGTGCTACTATGAGTGGGGGTACCGTCATAGAAGGTGGTGCAATATCAAGATTTAACCCCATGGTGGAGTTCTTTTAGTGCTTGAGGCAAAACTATTGGGTAGTGCAGATTGACAAGTTGAGGAGCTTGTAGGAGTTCTAGTGGAAGGCTAGAAAGAGCTTACATGAGGCATACACTCACGTTAGATGGTTGATTAATTCACTTAGGGAGTTATTGAGGCCCAAGTAGTCTAGTTTTGGTATGGGATCTTGGACAAGGAGTTGTGATATAGAGTACATGATGCTATGTTGTTACATGCTACCTCACCTATTTAGTTGGTGGTCTTTAGTTTGGCTAAGCACATTGAGCTCAACATGGTAGGGGAGAGAGTGGTGACATCTAGATTTGGTAAGGAGACCTCATCCACAATTGTTATTTCTTCTAGAGTGTAGTAGAGTGTACCATAATGTGTTTGCTTTTGAGGGCAAAGTGGATAGCCTAGATCTTATGGAGCAAGTGGAAGGCCTAGTGCAAATAGACCCTTATTGTCATTTTTAGATCAACAACAACGAGTAAGTGGTGGTGTTGCTTGTTGGACTTATGGTGGACCTCACTACAAGAGAGGTTGCACTCAAGGTAGTGGATATGATACCTTTGGTGCATCACAACCAACACAAAGATAGTGTGATCAATGCCATAGTTTGGTCACACTACTTTGACCTTCACTTGGAATTATAGAGTGGTAGGGCTACTATGGTAGGTAGTAGAGGAGCTCCAGGTCATGAAGGATGAGGTGGTGGAGAACCCATACCTAGTAGGAGTGCACTTGCCCTTGCTTCTAATAAAATCATAGCTACTTGGCTTGAGCAATTGGAGCAAAAATTAGCTAGCATGGCCACAGCTTAGAAGATATCAGATTTAGATGCTAAGGCTTCCACCTCTTATGTTGGTGATAAAGACATATTGGACTTTATGTGTAGAACAAAATAGGTCCTAGTCATTTTCTATAATGACTAGGAGTGAAGTATGTGCTCCATAGTCTAGAGGAGCATCAAGGGAGTTGGATCTATGGGGAGGAGAGGCTGGTAGACAAGTTAGACTTCTCCAATCTTTCACACTCTTTGAGGCACTAAAAATAACATCCATGGCTCCTAGATGTCCTAGTGCAGGTGTGGTAGGTGGTGATGGAGTGTATGATGGACTAGATGGTCCACCATCTAGCCACTTGGTACTACACAAATTGAGTCTAGCACAATGTTGGGGGTAGCTCAATTGATTATGCAATTCCCTTTGTTCTCAACAAGTGACATGTTTACATTGGGAGTTGACCTAGCTCTAGTGTTCTGGTTGTTTGCCACACTTTGCAAGAGTAGGGATGATGTGGTTCCTACTTCTAGAGCAAAGGTGGCTGATAGTGGAGATGACTTGGTTGAGGAACATGGGATCCGCTCAACAACCAATGATTTTTAGCAAGCAATAGCAGCTAAGTTGGAGGAGTTGGAGGAGACACCAGAAAGACATGCCTTTGAGCAAGCTTGGCTCACACCTATAGTTGTTCTATTGGATAACCAAATGGGGATTTTCCATTTGTAGGAAGATCTATAGTTTTTGGTCTTGAGCAAAAAAACAATATGAAGAGGTGTCCATTTCAGATCCAAACATCTTTAGGGAGTGGTTTTATGTGACAACACAACAAGTATCACTTTTGGAATAATCAATAAGTAAAGTTTGTTCCCATAGAGATACTAGTTAGAAATGGTCAAATACAAAATCAAACAATAACAATGTAGTTCTCCTTGAGTTCTTCTTTAATCTCTCAAGTAGAAACCACACCCAAAAGAGAGTAAGAAGCACTGAATCATAGTCTCGTCATAATATAATGTCACCCAAAATCACAATACTTCAAATCTTTCCAAACAAACTTTGATTGTGATGACTCAGATTTTTCCAAAGAAAGCTACTTCACTATGAAACCATTTTGCCTCAAAATTGTGTTCCACTTCTCCATTGAAGGCACAATCTCCTCAATTGAAATTGCTTTGCATCAATCCTGTACTATGCTCACCAATGCAAAATACTACCAACACTACAAGTCCTCTCAAATTTGTCAAAGCATTGCTTTGATTGCTATTCACTCAATATCAAACACACAAAATAAAGTCAGCACTATTGATCCAACATCCAACAAGCTCACTAACTTGCACTTTGAAATTCTCCAAACATTCACAAACACACACACATGATTGATACTCGGAATTAAGCTGAAATGATGAGCACTTAATTACAATACTTTGTTTTTCCTCAACTTCAAAATATGAATACTGAACAATGCAACACTACAAATTTCTCCTTTAAATAGGCAGAGAACTTTGACAATTACTAACTAATACATTGTTCTATAACAACTTTACCAACCAGCAAATCCAAAATGATAAACCACTTCATATCTGCCTCTTCAAATCTTGAATCTATTTCTAATCCAATTCAATGTTTACTTCAACTTTGGCTTTCAAAACCAATGTTCCTTCAAGTATTTCTTCTTCTTTAGTTCTATCTAATATTGCTTCTTTGTCTACTATTTCTACTATCTCTTCAATTGGAATTGCAATTGGAATGATAGCTAACCTATCTACATTCTAGTTCTCTAACCCACTCTCTTTTAATGTCTCAAGTTACTAACACAAAGACACATGCACTCCTACTTCTACAACTTTGTACCACGTTTCTACTTTCAAGTCATTTCAAAGTTCATCTAATTTTGATCTAACTAAATCTAATCTGAAATTTATGTTATGTCCTACCACATTAACTTTCCTATTTACTTGATCCCTCAAGACAATCAAAATATTGTTCACTTCTGCATCTTTTGCCTTCCTCTTCCTTGTCTCCTGCACTTTGGGTTCATCTACCATTATGATTTCCTCTTCTATTTCTACCTTATCTTGAGTTTGAACTGAAATTAAGGTCATGGGTATCCTAACACTATCTTCTTTCCCTTCTTTAACTTCCTCAGATTACTTTGGCAAGACCCTTGAAGTCACTTGCATCCAGTATTTGACTACCTCAGATTGGGTCACCTTTTTCATGAGGCAAAGTAACTTCTAACCCAAAGTCATATAAGTCCAAAGTTGTATAGACCCAAAGGCATATAAGTCCAAAGTTGTTTAGACCCAAAGTCACCTTACATTTACTCTAAAAACTTAAATACTTTTATCTTCTGCTAGAGACTTCCCAACTCTATGATTTTTGTAGCAATGAAAAGCCATAAAGAAGACACTTCCAACGAGATAAAGCACGCATGATTTGGACATGTGGTCATTGAGATACGGACCTTGTAGTAATCCTGAACTACGCCTTTCATTTCAATGCAAAGTATCCTTACTTTGGACCTACTATCCCTCCAATCCAATCTGAGTCCTTCTTTTTTTGACACACAGTCAACTTCCTTCCACAGATTGGGTCGGCTTAAAATGCACAATTCTTCTCTCCTTCCTTCCTTTCTACCTTCAATTCTCCTCCAACAACACACTTCTTCTTTAAAACTCAATAAAAAAAATGTGAGTACCATATTTTATGCAGTATATCACATGTAGAGAGCTCATTATCCAAATTCAGCCCAATCATCCCATTAATAGCTTTATAATGAGAGCTCAAGCCATTGTGACAATAGTAGAGTTGTATGATGTGCTAGTTAGTGGAATAGTGTTATACTGCATGGGTTTTAATATTGACTATTGGGAGGAGACAACCTCCTATAGACTAGGTTGGCAGTCAAGTGAGGGACAAGTATATTGCCTACCAATATGCTTTAGTAGTGATAGTCTTGGTTCATTATAATTCAGGACCATGGCATAAGTCTCAACTTTCATTGGTTGCACTACTTGGCCTAGTGACTTATTGGAAGGGAATACCCATGCAAAAGATACTCCAATACCAAAAGAAATCACTTGGATTTGAAGTATGAGTAGGATTGTTCCATCTACCTTGGATATTCCAATGTGGATTTCTAAGGAAGCATTGCAACAACATGCAGATTAGTTGATGCAATAGGTTTCGAGTGAAACCTTTGTACCACCAAGAGGCCAATGTGAGGATGAGCTTTTGGAGTCTATTACCTTGTCACCTTTGATATCACATGCATTGCTTAGAAATATCCAATAGAGAGAGTATGTCTATTTGAGTTGTTTGGTGGGAATAGTATTGGACTAGTTGTGGTACTACAAGCAAGTACATGAATACAACGATACTTGTATGTCCCACTCATTTGGTGATTTTTGGATGGCCATGTAAGGGACATATTTGTGCTAGCTAAGATCAAGGTCTACATAAATCCTTATTCTGGTGAACATGGTCTACTTGGGTTACATCCTTGGTCTACTTGGGATGCAACTAAAGGACACATGGAGCTTGCAACTAGAGTAGAGGGAGTTTTCTACATTGAGGCTGGGGACTCTAGTGGTTGGAGGCATGACATTACTACTCCTAAGGGCCTAGTATAGTAGTCAATCAGTGCATCTTCTACTCCTACATTAATTGCATAAGATACTTGGGAGCCAAACATTAGATCCAAGCTTACAAGAAGGAAAAGACAAAGAGTTTGGAGGTTCTTGAGGAGCTATGCAATTTGTTTTACCTCAATATGAAGGATTTGAGGGCTCTAAAAGGACCTAATAGTCAATTTGAGCTTACTAGTGACATAATATTCTTTCAACATCCTTATATATATAGTAACATAGAGAAGGCATTGATTCAAAGTTGGAGTAGAGGCCTTTTTGAGGCTGGTTTGGTGAAGATTTCACATGAAGAGTATGCTTTAGCTACAATGATGCCAACCAAGAAGAATATGCATGGAAACTACATAAATAAGTAGATGTGTGGAGATTACCATCCTATCAACCAACAAACTAGGGCTGATCAGTATGCCATGTCTACATCAAAAGAGATCTTTGATGTGATTGGGCATGCAAAGGTCTTCAATACTTTGGATCTTCAAGTAGGATATCATCAATTGCTGATCAAGGAGGAGGACAAGTCCAAGACAAAATTTTGGGCTATTGATCCTCACGGATAGGATGTATTATATTAATGTATATTCTTACCATTTGGGTTAAAGAATGCTCTTGCCAAGTTTGATAGGGTCATGGACAAGATCCTAGCAAGATTGGAGTTTATTCAATACTATATTGATGACATTTTGGTCTATAGCACTTTTGTGGAGGAGCATGAGAGACATTTGTTGTAGGTGTTTGAGAGGTTGAGATCTCATGGACTCAAATTATATCCTAGGAAGTGTAGATTCTTCCATAAGTAGGTTGATTATTTGGGTCAAAGAATCTACCCTAGAGGACTTAATGTTCAATAGACCAAGGACTACATGCTATTGCACGTATTCCTTGGCCTACGGATGTGAGCAAAGTGCAAGCATCCCATGGGTTTGTGAACTTCTATCATGATATGTTAGAGGATTTTAGTGCCATTGCCAAGGCCTTAACAAAGCTCATGAAGCTTAAATAAGAGTGGTATTGGAGAGATGAGCAAGAGAGAGTTTTTATAGACCTCAAGGAGATTGATATCTATCCCTATTCTTAGGAGAGAAATCAAAGGACAACCATTCTATGTTCATATTGTTGGAGTATGCTGGAGTTGGAGCACTGCTCACCCAACAAAATGATGAGGAGAAGGAGTTTGTGGTGGCCTCTACTAGTCACTCCAACATTCAATGGAGGCAAAGTATAGTTCATATGAGAGAGAGTGCTTGGTAGCAATATGGGTAATAACATATTTCTAATGTACCTATTTGGTAACCTCTTCATTCTCATCATTGATCATCAACCACTAAAGTGGTTGATGGAGTCCAATAAGCTTTCAAGGAAGCTTGCAAAATGGGCTCTAATTTTATGATAGTATGATTTCATGGTTATCCATAAACATGGAGTGGTGAACCATGATGCAAATGAGTTGAGTAAAAATCCATATCCTAGCCAAAAAGATCAAACCAAAGCATGTTGGGATGGTGAGACAAATGAGGAAATAATGCTAGGTTGGCATGTGTAAAAGATTGAGACCAAGGAGAAAAATAAGAGAATGGAAGCTCACATTGGAGCACTTGAATGAGAGAAAACTCCAAATTCCTAGCATGAGCTTTGGCTCTTGTATTTATAGGAATCATACAAGGCTCTTGAGAAGCTTCTCAAGAAGTTTCCTTGAACCACTTTCTTGAGTGCAAGCCAAGTTAATTGGGATGCTTCTCAAGAAGCTTCCTTCTAGAAGCTACCTACTTGCAAGCTAAGCTAGCCAAGAAGCTTCCCAAGAATCTTCCTAGATACTTCTAGAATATTCAAGGCTAATTTTTCTAATTTTCTACTTTGGTAGCCCTACTAACTTCATCTTTAAACTCTATATTGTTACATATTCTCCCATTGCTAGTTGGTGACGTCTTTGTTGCTAATGAAGCTTTGAACTCCTAGATGGCCAGTCATGCATTATGGAGATGAGAAAGAGGTTCCTATGTGGCATCATAAAGGAGATACCCTTTCCAAATGACCTTGTACTCTGTATGTTGTTGATAGCCTCATTGAATGTGGCAATGCGCAAGGATACAATCAACTTTTTACTCTTCATGATCATTGATAAGAACAAGAGGAAGAAGAGGTTGGAATTGAGCGGAAAAAGAAGATGGTTAGGAACAAAGGGTTTTAACTTGGAAACATGAAAGATAGGATAGATGTATATATAACAAGGCAAGGCAAGTTGATAAGTAACAAGAGAGACAATTTGGGTGACATCAAAGGGTCCTATCTAGTTAGGAGTAAGTTTATTAACTTGGGTATCAAGTTGGGAGGGAGGTTATTGGATGAGAGCATGACCTTACCACCAACTTGAAAGCTAAGATCACGACAATGGTGATCCACACATTGTTTTTGCTGATTTTGAGCAATAGGGAGATGAGATTTGGCTTGTTGGAGGGATCGGGAGATAGTGGTCAAGAAGGTAGAAGTATGAGGGACATGAGATGGAGGAGGAGCAAGAAGGGAATCTAGAACAAGTGGGTCTTGTGTGATACCCATATTTTTTGCTTTTTTAAGTTTTGTTCTATTTTGATGAAGAAGTGTATAGACAAAGTCATATTGAACCCAAAATAGCATTGGAAGGAGAAGAACTATGTCTTTGTGTTGTAACCCAAAGAAAAGTTGACTTCATGTCAAATACAAAGTACTCAGATCAGATCTGTCAAAGTTGAACCCAAAGTAAGGAGACTTCGCCTTGGGGTGATCAACCCAATGTGAAGACAACGTAAAAAATTTCCTTTGGGTTGGAAATTCAAGAATGGTACCACACACAAAATGGCCAAGGCACAAGCGGGAGAAATTGACAATGATAGGAGAAGTGCATGCAAAAGGTGTGATTTCTTGGTAGATAATCTTTCAAAGAATGATTGAGAAACATTGGACTATAAAGTTAGGTTTCAAATCAAGAACAAGATGAATGACAAGTAAATTTCCTTTGCCTTTGCAGAGTTGACCTGAGGGAGACCAGGGTAGAGGAGTGGTAGTGAGTGAAATTGTGAAGAATTCAAAGGACTTCAGAGTTGCACGTCCAAGGGAAGGGAGAATCATCTTGCAAAAGCATATCACAAAGGAGAGTAGAATGATGGGAATCAGGAAGTGTCCTACACTTGCAATGAGGAACCCAGTGATTGGGAGGTTAGATGTGATGGCTTGCATCAAAGTTCTCAATAAACTTCACATTACTTTCCTTGCATGGAATTGGAACCTAAGTTTTCCAAATTTCATGGTAGAGATCACGACCAATAAATGTATAGATGAGCCAGCGACAATGGGGAAGAAAGGCAATCCGGCTCGATGGACAGAGTCGGATTGGAAGTTGGTGTTAGGAAGAGAGAGTGGAAAGGAGCATGGGGCCATGTTCTTGGGGAAGGGAGAAGTAGCAAAAGAAACCCAAGAGATCAGAGATTCTTTCACCTCAAAGCGCACAAAGAATGGGTACAAGGTGGAGATGTATTGAGACCCAGTACAAAGAAGCATCATAGGTGTGATGATGGCCCTATTCAAATCCAAGCGCACCACCCACGTGATGAAGCAGCAAGCGGTGTTCTTCCACAAGATGTTTGCAAGAGAACCGATCAACTGGGCAAAGTGTTTTTATCAGCAAACCAGAGGTGTTGAATTGGAGGATGGGGACACCACCACGTTACTTCATGCCTTTTGTAGCACACTCCTACCTTGGGCTGAACTTGTTAATCAATGAGGAGAAGAAGAAGATCGTCTCACATTTCCATCACAATTTGTGACAAGAAGCCGATGACGAGGAGTAACAGTACCTTTGGCAATTAAAAAGTAATGACAATCACTATGCAAGAATGAGATAGGATTGAAAGATGGTTGTGCCCCTGCCATGCAAGAAGAAGAGAAATAGACCTGAGGTGGAGAGCTTGCCAGTGCAGCCCCAAAAATTGAGAAGAATTGGGTAGAGAGAAGGGAAGCAAGTCCAATGGGTCACGCCTGCAAAGGAAGTTGAGTCAGAAGAAGAAGAAGAAGAAGAAGAAGAAGAGTCCACATTGGAAAGATAAGAGGAAGAAGAGGTGGAGTTGACCCTACAAAGCATCCAATGAAGAGAGCAAAGATGAACCCAAGGTACAGCAAGATCAAGAGAGGGAGATGTCTTTGCAAGAAGAAATCGAGCGGCAAGATATGGAAGAAGAAATTATAGCCGAGTTAGTAATTGAGGCGGAAGAAGGATTGGTGGTAGAGATGAGGCAGTACACACTAGAAGGAGAAGGTGTGCAGATTTCTTGGCAGATCATCAATTTGGTTGATGAGGAGAGTTCAGCGGATGAGGAGTCCCTGACAATACAAAGATCCTGACTTTGTATTAAGACCTTGGGTTTGGGAGAAAGGCATCCAATTGCTATAGTCACTAAAGAGAAGGAAGTAAAAGAAGCTGGATGCAAGGAAGTGGAGTATCTTTGAGATGTGGTATGTCCACTATTATTGTAGATAGAGAAGAAGAAGAAGGAGATGCAACGCAAACATCCCGACATACAGACAATGTTGCAAGTGCTAGAGAGATTAGAATCTAAGAATCTGAAGTTGCAAGAGAGTATGATCCAAGGAGAGGAGGAAAGAGAAATATTGCGAGTCAATGCAGCACTGCAAAAGAAAATCAACAAGAATCTACAAGAGAAGTTTGAGAAGCAAGGGAGAGAGTTGGTGATAAAAGTCAAGGAAGTTACGCAAGAAAGACTTTGGGTGGAGAAGTAACAAGCCAAAGTGAAAGCAAAGCAAGAGAAGTGCAAAGATATGATGGAAGCTAAGGAAGAAGAGTTTCACTTATTCCGATAGAAGGTAGAAGAGAAGACAACAGCCTGGCAGCGGGAATTTGCTAAGCAAGATCAAGAAGAAGGAAGGAGTGAGAGATATGGTGCAAATGTTAGAGGCAAAGATTGACCAGTATATGAAGGAATTAGAGGATTGTACAGCTGAGTATGAGGAGGAGTTGAAACTCAACAAAGTTGTGATGGAGGAAGAATGACAGAGGAGGCAATCAGAGGATTCACTTGAAGGAGCGATTGTGGAATTGAAGGCAAAGTTAACCATGGAAGCCGAGGTGAGAATGGAGGAATAATAGTTACACAAATTATGATTGTTGGTGCAAGAGACTCGCAGTAAGAATGCAAGAACAAGGATTTGAATGCCTTGTTGATCAGTCTTAGAACTTGGGTTGATAGGAAGATGATAGGTGTAGAGAATAACATTTCTATTAGACTTGGGTTGTTAGAGTTACAAAGTCTTTGGAATATTGTGTATATCCAACCTGAAGTAAGAGAGATAGGAGTGTAGGTGTCTTTGGATTTGACACTTGACACTTTAAAGAAGAGTGGGTCAAGAGATAAAGAGTTAGATAAATTATCCATGAGTGCAATTGTGGTTTAGAGTGAACAAGTGATAGAGATAGCAAAGGAATTAGTAGAATTAGATATACTCAGAGTACAAGAGATGAAGCGGTATTCTTTGGGTTTGGAAGCCAAAGGAGAAGTAGACATTAGAGCGGATTAGGACAATTTTTGGGATAGGAAGAGGCAGATATGAAGCAATGCATTGTCATTTCAAATCTATAGGTTGTTAGAGCTAGTTAGGAAGTAGTTTAGGGAGTAAGATAATTTTGCTGAAGAATTTTCCTATTTAAAGGAGGCCTTTGTAGTGTGTTGTTGTTCAGTATTCATTTTCTTGAGAATAGATAAAGCAAAGTGTTGTGAAGTAGTGCTTGTTGCTTGAGCTTAATTCCGAGTATCAACTTTGTGTCTTTGCTTGTGAGTGTTGAGAGAATTCTGAAGTGCAAGTCAAGGGGTATGTTGGATGTTGGATTCCATAGTCATGATCTTCATTCTATGTGTTTCATCCTAAGTGAATCCAATCGGAGCAATGCCTTGATAGATTTGAGAGGAATTGTAGTGTTTGTAGTATTCTGTAGTTGTAAGTGTAGTACAATGCTGATGTAAAGCAATTTTGATCAAGGAAGTTGTGCCTTTAGTAGAAGGTTGGAACATAATTCTAAGGTAAAGTTGTTTTGCATTGGAGTGCTATTTTTGGAGAAACTGAATCATCACAATCAAGATTGTTTGAAAAGATTTGATGGAGTTGTGATTAAGTGTGACATTTTTGTTGTGACAAGACTACGAGTAAGTACATTGTTACTCTCTTTTGGGTGTGGTTTCTACCTAAAGATTAAAGACACAACCAAGAAGAAATACTTGTTACCATTTGACTTTGTATTTGACCAATTCTAAATCATATCTTTGCGGGAACTAACTTTACTTACCTGATTACCGCAAAAGTGATATTTGCCAAGTTGTCACATCTTGGCCAAAATTGAGAAAGAAAGGAGAGAATCAGGTGCTTGCTTGCTTAGAATTAATTGTATGCAAACTCCGTAGCTGCAAGACATTCATCCCAATTGGTAGGTGAATGTTGAAATAGGCAGGAAGCATATCTTCTAAGGTGCAATTTGCACGTTCAATTTGTCTATCATTTTGAGGATGATAGACCATGGATAAAGCAAGCTTGGTGCCAAGTATCTGGAAGAATGCTTGCCAAAACTTTCTAGTGAAGCAAGGATCATGGTCTGAGATGAGTACACACGGCATCTCCATGATGCTTGAATACATTGTAAAAGTAGATTTACGCCAAGGTTGGAGCATCCATAATATCAACCATTGGTGCCAAATGGATTTGCTTACTAAGATTATCCACAAACAACACAATTGTTGTGTGACCTTGCTTTGTCTTGGGCAAGGAGGTGATAAGATCTAAGCTCACATGTTACTAATTAGTAGATGGAATGGAGTGTGGTTGAAGGAGTCCACTCAATTTCTGGTTACAAGCCTTGTTGTATTGGCAACTCTCACATGATTGGACAAACTCCCAAATATCTTGTGCCATGTTAGGCCACCACCATTGGCATTGGAGGGTACCTAAGGTCTCGTCTACACCCATGTGACCAGCAATTGGTAAATCATGGGCTTCTTGAAGGTGCACTTGTTAGAAATCACCTTTGGTTGGAATATAGATCCGGTCCTCATGGAATAGAAGGCTTTCTTTGAAGTAGAAGGTGGTGTATTCCTTGTCACATGCTATAGGACAACCATGTACCATCTGGAAGAAAGGATCTTGTTGTAGAGATGACCAAACTCATTTTGGACCTTGGAGTCAATTGACACCGTCATAATTGCCACTTGTGATGAGAGGAAGAGACTTCAAATTAGGTAGTCATGATAGAGTATCAAGGATGACATGGAACCAACCTGGTTTGTACTCAAGTTTGATTTCAAACAATTGGAGTTGCTCCTCCTATTGATGATATCGACTCTTCATGTGTTCTAAGTGTACGGTCTACAACAATGGTTTGTGATAAGTTCGCATGATCACTTGTTTCTCCAAGAGGTAATGCCTCCATACCTTGGTGGCATATACCATTGCAAGTTGTTTCCAATCTTGAGTAGAGTATGGGTCACTATATTTAGCTAGCTAGACACAAACGCAATGAGATGTAGTCTATTTGGGAATTCTTGTTGCAACACGGCTCTAATTGCAAAGTTAGAAGCATCAAAATCAACCACACAAGGTAGTTGAGGATCATATGGTTGAACAATGGGTCTTGAAGACACCATATTTTTCAACTTATGGAATACTTCTTCATGCTTGGTGGTCCACTAAAACCTCAAGTTCTTCCACAATAGGTCAGTCAATGGTGCAACCAAATGAGCATAATAGAGGATGAACCGTCAATAAAAGCTGGCCAATCCATTAAATGCCCATACTTCTATAGCATCCTTTGGAGTAGGCCAATCAGTAATGGCCTTGATTTTATCCTCTTCTATCTTGATCCCCTTTGATGAGATCTTGTGACCCAAGAAGGTAACTTCCTTTTGCCAAAAAGAACACTTCAACTTCTTGTAATAAAATTTCCATTGTTGTAGTCGTCTTGGGACTTCTTGCACGTGATTCATGTGTTCTACCTCTATTTTATATAGATTAAGATATCATCCAAGAACACCATCACATACCAATCCAATAGTACATCCAACACCTGGTGCATCTGATCCATGAAGATTGATGGAGTATTAGTAAGCCCAAAAGGTAGAACTCTTCACCAAAATACCCATACCTTGTGCAAAAGGTAGTCTTTTGCACATCCTCCCTTTCAAGGGAGATTTTCCAATAGTCATTATGAAGATCCAACTTGGAGAAGTATTGTGCTCTACTCAATTGATCAAGCAAGTTATCTATTTGAGGCAAGTGATATGCATTCTTCTCTATTTGCTTATTGAGCCCACAATAATCAATATAGAAACAAAGTCCTTCATCCTTCCTTGGAATGAATAGTACCAGTGCTCTCCAAGGAGAGGTATTATATCATATGAAGTCCTTCTCCAAAACTCCATAAGTGTTATTTACAACTCCTCCAACTCCTTTGGTGAGAGCCGATAGATTGATTTTCTCACTAGAGTACTCCTTAGCAATAACTCAATCTTGAAGGGTATACCACAATTGGAGTGTAATCCCTTTGGCAAATCATCCAGAAATATGTCCATAAACTCTTGAACTATCTAATCAACCATTGCTTAATGAGGCTCTTGGCCCTCCTCATATTGTCTTGGTACAATCGGCTTGATCTACACCTCAAAAACAAACTTATCTTCCTCCAAAGCTTGCTCTGTGGCTGTTTCACTAATAAATTTCCCATCTAGGGACTCATCTCTCTTCAAAGCTTGCTCCATGGCTGCCTTCTTGGCAAACTTCTCATCTTGGGACTTGTAATACCCACACTTTTTTGGTTTTGATATGTTTTGAAGAAGAAATGTACAATCAAGGCAGAATTGAACCCAAATGGAGACAAAAGAAGAAGAATTAAGTCTTTGGGTCAAACTTGAGGAAGTTGATTGTATTTCAGAGGAAGAAAGGCTCAGATTGGACTGAATGAGAGCAGACTCAAAGGAGGAATAGAAGTTGCAGGTCAGGATTATTACTGAGGCTATATCTCAATGACCACATGTTCAAATTGTGCGTGTTATGACTCGTTGGAAGCATCTCATTCAGGGCTTTTTATTGATACCAAAATTGTTGATTTTGAATGTCTATACCAAAAGTTACAAGCATTTGAAGTTTCTGTATTAGATGTATGGAGTAGTTGAGTGACTTGGGGTTGGGTTCTTTGGATCCAAAGAACTTCGGGTCTATGTTCTTTGGGTCTATATGACTTCAAACTTATATGACTTTGGGTTTACATGACTTTGGGTCAAGAGACTTTGCCTCAAGACAAAGGTGACCCAATCCAAGGACGTCAGACATCGGATGCAAGTGACTTCAGGGGTCTTGCCAAAGTCATCTAAGGAACTTAGAGTATGGAAATAAGATAGTGTTAGGATACCCATGACTTTAATTTTAGTCCTTATTGAAGATATGATAGAATTAGAAAAGAAAATAGTTGTAGTGAATTGACGCAAAGTGCAAGAAGTGTGAAGGAAGATTAGAGAAAGACATTGAGTTGAACAATCTTTTGATTTGTTTGAGGGAGCAAGTAGATAGGAAAATAATTGAGGTAGAAGACAATGTAAGTCTCAAATTAGACTAAGTGAATTCAAAATTAGAGAGACTTTGGAGTAGTGTGAAGGAAGATAGGAAGTCTGAAGTTGCAAAAGTAGGAGTACATGTGTCTTTGGATCAGTTATCTTAGACATTAGCGAGGAGTGGGTCGGGAGATAAAGAGTTAGATAAGTGACACACCAATGCAATTGCAGTTTGTAGTGAAGAGGTAGTAAAAGTAGCAAAGGAATTAGTAGAATTAGATAGACCAAAAAGAAGGAGAAATGATAGGAGGATCATTGGATTTGGAAGCCAAAGTTGATGTTGACATTGGATTGGATTAGGACCAATTTTGAGATAGGAAGAGGAAAATATGAAGAGGTGGATTTTCATTTTGGATTTATAGGTTGGTAGAGTTTTTAAGAATTGGTTTAGGAAGTTAGATAGTTTTCAAGAGCTTAGCCTATTTAAAGGAGGCCTTTGTAGTAAAATGTTATTCAGTGTTTAGTTTTCATTATTCTTGAGAATAGATAAAGCAAAGTGCTGAGTTTAGTGCTCGTTGCTTGAGCTTAACTCTGAGTATCAATTTTGTGTTTGTGTTTGTGAGTGTGGAGAAATTCAAAGTGCAAGTTAGTGTTTGTTGGATTCTACAATCATGATCTTCATTCTGTGTGTTTGATCTTTTTGAAGTGCAATTGAAGCAATGCCTTGACAAATCTGAGAGGAATTGTAGTATTTTCCATTTGTGAGTGCAGCACAAGGTTGATATGAAGCAATTTAGATTGATGAATTTTGCCTTTAGTAGAGGGGTGGAACATAATTTTGAGGCAAAGGTGCTTTGCAGTGAAGTAATTATTTTTGGGAGGAATTTGAATCATCACAATCAAGATTTGTTTGGACAAAATTTGATGGAGTTGTGATTAAGGAGTGTTACTTTGTGACTAGATTGAAAGTCAATGCTTGTTACTCTCTTTTGGATGTAGTTTCTATCTGAGAGATTAAAGATGCAACCAAGAAGAATTGTTTGTTACTATTTGACTTCATATTTGACTAATTCTGACTCATATCTCTATGGGAACAAACTTTACTTATTTGATTATTGCAAAAGTGATATTTACTGGGTTGTCATAAAACTTATCTCCCTTCAAGGCTTGCTCTATGGCTACCTTCTTGACAAAATTCCCATCTTGGGATTGACTTTTTTTAGGTGTCTTACTTAGAGGTGCCAGACAACCTAATTGGAAATTCATACCTTGTTGTTGCATTTGAATTTGTCGTCAGGTCCAATCAAATTGAACCTTGTTATGTTCAAACCAAGCTAGTCCTAGAATGACATTGTAGTGTAGAGATGCTACTACAAACCTCATACACTCCAAATACTCCTTCCCAATCTTGAAGGTAATAGGATGCAAGGTACGGATGCATAACCCTTTTTACTATCTACCATCATTAATCTACTTCCAATTATTGGCTTAATAGGAATACTCAATTCATTTGCTACTTGCACAGATATGCAATTCTCTAAACTTCTGGAATCAACCAAAATCCTACAACCCCAATTGGATATCATACCTTGCAAATCAAGTAAACTTGCATAGGTCAAGCCTTCAATCTCATTGGAACTAATCAAGCTCCAAATATGTGGTTCAAAATCTCCTATTGGGATTCCTTGTTTTCTTGACTATTTTGCTCCACAAACTCCATTTGGGCGACTTGTCGAAGTCAACCTCTCTTGAGTGGACATTCAGCAATGCAATGTCCCAATTGGCGACAATAAAAACAACCACCATCTTGTTTTGGTTTTTCTCTATCTATAGTTCCAAGTGGTCTCTATTGAATGGAATCAATCTTCATTGGTGTCGACGCTTCCACCCGTGTGTAGTGTATTGGTAGGTTTTGTGGAGGTTGAGGTAGAGACCAAGTTTTTGCAACCAAGGAATCAAACATTTGGCCAACCACATGGCTTCCTCCAAGTGTTGTGGCTCTTGCATGGTTACCTCTAATTTGGTTCTTTACTTCAAGCCCCTCACAAATTGATCCAAAGCTTCACCTTCTAGTATATTTGGAATTTGCATGATGGTGTTTTTGAATTGTGTGATGTAACTTCTTACAAAGCCAATCTATTTCAGCTCCGCCAACCTATTTTGTGCAGCTCGTGTGACATTTATAGCTTGGAATCAATTAATTATTGCACTCTTGAATTTTGCCTACATCAAGATTGGTGCAACAATTTTTTGTTCAGCTCGCTCTACTCAGAATCTCCACCATAGCTTTGCTACTCCATCCAATTGGCTAGAAGCCAAGAAAATTTTTTTCCACTCGTCTTGAAGATTGGTAGCTTCAAAATAACATTCATAGTCAAACAAAAAATTCTCTATTGCACCCGGTAGATTCTTGCCTTCAAATACCTTGGGTTTAGGGAATTGGATTCAACCTTCTTCTCAAATTGGTACACTCTTTACGTGCTCTTGTTGTCAATGATCTAGTTCATCCAACAATCAAGCAAGGTGTTTGATTTGTTGCTGCATAGCAATGATAACCTTGGGCATTGCCGTCATGGTTGCTACTCTATCATGCCACCCCTAATCTATCTAATTTATTAACACATAGAAGCAATATGTCCAGCATATGTCCAGCATTCTCCATAAGTTACAATCAGAAGTACCAAGGGCTCCTCAAATATGGTGATCATATGCAGAAAATCTTATCCAAAGCATGAGATGATGAATTGTATGAAATGATGTTTGGGTAGTACTTGGACATGAAAATCCTAATGTTTTGGTAAAAGTGGATTTGGTGGTTCATAAATTTTATCCATTCCATTCTCGCTCTAATACCAATGTAAAAGACCGAGACCAAGGAGAGAAATAGGAGAATTGAAGCTCACATTGGGACACTTGAATGAGGGAAAACTCTGAATGCCTAGCATGAGCTTTGGCTCTTGTATTTATAGGGATCATACAAGGCTCTTGAGAAGCTTCTCAAGAAGCTTCCTTGAGCCGCTTTCTTGGAGTGCAAGCCAAGTTAATTGGGGTGCTTCTCAAGAAGCTTCCTTCTAGAAGCCACTTCCTTGGCATGCAAGCTAAGCTAGCCAGGAAACTTCCCAAGAATCTTCTTAGATATTTCTAAAATATTCTAGGCTAATTTGTCTTATTTGCTACTTCATTAGCCCTACTAGCTTCATCATTAAACTCCATATTGTTACAACATGCATCTATCTTTCTATATATATTTTTTGAGGCCTTGGTGGTATCTCTTTGAGCACATATAGTAGGAGATGTTGAGATAAAAGATCCTAAGGGTAGAGATATTGGTACAAGTTAGCAAGACATTCAAGATGATGTCTTAGTGATGGACTATCTTTGCATTGGCGTTGAAGGTGGCATAATTGGTACCAAGGAGAGAGATTGTGTTCTTCAGCAAGCTAAGCAGATTATACTGGAGTACAAACTTCTTCTTTGTGTAAAGGAGGATGGTGGAGTGCAAGTAGTACCACTTACATCTGAGATACCAGAGTTGGTACATCATGCTCATGAGGAGCTAAGACATTTTGGAGTAAATTGTACATATAGCTTACTCCAAAGTCATTATTGGTGGCATGGTATGCAGATTGATATACAAGATGTGTGGTTTGTGACCAAGTTAGAGCATCATTTAATGCTCCTATGCCACAATTACATCCATTACCTATCATGGGATTGGGTTACCATTGGAATTTAGAATTTTTTGGACCTTTACCATTGACTATGAGACATCATTGCTATATTTTGGTTATGGTGGAGCACTTCTCTAAGTGGATTGAGTTGGTGGCACTTCCTAACAAGTCCAATGAAGGGACAACTTACTCATTCTTGGATAGAGTTCTTAGTCATTTTGGTGCACCAATTGAGGTTTTGATGGATCAAGGTACATAGTTCTTGTGGAAGTTTTAGGTCTTGTATGACAAAGTATTGATTGATCATCATACTACATCTTAAGATCATCTTGAGGCACATAGCTTGGCATAGAGAGTGGTTTAGACAATGAAGAGAGGATGGTAGAAGTATGGTTTGTAAAGAGGCTACATGGGAGATTAGGATCTCCAATTACCTTGCTTAGCCATGGGCTATCAGTCCAACTAGAAATCCTTCTTAGCATCTTTCTTTCCTTACTTTCTACTCTATAGACACGGTCTAGATTAACCCACAACCATTCATTATGATGCTACTATAGTTTTGGACTTGGATGATCCAAACTTATGGGTGAGCACATGTTCTCAATGAATGGAGATCTTTTGGAGAGTTATGGCAATGGCCTTTGAGAACTTAGCAATTGCTCATCATGGGGATACCTTATGCTATGCTACTATTCAAGGAGGAGGTTATAGACCCTTGATTTGTTGATTTTATCCATATGACTATGTATATCTATTGCAAATTGCATTGACAACACTTGTTGTTACTACAAGCCACACTATCTTGAGAATGCATGAAGTTTTTCCTTCTTGACTCTTCATATTGGAAGGACGTGATGGTGTTGTTTGGAAGGATCATGTGTGAAATTCTGCACCATGCCACCTCCCAAACATTGATGGCATTATGGACCCAAGCTTGGCACTTATACATGTAGGCTTGTGGTCTATGTTATATGACTCTTCTTGTGGAGCTACTACTATGTTGGTATGTGATGTTTGAGAGAATGAAATATGGTATGTTTGACTCCTCCTCTCATGGTGGTTCCTCAAGGACCATTGTTATGTCCTAGATGTACTTGACCTATAGCTAGTTCATCCTTAATGTGGTAGAGATTGTAGACAGGTAACTAATGATGGGGCTCGATAGCACCTGGCCTCCTGATCTTTGCCCACCATAGGGCATATTATATACTTGGAATAGATGGTTATTTGGAGTTAGAGTGACCTAACCGCCAGCTAGGGGGGCAATTATAGCTCTTGAGAGTTCATGTATGACTTATGCGTGAGTTGTGTTTCTATAGTGTATGATGTTGACAATGATGTATGTAGTGTAGTGACGTATGTAGGCATGAAAATTATCATGACATTTATAGCACCAAAGCTTGTTTGCTCAGATGTTGGGATGGTAGTGTTGGTAGTCATAGTTATTTTAGTAGTTACTCATAGACTACTTGTTGGCAGTTGGACTTCATGTTAGGGCTTTTGATTGCATGGTGGGACCCATAATCACTTACCTCATTTTCACTACCAATAATGCTATTAGGGATGGAGACCTAGGTCAAGTAGAGGGGTATACTTTCAAAGTGCAGCTCTAAAGAGCTCATTTCTCAAATGTTGAGCCTTCAAGTTCTCAATTATGGTGGACAGAGGTTGGCGAGTGGCACTTAAAGTTTCTTAGCTAGAGTAGGTTGGCTTGATTGTAATCAATGCCCGATTGTTGGCAGATTGTTGAGTGAAGGATCGAGTACAATTCTGATTGAGTATGATTCAAGTGAAAGAATGAACTGATTATTGTGGCACTTTAGAGTTCATGTATAACTTGTATGTGAGTTTTGGCTTCTATAGTGTATGATGTTGACAACAATGTATGTTGTGTAGCAATGTATATACATTCAACACCATTTCTTTGTTCTTGGTGGAATCTTCTTAGTCTAGTACCTAGCCTCACTCAGATTGCATATGGATATATAATTGAGGAGGGCTATGGAAGTGGAAGAAGATTTGATATACATCTGATATATATTTATGTTATAGACAAAAAACATACAAGCTACCTTTGAAAAGCCTACCAAGTATATAGTGTAGAAGTCTCTTCTTAAGAATATTAATTTTGGTTTTCAATCACAATCTTTGAATTCATACCAAGAAAAGGAAACAACAAATTTTGAGTGTAATAACACAATATAGACCAAAAAGTGATATAAACATAAGTAATAGGTTGCAACCTTGAGGATACAAGTTAAAGTGAGTTTAATTGAAGAGAAGTGTCACAATCTTCTAGTTTGTTTATTGTTATGTGTTTAACCTATTGGGTAAGAAAAACTCCTCAAAGAAGTTAGTGTCACCTTATTTTGTGGTGTACTACAACAAATAGAAAATAAAAGTAACCACTTTTAATACAAGTAAATTCCAAGTTAATCCTAAAGGTGATGATTCACTCAATCCAAACAAGCCACTTCACTACAAAAGAATCAAATTTGAAGGCTATGTATTATCCTTCCCAAAAGACCCAATTCCAAAGGCTTCTTTGCATTGGCATTTAGTCTTTGCCTTTTGTGTTCATAGTACTTTCAATGCTACAACTCATTTTTTATACATCTAGGCATTGCTTTGCTCCTTCAAAACCTTAGGTATCACATATCCCAATCAAGTACAAATGTTTCCCTACTAAGAAGTTCCTCACTCATATTTGACAAAGACAACCACAAATACTCAAAATTAGTGCAATAGTGACAAAGAGCTTTTGGCTCTTTTGCTATATCATAACTAAAGGAATGAGTGAATATTTACACTTTATATAGTTACTTCCTACTCTAAGCCAAATGTATCTAATGGTTGAGGTAAGCCAAAGCTCTGTTTGGCTCATTCTCACAATGTATCCTTACTAATCCAATCTTCATACTTGTAGGTTAATTAGGTGCTTTGCACTATTAAGGAAGGTATCAATTCTCCTCCCAAAGGCAAATTACAAGTTTATCTCTCTTGGACTTCCTACTCTAAAGGTTACACCTACTCTAAATGTTTACAACTATGGAGGAATTTGGATTGCTTCCTACCCCTAAGATCCTACAATTGAGCAGAAATTCTTCTAGTGAAGTATCTTTGACTAAAGTTCTAATACAAAGAATTATCTTTGCCTTTAAAATTCTGAAGAAGGAGCTCAATCTGCTCCTTGTAACCTACTATCTCTAATAGATGTGTCTCAAAAACCTTAGTGAACTTCCTATCTATATGTTCCTTAAAATCTAATAACTAGCTAGTTTACCATGTTTTCCATATATGTTTTCCCTCTAACTTTTGGACCTAAAACATGAGCTCATGTAACTTTGCCTTTGTTACCTTTCCTTGAGCAGTTTTCTCCAGCATCTCTACAAATTGATCTTGAGCTTCCTCAAGTTGCTTGATGGCCTTTGTCTTCTGCTCCTCTAAGTTTTGGTTCAAGATCCATACTTCATTCTTCATTCAAGGTTGATCAGTTGCCCTCTCCTCCTTCTACTTCTTCAAGTCTTTGGCTGGGTGCTCCAATTCGATTGCCACCTCCCTCAAGTACTCCAACATTTATACTTCTAAGGTTACTACTTAGATCTTGGTGGTCTCTAGTTTTCCCTAAATACTTACCATTTCTTTGTCTTGGGCCTTTAGTTAATATTTTTACCTAATTTCCATTCCATGTCCATATTCTTCTTGATCCAAAGAGATCTCAATTTGAATTATAACTTTTGGAGTTCTTCATCTTGCCTCTTCTACTCTACCATAAGGGAAAAGTTCTACCTCTTTACCTTGAGGCTTTCATGCACAAGGGTATTAACCTTCTTTGCCTCTTCCTTGTATAGGTTTTTACTCTTCACTAACTCCTCCTTCTACTTATCATCCTTTTCCTTCTTAGTGCAGATGACTTTGTGAAGTCTTTGGATTAATGTGGTCTAACCAACCACATTGGAGTATAATTCTTGATTTTGTGGCAAAAGGAGCTCTATCATCTACAACATTGATTCTATTGAGTGGATTACAAAGTTGGCATCGTCCTTAATTGAAACTTTGGGTTGTTTGGTTGCCTCTCCTTCCACTTTGGCCTATACTACACTTAGATAGTTTTAGCTTTCTTCCTCCACTTCTATTCTCTTATTGGCTTTATGTTATCTTTCACTCTGAAGGTCTTTTCCTTGTCTTTCTTTGATTTCCAGCTGCTCTTCTTTGAGTGCATCAATTCTTGGTTGGTGCTAAAAGGTTCTTTGAGCCAATTTGATCTTTCTCCTTGGGTGTCTTTGGCCTGGTCCTCTTGATCTGCACTCTAACTTGGGTTTGGGATGGACTCTACATCTTCATACAAATCATTATCCTTGGACCTTGATGTAGATCCTTGCAAGGTAAAAGATCCTTCTTCTTCTTCTTCTTCTTCTTTGGAGTCTTCAATCCCCTCCTCCAAAGATACAAATATTATCTAAGGATGTATCCTTGATCTCTTTGCTAGTTTTTGAGACTTTTTTGGAGTTATCCTCTTCTTCTTCTTTGTTGTGGTAGTTCCTTCTTCTTCCAATGGTACAAATTTGCCAATTGATGCATAATTTGCATCAACCAATTGATACTTCTTGATCAAGGAAGTCCTTTTAGGTTGCAAGGTTAAGTACCTTGCTGGGTGGTAGTGATTGAAGAACTTTTTGTGGTCCTCTTTTGTTAATACATTCAACTCCATGTAGAGATTTATGGTTAGAAGTTCTAGGTAGGTTGCTACATGTCTTCTCCAAACTCCCTATGCAAACTTCTTGGTTGAAAATCAAACATGTTTTCCCAATTTACAAGTTCTCCGTGATACATGAATTGAAAATAATAATTGGCTATTAGTGAGGTAAGTTGTTCTCTTTGGCTAAAATATTTGTATCACTAGTTTGACAATTGTCCTTCTTGTTAGATCCTTATAACTACCTATCCTCTAATTGCTGTTTGCGGAATGCTTCTCTACAACCAATGTTGTAATTTGGTCACTTAATGCTTTGTATGTTGGCCTAAAATTTGTGTCCAAAGTCAAAACTCCTATTAATCCTACATCCACACCAAGGACTATTCTCCAAATCTCTTTGGTCTAATTGTAGGAGGTACATCTTAGGTCCACTATTTCTCTCTCCTTCTTGTCCTTCATCTCATAAATGATTTCAAAGTCACTCAACTCCCAATTCTAGAGCAAGAAAGAGAGGTGCTTGCTTTGAATTACAACACTCCTATAATTAGATGCACATTTGTTTACAATTGGGCTACAAAGAATGGCTTCAAATATCTTCCTAATCGGTTTCTAGACACAAACACTATGTTTCATATTGGATGCTAAGATCAAATTTAAAAAACTACAAAAGACTATAAAGAGCTGTGAAGATTAAGAAGGTTCAAGATTGCTAATTGCTCTTTGATTTTGAGATTGAGAAATGTTTACATAAGGTGAAATTACTCCAAATGCACTTGATTTTATAAACAAGGTCTTTTTTTCAATTGGTGAGAGAGTCACTCTCCACACATACAAGCCTCTTCATGAATTTAAATGGTTGTCAGCAACAATTCTTTAACTAGGTGGTGGTCATTCAAATCAATGCAATATCTTTGGGCCTAAAAGCCCTTTATACTTGAGTTCTTTGCCTATGACCACATTGCACAATTTTCTCCTTTGGTATCTTCCAAAACAATGCCTTTGGCTTTTTACTTGTTCCTTTATACCATTATATATATGAACCAACTCTGAAGGAAACTCAATTAAGAGGGTTTTGAAAAAACAATTATTCTACTATCACCTTGTAGAACACAAAAAAATAACTAAAAAGTTTTTGAGAAAATATAGCCACCAAAATAAGATTGTTCTTCCCATAAATACCAATTGACATGAAAATATTCAATTTTCAATGTTCTCATGAAAATCAAGAAGTAGATCATTATCAACAAAAGAAAATGTATTTCTTATTTAAACTTGAAGCAAAATGGGAGCTTAAGGTTATGTAATACCATTAGCTAGGAAAATTAGCTATAAGTGAAAATTGAACTTGGTAATATCTTTAGAGATGTTATACATGATGGTATAAGTAGATTAGATAGAGGATGCACCAAAAAAGGACTTCCACTAGTAGGACATAGACCAAAAACACACCAAAAACTTCAAACCTGATTTTGGAGGCCTAAACAAAGGAATTAGCCTCAAAAAATGTTGGGTTTAAGATGGGTTTTTACCTTCTCTTTGAGAAAAATGGCATTGCCTTTCACCACCTTGTTTGTCTTGTTGAGATCTTTCCAACTTTACCTCTTCCAGGTTGTTTTGAGCTTCCTACAAAAAGATTCCCCAAAGATTCTTATGGGTCAAACTTGTTTAACCAACCAAATAGGACAATGATCAACATGTCACTAATCCATGGATCTAATCTAAGGATGTAACTCCCTTTGAGAGGATCTTCTTGGGCATATAATAAAGACAAGGTGCTCCTTGGGGCATCAAACCTTTATGAGAGTTCCAATCCTATGTGCTTGTGTTTTTGGACTGTAAGGTTACCAATCTACATAGAAACTTAATTGATGAGCTTAGAGTTCTTTTACTCTAGATAATGTTTGCATTCCAATTAAATTTTTGTCATTTTTTGAAGTGATTAAACTTGATGTTTATGATAGTAGATATAAAACTCTAATATTGAATTACAATTTGATGCTTGAGCTTCTTTGGAGTTAGATTCACTTCTCTATCTTGTTTACTCAAATCAACATTGCATTATTTGATCAATCTGGTATAAAAATAGTTAAAATAATTGTAAACCAATGCAAAAGGTATTTCAAAAAAACTGTATCAACTAAGAGATCTCCAATGTATAGAGCTAAAATTTTAGAACTTTGAGCATTTTCATAACAAAATCAAACTAGTTGGATTTAATCAAGCAAGGGTTGATACAATTGCATTGTGCTTTAAATGTTTAAAGTTCATTCTTATAAATTGGAGCTATAGTCTTACCTTTTGTTTTATTTCAAGGTAAATTGCTTACCTAGAGAACAAAAAGTCACCTTGCCAATGAGATTCCAACCATTATTATTCCTCTAAAGTTAGAAATAGAAAAAAGTCTTCAAGATATTTCTTTTATAATTTGTCAAATTCATGCTTGTGAATATTATATGTAGCAATTATGTGAAACCAAATATGGATAACATTCTACTGGTGGAGAAGAAGACTACTGTTAATATTTACTTGAGTAAGTAGATAATATTCTTCTCAAAATTTGAATAAAGTTCATTGCAAAAGTGTGTGTTGGTTGAAACATAAGTAGTCTTCTTATATTCCTTCTCCTTAGTAGAAAGTTGAGCATAAAAAAATATACATTGTGTTTTTGTGTAGAAAGTAGCTTTTGGAAATAGATATGACAAGCTTATTTGTGTTCTTACTCATGAAGAAAATAGAGCAACATCTCAATTCTATATGATCTAATTTTATTATCTCTTTTCTTATTCTTGAAGCAATTGTTTGAGAAGGATTACTTACAAAAAAAATTTATTGCATGTAAGCATTTGTAATACGTTTCTATGACTATATTTCACTGATTTTTCCACTAAGATATTTATATTATCCCTCAACAAAAAATATGAAAATTTAAACAAAGCTTTCAAATCTATTGTCCTTATTAGAAGTGTCAAGGTGGTAATCATGAGATTCTAAGAAAATGTTAGATGTTGTAATAAATTTAGATCCAAAATTATAAGAGCTATCAAAAGTAGCCCATGTTTATTCATATCTAGATATTGATAATGAAATTTAATATGAATTTATATTTTGGAATTAATCCAATGGTTAAATTTTTTTAAATATTTTAATAAAGGAAAAAATATCAATTCATATGTTATAGTTAATTTAACAGAATATAAAGAAGTAGTTACTATTTTGCATACCTTAGTACTTACTAACATTGAATAATACATCAAATCAAGAGTAGTCTTAGGACATTATTGATTACTATAGAGGTTTTTATGCAACAAATATTAAGCATACATATATTTATTCACCTTGATATTGTTAAATTTTTTTCTATTTTATTGTTTGTAGAAGAAGATGTCACGCCATTTGTAGTTCCGCATCTAGTTGCTCGGACATTGGAGTCCCAATGATAGAAGTTAGAGTTATTCTAGTAGTTTCTCAGGGACTACTTTCCGACAGTCTGATTTGGTGTTCAGGGTACTGACTTCACGGTGGGGCCCACCGTCACTTTGCACCGTTCGCACCGTCGAGTGTGCCGTCAGCGGGACCGTTAGGGTTCCAGTGCTAGCTCGAGTCCAGGGGGGTATAGTTTCGAAGTGAGCTCCAGAGAGCTCACTTCTCTGATGTTGAGCCTTCGAGTTCTTGGCTATGGTGGACAGAGGCCGGCGAGCGTCACCTGGATTCTCTATGCTTGAGTGGGTGTGGCTTGACTGTAATCAGTGCCCAGTTGTTGGTAGTTTATAGAATGACAAATCAAGTATTGATCTGAGTTGAGTTGAGTTGAAAGTGTTAAGCACTCTGATTACATCAGAGAAGTGAAGTCAGGGGGAAATTGGGTGCAGGAACGTTGAGTGTTGGTGGTATCTCCAAGCTCGGTGGATCGTGGTAGCTCGATTCAAGTTCTATGTTTCCCTAGTGTGCAGAAGCTCGTTCAAGTGATTCAGATTTGGCAGTTAGGCGGACGGTGTGCAGAAGCGCTGGCCAAATTTTGAGCAAAGAAGGAGCAATTTTTGAGCAGTGTTGTGATTTTGAGCTCAGGAGGTGAAGGCATGACCAATTTGCTGCAAGTTGGGCTCAGAAAGTGAAATTGAAGGTGGAGTTGGGAAGCTCTTCTCATGAAATTGTGATTTGGAAAAACCTATTTTGTGAATTTG
This sequence comes from Lunularia cruciata, assembly GCA_948567375.1. Classification (NCBI taxonomy): domain Eukaryota; kingdom Viridiplantae; phylum Streptophyta; class Marchantiopsida; order Lunulariales; family Lunulariaceae; genus Lunularia; species Lunularia cruciata. Next base: position 15,193,457 of record OX419760.1, read on the forward strand.
GCTTGAGTGGAAAGTTAGCGGGGGATTTGGCGGACAGCCATCTTTAGGGTTTTGTCAATTTGGCTCGAGTGGAAAGTTAGCGGGGGATTTGGTGGACAACCATCTTTAGGGTTTACGTCAGATTTTACATCAGATTTGGAGGAGTTTTCGCTAGTTTGGAGGACTTTTGCAGATTTGGAGAAGTTTTGCCAATTTTGGAGGAGGTTTCAAAGTGGCAACAAGAAAGGCCTCATTTGGCTGAATTTTGGCATTTCGAGGCTTCGAGGCATAGGGCTGTGGGCTATGAGAGGCTACAAAGGCCTAGAAGGGCCAGCTTGCTGGCGTGAGGCTAGCTAGTTTAGAGTAGATCTTGGTTATTGGTTGGCAAAATCTGCCTTTCTTGCTAGATTGTGCACAACAGGGTTTGACCCTTAGATCTCTTGTTCCTAGACTGGTGCCCTAGTCAACTGGTCCACCCTCACTTGTTGTCCTAGTGACTGCGCCACTATTATCTATACACATGTAGCTTTGGCTAGGAGAGGCAGTTTGATCCCATTCTTGGTGATCCTGGTAGCTTAGGACTTAGATACAAACTGCTCTTATGTCAAATGCCAAATGGTGGCAGAGTCAGTCCCGTGTTGTGTTATGAGATGGTGGGTTTTTGTTTAGATTTCTTGTGATTGGATCCCCTCCATTCTCTGCTTCCTGTTTGTGCACCACGTTTGTGTGAGGTGCCCTGACTTTTGAGCATTGGTGCTCTGGTGTGCTCTCGATGGTGAGGCTGGAGTGATGACCGACCAGTCAAACTACCTTTGTTTCTCTCCGGTGAGGCAGGAAGTGATGACCTGCAGACCGTGAGAGTGCGTGTTATTATGGCAGGTTACAGGTTGCCTTTCCCCTAGTGTAGTTATCTCGGTTAGAGTTACATTAGTGGGTGGTGTCTAGTTGGTGTTGGCACGTGGTGGTGTTGGCACTTGGTGGGGTACTTGCGGTTGCGACTTGCGGTTGCAGTTGGTGGTTCGGGTTTCCTGTTGCAGTTACTTGGTCACGACGGAGTTCTTTGGAGATTCCAGAGGAGTTAGCCCTGCAGTACGCAGTGGGTTTACTCGGAGTGGTGCTTGGTATCAGCCTGTATCTCAGGTCCCAGTGAGGGAGGAGATTGACTCTGAGTTGGAGTTCGACACAAGAGCTGATTCAGTTGAGAGTGCACTTGGTGTGTCCGCACCGTTGTTGTGGGACATGGACGAGATTTATGGGGCCTCCAAAGGCCCTAGGCGTTACTCTGGTATAGTGGGTATCATTGAGTTGGATGACTTCATCTAGGAGTTTGATAGTTGGTGTGATCTGCAGCAAATGCGGAACCCGACTTTGTTCACACCCTTCATGGCATGGAAGGGGTTGTTCCAGCATCTGGAGGGTCCGCCGATGGATGACTACCATGAGTTCAACAGAGCTCATTTGGAGGAGATTGAGTTATGGAGATAGTATTGGTCTCCACACTACGTCTCCATTACTTCAGGCTCGGTGGCCAGGAGTAGATCGGCTATACCTACGAGTTCTAGCTCGAGTAGTGTTGGTGGAGCTAGTGGAGGTGCACTAGCTGGAGATAGTGCTACTACGAGTGGAGGTACCACTGCAGGAGGTGGTGTGATACCGGGGTTTAACTCCATGGTTGAGTTCTTCCTATGTTTGAGGCAGAACTACCAGGGAGTGCGGACTGACAAGCTGAGGAGCTTGCAAGAGTTCCAGCGGAAGGCTGGAGAGAGCCTACGCGAGGCATATACTCGCATGAGGCAGCTGATCGGTTTCACTTAGGGAGTTACTGAGGCCCAGGCAGTCCAGTTTTGGTATGGGATACTGGACATGGAGTTGCGACGTAGAGTTTGTGATGCTACGTTGTTGCAGGCTACTTCGCTCACTTTGGTAGTAGTCTTTGGTTTGGCTGAGCATATTGAGCTCAACATGGTGGAGGAGAGAGTGGTGACAGCTAGATTTGGTAGAGAGACTTCATCCACGGTTGTGACTTCTTCTAGAGTGCAGCAGAGTGCACCACGCCCAGTTGGTTTTCGAGGATAGGGTGGACAGCCCAGATCCTATGGAGCGAGTGGAGGGCCTAGTGGAGTTAGACCCTTACCCTCATTTTTGGGTCAGCAGCAGCCAGTGAGTGGTGGTGTTGCTTGTTGGACTTGTGGTGGACCTCACCATAGGAGAGAGTGTACTCAGGGCAGCAGACCTGATACCTCTGGTGCATCATAGCCAGCACAGAGGCAGTGTGAGCACTGCCACAGATTTGGTCACACTAGTGATCGGTGTTTCGACCTACACCCGGAGTTACGGAGTGGTAGGGCTGCTATGGCAAGTAGTAGAGGAGCTCTAGTTCATGGAGGACGAGGTGGTAGAGGTGGTGGTAGAGGATCTACACCTAATAGGGGTGCAATACCTGCCCTTACTTTTGACACAGCTATGGCTACTCAGATTGAGCAGTTGGAGCAAAGATTGGCTAGTATGGCTATTGCTCAGAGGAGATCAGATTTGGGTGTTGAGGCTTCCACCTCATATGCTGGTGATAGAGATGCTTTGGACTTCATGTGCGGAGCAGCACAGGTGGATGCATCTACAACAGTGACTAGGAGTGCAGTACGTGCTCCAGAGCCTAGAGGAGCATCAGTGGAGTTGGACTCTCAAAGAGGAGAGGTTGGGAGATAGGTCAGACTTCCCCAGTCTTTCACGCTATCTGAGGCATTACAGACGACATCCATGGTTCCTGGACGTCCCAGTGCAAGTGTGTAAGGTGGTGATGGAGTACTTGATGGAGTACCTGCTAGTCAGCCACCTGCTACTACACAGATTGAGTCTAGCATGATGTTGGGAGCGGCTCAGCTGATTATGCGGCATACTTTATTTTCAGCCAGTTACATGTTTACATTGGGAGTTGACCCAGCCCCAGTATTCCGGTTGGCTGCCACGTTGTGTGAGAGTAGGGATGGTGCAGTTCCTACTACTAGAGCAGAGGTGGTTGGTAGTGGATCTGACTTGGTTGAGGAGCATGGGATCCGTTCAGCGACCAATGGTTTATGGCAGGCAGCAGCGGGTAGACTGGAGGAGTTGCCAACTAGACCAGCCTTTGAGAGAGTGTGGTTTACACCTGGTGTTGTCCTATTGGATAACCAAAGGAGGATCTTTTGTTTGGTGGGACCTTCAGGGAAGGTCTATACACCACAGAGAGTCTTGTTAGACTTTGGTGCGCAACCCCTTATATTGGGGAAGGCTGCAGTTGTTGGTCTGGAGTTACGGAAGACCGATGTGGAGAGGTGTCCATTTCAGATCCAGACATCTCTTGGTGGTGGTTCGACACAGTACATCACACGTGGAGAGCTTGTTGTCCAGGTTCAGCCTGGTCATTCGACTAATAGCTCGGTGGTGAGAGCTCAGGCTATTGCGATGATAGCTGAGTCATATGATGTGCTAGTTGGGGGAGCAGTGTTATACCCTATGGGTTTCAGCATTGACTATTGGGAGGAGACAACCTCTTATAGACCTGGTTGGCAGTCTGGTGAGGGACGGGTATGTCGCCTACCAGTACGCTTCAGTAGTGGCAGTCTTGGCTCACTACAGTCCGGGACCATGGCAGCATCAGTTTTAGCTTTCAACGGTGTAGTTACTTGGCCTGGTGACTTGTTGGAGGGGAATGTTCATGCAGAGGATACTCCAGTACCAGAGGAGATCACTCGACTTTGGAGTACGAGTGGGATTGTTCCATCCACCTTGGATGTTCCATTGTGGAGTTCAGAGGAGGCATTGCAGCAGCATGCAGATCAGTTGGTGCAGCAGGCTTGGAGTGAAGCCTTCGTACCATCAGGGGATGAGTGTGAGGATGAGCCTCCAGAGGTGATTGCTTTGACACCTCTAGATACCACACTCATTGCTTGGCAGTATCCAGTAGAGGGGATATGTCTATTGGAGTTGTTTGGTGGGATCAGCACCGGACTAGCTGCGGTGTTACAGGCGGGTATACGAGTACAGAGGTACTTGTATGTAGAGAGAGATGAGACTGCTAGGCGAGTCTCTCTACATCATGTGGCACACTTGGCTTATCGATATCCAGAGTTATTACCGATGTCAGCAGTCAGAGGTTACCAAAAGGCCTTACCAGGAGACATTTCCTTATTGGGGGTGCATGACCTAGAGAGACATGGGCCTATTCACTTGGTGATTTCTGGATGGCCATGTCAGGGACATACACATGCGGGCCGCGGTTTGGGTCTTTAGGATCCTCGTTCTGGTGTGTTTTGGGAGATGTTATGGATACTACGACATCTCCAGGTTCATCAGTCTGTTTCTCCAGCTTACCTTTTGGAGAACGTTCCTTTGATGGGTGATTCTCGCACTAGAGTGGTGGCGAGTACACATCAGGTCCATTCTTGGATAGGACCTGCTGTATTGTTAGATGCAGCCAGAGTGGGATCAAGGGCTCATCGTCTTCGTCTTTGGTGGACGAACCTCTTACCCAGAGAGGTTCTATAGCGTAGTTATGATGGGATTCAACGACTAGACCACATTCTTGTTGATGATATCTTGGATGTTGGACGTCAGTCTCAAACAGTGGTAGTGGCTGATAGGTCACCTATGGCAGTGGTAAACCTAGTTGGACAGCCTAGAGCTGCGTTTCCCACACTCATGAGTTTCCCAGGCTCTCATGCTTTTCGAGAGGGAGGACTTGGACTTGTTTGGGACTCATAGTTACAGCAGTTGGTGGAGCCCAATGCTGATGAGAGAGAGCGGGCAATGGGTTTTTGCACCGGTATTACCGCTGTTCCAGCAGTGTCAGAGGCATCCAGGCATCAGATGTTAGGTCAGGCTATGGACCTGAACTGTTTGACCTGGATTGTGAGCCTTGGCTTGGCAGAGCAGCGTAAGATGTGCTTGATAGGCATCACCACTCGGATACTTGTGAGCCCTGTGCCTATCGAGACGATTCAGGCACATGCTGGGGGCGATGGACCGAGTGGACATGGTATTCTTGGGACACATCCAATAGCTACTAGGGAGAGTGGTCTACTTGGAGTCCATCCAGGTGAGCGTGGGCTACTTGGATTACATCCTTGGTCCACATGGGATGCAGCTAGAGGATGTGTGGAGCTTGCAGCCAGAGTGGAGGGAGTTTTTTGCACAGAGGTTGGGACCTCTAGTGGTCGGGAGCATGACACTATTGCTCCCAAGGGCCCAGTGTAGCAGCCAATCAGTACGTCTTCCACTCCTACTACAGTTACAGAGGATACTTGGGAGCCAGATCTTGGACCCAAGCTTATTGGAGAGGAAAGACGGAGGGTTTGGAGGTTCTTGAGGAGTCACACGAGTTGTTTTGCCTTCAATATGAAGGATTTGGGTGCTCTAAAGGAACCTGGTATACGGATTGAGCTGACTAGCGACACACCTGTTTTTCGACGTCCTTATCAATATAGTGATATGGAGAGGACATTGATTCAGAGCCGGAGTAGTGACCTTTTTGAGGCTGGTTTGGTGGAGATTTCACATGGAGAGTATGCATCAGCGACAGTGATCCCAGCCAAGAAGGATATGCATGGCAACTATACAGATAGGCGGATGTGTGGAGATTACCGTCCTATCAACCAACAGACCAAGGCTGATTGGTATGCCATGCCTACACCGGAGGAGATTTTTGATACGATTGGGCATGCAAAGGTCTTCAGTACTTTGGATCTTTGAGCGGGATATCATCAGTTGCCCATTAGGGAGGAGGATAAGTCCAAGACAACATTTTGGGCTATTGATCCTCACGGCAAGGATGTGTTATATCAGTGGAGGTACTTACCATTTGGGTTGAAGAACGCTCCTGCTGAGTTCCAGAGGGTCATGGATAGGATCCTAGCTGGATTGGATTTTGCTCGGTGTTATATCGATGACATTTTGGTCTATATGTGGTGCCCACATTTTTTGTTTTTTTCAAAATAAAGGAGAAGAAGTGTATAGAGAGGTCAGATTGCACCTGTATGGCCGAAGAAGGCGAAGAAAATTGGCTTTGGGATGAAACCCGAAGTAAAGTGACTTCGGGTCATAAGGCGAAGTCCTCGGAAATGCCCTGTCAGCATACCATACGAAGTAAATTGTCTTTAGATCGGGGGGAGCTCAACCCGAGGCAAAGACAGTCTAACAACCTTTTGTCGGGGTGAGAAATTCAAGAAGGGGCCATTTCAAAACTGGTGGCTCATACGTGCGAAGGTTGGTTGACAGTGACAGGTGCATGCCGGAGGTGTGATTTCTTGGTAGAAACTCAAAGCAACGGAAGACAAAGAAGTGCAACTCTATAAAAATCAAAACTTCAACGACAAAATGTCGAGCAATTTTCCTTCACCGTTGAGAAGTTGTCTTGCAGGTGATCGGGGAAAGGGAAATAAAGTTGTACTCGGGTTAGTGCACAAGGGAGAAGTCGTGAGAGAGAAATCGAGAGATAGTAAGAAAGCAGAAGAGATGGGAGGAGGGAAGAAAAACTCTGAATTCATAGTGAGAAATCATGCAATTCGGAGATGAGATGTAGTAGCGAGGATCGAAGTCTTGAGCCGACTTCGGATCACCTTTCTGGCATGGAACTGGAACGTAAGTTTTCCAAGATTCATGATAGAAATCATTGAGAGTAAGTGTCTTGATGGTCCCGAGGAAGAAGGGAAGAGAGGAGATCCGGCTCGCTGGATAGAGTCGGATTGGAGACTTGTACCCGAGAAGGAGGCGGGTTTAGAGCAGGGAGCCACGTTCTTGGGGAAAGGAGAGATAGCCCAAGAAACGCAGGAGGTGAGAGATGCCTTCTTGTCAAAGAGAACAAAGAATGGGTACAAAGTTGAGAGCTACAAAGACCCTGTGAGGAGAGGAATTGTGAGTACACTAATGGCCATCCTGAAGCCGGAGAGAACCACTTATGTGATGAAACACCAAGCGGTGTTCTTTCACAAGTTATTTTCAGGAGAACCGATCAATTGGGCAAGGTGTTTTCACGGGAGAACGAAGCAGATGGTGTGGAATCTGCGGGATAAGTCACCTCCACACTACATCGTGCCATTTGCAACACATTTCTACCTTGGGTTGAATTTGCTCAATTTGGCAGAGCGCAATAGAATGGTGTCTCATTTCCATCCTGACTTGAGAAGAGAAGTCGACGCGGAGGAGCAGCAATACATTCTCCAAATCCGGAGCACGGACAACTTCTACGCAAAGACAAGAAAAAACGTGGAGGTCGTGGTAAGTACCCCGACAAAGAAGAGAACTTGGCACGTAGAAGCCGAAAACAACAAGAAACCTCGGAAGATGCAGAAACATAACCCGAGGCGAGGGATGGTGGTGATTGAGTCGGAAGATGAAGACTCAGAAGGCAAAGCTGAGCTCAAGACGTAGGACTCGGAACGTGAGGAGGAACCTGAGCTGACACTGCAAAGCAGAGATACTAGCAGTGATAGTGAAGGCGGTGGAGAAATGACCTCGGCACCAGCGGCTGAAGAATACGAAGAAGAAGTGCAAGCCGAAGTAGAAGCCGAAGACAATGCGGCGCTGGAAGATGAAGTACCGGTGCTCGAGGAGAAGAAGATCGCAGTACAACAAGGAGTTTGCTCAAGACGTAAGGCAAAGTGTGAGGCGGGGCCGAGTAAAGTGAAGGAAGAGGCAAAAGATAGCACGAGTAATGAGGCATCAATTCCGATACAAAGACTTCAGCGAAGACGGCGCGTATCAGGAGAACATGAGGAGAAACAAGAAATTACTCCGTGGGAGGAAGAAGTTGCCAGTGAGGGAGTAGAGTACCTGCGAGAGGTAGTATGCCCGCTGTTGGTGAAATTGGAGAAGAAGAAGAAGGAGATGCAGTCAACTTGTCCAGAGGTAAAGACTGTATTGCAGGTGGTAGCAAGATTAGAAGAGGAGACCTCAGAGTTGAAGAGGAGTATAACCCGAGGTGAGAAGGAGAGAGAAGTACTGCAAGCGGAAGCAGTAGAGAGAAGTCAGGTAATCAAAGACCTGAAGAGAGAAGTGAGCTATCAAGAGGATCTTGCGAGGAAGAGTGACATTGCAAGGGAGAGACATGTAGCGGAGCACGAAATCTTGAAGCAGCAGTTTGCTGATTCAAGAGTAGAGCTTATCCATGCTATGGCGAGGGTAGCATCAAAGGAACAAGAGCTTGATCGAGTGATGGACAGTATGGAGGAGAAGAAGCAACTCTGGCAAAGAGAGTTGTCTGTGCGGTATAGAGAAGAAGAGAGATTACGAGAGTTACTTCATAATCAGGAAGAGAAAATCGTACATAAGGAGAAAGAAAAGGAAGCGGTGAAGGCTGAGTTCGAAGAAGAATTGGCGATGTACAAAGAGGAATGGCTTGCAGATCGGGAACAAGAACGAAAGACAAGATTGGAGCCATTGAAGGAGATAGTCCTCAGAGTGAATGCAATGTTAAGTACAGAAGCCAGCGTTCGAATTGAAGAAGCGCGACTGCACGAGTTGAAGTTATTGGTGCAGGAGACGAGGCGAAGACAAGTGAAAGACACTGATCTGAATGCCTTGTTAATTAGTCTCAAAACTTGTGTAGACAGAAAGATTTTAGAGGTAGAGGATAACATCTCAATTAGATTAGACTTAGTGAAAATAGAGTTAGAAAAGCTTTGGCAAGATGTTAAGGCAAAACCCGAAGTAGATAACATAGGAATCCAAATGTCTTTGGAGTTGCCCTCAGAGACATTAGAGAAGAGTGGGTCGAAAGATGAAAAGTTAGATAGATTACCCACTAGTGCAATTTCAGATCAGGAAAGAGAATTGCTAGATCTGGTCAAAGAATTAGGAGTTGTGAAACCCGAGGAAAATATAGTAGGAAGTAAGATTACTTCGGGTTCGGGTTTGAAAGCCGAGGACAACGTAGACATTGGATCGGATTAGTAACCGATTTGAGATTTGAAGGGGCAGATATGAAGAGGTGCATTGTCATTTCGGATCTGCAGGTTAGAACAATTGTTGTAGAAACGGTATAGTTGTTAGAACTATCGATTGCTTCACTATTTAAGAGTGGCATTCGCAGGAAAGTGTTGTTCAGTGCTCATTACTTCTGAGAATAGATAAAGCAAAGTGCTGTGAAGCAGTGCTCATCGCTTGAGCTTGATTCCAAGTATCAATTTTGAAATTGTGTTTGTGAGTGTGTGGAGAAATTTGAAGTGCAAGTCAGAGTGCTTGTTGGATGTTGGATTCCACAGCCTTGATCTTCATTCTGTGTGTTTGATCCTGAGTGAAGTGCAATCGAAGCAATGCCTTGACAGATCTAAGAGGAATTGTAGTGTTGATAGTATTCTGCATTTGTGAGTGCAGTGCAAAGTTGATGTGAAACAATTTTGATCGAGGAAGTTGTGCCTTCAGTGGAGGGGTGGAACACAATTCTGAGGTGAAGTCATTTTGCAGTGAAGTGCCGTTTTTGGGAGAGCCTGAATCATCACAATCAAGATTGTTTGGAAAGAATTGATGGAGTTGTGATTAAGGAGTGTGAATTTGTGACAAGACTGCGAGTCAATGCTTGTTACTCTCTTTTGGATGTGGTTTCTACCTGAGAGATTAAAGATGCAACCAAGAAGAACTACATGTTACTGTTTGACTTTGTATTTGACCAATTCTGACTCATATCTCTGCGGGAACAAACTTTACTTACCCGATTACCGCACAAGTGATATTTGCCGGGTTGTCACACTATAGCACTACTGTGGAGGAGCATGAGAGACAGTTGTTGAAGGTGTTGGAGAGGTTGAGATCTCATGGACTCAAATTACATCTTGGGAAGTGTAGGTTCTTCCACGAGCAGGTTGAGTATTTGGGTCACACTATCTACCCCGGAGGACTTGGTGTCCAGCAGACCAAGGTGGAGGCTATTGCACGTATTCCTCGGCCTACGGATGTGAGCAGAGTGCGAGCATTCTTGGGTTGGCGAACTTCTATCGCCGCTATGTTAGAGGATTTAGTGCCATTGCCAAGGCCTTGACAAAGCTGACCAAGCTTACACAGGAGTGGTGTTGGGGAGATGAGCAAGAGAGAGCTTTTGTAGAGCTCAAGGAGAGGTTGACATCTGCTCCTATTTTGAGGAGACCAATCAGGGGACGACCATTTCAGGTTCACACTGATTGGAGTATGTTGGGGCTTGGAGCGGTGCTCACCCAGCATGATGATGAGGAGAAGGAGTTTGTGGTGGCCTATGCTAGTCGCTCCAACAATTCAGCGGAGGCGAAGTATAGTTCATATGAGGGAGAGTGCTTGGCAGCAGTTTGGGCAGTAGCACATTTCCGATGTTACCTATTTGGTAACCCCTTCACTCTCATCACTGATCATCAGCTGCTGAAGTGGTTGATGGAGTCCGACAAGCTTTCAGGGAAGCTTGCACGATGGGCTCTGATTTTACAGGAGTATGATTTCACGATTGTTCACAGACCTGGAGTGGTGAACCGTGATGCAGATGGGTTGAGTAGAAACCCATGTCCCAGCCAGCAAGATCAGACCAGAGCACGTTGGCATGGTGAGACAGATGAGGAGATGGTGTCAGGTTGGCATGCATTGGCCTTTCTGTGTATATTTGTAGAGACTTTGGTGGTATCTCTCTCAGTGCATACAGGAGGAGTTATTGAGGTCACAGATCTAGAAGAAGATATTGGTACAGTTCAGCAAGACATTCATGATGATGTCTTAGTGATGGACTATCTTCGCACTGGTGTTGTGGGTGGCACAGTTGGGGCCAAGGAGAGAGACCGTGTTCTTCAGCGAGCCAGACGGTTCAGATTGGAGGGTAGACACCTTTTGCGTGTATGGGAGGATGGTAGAGTGTGAGTAGTACCACTTCCATCACAGAGACCACAGTTGGTCCGTCAAGCTCATGAGGAGCTAGGACATTTTGGAGTAAAGCGTACATATAGCTTACTCCAGAGTCATTATTGGTGGCACGGTATGCAGACCGAGGTACAATAGTTTGTTGCCAGATGTGTGGTTTGTGACCGAGTTAGAGCATCATTCAATGCTCCTACGCCACAGTTACACCCATTACCTATCATGGGATTGGGTTACCGTTGGAGTTTGGACTTTGCCGGACCTTTACCGCTGACTGTGAGACATCATTGGTATGTTTTGGTGATGGTGGAGCACTTCTCCAAGTGGATTGAGTTGGTGGTACTTCCTGACAAGTCTAGTGAAGGGACAGCTTACTCGTTCCTGGATCGAGTTCTTAGTCATTTTGGTGCACCAGCTGAGGTTTTGACTGATCAGGGTACAAAATTCTTGGGAGAGTTTCAGGTCTTGTGTGACAAGGCTTTGATTGATCATCGTACTACATCCCGAGATCACCCTGAGGCAGATGGCTTAGCAGAGAGAGTGGTTCAGATGGTGAAGAGAGGATTGCAAAAGTATGGTTTGCAGAGAGGCCACTTGGGAGATTGGGATCTCCAGTTACCTTGGTTGGCCATGGGCTATCGGTTCAGTCGGCAAGCCTCCTTAACATCCTTCTCTCCATACTTTCTACTCTATGGACAAGATCCAGATTTACCTGCAGCCATTTGTCGAGATGCTACTGTAGTTTTGGACTTGGATGACCCCGATGTATGGATGAGCGCATGTTCTCAGCGGGCAGAGATCTTTTGGAGAGTGATGCCGATGGCCTTTGAGAACTTGGCAATTGCTCAGCATAGAGATACTTTACGCTATGCTACCATTTGAGGAGGAGGTTATAGACCCTCGATCCGTTGATTTCATCCAGGCAACTATGTATATCTACAGCAGACAACACCGACGACACTTGATGTTTCTACAGGCCGCACTATCTTGAGAGTGTGCAAGGTTTTGCCATCTGGAGTCCTTGTGTTAGAAGGACGTGATGGTGTTGTTTGGAAGGATCATGTGCGCAATTGTGCGCCATGCCACCTTCCAAACATTGATGGTACTATGCTTGGCACTTGTATGTGCAGGCTTGAGGTGTATGTTATGTGGCTCTTCTGGTGGAGCTGCTACTATGTTAGTGTGTGATAGTTGTTCGAGAGGATGGCATATGGCATGTATGACTCCTCCCCTCACGGTGGTTCCTCAGGGACAGTGGTTATGTCCTAGATGTACTTGACCTGTAGCTAATTCATTCTTTATATGGTATAGATTGCAGACATGCAACTAACGATGGGGTTCCATAGCACCCGGCCTCCTGATCTTTGCCCATTAGAGGGTATACCATATACTTAGAGTAGATGGTTATCTGGAGTTAGAGGGACCTAACCGCCAGCTAGGGGGGCGATTGTGGCACTTTAGAGTCTATGTATGACTTATATGTGAGTTGTGCTTCTATAGTGTATGATGTTGACAACGATGTATGTTGTGTAGCGATGTATATACACACGACAGCTGTCACGCCATTTGTAGTTCCGCATCTAGTTGCTCGGACACTAGAGTTCCAGTGATAGTAGTTAGAGTTATTCTAGTAGTTTCTCAGGGACTACTTTTCAACAGTCTGATTTGGTGTTTGGGGTACTGACTTCACGGTAGGGCCCACCGTCACTTTGCACCGTTTGCACCGTTGAGTGTGCCGTCAGCGGGATCGTTAGAGTTCCAGTGCTAGCTCAAGTCCAGGAGGTATAGTTTTGAAGTGAGCTCTAGAGAGCTCACTTCTCTGATGTTGAGCCTTTGAGTTCTTGGCTATGGTGGACAGAGGCCGGCGAGCATCACCTGGATTCTCTATGCTTGAGTGGGTGTGGCTTGACTGTAATCAGTGCCCAGTTTTTGGCAGTTTATAGAGTGACAGATCAAGTACTGATCTGAGTTGAGTTGAGTTGAAAGTGTTAAGCACTCTGATTATTGTGGCACTTTAGAGTCTATGTATGACTTATATGTGAGTTGTGCTTCTATAGTGTATGTTGTGTAGCGATGTATATACGCACGACAAAGAAGAGAGAGCCCACCTCATACTTTATCTTGTTTTTAGTAAATAATTTCCATCCATTTTTTGGACACTTTATTAGTTTGATTCTTCTTTTCTCAACATCACCTTCTCAAGGTTTGAGAATGTACTTGGAAAATATACCTCAAAAAATGTAAACTAATGCACATTATTGTTTTAGGAAAAAATTAGGAAACTAGCTTGAATGAGGTTTCTTGATCCTTTTATTGAATGTGGACCAAAACCTTCTAGAAGAAATATTCTAAACAAGGTATGCTTATGCGTTAAGCATCATCTTTGCTTCCTTATTGTGCATTTTGATTTTCTCATAACTCTTGTATTATGGTAAAAATAAACTAAGGAGCTAGATCTAATAATGTTCCCTTCTTATACTAGTATGCATTATTTTGGCAAAGATAGCATAAACAAGGTACATTGACCAAAGTGTTTACCTACTAATTATCTTACTCTTTTTATATTTCATAAAGATTTTCTTTGAGGTGTTGTACCCAAGAATGATATATGAAATTTTTTATATGTTATTTTGCAAAGATAGCATAAACAAGGTACATTGAACAAAGTGTTTACCTAGATATTATCTTACTCTTTCTATATGTCATAAAGATTTTCTTTGAAGTCTTGTATTGAAGAATGATACATGACAAATTTGGTTCCAAGAAAGTACTATAACACCCATTTGTACATGTATGTGCTATTGTGATATTTAGTTTGGTATTATAAGTAATTGAAAGATATTATTTATATAGAGAAAAATGATTGTTCTATATTAGTCATGATTAGCTAAATTTATTCATAGCTTGGATAGAGGAGACCTTACTTTAGAGGAAGTGAAAAAGATGAGCACTAATATTTTGGTTTCTAATGTATTGACTTTGTATTATTCCTAGATGTTTGGCTTTGAAGTTGAGAACTCTTGGACCCACAAGCCTTTTTGTTTCAAATTCTCTATAGTCCAAGGAAAACCCATGTGAAGGAATCTTTGACTTAGTGGTTGGGTCAAGATAAGACCATATACTTAGGAGAATATTCCCATGAGTATGGATATTCCTTTAGCTTTTTTAATTTATTTGACTTTTAGCCTAGTAACTTGATTTACTCTAGTAATTAGTAACTTTGGTGTATAACTATTTCACAAATATATAAACTAGGGGTGATGAGGTGCTCATCTTTTCATTTGCAACTATATCTCTCTCATTGAGTTCTCTAATGAGCAATGTCTTGAGTCTTGGAGTGTTAGCTTTGGAGGAGTATGATGGAGTTGTGGTTCTTTGCCTTCTTAGTCCATGGTGTGCTACCATAATAGCCATCAAAGGTTCATCTTGACTGAAAGACATGCCGGCTCACAGTACATTGGACCTTCTTTTGAGTGAAAAGCACAAATTTTTTTGAGCAAACATAGACACAATAAGGTATCTTTATACTTGTGTTTAAATTCAAGCATAACCTTCTTCTTCTTGAGTTTTTTTGAGATTTCTTTTACCTCTTATACTTAGCAAGTTTAAAATGAAGTATAAACTCTTCCTTGAGTTACATTGAGGTTTTCTTTGATATGTTATACTAATAGAGGCCCAATTGACCTCCCATAAATGATCTCTGTGTGATCAATTTCAAGTGCTCTTATGTTACCTTGATCCACTAAAGGTTTTTGCAATGAAAAATGATCAACTCACATCAAGGTTCCAAGAAATTTATATCAAAACCCAAATACCTCATATACACTGAGTTCTAAGGGTTTCACTTATAATTGAACTGTTGTTTGTTTGATCCAATATTGCCACCAAAGCCTTTTCCTTGAGTCTTGGTAATATCTAATTATAATTGAAGGTGCTTTTTATAATCAAATGCTTGATATAAGGCTTAATTATTGGAACCAAGTAAGATTATCCTCAAAATCCTTCATATGCTTTGATTTCTATTTTATGTTTAGTTTCTCATTGCAAGTGATAGGAACATACTCATTTGTGTGTGCTTTGACGGGTGTGTAACTTGCATGTTCTTAACATTTAAAAATTCTTGAATATAACAAGACTTATTTCTTTAAAAAGGTTCATTGAGTCTTTGGTCAAGGCAAAATAACCTGCCTTTAGATCCTCCATCCATGGTGGTTAAGGCATACTTCAATGAAACAATAAGTCGATAAGCCTTTAAATAAAATTAGTTACTATATAACTTTAGCAAGCCGTGTTGAATATCTACAACAAAGACGAAGAAGAAGGATTCAAATCCTACTTGGGATTAATTACCTTACATCCTAAAACCTAAACCTTAGAAGTAGTTAACTACCGAACTAACTAACCCTATGTCTTTCCTTGTACGGCTTGATGGGAGTCTTCCCAATATTCTTGTTTTCGCGCGCGGTAGTCTTCTTTCCTACCTTCTTACAACTAGCTTGTGTCTACATTCCTTTCAAGGACACTCAAAAGGCTCGTTGAACCTTATTGCACTAGATACGATGGCGAGAGACTCTTCAAGCTTCAACTCCAAACTCTTACCCTTACATTAACTTCCTGAATGACTATATATATATATATATATATATATATATTTGAAGGGTATAATTAAATTCTATTATCATTACCTCTTGTCAACTAGCAGATATGAAGACCTTCTTTTAACAACCTATAGGACTGCTTGTTGGAGCTAGCTACAGTTTGATGTTTAACCTAAAATGTAAATGTTAGTTAAGAATGTTAAAATTGTGAAAATCTTTTATCGTAATGAACCTTGCTTAAGCTTTGTAGGGATAGAAAACATTAATCCCGTCAAGAAGTTAAAAATAATCAATGTGAGCTCCACGGTCGCGAAAGATCTAAATTTGTAGTTTATGGTTTAGTGGTATTGTCGATATCATTATTGAGTGAGATTGCAGACATGAGTCTTGACTTGTTCTTAGTGGTGTCTGTCAACCATTATTATTATTATTATTATTATTATTATTATTATTTTTAAGTAGGAATGATCCCATAGATTACTTCATAAATTCTCAAACCTCCAACAATTGAATGATGGGAAGACGTTTTACAATCTCATTCTCGAATATGAATGATTCAGTGATCAGAAGAGTTTTCATAATCTTTTTTTCAAAAGGTGAACAACAATTAGTTTAAGAGCTTTTGGATTTTGACTAAGAGTCAATAACTTCATTAACTATTTGCAAACAATGGTTAGATATCCCCACTCTATTTGGAGCTCTCTCCTTCAAAATCCCTGCCCCCCTAAACCCTCTTTCTTTGAAAACTCCAGGCCCTAGCGTAGATTCATTTCATATTACTTGGACAATTTTTAGCTATTATCACGAGTGATGCACGTTTACACACACTAATGCTTAAAATTTCTAATTTTATGTTATTATATAAATGTGATAATACAATAAAACTGAAATTTTTGAAATTGGAAAGTATTTTCACACAAGGTCTCAGAATAAGATAAATTTATATATCTTAATACACATGCAATAAATTAATAAAAGGTATCTTGATTTTTGAAATTTGTGTCTGTTTATTATATTTATGAGACCACATCCTATAAACGAGAGAAAGTTTTGGTATTACGTGGAAGACGTGAATGAGAAAGATGTTCGATGCAATTAAGTTTCAAGAAAATGGACCCGGAAAGAAGACACTCTCTATTTTCAAAACAGATTCCTAATCTTAGGTGTATCTCAAATAAAAGCTTATGAAGGCGGAATGAGGCCCTTAGCAAGAGCGAATCGAAGTTACCCGCTCCTCCGGGCCAGTTTTGTCTCTTGGATGATCCTCATAGTACTCTGTCGTGCCACTTGTCAATGTGAGATGTGAATAGGCGAAAAATGAAGAAGTCTCATGAGCAGACAGTCTTGGTGAAAGGTCGGAAGGCGATGCTGGATCGACCTTGCGATTCAGAAATTGATCAGCACGTTTAATCTGATGTGTGTGATCCATGATCCCGCTACAAATTGAGACATGTGAACGTTGATTTACTGTGAAGCCCGGAAATACAAACTGGTGAAAGTAGAGGAAGATCAATAGTGATTATAATCAGCTAAAGGTGCCAGTAGAGAAGCCTGAAGGACAATCACATAGATCACTATCAGTTTCAGGTCAGATAGTTCATCAATTATTGTGTCCGTCGAAATTTCTTGAGCTGCTCTTTTCCAGTAACAAGTCCTCCATCGGGGCCCCAGTGCTTCTGTTTCTACGCTTTTCTCTCCATAATTCTAGGTTCCATTGTACCGGTTGTAGTTGTGTTAGCAATCACATTTCACTAGCCAATGTCAACAAACTACGGAAGTTCGTCTGGACCATTGAAGCTAGAGTTGTCATTAGTAACTTATAGATCTTTATAATCTTGGTCAGAACTTAAATTGTTTTGGAATCATTGACGGCATTACAATTTTCTTGGAAGTTCGAAACGAGTCAATATTACAATGTGAGGTCACTCTACCGTGTTGGATGCTTTCTTTCTGATTCAGTCATTGGCTTCCACCTGCTTGGCTTCATCTATGAAAGAATCTTGGGGATCTCTCTTCCATTGTCTCTGATATCAGGCTGTATGTTAACGTGGAACCGTCCAACTTTTCAGGAATGTCGAACGTAGCTGTATGTGTGCGGTTCAGGCCGCTAGATATATCAGGAGAAAATAATCGTTCGGGCCTACACGCAGTGCTTCGAACCGATGATCAGTCTTTTACCTTCAAGGTAATCAAAATCTACAGTAAAGAGAGAGCCACAGTTCTTCCATGGTCCTCGACTCCGTCGTTACCGGTAGATCAAATGTCTCTACTCTGCTGCTAGCAACTAGCACTTTCTTATCTCTAATAGATTCAGAGAGGATATATGTCCAAGTATCTGTACTCTTCTGCCTGCCAACATGAAGCGTCACTGGCACTGTATTGTGTACTGCTTGCATCTCTTTATCCAAGCTCTAAAATATTGCTCAAGTCCAGCATGATATAATCAAGTTTCTTCAAAGATGCTTATAGACGGTAAGTAACTCACTCAAAGGTCTCAGTAACTTTCATTAAATATATTCATTAAACTAGGTCGTGACATCACGTGGAATCTTTTTAAAGATCAGACGACTTGATATCTATTGCCGCCTTCCTTCCTTTCAGCTATAGTTCGGAAGTAGCGATTTTTCCGATCTCGAGAAACAATAGTGAAGATCTTTTTGACGACCTTGGTAACCAGGATGAACGAGACGGGGCCGCGCAGTTTTCTTTCGACAGGATTTTCTACGAAAATGCAACGCAAGCCGAAGTTTACGAGTCAGTCGCGTTGCCTATTGTTAAAGGTGTGTCCTCTCTTTCTTGAGCTTCTACAAATGCTTGAAAGCGTCCTTGTTCTTTCAATCATAATTTTGCGAAGTTGATCAGCAGGTAGTTACGTACTGAACAAGTGAACACACTTGCTTTTCCCGAAGCTAAGGTATCTCAATCAACGTTAAGGTTGGTTGCAGTCGGTTTGTGAAGCAGCTTGAGCCTGATACGGTCCTGTATTTATTCTTGCAGATGCTATGGATGGCGTTAATGGAACTATACTTGCATATGGACAGGTATCATCTTGACTCTTGCACATAAACTTACTTCAGCTCTTAAGACAGTGCATCTCAAGTGACTGGAACTTTATAACAAGAATTATTGTATGTATAGGGTATAAAGTTTTTAGATTGCTAATTGAATTTGTCCGTTCCTGTAGACTGGTGCTGGCAAGACACACACTATGGAGGTACTGCAGCGTCCTTTCGATCCGTGTGCTAAACTTAGGTGTCACTCGCATCGTACTTGAACATCGCTAGTATCAGGTTCACCATATTATGATCCTGTTCCTCTACCAGCAACTCAGAAGCTCTGAATATATTTACTCTATTATTAGAGCAGAATGTGCAGAATTCTATTTTTTCCAAGAGAAGTGTCTCTCCACTCCTTCCCTTGCTAACTTATATCTTTGCTAGCCTTTTTACTTCATGCTGGATGTGTAAAAAAGTTAAATCTTTTCTTATGCTCCGGATCGCTGACTTTTGAGTTCCGTTTTGGTCCCTGTCGAAGGGTCCAAATATTTTGAAGAAATCCTCCAAAGTGAAGGGCATCCTGCCAAGGGTTGCCCAGAGCATTTTTGAGTTTATTGAGGTTGCTGATGCAACAAGTGAGTTCATCATCAAATTGTCCATGGTGAGGGGGCTGTTCCTACGATTCAATGTGAAGGATAATTACACAGATTGACTGCTCCTCATCGTATGCGTCTTTCATTATGGAGAATATTGGGGTACAGGACTCCAGTGGAGGAATTTGACATACACTCGTTTAATCGTTGTCAGGTGGAAATCTACAAGGAGAGAATCAGGTGAGTCGAGGATTCAATTAATCAGCTCCCGTATAGATACCTTTTGCTCCGGAACCAACAAGCTTGTCGTGTGCCATGACTTCAGAGATCTGTTCCAAATCTCCAAGGGAAACCTTCAGGTGAAAGAGGATAAAGCACACGGAATCTATGTGGCAGGAGCAACGGAGGTAGTGCATCGTTGTCCTCATGCGGAGTCTTTCATTTGTTACCTCAGCGATGCAGAATGGATAAGATGGCCTTGTGCAGTATGTAGGAGCTATGTTTGTTCTCCGCTCTACGAAAGGCTTCTGCTCTCAATTCTCATGTATAGGAGCTGCGTTTTTTGGTTTGGAACTAGCGGTGATTAGGAATGACAGGATTGAACGATATCACAGTCCCATTCCTTTTGTTCGCTTTTACTTCGCTCATCAACTACATGCATAAACGAGTTAGGACTCTGTATGTACCTGCGGATAAATTATTCACTGCTCTAGTTTCAGTCCTCGTTCCTTTCAGGATACCATTATTCACTAATGTTTATGTAAATGTCCAGCTATGTTTCTGGTTTTATCTGGGGTTTACTTTGGCCGCCCGTAGTTGATATTTGCACTGCATCTTGCTAAAGAGACATCTTGGAGCTGAGTGTTTCTAAGCTATCATCCCTGAATGCACAAGTCAGAATACCTGTTCATGACTCTATCACAGATACTTAGGTTGTAGAATATGTGTTTAATCGATTGCAACTGATTCAGATTTATGTGCAAAGCGAGGATGACATGTTGCGATATCTTGATGTAAGTAACCTCGGCTCCTAAACCAGCCGACATCAATTTGAAGACCTGTTTCTCACATATGAAGGTTCCACTCAAGTTTCTCTTATTCTCAAGAATTTTAGTCTGTGGAGAACTTGTGGTACTTCAGGCTGGCGCAACAAATAGAGCGGTAGGAGCAACCCGTATCCTTTTGAGTATATATAGCGTAGTGAAAAACTCATTTGCACCTCATGAGTTCTGGATAACCCGTTCCCAGAACGGCATCTGTTCTCGTATACCTATATATAGCGTAGTGAAAACAAGGATCACTTATGTAGAGACACTGGTTTTAGATCTGGTAATGCGCTACATTTTCTTAGTCATAAGGCGCAAAAGCTCAAACTGACATTGAAAATGTCTCGTCTATGGACTAGGAGTAAAGTGGTTACAAGTAGTTTTCTCATTATGAGTTGTCAAGTGTATGCAAAGAGATGATCCTATGACTTCCAGTTGTTTTGCCTGAAAGTAGTTCCGCAGAAATGAATGGCTGCAGTAGTAGAAGCCACTGCGTTTATCTCATAACTATACAGCAAATTACAAAGGACGGAAGGTTAGTGACTTCATGGAACTTCAGGCCCTGTTGCTTTGTCCAGTGGCTCGCCTAGCGTACCACCCTTGTGGCGAGGAGCATCATGCAACGTTCGAGAGAGTAATTTGACTGAAGTCGCGTTTCTTTCTCATTCTGTCCACAATCTTAGGATCTGTGGTGCCATAGAAGAGTCATAGTTTCCCAACTTCAGGGATATGGTTGGTTAATTCATATCTGACCGTCTCCTCAAGAATGCAGTTTGAAGAGTGGGAAGCTTTATTTGGTGGATCTTGCGGGATCAGAGAAAGTGGAAAAAACAGGAGCCGAGGGGAAACTCCTGTGTGAAGCGAAAACAATCAATAAATCCTTATCAGCACTTGGGAATGTGATAAATGCCCTGGCAACGGGTGAGATGAGTTGCGCCTTCCAGGCTGCTAGACCGATCTCCTTACATAGGATTAAAATCCTGGCTAACTTGTCTCCTGTGGTTCCAGTTGTGTTTGGTCACGTTCACTGTGAACTGACACGTAATATTTCTTCGTAAGCTTTGAATTCACGAAACTCGATATAATTACGCTACGAATATTTCTGCGGTGACTACTCGAAACAGAGTAAAGTAGTTACTCGCAGTTATTCAACTCTTCGTTCGTAGTATTTGAGTCATTTTAACATTGGAACATAAAACTTCCTGAAACTGCAGATAAACCTGGCCATATACCTTATCGAGACTCCAAGTTGACTCGTATTCTGCAAGAATCTCTGGTAAGCTATTTATGGTGAAGGAGGGTCACATATTGCAAGCTTAAATCCTCTGAGTTTAGAAGCTTTATACTTCCTGCAAGCCTGTGCTTCAGATTTGGATATCCTGAAGGAAACCTGAACTCCTCTTGACAGGGTGGAAACTCCAGAACTACCCTGTTGTGCTGTTGCTCCTCAAGTGCGCATCACTCAGCTGAATCGTTGTCAACTCTACGTTTTGGTATAAGGTCTGTACGGGGGCTCTTGTGGTTGCCTTTGCTTCGCAGATACCTAGTAAGATGGTGCAAAGTCCTACAAAAGCAGTGATAGGGTGGGTACTGACTCTAAAACCGATACACCTCAATGGATTGCAAAGAAAAATACCCAGCATGTAATCTGCAAATTTTTCTTCTTAGACTATCCCGCTCTCGATTCACCTGCTTGAAGCACACTCTGAAGAGAGAGAGTGAGGAACGCCTCCCAAGTTAAAAAAGCTCACGTAGTACTTGAAGCGATAGCCAATTACGAGAACTGTTCATCACTGAGTTCGACGGAGAAGTCAATATTAAGCATAATTGGTAACTAGTTAGAAGACGTTTTAATTTCTGTGATGAAATGTTCGCTTAGTTGTTGCGGCTGATTACCGGTAAAGTTTCCGGCATAATCATCAAAAGATGACGGAGATTAGAATAAAGCCCTGAATTTCCTAAATCCATGTTTCGATCCGGGAGGAATTTATCTTATAATACATTGCTTTCAAAGACGTTGCATTGTAAGAAGCTGACAAGATAAGAAGGAAAAACTGCTCAGTTTTTCCCAAGTTATTCTGCCCGAGGTCTTAGTGCTCTCTGAATGTTCTTGGACTATGCAGAGCAAAACAGATAAAGAACAAGCCGAAAGTGAATACACAACTAGGGCAGCATGACTTGGAGTATCTGCTGAAGAAATCCGAAGAAGAATGTGAGCAACTGCGAAATCAACTTTGCCTTTTAAGTGCGGGTATTCAGAGTCCAGCATCCGAAGGTAAAATATTCCACCTTTCTACGATGTCGACAATGAGAGGTCAGTTACTCTCCTTATGGTGACATCTGGAGAAAGTGTCACGTCTTACAGTAAACTGTAATTTAATTGCACTTCACCAGTTCGCAATGTTGTAGGCGGAGGAAAAGGAACGAGAGAGGAAAACAGGACTACAAGTATCCTTGACGCTGATTTCCGGTGTGATGATATGCTACTGCGTAAGGTACAATCTAATTGCAAGGAGAACGCATCATGCAGATAGTAGGTTGTCAATGCGCTGATGATCGAGAACAACAGAGGACATTCCTGCTGGAACGATGTACAAGAGGAAATAATTGTCGAGGAGATTACCTTCCAGTTTCTTATACCATTTTCATAACAATTTCTTTTCTCTAAACGTCTATGAACAGCTGCAGCAAATCCTACATAAAAAGGGGGCTCCAACGTGCAATGAACTTTTCCTAAGTCTTAAGGAGTTGTTTATGAAGGAAGGCGTTATTCCCCGACCCAACGAGGACCTGGTCAACAAAAGGCTTAGCTATACTGTGGAAGAACAGATTTTGGAGCTTGATTTGAGTAATCGACATTTTCGGAATGATAGAATCCCCAAAATTTTGAACGCGGAGACTCCTTCTCGGGAGACTTTGTCAGTGGATAACGTTATGGACGAAACAGTGATACTTCTAGAAAGCGCAGTGGAAACTCTGCAACAGAAGTGTCAGAAGGTTAGCTGCCTAGCTGTTCCCTTCGCTTGTGCTTTCAGTTTGCGTTACGATTACTTCGGGAGTGGAATCTCGCCAGATGCAGTATTTTCACAAAAGTGTTTTCAATTGTAATATTTCGTTCTCTATTGTACATTTGCAGCTTAGTCAGGAGAATGAAGACTTGAAAACAGAAATGTATGGTCTAGCACGGTTGCTGATGTCAAACCCAGAAACTTCAAGTTCAGGTTCAACTGCAATACCCTGGCTCCCTTATCTTTTCTCCAACTTCCCCCGTATCTTGTTACATATGTTGTTTATGAGGGATAACCTATCACACATAGATTGTACTCATCGGATCCAGAAGTGCAAGGTGTTGGAAGATATTCTAAGAGTTCTCCTTCACTGTCGTAATTACAGGATCTTTGGAGCAATCATTTCTCTACAAACCAAAAGTTGTGCGTCCTATTCGTGGCCGCAGCCCTGGGCTTCGACATGCAAGTCCTGAATTAGTCGTCGGCAATGAGGAAAAGAAAGAAAGACACATATACGAAAGCCAGACGAGAACACCGTTTTGGATTTCAGTTTATAGAAATCTCACTAGAAAATTATCTCTCTCTGCCTAGTGATGCAGGTAAGGATTGGGTGGGCAGGAACAATTCCAACTTGAATACACACTCATACCTTGCGATATAGCTGAAACTATACCATTTGAGGTAATTGAGCTCGTCCTTTCACTTGGAGTCTACGGACTCCATAGCAAAAGTTCTAGCCCCGAAAAGGAGTGATAAAGGCAAATACCAAGATATTTTTAGCCTTATAATAAAATCCCAGAGAATTTAAAACAGGCTTGGCTAGGGATAAGAAACAAAACAGGCAATTCTGTTCTAGATTTGAAGAGCAGTAATTCTGTTCTCGAATTGAACAGCAGTGATAAAGGGCTCTACGAACCTTCTTGAAAGGATGTCAAACTTTTCAATGAGATTTATGTGTTCTCTAAGTGAGTTTAAGTTATTCACTTGTTGTAAAGAGAACCTTGTAGTTAAAAGACAATTGATAAGTTTTCCCTGATACAAAAATATGAACATATTTTATGTAACATGAATTATCTTGTATAGCATTCTCATAATTTCTTGTACTCATCTTTAGAAAAATTAGGATTCTTTTATTTGCTAATAGGAGTATTTTGTGTAGATCCTATGTACTATTTTCCATTTATAGATTTAGCATTTTATTTGACAGATTTATAAATCCATGACGTTCTTAGATGAATTTGATACGAATTTTTTATTATCATATTGATAAGTATCTTTATTTTTATCAAAAATATTTTTGGTGATTTTTGATAAAAATGGAATTTTTTAGAGAACACACCAAATATGTTGAATATGTGCACACTTTACTGAATTAAGTATTACACATAATTAAAATAAATTTCTCCATGTTTATATATAAATCTATGATGTGATAGTGAGAAGATTTTGATATAATAGAATACAATAGTCAGATGTATTATTTAAAGTGAAACCTGAGGATAGCTATTTTTTCTTTCTAGCTCTTGAACCATCTTATTATTGAGTGACCAAAGGTGAAGTTTTGTCTTGGAAGTAAAATCTAATAAGAAATTTATATAGTAAAATTTAAAAATATAATAAATCAAATATGAAATATAATTATTAATAAAATATAAATCTTATAGTTATTCTAAAAACTATCAATGAATCATTAAAATGTTCATAAACCATATCAAAAGTTTGATATTGACTATTTGAGAGTAAAATTATTGAAGTAATTAAAATAAAGATGATACTGAAATTTTTCAAGTAAACCTTAAACCTTAATATTTTTAAGCTCTTGAAAGAAAAAAAACCAATGGTATTGAGAACTCTCTCGTAAAAGCTCTATATTCCCTCATGTGAGAGCATATATGCTTATGTTTGTCAATGTTGTGTTTGTTTTGAACTTGCACCTCCCTATTTGAGACCAAGAGAAAATAAATAATCATTTTTCTAGGATAACTCTTGCATGATCACCGCAACAAGCATTTTAAAAATAAGCTTTATGAATCAAAAAGCCATTATAATGCAACTAGGAGATATAGTATGAAAGGTGTATGCAATTTGACCTTTAAGAATTGCAATTGTAAAGAAATAGATTCAAGAGGTGGTAAGCTTTGAGTGATATGAAAAGAGAAAAATGACAGCATATATACCGCAAAAGAAATCAAAACTGGACTACAAGGTACCTAGGTGTGTGAGAAGAAATAGAGAGCACATGCCCAATGAAACAAAGGGGGCTAAAACCCAAAGCAAAACCATGGCTCCCAAGCCAAGCTAGCAGAAAGGCTACATAGCAAACAACTACAAAGTGATAATATAATCTATTTTTGGAGTATATGATAGAGGTCCTCTAATAGTATATCTGATAAGTGGGGCTGGGGTACCTTAGATGTGATCTCACTCCTATTGCTCTATTGTTGCTTCTTGTATCTATCAAGACCCAAATTCTAAGAGCTTTGTAAAGTGACCAAAATTCTCTTACAAAAGGAGGAGGTGAACATGGTAAAGGAGAAAGCCATGACACCTCTCTTCTATAAGGAACTTTGTGTTGCTTGCTTCCCTACGGAGGCCATCTAAGTAGTGATGGAGGTGCTAAAAAATCCCAACAACCAAAGGAACAAAG
The DNA here is from genome assembly GCA_948567375.1 of Lunularia cruciata. Taxonomy (NCBI): domain Eukaryota; kingdom Viridiplantae; phylum Streptophyta; class Marchantiopsida; order Lunulariales; family Lunulariaceae; genus Lunularia; species Lunularia cruciata. The sequence goes on from OX419760.1 coordinate 15,219,166, forward strand.
GTATCATAGGAGAGTCATGGTGCATAAAGGTACTATGTTCCCCAAGTGGCAATGTTAGTTGCTAGTCTTGCTTGAATGTCAACTTAAGCAAGTGTCTTTTCTTGTAGGGATTTTGTAATCACCACATCAAACAAAGTATGCCAACCATCCGTGAAAGTGATGGTAGATATTCTAATCTGACGTAAAGGTAGTCTTGGTAGGTCCAACTACTACTCAATTTATATTTAGGATTGCGTAACTCAAAGGAGCTATGCCACCGTATCTTGGCTAACATCATAACTTTTGGTGTGCTCTCCACCTACTACATAGGGTAAAATATATGTACCTTGTGTCATATGAGGAACCACATGTAGATTGGTCTAGAAGCCTAGTAAGGTTGGATGTGGGAGGCCCAACTAAAGTGAACTATTGTGGAAAACTCCATACATGTGAAAAAAGTTTCTATACTAAAGAAAAGGTATGGATCCAAGCTCCGGAACCTTTCTCTCCATAGAAAGAATCCTAGCTCTATTATATAACTACATGTTGATGAAAATGCTAGTAAGGATATATATGTACAAATGCGCATTGATATCTACCTAAATCTTCTTGAAGTTTAATGATATAAAGTTGTCAAATGCTAAGAGTGCTATGCATGTAGAGCATAGTAAAAGGTCACAAGCCAATCAAAGATATATCTTGAAATTGTAAGTGCTTGAATCCACTATTGTGATAGGTGCCAATAAGAATGGATGACCAAGGTGTAAGAACTTGTTGGCTAGGAGGGAGTTACAAAAGCTCATTTGCCTATGTAAGTTGCAGGTGCAATAGCCTCTTGCTATATGAGACCACATCCTCCCATAGTAGGGCTACTTGTAGCCTACACTACTCTTCTGATAGTTTTTAGAGCATACTTGGCCCAAACAATGTGGAGAAGGTGTGGCCAATAGTGCTATCAAACATATATAAGTAGGCTAGGAGTGCATCTATGGGTTAATATGTATGTGCTAAATAAGATGCTCTAGGAAGATAGTAGTGCGTTAGAATGGAATAAGCCACTTGTGTGTTCTCCAACCAAGGAAGTAAGTGAATATGAGTTGTGGTTTAAACCAATTTATCTTAGATGAATGAGCTACAATAATCATCCATCCTTAGTAGAGGTTCTAAATTCCTATTAGGAGACATGAGGGTTTATCTTGCCTCCTAATGGGAATTAAAACTATGGTGGAAAGTTTGAAGGAATAAGGACTGCACTTGGACACCATACCTTGCATTTACAAATTTAGACATGTATCCAATATCTCAAAGCTAAGTGTGAAAGCCACCATAACTCAAACTACATCCTGAAAAGGGCTCAAGATATGGGTAAAGTTTAATAGAGATGGAAATACATATGATGCAAAAGTAATTATAACCACTCAAGAAGCTATGTAGTGGGCTATGGTAAATAGAGGTCCTCCTAGGGGATCCCCTTGAAATTTGCTCTTAGTAGATGCAATTGTGTGAAATCTCCTATGGTAGTATGGTGGCTATACAACAAAGGTATCTCTATGTCATAAAAGGTGCAAAAAAGGGATCAAGGAGGCAATTTGATCTCTTGATTAGTAAGGACACAAAACAAAGTTGGACAAGAATGGTATTAAAGGCAATGTACACATCCACTTGGACAACCACCCAATTGGGATATCTATTTGAAGATGCTCTAATGCAAAAAATAACCATCTTGTAGCTCCATATAGTGTCTACAACAAATTGAATGGAGATAAAAGGGATGAAAATAAGTTTCAAAGCTATTGGCAAATAGTATGTAAGACTAAACAAAGGAAATGTTCCCAATAGTAGTATAACAAACACCGGATATCTCTTTTGATAAAGCAAGGAGAAAAGATGTACCAAGGAGCACAAGACCCAATACAATATGATGACAAAAAACTAAAGAGACATGGGAAAACTAGAGTATGGAGTGTTTTTGGAGAGACAATTACATAGGTGCTTAAAACCAAACTCAATGGTCCACCCATTGAGAAAAATGAAAAATGGAGTAAAGCATGAGCAAAGATGGACTCCATAAGTTGAAGCTCCTCGTTTGGCTGATAGTAATGGAAGAAAGAATGCAAGTTCTCCAAGGCAAGTGGATGGAGAGTTTGTTAGATAGTTTGGGTATTTAACAAGAGGGTGCTAGTACTTGGGCTACACATCTATACTCACATGCTTGACCTAACATCAAGGAGCAACAAAGCCAACAATGCTTTGGAGGTGGAGCATAGGATTGTGGTGACTTTGGAGTTCCCCTAAACTACCACTTGGGTCCATATGGTATACTCATCCTATGGGGCCAACCAATCCTCTTGCAAAAACCTATAAATCTTAGAGGTGGTCCCTTGGTGTCCTAATATACCACTATGTGTTGGAAGGAGTAAGGTCCAAGAAGACACATCTCTCTCATGGTCATTTGTCAAGATATCTCATAATAGTTAGGAAAGCTAGAGCTCACTAGGTGACATAAAAGCATAAGGATCTTAAGATACATATGAGGTCTAAGTAAACCTAGTAGGAATACATAGATAAATTATAGATAATGTAGCCAAGAAATATGGATCAAATGAGGCATGAGTAAAGAGGAAAAGCATACAAAAGATTGTCAAGGGATGTGAGAGGAAGTATATTCTATCCTCATATATAGATATTTGGATCTTCCTTGATGTATGGCTAGGCTAATACCCATAGATAATCTAGCCAAGATTGTGTATATTATTGGTAGAATGGTATGTATAGATATGGTAAGGGCACAAGGAGAGGAGTCTAATCTTGTAATTGTGTATATGTCATTGGTAGAGCGGTATATATAGATGTGGTAAGGGCACAAGGAAAGGAGTCTAATCTTGTAATGGTGGTGGGACTATGGATTGAGAAGGAAGTGTTGTGGTAGGGGAGTCAAAGAATAGGTATGTCATGAGAAAAGACATCCTCTATGTGAGAATCAACCTATGGAGATTTGTCCCTTGGCAAGTGCAAAGGTTGTGAAGAGTAAATGGAAGGGTCTCTATCATGCTGAACTTAGGCTATTGTGGGTGTGTGTTGAAAAAGTTGATATCAAGGTCTACTTCCATATTACAATTATATGGTTGTGAAGAGTGAATGGAAGGGTCTCTATCATGCTGACCTTAAGCTATTATGGGCATGTGTTGAAAAAGTTGATATCAAGATCTACTTCCATATTACAAATATGTGGTATGGGGTTGGAGCTAGATGAGATCATTGCTTATAGAACTCCCTCTAGCTCCCATACCAAAGAACATAAGGGAAGCATTGTAAATTAGAATGCAAAATATACTTTTAAAACCAAGGCAAGATAGAATAACAAATACCAAAATATTAAAACATCCAAAAAAGATATAATAAATCCAAAAAGAATCCAAAACCTTAGAAACAAAAGAAAAACACAAAAGGATGAAAGAAAATGAGAGGTGTGATAAGGGCCTATTTGCTATCAATAGATCTCCATCCTCCTCCAACTTGGACTCTCACTTTGATCCTACTCCCACCTTGAAACAATGACTTTGTTGCCTCTCTAAAGTACATCAACTCTCTATTGCCTTTCCAAGCCATGTTGCCTCTCTAAAATAGTCACTCAAGGATATAGTACAAAATTTTTGCAATTGTGTTACCACATAGGAAAGGAATTACAAACCCCTGGCCAAGGATAATCCAACTATGTCACCTTCTTCTAGCACAACAAAGTCTTGCTAGAGTTTATTTCCTTTAGTCTTATTGCAATCTATTTCCTCCTTTGTTGGCTCCAACAATCATTTCTCTTGGATTGAGGCTTTACACACATCACTTGTTCTCAAAGTGCATTGTTGCATTGTGAAGTTGATTAGTCAATTGTAAATGTCTATAATAAGTAGTAGGATCCTGCCATAGCAATTGGTAGACAAATTCTTGACTTTTTTTGACCTCTTGATGATTATTTCACTATCATGAGTAGTCTCAACTACAATACTTTTTAAGTTCATCCTATGATGATTTAGAAATCTTCCTTTGCTAATTGTTGCAAATAACATCAAACCTATGGTACAAGACAATATCAAAGGATTATTTAACTTTTAAAAATTGGTAAAATGAAGATGGAACTAAAGGTTATATGAAAGAAACTTAATAACTCCATGCCTAGTTATAAAATCACCATTTGTAATCCGGCATAGTGAGAAGTTTTGCTAGGAGAAAAATTGTAATACCATTAGCTAGACATATTATCTAGAGGTGGAAATTGGCTTGGTAATATCTTGAAGGATGTTATAGATAATGGTCTAAGTAGATTAGATAGAGGTTTCACCAAAAGAGTACATCCACTTATAGGGTAGAGATTGAAAACACCATGAAAAATTTAGAGCCAATTTTGGAGGCCTAAATGGATAAATTAGGCCTAAAAATTTGCTTCCTATCAAGAATTAGATGTTTCCTTTTCTCCCCTTATTTGCCTTGTTGAGAGCTTTCCCATGGTACCTCACTCATGCTGTTTAGAGCTTCTTAATAGAAGATTCCCCAAGGATTCTCTTTGGTCAAACTTGTTTGACCAAGTAATAGGACAAGGATTGACATGTCACCAATCCATGCAGCTAATTTAAGAGTGGAGCTCATTGACATATCACCAATCCATGTATTTGATCTAAGAGTGTAGCTCCTCCTGAGTGGTTCCTCTTTGTTATATAATAAAGATAAGGTGCTCCTTTGGGACATTAAAGTATTGAAAGATGAAGTCTTGTGTTTCTCTTGCTAATCTAAGGGTAGAGCTCACTAACATGTCACCAATCAATGTATTTGATCCAAGGGTTTAGCTATCTTTGAGTGGTTCTTCTTTGCTATATAATAAAAATAAGGTGTTCCTTTGGGGCATTGGGGTAGTGAGAGGTGAAGTCTTGTGTTTCTCTTGGGGTTTCTCATGTCCATGAAACATTACAAAAATTTACAATTTGCAAGAGAGGTTGGAAAGATTGGATGGGATTTTAGTCATTCTATCTATAAGACATCTCCTTTACTAAAATTTACTATAGTAAAACCATCTCCAAGGTTATCACTAAGAGAACCAAATACTTGCATGTGCAAGTTGCATTTTAGACAAAAAGAGCTTTTAGCACCTTTCTTCATGAGCAATGAATGAGCTTTTCAAGGACTAACTAGAGCAATTAGCACATTTTGGAATCTTTGCAAAAAAAATTCAAAATTAACCAAAATATTTTACAATCAGATTGTAGAATTTGTAATATATTTAGGTAATGCATTTTAGATAAGGAATTTTTAGGGTTGAGAGCATTGGCTGATGTAATCCATAAGAGAGATTTTATAGTAAGGGATGTTTAGATGGTGTTCCAACGTTATATAAACCATTTAATTTAGTTAGAATGTTTAGGTGCATTAGCATATTAGGATATATTTCTTATTCCTATACTATTAAGCTTCACTTTAGTTTACTTCATAAGTTTCATGCTTGTAGAGCTTGATGGATTTTCTTTTAAAGTCTTTCTTGTTATCTTATGTCCGTTGATTTTATCCAATTTATTGTAAGATATTTGATTATTCTCCTATGTGAAGCAAAATTTAAATATGATATAATTTTAAGGAGCCAATAGCATATAAACTTCAAGGATAATCTTTACAAATCACGTTTTTATGAGTCAATAGGTTGAGTTTAGGTTGAGATTTTTCCTACATCCATGTTTGGATAATGTTATTCTCTAGTTCTTCCATGATAAACCATATAAGATTATCTCCAAGGTTATTAGGTTTGAGTGCAAGTATGCAATTCATAATTACCCTGCTTGAATTAAGGAAAACCAAATACTCACATTTTTGTTCCTATATCACAAAGAGAAACATAACTTTTGACATCTTGTGACTTAACTAGAGTAATTTTACAATTACAATCTTTGCAAACTTCATGACTTTATGAGAGATTGAACAAGGTATTCTTTCCAATATATATCTACCCTCTTTGTAAAGTAGGAATTAAAAAAAACCAATGGCAAAATAACTTCAAGAGAATCTTGAAGTTATTAAACCAAATGTTCAATCAGTGTGTTTGGTTATCTCATAAACTAATCAAAAAAATTAATAGCATATTAACTTTAGGAAACACATTTAAAAGCTCAATTTGAACATATATATTGAGATCTGTCCCTACATCTCCCTTTGGATAGATATATACACTCCCATATGGGACTATGAATAATACTTCTAAAGGTATTAATTAGTATGTTTGTATGTTTGCAATTTATCAACTGCATCCCTTAACTTGATTATATAAACCAAATACTCACATTATTTTACCCACAACTCTTTGTGTTAATCTGTATCAAAATTTTTATTTTGATCATTTGGTTGTGATAGTATGACTCTATTAGAACATGGTTGAAAACTATAAAGATATGAAATAGAAGCTATGAGTGTTTATAGTTTTAGTGTTTACTTACATGAGGTGGGATGTGAGTTTATAGCTATATTGCAAGCTTGGAGAGATACAAGATGGAACATCTTGTGTTGTTATCTTTATTTTTTCATTTTGTGTTTATCTGTATTGCACTTTTCCATGTGGAGTTGCCTAGCACAAGATATGCAATACTTGGGATCATAGATTCTTGATAACATAAAGGATAAAGACTTTTGTGGGATAAATACATAAAGACTATGATTTTGCTGTCTAAGATTCCTATATGAAGCAAGAAACCACATTGATATTATTAATATTTGTGATTTCATATGCTAGATCAATCCCTTTGTTAACCATTTTGGGTATATTGATCAAGTCATGGGAGTGTTTAGTATACTAGATATGTGTGATTATAGGGCTGTTTGGTTCTAGGTTTCCATGTCTATTTTGTTCCATAATATTTCTTGTGCACTCCTTGATGAGGTTAGAAAAGCTTCTTGATTGGCAATTGATCTCTTAGACGAGTTAGCATGATTCTTATTTCTCTTACTTCCACAATGATATCTTCATTATACTAGAGTGGAGTCTATTAGGTAGATAGAGGTGGCTACTAGACTTTGTACATTCTTAGCATAACATTGGGCATCCAAGATATATTCTAGGAGATAATTTCAATCATACAATACAACACAACAAATTCTGACTCAATTATGACAATATAAGATCTTGATATGACAATATAAGATCTTGATCAATTGGAAAGTACAAAAAAGTGGTACAAACCCCTACATCTTTTGTACTTATGAGAGTTTTCCTCCTTAAAATTATGATGTCCTTTGTCAAAAGAGTTATTGTTGTTAAAGATCGTGGAGTATAAGCCAAGAGCTATTATATCTTGAAAGATCTCTTTTTACCTATGTATTATGCATAGCTTCTCACCTTTCCTCGAGTGGCTTGTCAAGTGTAGTTATCAACAACTTAAAGATTACTTTTAGATGACTTGTTGAGTGTTGTTTATCAACATCTTAAAGATTAAATTTAGGTGAGGTTGTTCTTAATGGCTATAATAATAGCAAGGAGAGTGATTATTATGTTAGTTAGTAAGGTAGTAAGTTCTAGTCAACTTCTTGCAATAGAGAAGAACATAAAAAGCATTAGACCATTAGAGTATTATTTGGGAAGTCTTATTACATCTTGTTAGATATACCATTGTCTCCCAACATCATAATCAAATCCAACAACACCTTATTCCACATCAATTTGGAGTTGCTACATTGAGAAGTTATGCAATTATATCTTTGGCATTAGAGCACTCCTAGACATCTATCTAGATTGGGTTGTCTTACAAGTGGATATTTAGATGGTCTAACATCTCATGTGCCTCCACTTTAGATATTGAGGTGAGTAGATCCTTGACAAATCTTATTCCTTTCATGTAATCCTTTCTATCGTTCTCCTTCTTCTCTTTACTACCAGCATGCCTTGTCATAAGAGAGAGTAATAGTTATGTGTTAAGTTTTTGATATATAATAAAGAGATTCCTTTGGGTGCTTCTATTTGCCAAGGCTCATTTGTTGCTATTATTTCTATTAGTTTTTCCATGCCAATTTATATGGTTCCTTCCTTCCTTCCTTCCTTTATATATATATATATATATATATATATATATATATATATATATATATATATGTGTGTGTGTGTGTGTGTGTGTGTGTGTGTGTGTGTGTGTGTGTGTGTGTGTGTGTGTGTGTGTGTGTGTGTGTGTGTGCGTGCCTTGTAGAAAAAATTAGGTAGGCCTTAAGCTTCATCTTGTAGAATCCAAAGTCAAGTGTCAATGTCTAAAGTGTGGTTTCCTTTAGATATTCCTCCTCACTTTTAGTTTTTAGAACGGTGTAATACATATTTAAATAGCTTATGCATTCTTGTATTGCCAATAAATTTTGAGGAATTTATCATACTCTTTTCAAATGCCTCCCTTGCAAATGATATTCTTCATATAGATGATCTTCCTCGACTATGGGATCCATATATCTTTGACTAGTAGGTCTACGTCATCATTGACTTCAAAATGTGCATCTATTGGTGATCAACCGGGAGCAAAGGTGTATCTAGGTTACACCATTGTTGAGCACCCTATCCTTGATAGACATTTTCTAGTGATGTAATACACAAAATCTGTTGCAACTTCAATCAATTTGATCACCCTACGTGGCAACAATTCTTCTATTTTTGTCACCTACTTAGCACACACCACTGCCCACTATGATCAACACTAACCATCTGAACCAGTATTATAGTGAGGTTTAGATGAAGATGGGTCAAGACCTTTTGTTTGCTTCCACAATTATCATTGGCATAGAAAGGGGGCAAATGTGCTATCATGAAGTACATCCAACATCATTGCACACAATCTGTGGCTGTGGTTTGTCAAATACTTGCATGCTAACTTGAAGAAGGAGTCTGAGCAAGAACTCTTAATGAAAATCAAGGATTTCATTTCCAAGCTTCACAACTTTATTTGCAAGGCACTTGTTAATGAGTTCATCTTGGATTCTTGCAACAACATGAGGGCAATTTGTTGCAATCTAGTTGACAATGATATAGTTGACTATGCTTATGGCTATAGTATGCATCCACTCAACAATCTCTACAAAGATATTCTCAAGATGGATAAGTTCAAGCTGCTACTGAAGTAGATGTTGCTTGTATCAAAGAATATCAAGGGCCAATCTCTTCTCAACAAGGTGTACAACATGATATGCAAGGAATTATTTAGCATAAATCTTTGCATGGTTTTGTATTCTGCATCTAGGTGGAGCTTCGTCAATTACTTGTTCTGCCAATTGAAGCAAGTGAAATGGGTACTCATCTCTGTCCCCATTATTGTTGCAAATAAGAAGTAGGAGTGCAACATTAATGCAAATTATGGTCTTCTTAAGTCACTCAATGAAACCATCATCGATTCAACATTTTGGCGTGGTGCCAATACAAGTGTCAACTTGTTTGATCCAATATGCAAATCGCTTGGTGTACTAGAATTGGATACTACCACAATGTCAACAACTTATGCCTACTTCATTTATATTCATGTGCATCTAGCATTGGTGTTGTCTAGAGCTGATCTAGATCATGCAATTAAATGTCTACATTATCAATAGAACCACACCTATTTTCCTATGCATACATTGGCATTCTATTTTGTACCATTCTATCATCATCTATGCATCAATGTGGCTGCAACCATCCATAAGAAGGCCATTGAGCTTTGCAAGAGTGATCTAAAGATGCAATGTTGGTAGGCCATTCAACTCATCATGATGCATCATTACAAGGACTCAACGTTGACCTATGTATATGATAGAGTCATGTCCAAGTTCATGATATTTTGCACAAATGAGGAAAAATTTGAAGAGATGTTCCAAGACTTGATTGATTGCCACACTTGCTTGATGTGAAGCCAAGTTTTAACTCAATATACAACTTTCAATGCTTTCCTTATCAAGATCTATGACCAACCTTGCATCATCTGTTGAGATTGAATGGCATCACAATTTGGCAAGCATGTTTACACTTAGTATTGCAATCATGTTGGTGGAGGCAAAGTCAAATGCCAAGTAGCAGCACACTAACATTGTAGGTTGTCAATTGTCCACAAAGTGACATTAGTTTGAGCAATCTCAAATCATATTTTTATGCTCAGGTGAATGTGTTGTCAAGAATGGTCCAAATGAGCTTCTAGTTGCAATACTTGAGCTCCAAGAAGAGATTGTTGTGCTTGGAGACAAACCAATTGATGTGGATGTTGATGCAATCAGCCTTCTATTCAATATGGGAGAAGTTGAGGAGCTAGAAGCTTTCCAATTACATCTCTTGATGGACGTTGATGCTATTGAAGACATTTCAGATAGAATTATTTTTTCCCTTGATGAAATGTGATATTCTTCATGCAAGAAAAAAATTAAATTTTATAAAAAATTGTTGTATTTTAAAACATATGTTAAAACATTTTAAAATAATCTATTTTAAAACAAGAAACAAAAAGATGTTCCAATTGCTACATGACATATATTGTTGTCAACATCATACATTATAGAAGCACAACTCACACAAGTCATACATGAACTCTAAAGTGCCACAATAATCAGTTCACACTTCCACATCAATCATACTCAAATTAGATCTGAACTCAATCCTCCACTCAACAATCAGGCATTGATTATAGTCAAACCACATCCACTTTAGCTAGGAGACTCTAGGTGATGCTCCTTGGCTTCTATCCACCATAGCCAAGAACTCAAAGGCTCAATATCAAAGAAGTAAACTACACTTCAAAATTATACTCCTTTCCTTGACCTTGGTCTCTAGCCTTAAAGCTGTTGATGATGGCACATCTGACTATGCAAATGGTGCAAGTGATAGCAGGTTCCACCATGTGATCAATTATCCTAATATGAAATCTGGCTGCTATCAAGTAGTCTATGAGAAACTACCAAAATAAATATGACTGCCAACACTACCATTCCAATGTCCAAGCAAACTAGCTTTGGCACTAAAAATTTCATGATAGTTATCATGCATACATACATCACTACACAACATACATCATTGTCAATATCATACACTAAGAAGCACAACTCATACATAAGTCAAACATGGACTCTAAAGTGCTACAATTACCCTTAGCTAGTAGTTAGGTCCTAGCTAGCAATTAGGTCCCTCTAACTCTAGATAGCCATCTATTCCAAGTATATTATATGCCTTATGGCAGGCATAGATCAAGAGGTCAAGTGCTATTGGGCCCCATTGTTAGTCATCTATCTGCAATCTATATCACATAAGAGGTGAACTAGCTATAAGTCAAGTACATCTAAGATATAACCTTTATCTTTGAGGAACCGCCATGAGAGGAGGAGTCAAACATGCCATATACCATCCTCTCAAGGTGATCTTAGGAGATAATACAATGATCAATCAAGTCTTTATCACATAATGTAATACCAATAGCTAGACATATAATCTTGAGATGAAATTTGGGTTGGTAACATCTGGAAGGATGTTATGCATGATGAACTAAGTAGATTAGATAGAGGTATCACCAAAAGAGTACTTCAACTAATAAGATAGAAATCAAAACATGCTTGGAAACGTTAGAATCAATAGTTAGGAATATGATCTAGAGGTGAAACTTGCGGTGGTGACATCTAGAAAGATGTTACACATGATGGAGAAAGTAGATCAGATAGAAGTATCACCAAAAGAGCACTTCTACTAATAAGGCAGAAGTTTGAATAGGTTTGAAAACTATAGAGGCAATTTTGGAGGTATAAATAGATGAATTAAACCTCAAAAATGTGCTGATCCCCCCTCCTCCAAATCAAAGGAAAGGCTGGCCTTCCCTCCCTTCTACTTTGTCTCACCAAGAGCTTTCCAATGGTACCTCACCCATATGATTTTGAGATTCCTACAAGAAGATTCCCTAAAAGATTCCCTTTGGTCAAAGCTTATTTGACCAACCAGATGGGACCAGAACCAACATATCACCCATCCAAGCATGTAATCCAATGGTGGAGCTTGCTGACATGTCACCTATCCATGTACCTAATCCTAAGGTAGAGCTTCCTTGGAAGAGATCCTCTTTGGCTGTATAATAAAGAGAAGGTGCTCCTTTGGGGCATCAGAGTTTTAAGTGTGAAATTTGTGTTTTCTCTCTATTGTGTTTCTCTATCCTCAAAACATTACACATAAGACAAAACTCTCCCAAGGACTCTATATCCTAATAAGTCAAAACTTTAGTTGGTGCACCAAAATGACTAAGAACCCAATCAATGAACAAATATGTTGTCCCTTCATTGGACTTGTCAAGGAGTGCCACCAACTCAATCCACTTAGAGAAGTGCTCTACCACAACCAAAACACACTAATGATGCCTCATAGTTAATGGTAAAGGTCTAGCAAAGTCCAAACTCCAATGGTAATCCAATCCCATGATAGGTAATGGGGGTAATTGTGGCATAGGAGTATTACATAATGCTCTAACATGTCACAAACCACACATCTGGTAATAAGCTATTCTACATTGGTTTTCATACTATACTACCAATAATGACTCTAAAGTAAGCTATATGTATGCTTTACTCCAAAATGTCCTAGCTCCTCATGAGCATGATGTACAAACTGTGGTCTTTGAGATGGAAGTGGTACTACTTGTACTCTACCATCCTCCTATATATGGAGAAGATGTCTTGTGAGATGGACTGTCTCTCACTAAGGATGAACCTCTGATGGCTATTATGGTAGCGCACCATGGACTAAGAAGGCAAGGAATCCCAACTCCATTATACTCCTCCAAGACTCAAGACATTGCTCACTAGAGAACTCAATGAGAGAGAGATAGTTGTAAATGAAAGGATGATGAGTACCTCATCACTCCTAGTTTATATACTTGTGAAATAGTTACACACCAAAGTTACTAATTACAGGAGTAACTCAAGTTACTAGGCTAAAAGTCAAGTAAAGTCAAAAAGTATAAAGAAATATCCATCCACATAGGCATATTCCACTAAGCCTGTGATCTTATCTTGACCTAACCACTAAGTCAACGATTCCTTCACATGGGCTGTCCTTGGACTATAGAAAAATCCAAAACAAAAAGGCTTGCGGGCCCAAGAGCTCTCAACTCTTTCCTCAAAGCCAAACACCTAGGAATAATACCAAGTCAACACACTAGAATCCAAAATAGTGGTGCTCATCTTTTCCACTTCCTCTAAAATAAGGTCCCCTCTATCTTAGCTATGACTAACTTTAGCTAATCATGACTGATGTAGAACCGTCCTTTATCTCTATATAAATAATATCTCTCAAGTACTAGTAATACTAAATATCACAATACTAAATACATACACAATACCATACTAAATATCACAATACTACATACATGCACAAATAGGTGTTATATTTACCCCCGGACTAAGTTTTCACTTTGTCCTCAAAGTGAAGGTCTCTCTACCTTCTATGACACATCTTCAACTTATCATGGTTAATCCTATCAAAGTGTCTTCCTCCCAACTCCTTGAGATTATAGGTGTAATTGGCTCACACCTTCTCCACTATGAAAGGTCAAAGTACTTAGGCAAAAACTTCTTTTGCACTCTCTTGGATCAAATAGAATCAAACAACATTACCCAATCACCTTCTTTGAAAGACTCCACCTTCTTCTTGCCTTGCCTCTTATCATAGCTCTCCTTTTTTTCCTTTGGGCTTGCTCCACTTGAACTATAGCAACTGCTCTTGCCTCTTCCAATTCCATGAGTTGATCCTTCCTTGACTTCTTTGCATCACCTCCTTGTGCTTTCTTCAATCTCCTATGAATGTTTTGTAAGGTAGGAAAATCAAAGTGAATGGATAAGGTAGACTCAATACCGTATACCAATTGAAATGGAGCATACCCGGTGGAAGTCTTCTTGGTTGTCCTATACTCCCACAAACTGTATGAATCCTCTTGTCTCAATGATTTTTAGCCCCTTCCATTTCTGCATGTTTGGCCAACATCATGCACAAGGTCTGATTGGTTCTCTCTGCCAAGCCAATGGAATTTGGCTTATAGAATGTAGTTACTCTATGTGTGAGAGAGAAATGCCATAGCATGGCTGTAGTGATGCTGATTGTAAACTTACCTCCTCTATCAAAAACCAACTCCAAGTGAATCCAAACCTAGTGATAATGTGTTCATAAAGAAATCTACCAAGTTCATCTTCATTCTTGTCCCTCAATGGTCTAGCCTTAACCCACTTAGTAAGGTAATTAGTAACTACCACAATGTACCAATTTTTCTTTGGGGTTCTATTGAGAGAACCTAGAAATCAATTCCCCACTTCTCAAAAGGTCCTATCAATGTAATTAATCTAAGGGGTGGAGTGGAAGTAGATTTTCTAGCAAAAGCTTGACAATCTATAATACCAAGAGCTAGCCATATGATCTAGATGTGAAATTTGGTTTGGTAACATCTAGAATGATGTTATACATGATGGTCAAAATATATCAGATAGAAGTATCACCAAAAGAGTACTTCTACTAATAAAGTAGAAACCAAAATAGACTTGAGAACCTTAGAACCAATAGCTAAATATATGATTTAAAGGTGAGAATTGGTTTGGTAACATCTGGAAGGATGTTACACATGATGGTTAAAATAGATCAGATAGAAGTATCACCAAAAGAGTACTTCTACAAATAGAGCAGAAACTAAAATAGACTTGAGAACCTTAGAACCAATAGCTAAATATATGATTTAAAGGTGAGAATTGGTTTGGTAACATCTGGAAGGATGTTACACATGATGGAATTAATAGGTCAGAAAGAGGTATCACCAAAAGGGGACTTCTACTAATAGAGTAGGAACCAAAATATGCTTAAAATCTTTGAAGGCAATTTTGGAGGCCTCAACAGATTAATTAGGCCTAAAAAATGTGCAGATCCCCCCCCCAGCAAAGGAAAGGCTATCCTTCCCTCCCCCTTATTTTGTCTTGTTGAGAGCTTTCCAATGGTACCTTACTCATGTGATTTTGAGACTCATACAAGAAGATTCCCTAAAAGATTCCTTCTGGTCAAAGCTTGTTTGACCAACCAAATAGGACCTAGACCGACATGTCACCCATCCAAGTAAGTAATCCAAGGGTGGAGCTTGCTGACAGGTCACCTATCTGTGTGCCTTATCCTATGGTGGAGCTTCCTTGGAGGAGATCCTCTTTGTCTATATAATAAAGAGAAGGTGCTCTTTTGGGGCACCAAATGTTGAGTGTGTAATTTGTGTTTCTCTCTCTTCTCTTGTCCTTGGAGTATTACAATGGTATCATAGCGAGTGTCTTAGTCCAAGAGAGTGGATCACCCCTCTTGGAAGAGCACAAACTACTGAAATTGAGTAATTTGAGGTGGAGAACATATAGTAGTTGCTAGACTTAGGAAGGACTTTAGAGAGCAGACGGGATGGATGCACCGGGAGGAAAATTTCCCACACCTAGCTGTCCATTCTTGAATCCATTCAAGGTTATGTACATCCAGCGTGAGCAAATGACGGTATTGCTAGTTTATCACTTTGGCACAAAATTCATGGATAAGGTGATGAACTCACCAAACCCGGTGATTCTACCTGTGGTGATAAATGACAGAGAGTGGGATTTGACAATCTACATTCTACTATGATGATATGGATGTGAATGTCCCAAATCCTCCCCCTTTCAACACTCAAGTAGAAATCCGTTATGTAGTGAGACCAAAAGTGATGTTTAGAGATTTTGTGGTTAGAAATTTTGGCAAGGAGTATTATCAACGAGTGGTAGCTTTTGAGGTCCCAATGGTAGTTCTGATAGTTTGTGCGCCTTCCAAAGTGATCATATTGACTCTGTATTGAAGTAGACAATAGCAATTGAGTGTTGCAAGAACCATGGATCCGCAATTGCAAGAGTTGGTGTTAGGAATGCAAGAGATGTTGAATGAATTTTGAGAGATTAAGATGACCATGGAGACATTACAAAGTAAAGTGCAGATACTCAGGAATGATCAAGCCATGCAAGAAGAAGAGCCGTCTCAAAACCTAGTACCTGCGTCTGAAGTACTTGGAGAGGCACCTATACCTACAAACCCTATCAACAATGAAGCCACATTGCTACTCCGGATGAAGAAGATCTGCAACATTGAGACTTACAAGGGGTAGCGTATGATGGGAGTAGTGGAAAATTGGATCTCAAGAATGAATCAATATTTCCAATTGTTCTCAACAGAGATTACGGAGCATGCTATAGGCGTCTTTGCATGTAGGTACTTGACCGATAAAGCCCTCACATGGTATGATGCTTGGGAACAATCCATGTTGGCAGAGAGAAGGGAGGTCATGTGAACATCAATGCAAGAAGGATTATTGAAGAATTTCCAATCGGTGGATTCTGTGCAAATGGCTCAAACCCGACTATGGGGATTGAGACATAAGAAAAGTGTACAAGAGTATGTGGAGGTATTTCTGGATCTACAATTTGCAATAACCGACATGAGTCCAACAAAGGCTCTTGACAATTTCAAACGAGGGTTAAAGGAGCGGATTTGCCAAGAAGTCATGATGCAAAATCCTTGCATGGTATTTGAAGCCATTGCTTGTGCATAGAGAATAGCAGGAGCATTGGGTGGCGGTGAAGGAGTAGTTCTACCTTAATATTATCAGGCAAAAATGCCACACATGGGTGGACCCGTACCGATGGAATTGTGCAACTTTTGATTTTGAGATCGAGGAGCATGACTACTTCAAGGAGAGCATGGACAGGTAGAAGAACAAAGAGATGGAGTCCCACAAGGAGATGGAACTTGAGGAGAACAATGTTGTTGTTACAATTGTGGCCGTATTGGGCACATATCTACCAATTGTCGCACTTGTTTCCCTAGAGGCCCTCGGTCTTCATACAGGCGATCTTTGAATAACATGGAGAGGCGCATTGAAGAAGAGGAAGTGGAAAACACTTTGGAAAACAAAGATCGCCAACAAATGTACCTTGCGGCTTTATTGGCTCAATAAAGAAGAAGAGAAGCGAGGGAAGGAAGAAGACTGATGTGCAAAAATCCCGAAAGGCAACTTCACAATTGATTGTTGTGAATGGAGTCCTAGAAGGCAATCAAGTGAGAGTATTAATTGATCCGGGAGCAACAGAGAATTTCTTATCTTGCTCTGTTGCAATAAGATTGGGAATAGATCTAGAGAGAGATGGGAGTGAAGAAGTAGAGTTGCCTAACAAGCAAACATAGAGGATTGAATCATTACCTAGACGGGTCACACTCTCTGTAGGAGAATATCAGGAAGCAATTGAGTGGCAAGTGATACAATTAGCTCGTTATGATGCAATCTTAGGCATGCCATGGATGGAGCATTACAACCCTATGGTAGATTGGAGGAAGAAAGTAGTGAGAACCCACCAATGGTCAATCATTGGGATTAAAGAAAAATCACCCAAGCAGGATCTGCCTCTATATGTCATAGGGACGGCAATTGTCTGTAAGACCAATAGATGTTTCATGGGTCTAATAAGAGAAGTCCGAAGTGCACAACTCGATGGACAAGTTCCTAAGAAATTGAAGGCTGTGGTGGATGAATTTCAAGATGTCTTTCCCAATGATCTACCCTCAAGATTACCACCAAAAACGAGAGTAGATCATAAAATTGAGACACTCCCGAGGAAGACACCTCCTTGTAAGGCCCCATATCGCCTATCACCTCATGAGTTGGAGGAGTGTAAGACTCAAATTGAGAAGATGCTGCAGAAAGGGTTCATCCAACCTAGCGTATCACCATATGGGGCTCTTGTCTTGTTTGTGAAGAAGAAGGATGGTACAATGCGCATGTGCATTGACTATCGAGGTCTCAATCAGCAAACAGTGAAGAAGAAATACCCCTTACCTTGCATGGATGACCTGTTTGATCAACTCCATGGAGCGAGATACTTCACCAAATTGGACTTGCGAAGTGGTTACAATCAAATCCAAATTGCAAAGGAGGATGTGTACAAAATTGCCTTTCAAACCAAGTATGGCCACTTTGAGTATCTTGTGATGCCTTTTGGCCTCACCAATGCACCTACCACTTTCATGAGTCTAATGAATGACATATTTTGTCCATACTTGGATGAGTCTGTTATCGTCTTCTTGGATGATATCTTAGTATACAATAGCACAATGATTGAACACAAACAATATCTACTAGAGGTCCTCTAGATTCAGAATTGATTGTACGTCAAAATCTCAAAGTGTGAGTTTGGCAAGTCTGAAGTACACTACTTGGGGCATAGAGTAAGTGAAGAGGGCATTCAAGTATTGACGGATAAAATAGAGGTCATTAAAATATGGAGTGCCCCAGAAGATCAGACTCAACTCAAGAGCTTCTTGGGGTTGATGGGATTCTATTGTACATTTGTCAAGGACTTCTCCAAGGTTGCACAACCTTTAATGGCACTACATGGCAAGGGGAAGAAGTAGACATGGGGAACCGTACAAGAGTTAGGCTTTCAAGAATTGAAAGCCACCTTGCTACATGCACCAATCTTGAAGTGGTATGACCCAAAACATCCAATCAAGTTGGCTACAGATGCATCAAGCGTAGCAATAAGAGCAGTCCTACAACAAGAGTGGCATGACGGATGGCATCCAATTGCATATTTCTCTTGAAATTTGTTACCGAGAGAGCGCAACTACCACACCACAAAATGAGAAGAGCTGGCCATCGTTCAGGCAACCAAGCATTGGAAGAACTATCTTGGCAAGAAGGCATTTGTAGTAGAGACAGACCACAAACCTCTAGTCTACCTCAAGACGCAGAAGGATCTATCTCGTCACCAGATTTGGTGGGCAGAGTGGCGACAACATTTCAACATGACAATCACCTATGTGGAAGAGAAAAAGCAACTTGTAGATGCATTCACCCACATGCCAATGGCAAACAACTTGGTGGCAGAGGTTAAGATTAACCCTAAATTCTGGCCAGAGATTTTGGCTGCTACAAAAATTGATCCACATATTGTTGAAGCACAATCATCCAAATGCGTCACTAGCACCCAAGGACTCACCTTTTGTGATGGCAGATTATGGATCCCAAATGTCCCAAACCACCATTCTAGCGGAATGTCATGATTTGGCCCTTGCAGGTCATGTCGGAGTGGACAAGACCTTGGATGCAATCCAACACCATTACTATTGGCCTAAGATGAGCAACGGCATGATGGCCTACATGCACAATTGCCCACTTTGTCAACAAAACAAAGCTTCTAATCAAGCTCCTGCAGGGCTCCTTCAACCTCTCCCCATGCCTACCCAATGTTGGGAACAAGTGAGTATGGATCTTGTCTGTGAATTATCCAAGACCACCTCAGGGTTTGACTCCATCGTGGTCTTTGTGGACCGGCTCAGCAAAATGATTCATATACGCCCTACCACCAAGGATGTGACCGCTCCACAACTGGCTCATTTATACTTAGATGCAGTCTTCTCTCACCATGGCTTGTCTAGAGTACTTATCACTGATAGATGCACTCAATTCACCAATTTTTTTGGCAAACACTCTTTGGGTTCTTCAAAACCAAGTTGGCCATGTCCACAGCTTACCACCCTCAAACAGATGGCCAAACAGAGCGGGGTAATGGCACAATTGAAGACATGTTACGCGGCTTCACCTTTGAAGAGCAAGAGAGGTGGGACACCCTACTCCCATTGGTGGAATTCACTTACAACAATTCAATGAATGCACCCATCCAAGTCACTCCGTTCTTCCTCATGTATGGTGAGCATACCTTCATACTTTCTAGCTTGATGAAGATCAGTCCAGTGGCTACCAAGGTCGATGCAGTCAACACATTTGTTTCTAGAATCCAACAAGGTGTGGAGAGCGCCAAGCACAGATTACAGAATGCACAAAATTGACAGAAGCAGTATGCTGATGCACATCGTAGGCACATGGAGTTCAATGTTGGGGATCAAGTGTGGCTATCAACAACCAACCTCACATTAGTTGGACCTCATTTTATTGGGCCTTTCTCGATTCTTCGTCACGTCGGTGTTGTGACCTATCACCTTGAGCTACCACCACACATGAAGATCCATTCCGTGTTCCATGTTTCTATACTTCAAAGATATGATCCCCGCTCAGGCTAGGGTCATTCCACCCAAGACATTTGACCTTGTCTGACACTCATTGATGGCACAGAGGAATATGAAGTAGAGCATATTCTCCAAAAATGCATGCGTGGTACTTGCCATCCGCGGGTGGACTATCTAGTACAGTGGAAAATTTATGCCTTCTATGAAGCAACCTAGGAGCCCGTTGCAAATTTGACACATGCACCGGTGTTGGTGCAAGCATTTGAGCAACAATTGCACAATGAGGATGTTGCATAAAAAAAGGAGGGAGGTCTGCAATACCAAGAGCTAGCCATATGATCTAGATGTGAAATTTGGTTTGGTAACATCTAGAATGATGTATACATGATGGTCAAAATAGATCAGATAGAAGTATCACCAAAAGAGTACTTCTACTAATAGAGCAAAAACCAAAATAGACTTGAGAACCTTAGAACCAATAGCTAGATATATGATTTAAAGGTGAGAATTGGTTCGGTAACATCTGGAATGATGTTACACATAATGGACTAAACAGATCAGAAAGAGGTATCACCAAAAGGGGACTTCTACTAATAGAGTAGGAGCCAAAATATGCCTGAAATCTTTGAAGGCAATTCGGAGGCCTAAATGGATGAATTAGGCCTAAAAAATGTGCTAACCCTCTTCCCCCCAAATAGAGGAAAGGTTGGCCTTCCCTCCCCCTTGTTTTTTCTTGTCAAGAGCTTTCCAATAGTACCTTACTCACGTGATTCTGAGACTCTTACAAGAAGATTCCCTAAAAGATTCCTTCCGGTCAAAGCTTGTTTGACCAACTAGATAGGACCTAGACTGACATGTCACCCATCCAAGTAAGTAATCCAAGGGTGGAGCTTGCTGACAAGTCACCTATCTGTGTGCCTAATCCTATGGTGGAGCTTCCTTGGAGGAGGAGATCCTCTTTGTCCATATAATAAAGAGAAGGTGCTCCTTTCGAGCACCGAATGTTGAGTGTGTAATTTGTGTTTCTCTCTCTTCTCTTGTCCTCGGGGTATTACACTTATCTACTTGCCTTGCCTTGTCATATGCGCATCCATCTTATCTTTCACATTTCTAAGTTAAAACCCTTTGTTCCTAACCCATCCTCTTTTTCCTCTCGAGTCCAACCTCCTCTTCCTCCTATGCCTATCAATGATCATGAAGAGTACAAAGTTGATCATATCCTTGCACTTTGCCATTCCAACAAGGTTGTCAATAACATACAAAGTACAAGGTCCTTTAGAAAGGGTATCATCTTCATGATGTTACATGGGAACCTCTTTCTCATCTCTAGAATGCACAAATGGCCATCCAAGAGTTTGAAGCTTCAATGCCGACGAGTACATCACCAACTAGCGGTGGAGGAATATGTAACAATACAGAGTTTAGCAATGAAGTTAATTAAAGCTAATGAAGTAGCAAATAAGGAAAAATGAGCCTAGAATGTTCCAGAAGTATCTAGGAAGCTTCTTTCCCGGCTAGCTTAGCTTGCACCCCCATCAAGCTATCTAAATTGGCTAGCCTCACTAGTCCATAACCTTAGCCTTGAAGTCTCTAAACACCAAATGAGGACTTTCTTCTTGCCAATTCAAAGCCTCTCCAATTTGGTTGACCTCCACCAACTTGAGGACTAGTTAGTGCAACTTCAAATTCAATCAAATCCAACCCAACTTGTGCAAACTCCAACCCTGAATGGCCTTTGCCAACTTGACCTCCGAACTTGATGCACCTCCTTTACAATTGGCTAATCAACAAATCCTTTGCTATCTATCAACTCTAGGCAAATTGAGAGGGTATGGATCTCCAAATCTCTAATTTAAGGGGATAGATTTCCATATCTAGCTACAATTTTACTTCTCAAGTCCAATTTGCAACACAAGGGCATCTGATTTCACTCCCTTGTACTCAAATTGACATACATTGACTCAAAATTGACCTCAACTCTGTGAAATTTGTGCACTTCCGCACATTGTTTGCCCACTGCCAAAATTTGTATTAACTCAAACACAGCTTTCACACACTATCACTTTCAAGGAAATCTAAGACCATGATCAAATGTACGAATGATCCACTAGGCTTGGAGATACTACCAATGCCCTCAATTCTTGCACCCGATTTCTCTTTGACTCTCACTTCTTAGACATAATCAATTCACTTTTCCACTCAAATCACACTCAAATCAAATCTGAACTCGATCTTCCACTTAACAATATTCCAACAATCAAGCATTAATTACAGTCAAACCACATCCATTCTAGCTAAGAGACTCCAGGTGACACTTGCAAGCCTCTGTCCATCATAGCCAAAAACTCAAACGCTCAATATCAGGGAAATGAACCCTCTAGAATTGCACTTCAAAAGTATACACCTCTACCCAACATAGATCTCAAGCCCTAACGGTGTCACTAAAGGTGCAAGTGATGGTGGATCCTGTCATGTGATCAGTAGCATTAACATGAAATCTACCTCCCATCAAGTAGTCCACGAGCAACTACCAAAATAACTATGACTACTAACACTATCACTCTAGTGTGTGAGTAAACTAGCTTGGGTGCAACAAATATTGTGATAATCTTCCTATCTTTCTTGTTATCCTAGCTTTTCTTTCAAAGAATTTCTTTTAATGTTTTAAACAAGTTAGATAAAACTTGTACAAAACGGGATATCTAGTAGGTTGTATGCTTGTGTGGCTTGATGGCCTTCTCCTCCTTCTTGGTATCCTATGTGTATCCTTTTCTTCCAAAGATGAAGTTTAGGTGTTCTAAACAATTGAGTCAAAACTTGTCGAGAAACGTTGCACATCGCAGATTTTATGTCGGTATGGCTTGATGAGTCTTCCTATCCTTCTTGTTATGGTCTTGTGTCGCTTCTCTTTTTAAGATAAAGTTATGATGTTTTAAACAACTGACTTAAACTCGTTCAATAATATAATATCTTGTAATGTTAACTTTGTACGGGCTTGATGGGTGTTCCCATCCTTCTTGTTATTTTACATGTTGCTTTTCTTTCAAGGATGAAAATTTGATGTTTTAAACAACTGAATTAAAACTTGTACAGAAACATGGCAGTTTATAGGGACAAAAGGAATGAGCATTTTACAGGTTAAACTTTTTCAACACTTCAATCCAAGGTAGACCATGGTCCCTAAATAATGGTGAAGCTATAATGGTTTTTACATATTTCGTCCCGTAATGCATATCAAGTTGAATCAAAACAAAATAGATGTAGGAGTTTTGTATATGAGACTATTTTTCACACTATTCTCTCCTCTCAACTTGGGGATGGATGGACTAATGGATGTTAATTAATAGTTTATTTTCATGGGTGCAATGTGTAGAAGGGCCATCGAGAGTGCCACTCGACGTAAAATCATGCTTCTCCTTAAAATACCCTTCTCTATTATAGCATCTACCTAAGAGCGAGGATTCATTCAATTTTTTATCGGGAAGTCAAAAGCATGTATCCTTTCCCTTACTTACGGTAGGTGCGGTAGGGCAGATTTCTCATACAGACTCTATTGGGACTTAGCCCCATGTTACCTTTTCTGTCTCTCCCTTGTACGGCTTGATGTGGGTCTTCCCATCCTTCATTTTTCCTACGCGATCGCCTTTTACTTACTATCAACTTTTCCTAAGGGATCCACGGCCCTCCCTACTATGATATGTTTCACAGTGGATGCGTAATTCAAAAGTCAAATCATGCACTTCTTCATAACTTATGGTCATACACAGGTCTTTTAAGCTAAAATTGGATTAGAAGCAAAACCCAGCTGCTGCATTTGAATTGTATAATGTGGACGATACAAAAACAATTTGGTAGGACTGGATACGAAAGGTAAATCATTCCTTAAATAGAGACCCTGCGTGCACGGACGCTCACGCAGCTAGATAAGGGAAATTCAGTCACTACTCCAGATTTTCAAACTATTCTGAGTCACTTTTCAAGATTTTCAGTGTGCTTATCCTACTAGAGCGGTGTCTATGTCAGAGTTTTGAAGACTTTTCCTACGCGCATTCACGCCCTCATTCCATCGCTTATTACCCGTCAAATGACTTTCACAACGGTGATGAGAGACAAATGTTGTGACCAGTGTTGACCGGGAACGGTTCAAATAGACAGGGAAGTAGTAACAGGGTGTGAAACTCTTTCTTTTGATAATGAAGTTGCACTCTTTCGTGTACAGCACTAGTCCTGTCTAAGGTAACTTGTCCAGCGAATGACAATCGTGAAGAAAGTGCAGTCGTTGATGTTCACAGCAACAGCACCAGCGAATCGCAGCTTACCACATCACTCTTCTGTGCTTTGCCTTAGAAAGCAAAAGCCTTGGGGGATTATAGAATGGAGGCCGTCCAGATTATAGGAGTCAAGTGGCCAAGCATCGGTCCTGAATACACACGTGAATTACAAACTCCGTTATATAGCTGCGAATCTTCGAGTTCGATACATTAACCGCAATGCATGAATGAATGGGTCAACCAAGATATGCATGAACTCGGAATCAGATAGAGAGAGAGGAGCAGGTGCTCATTGATCCACTTCTATTATGATGTTGATAGGAGATTGGCAAGACTGACCTGAAAGGAGAAGTGAACGCTTTTTGTGTCTTCAAGAACAGCCCTCCTCTTCACGACAAGAAGTGGAGAATCATCTATGAAAAATGTTTAGTTGGTTTGGTGCTGTCAATGTAGCACTCTTAAATTTAGCTCCATCCATGTCACGGTGGGAACTCGGTAAATGTGGCAGCTGGTCCCACTCTAGCCGAGGGGGAAATGAAGAGGAGTTATGGGAGGCTTAAATAAAGTGTATGTTTTGAGTAGGCTTAGTGGCCATACTTCACGGCAGGTCTGACCCGCATTCCAGAAAAAGCCTCTTCGTCTTCCATGTAAGTATCGAGTAGCTCTTGAACTAATTCCTCAGTTTCCAGCTCGACGAAAGCGCAAAGCTTATCCGGATCAAACTTGTCTCGGAAAAAAGTGACTTGCGAAACTGAATGGGAATTGAAACCATGTCTGTTCTGCCGCAAGGCCCTTTCAAACATGTCCCTCATTGCAGGCTCTGGCAGTCGCTCGGGAATTCTATCGACATACACGGATCTCCGCCTGTCAACCTCCTTGAAAGCAGTTGCGGCAACAGCTCGATGAGCAGTGGAAACTCTACCACGTGGAGGGCCAAGATCGCCGACGTCAGCATTGTGGTGGAAGTCGTCAATACCTCGGCGGTTCCTGCGATCCATCGGAGTATCCCTCAACAGCACTCGGTGAATACCAACATCATCGCGTTCGTGAAGATCCTCCCTGTATAAATCCTCCATCTTGGAATGGAAATGAGGTTTCAATCGCATATTTTCAAAGATGTCTTCGTCTTGATTATACAGTTGCAAAACTAGCCGGGTTAACTCCTCACCGCCGAAGACTACGAAGGCGCAGAACTTCGTCGGAACGTATCGAACCTCCGTTATTAAATGCTCACCCATGACTTCTCGCTGCTCTTGAGTTATGTGTTCTCGCAAAACACGTTCAAAAATTCTTCTGATCATGCCTTCGGACGCATTCTCGGGCAGTCTGTCCGCGTATACAGTCCTTTCTGGATCTGACCTCCGTTTCCTCAATCCATTTGCTTGTCTCTCATCCTCCTCGTCTTCATCATAATCGTCGATGTAGTCATTATCCAGAGCAGTGACATCCCGTCTGGGAGGGCTGATAGATGGGAACTGTCTACGAACCTTCTTGCCAGACCCGTAGCCGTGAGTTTCTTCACCAAGGAGCGGATACCGACTTACGGGGTTTAACCTTTTGACCAGAGGCTCTTCTTCCCCTTGACCAAGGGGAACAGGTCGCCCAATTTCCATTTTCATGTTAAAAAACACCTCAGGCCTCCGAGAGTGTAGATCGAGCATGAAATCCACCAGTTCAGAAGTTGCAAGGTCCACAAAGGCACAACCCCTAGACGGAATGTATCTAACATCCAACACAGTTTGTCTTCCTTTGAAGGTCCCAAGAGAAGGATTGATATACTTCTTTATAATATCCTCGAAGAGCTCCTGTATGAACCCAGGAGACGCATTGCGCATCAGCTCTGTCAAGAACAAGGGTTTTGGCTTATCCACCAAACGTGGGAACCTTACAGGTGCATCCCTGCTACCATACCGCCTTTCGTGCGTAAACACCTCATCCTCGCTCTCAGAACTGCTGCGAACGCCAGCAAATCTGCCTACATGTTCCTCGTTTCTGTGCACTTTCATTTCTCTCCTCACCCGTGTAAAACCTGCCGGACCTGGCTCATCTGGACCACCACCGAGTTCAAGGGCCTTGCCCATTGTTTCGCTTTTACCAGCCAAAAAATGCCATTCCGACTTGAGAGTAGAAGTAGTTGGAAGACGCAAATCCAACTTCAGGCCACAGAAGACTTTCCTGTTCTCAGTGTAAACCTTCAGCATAGACATGACTAGCTCATCCGAAGCCAACTCCACGTACGCGCAAAGTTTCTCGGGGACAATTTTGATATCTAGGACAACTTCAGAGAGTCCATCATAGCTAGGAGAAAGGCCGAACTTGTCCTTGGACACGCCTTCGAAGAGTTCCTTCAGCATAGGAGCTGAAGCAAAAGGTGGCAGATTGCTGACGAAAAGTGATCGAGAGCGGCGTGTCTTGGAATCGGACCTTAGACGGCGTTCCGGCTCGTCATCTTCTGATATCGTCTGCTGGGACTGCATAGTATGTTCTCCGAAAGTAGGTGGAGGATTTAACTTCAACGGGGAAACAAATTCCGGAAGTGAGGTTGATGCTGCTGCTATCGCACTTGCCGAAAAGGGTTTGACCTCCATTGACGGTTCGTCAAGTTTCGGTTTAAAGGATGATGCCAGAGGGGTTGTCGCGGTAACAGGGGAGACGGGGGAATAGGCTGCAAAAACATCCTTTTGCATTGGGGTCAAAATACCAGAAGCAGGTGATGCGCTATTAGTACAATCCACTTTGAGCGGCCCACTTTTCCGCGTCACAGCATTCTGTGATCCTCTTGATCCCCCTCCAGTGTCCTTCGAGAATTGCTCTGCGACTTGCGCCAGTAACTCCTCCACTTGCTTCGTCGCCTCAAGAAAACCCCGTTTCCTTACGCACTTAAGTTTCAATCCGATCACTCTAGATGAATTAACTATTCCCTTCTTGCTGCTGGGATCGAGGACGATGCCGATCATCACTCCAGTGACTTCCTGAATTCTTTCGAGATTCTTTCCATCGTCACCTTTGATCCCTTTAACCACTGTCTGGATAGAAGGTGCTTGATCACCGAACCGTTGCACGACACCTTGATACCAGAGGCACTTGGCAAACACTCCACGAGATGCAACTGCCCGCAGAATATCTGCCGCCTGATTGATAAACCATTTAGCTTCACTTATATCTGTTGACTTCTCTGCCGCCAGACACACTTTCACATTGACAGGACCTGAAAAACATAAACCGTAAACAATAAAGTCTTTACGAGGGACCATCATTAAATGCATGGATATGGGGAAATGAGAGCAGAAGCCGTTCGAAGAACGAGAGATCCACAACTCATTAAGTGCGTATGAAATGTGGATGAAGTATAAGCATGATATAGAGAAATGAGGACAGAAGCCGTTCATCGAACGGGAAATATAAGCAAATCGAATTGATTAGCAACTCAGGCATGGATAGAACATCCATAGTAGTAGTATGCTCGTCATTCAAAACGTAGGCTTGATCAGATGCAGTAAAGACATTCCTGGTAGTCCTGAACGCGTAAGCTTGACCTCGGTGACAGCCACCAAGTCATGTAAATTCAACTAAAATTGCAGAACTGGGAAAGTAACTGTCAGTGACTACCTCTGAAGACTTAGAATCTTCAGGGGTATGACTTGAATGGCACTCAAGCACCAAATCTCTAGCTTTCCAAGACAGATTTGCCCAGTGCTGATCAGCACCAAGACTAGCAAGCGACTCCACCCTGCTCCTTACGCAGGCACTGAGGAGACGCTTAAAGCACCACCATCGCCTGGAGGATCTGTAACTTCGTGAATGTGAACCGGACACTAAGTGGCGTGGTACAAGGTCATAGAGGACAAAAGACGGCTATTCTTAAACAGATTCATCCATTCCGTCACTACGAGTATGCCAGTTAACCAAACAAAAAAAGCGGACGATGCATGTAGAGAAAGAACAACACTAATCCAGAATCGAAAGTGTGGACATCTTGGTCAGAATGTGACAGGGATCCAGAACAAAGTCAAGGATTGGACCATTCTGGCACCGTACCTTGCTGATTCTTCGGCCTCAAATCGAATTTCGCGCTCGGAATTTCTTCCATTTTGACAATACGGACGCCTGCATGGAGTAATTGCACTTAGCTAAAGGTAAAACAAAGTGAAATTGAGACGTGAGATGGAAAAGCTTAAATTCAAGGGCCAGTGGTATTTCCTAGTGTCAACCCTTGCAAAGAGTGGGTAAAGAAAAGCTATCAATGAGCCCTGCTGGTCCAAAAATCGCCCTGTGCAACCAGTCACAGCTTCTAGTGACTAGAGTGATCAGATAAATAAAAACAGAAACACGCAGTACTCCAAATATCGTGGAGCAATGATACCATGAAAGGAAGAAAGGTCAACATACCAAATTCTTCAGCCAAGTAGGTGGCACTCGGCTTGGAGGCAAGCCAGACTCTTGTATCCTTGTCACAGGCCTGAAGCACGATATCACAGCTAACATCCTTCTCGCCAGGGCCGCCAATTTGGGTAACCGATCCATTGTCAACTGCAGAGGGTGAATATTGTCCGGATAACTGAGACGTGTGCAGATCTTCTGAACGCAAGTGAGCAGTTTTGTCAATGGGACTTGGCGAGGCTTCAAGTTCTTGTCCACTCCCAATGTCGTCATACTTTTGCCCTTGAGCTGGATCGAATATATTCTGTACTCGAACAGACAGGGAAAACTTCGGCTTTGGTGGCAAGGAATCTGGTCTGATCCTAGTCACAGTCTTAGTCATCTCCATCGAAACTTTGTCCTCCTTTCTACCCGACTCCACGGCACTAGCTAGGCTGGAATGCAACCCCTTACTTGTTCCAGCGTTAAAGTCGGTCTGGACTTCAAACTTAGAACCCATGGCAGTAAGGGCAGCAATATCCCGCGAGTCGGGTTTTTCACGTCTCTGTGTGTTCCCTATTTCTTCAGTATCATGATCGTGGTCCATTAGATCTTCGATTTCCTTGCCATTCGTAGTAGCAGCACCACTGAGGGCCAAGGAGTGGCTAAGGCCTTCACGATTGCGAAGGGTACCCATTTTCACATCCGAGTTCGCTTGGTGAACACGGCTGGCATCCGAAATTTGCAGAATAGAACTGTCGACCGCATGACCTTTGAGAATCCAATCTAACTCCAACTTCCTCTTCATTACAATACCCTCACCAGACATATCCACATCCCTAGATGCTGCGGAATTGCCTACGGCCTCGTTTGCTGCTTTGACATTCATCATCTCTACGTCCGCTGCAAGAACTTCAAGCTTGTCTGCAGCATCCTCCATTCTCTTACCATGAGTCGCAACGTCGCTCACAAGTTCTATCTTGGAGGTGTGAACACCTTTCCTGCTGGCACTAAAGTCTCTCTCATGCTGGACACCCTTCACCTCAAGTCCATACTTCTCGTCGAAAGCTACGTCTTCATCGACGATCTTTCCTCTTCTACTGATGTCTTTACCTGACAGGGGCGCAAGTCGGCCAAAATTTGCTTCCCTAAGGAGACCAGGGGGAGGAGGGAAACCGGGAGCTGGAATTTCAACTTCCGGAAGCAGTTTCTTTTCGTCCTGCTTGCTTTTTTCGACCTCCGCGAACCGATCCCTTTTCCTGATGAGCCTCTCTCTCTCTCTATCTTTCTCTCTGTCTCTTTGCCTGTCCTTCTCCCTCTGCTTGTCTTGCTTCTCTCTCTCCTGTTCTTTCGCTCTATCTCTGAGATTCTTAGGCCTCTCAATCAGCTCCCTGTGAGAATCTCGATGGCGATCTCTCTCTTTGAACCTCTCAGAATCTTTATCCTTCGATCTGTCTCGCTTAATCGGGTCTGATTCTTTGTTTCTTTCGCTCGAACGATGCGTGTGCCTGTGCACATCTTTGTTCGCGGATCGTCCATCCCTCTCCCGTTCCTTTCCTCGTCCATCTCTATCCCGATCCCTCTGCCTATCCTTGCTGCCATCTTCTTTTCTAGCCTTGCTCTTCTCCAATCTCCGGGCTTCGTAAGTTCCATCCGTTGTAGTTTCTTTCTCAGATTTTGCTTTTAATATGATAGCGATGTCTTTCGAAGTGCTTTCGAGCAACTCAGTGCGGGCCACGCTACCGAGACTATCGCGCTCCAAGGGTTCAACATCGAGCTTCTCAGGTATACGCGATGATCGATAGTCCGATAAAACTTCAGCTTTACTCATCGTCGTCTCAGGCAAAACAACCTGGGTAGACAGTAGAGATCTCGTGGCGCTCGCAACTGGAAGTGTTGTTGCATCATCTGCGGATCGATCGCTTTCGTCAGACTGACACAATATGCCATAAAGTATATTTCCTTCAAAATCTCCGTAGGCAATTATATCGTGCTCAAATTTCCTTCGAAATTGAACATCTGCATCACAAACGGCTTCTGCCACTGAATCCCGCATCAAGAACAACTTTTTGGAGGTCGACCGCCCAGCAGGAGATTTTGCCTCCTTAAACTTCACTACAACGATAAGATCATCGTCGCCGGTAAGTGCGAGCGGTCCGCTTTGTCCATCACTAGATCCATTTCTGAGGCCAAGTTGTAACTCCACTTGACTATCACTCGCCTTGGTTGTTCCTTGTTTACTGCGCTTCAAGGACTCTAGCTGCTCAGGACCAACACCATAGTTTGTAAGATGTTAGTAAGCACAGCCCCAAGGATTTCAGTCCTTTCTTACATTTGAGTACTCAAGTTTAATCGAACAGTCCGAATCCTCTCAATTTTCTTCTAAAAGCCAATAAATATTCATCAGCTATTTGCTAATGACATATCGATGATGACACATGCGACAGGTGGACTGACACTTAGGGAAATTATCAGACTCCAATTTTTTCAAGCCTGCTCCTCAAACAAAAACCAATTCCAGCGAAAGTCCTTAGAATCGGTGACGAAATTTGACAAATAGGAGTATATGACGGGTTGCTAAATTCCTAAATTCCTAATACAGAGGCGTTTAACCTTCAACCTGGACAGTACCATAACCTTTACAGGAAGTCATAGATAGCCAACACGCAAACGACGACTCCAAATTTCGAGCTCAAATCGGTGAACATAGTTCTTTAAAATATTATGTGAGAATCAACTAACCATGGGTCTGAAACTTTCTCCTCTCCGATGAGCAGACCCGGGGGAGTGTCTCAGTTGAATGATTGGATCGTCAATAGGCACTTTCCTCATGGCATCCAATAATCTGTACAGACCAGATAAAGTCATGCTGTAAGATCAGAACTTCTCTGTTGTGATCTTCGATAACTTGGTTAAGTGTAAACACGTTCAATCTGAGGCATTCCAGATCATGCAGGGGTGCAGTTTATTGTCAGGTGGACTTTTGAGGCTGATCAGCCATCCACGATATGCTAGAAATGTAAACAAGAGGCTTGTGACATACTCTCCAAGTTTGATCATTTTGTCTACGATCATAACTTGTGGCAAGCTCCGCAGTTGAGATGTGGACTGAATCTGCTCATTGCTATACGCTGCAACATCAGTGGTACCAAAACTCTCTCCATACAACTGTCCAAACCAAAAGGGCGGCTCGTCTGTGACCTCCTTGATAGTTACCGCTTTCCCGGAAGCTGACCGTTCACTTTCAGTGAGACCGCTTTTCGCAGCACCAGTTTCGGCAACTACAATATTGACAACAGAAACATCTGTGGTCACTGACTTCACTGCCTTCTCGCCTTCGTTGTTGGTCGTGGTTTGTTCACTCTTCGATACAAAACTCAACCCGAGAACATGCTTAACACTGGACAAGAGCTCATCAACATCGGCCTTGATGCCAGCAGCAACGGACGCCTCGCCCAAGGACAGCGAAGTTGCAGCATCTTCAATTGCAATGTCCTCATGACTACTTGTACTGGGAGTTACGAGTTTGGATGCGTCTCGATCAACACTAATAGAAAGAGATGGCCCTGTACCACGATTAGCATCAACACTCGTAGTAATGGTAGTAGTAGAAGTATTTTGAAATCGAGCTTGTCTTTTGATAAGGGCCGATTGATCTGATATAGCTTGTCCACCATGCGAGTCCTCCCTTGCCCGCTTACCCTTCCTGGCAGAGGGTCGAGAGTCCAAATTACCCCCATCTTCGATTTTATCGCCAGGTTTCTGTTCCAAAGAAACTGCGTCCAATTTCAGTGATGGCCGGTTTAAAAAATCAGTTGTGAGATTCGACGGCGTTCCAGATGCAGTATTTCTCTGTCCGAGCTTCTCCGGCAGTGGAGATATCCCAAACCCCGCGCTGCTTTCGAGAAGGGTTTCATTTCGTTCCGAGGACGTCGTCGACTCCACCGCACGTTGGGCCTCCGAAGTCTGTGGAGCAATAAGGGTGCTGGCAGCTCGATTAGCAGCGTCGTACATCGCCAATTCCTCAGCTTCCCAATCTTCATCGGGGTAAGCTACACCTGCCGAATCTCGCTTGCGTCCATCAGATGCAGCAGCAACTGCAGCTGCTGCATCTTTCACCTCAGCTTCCTCGTCGCGGAGAAGTCTGCATATTATCTTCTTCGTGGAATTCCCATTGAAGAACGCAGTCTCAACTGCATCTGCAACGGGAGTTTCACACTCCGCTTTCGCTGTCGGAGGGGGATAAGATCCATCGCCCTCCGGCAACTCATTCAGATCAAACATCGCCAATCCAACTCTCACAGCTCGGGGACTGACTGACAATCTCAGTGGATAACTTTCACCTACTAGCGATCCTCCTCGCAAACACCAGCAACGACAGCTCCTCCACTACTCCGTCCGCCATAGCCAAGCAACCATAACCAAGGGCTTTCTTCTCTTTCTCACTTCCACACCATCTTCTCTCACTCTTCAGAAGGACTCAGATAACAGGAAGCACGTTTACCATCTCCACAGCTCTACCTCCTTCAGCTCAACAGGTATGCATTACAGGTGGAGTCTCATCTCCATCTCCTCATGGTCCAGCCGGCGCACCACCACGAAATTACTGGGCCATGCCGAATAGCACCGCGTCAAACGACAGGTGCAGTACCGTTGATATGCATCGTCATCTTCCCCCTGACCCCGCCTTCATAACGGCGGGCAAGCTGCGTTGCCACGTTAATCCGGCCTGATCGACTATGGAAGTGACTATTTCCTCCAGATCTTCTCTCGCTCCTCGTCTCCTCCCACACAGAGTCCTCGTCAAGAAATACACTACTAGTAGCAGTGCTGTGTGAGTGGGCCTCTCTCTCCCTCACTCCACGATCATAAAACCTTCCTTCCCGTGCAAACTTGTTCATTTTACTCCAGGAGAATCCACATCTCTAGGAATTCCAACCAACTTTGTCCCCTTCCAGTAATCTTATTGGGGTTTAGCCCCATTTATCTCTCCCTTGTACGGCGTGATGGGGTCTTCCCATCCTTCTCTTTTTCTACGCGGTCGTCCTTTTACCAGTAATCTCCACAATCGATACAAGTTGATCGTTTGTTTAGTGGGTGGTAATCTCCAGCTGTACGCTTACCTGATGGATTAATTGATTCCCCTGGCTGGAACAACACGACGGAGAATCTGGTCCACTTCCATTCACCCTTACTTTTATCGCTGTCGCCCTACAGTACAGGACACCGACGTCTCCTAGTTTTACCATGTCCTGCGAGTCACAGCATGAACTCCTCCTCCTCCTCCTCCTCCTCCTCCTCCTTCTGTCGTGTTGACTACAGCTTTCCTCCCTTTCTTTCTGATTAACGATCCGATTCTCTGATTCGATACCTGTAGGTGGGGCAAAAACATCGTTTTCTCATTCTTTTGCTTCATGGGCCTTCGTGAAAACTGAAAAAACGGTTCCTTCCCACAGTTTCAACCTTCTCGTATTTTAAGTTCGTTTACGTAAAGTCTACGTCCAATTTCAACGATGGTCGACCTACCCGCACTAGTAAAAGGCCAGAAAAGTCTTTGTTTCACTAATTGCATCAACTTTGATAAGCATCCCTATCCTTATCTGACTAAAGAAATTGACTTACAATCCAAGCAGTTGAAAGCAGTTGAACTATGTGTGGAGTACACTCTTCCCCTTGACTAAAATATCTCAACATAAATTATAAATCAATCTTCTGATATTGGTAAAAAAAATCAGTTCCTAAGATCTACATGCAAACGGTTGGGCGAGCTCAAAAAGAAGCTAAGGCAAGAGTTGCGGTCATTACTTAGTTCCAAGTTTGTAAATTCGTTTGTGTTGCGATTTCCTTTTTTAATCACATGTTTGCTTACGGTGGAAAGCATAAAGATGCTTAAGCAAGGAGAGTTGTTGGGTTTCCATATAGATATATATATATATATATATATATGCAAGCAACTCTCAACACCCTTTTCATCTTGCACAGAGTGAGGTTGAACGCTCTCAAACTGCACACAACCACACACACAAAAAAAACCTGTTGAGGAAGATGCCCACATGGAGTTGCAGATGCTCAAATGAGTTGTACTGTATCATGATTACAAAATTTTGCACTAGTTCCACCAAAGAGTTGCAATTAAAATTAAAGTTAAATTCATCCGCGTATTTTCTAAAATAGTCATCATAAACAGATTGTATTCCTTAAGACAGTCTGTGTCACTAGATAATGCTTGTCGTGTGACTTAGGATTGGATTTCAAATGCGGGTATGCATTGAAATATCCAGTTGAGTAACAGGCGATTATTCGTCTAATCACGAAAAGTAAACGAAAACCTGTCCGACTTCTCTCTATTTTGGCAACCTTTTTGTTACAGCAAACATTGACTACCATCATCAGCTGTAGCGACTTTTACCTCTGAGCCTTTAATTATATCAGCGTGTGATTATTACCATATCTTAGGCATAGCTTTCAAGTAAACCTTGTATAAAGGAAGCAATAAACTAACTTTTTGTTGTAGCTGTTGTGTCTTCTACCTTTTGTGCGTGAAGTGTTTTATTTCTGATAAAAACATTCCACGTTTTCGTGAGGTGTTAATTCATAGAATGCCTCACAATCTATGCATCCTCTTCAATCCCCTGTTTGGTATATATAGTAAATCTCCGGATTTAGTGGGGAATTACTTACATAGACTTTACTATCTGCATGCAGTTGTTCATAAAGAAGATAATATACCTTTTACCTAGGGATTCAGCATGAAGTGATTAGCAACCTACCAAAGAAAACAATTGAAAGAATTACCTAAAGCCGATAAGCATCAGTTCTTTTACAAAGGGTTGCATGTCCTTGTGAATTACAATCCAACAAATTATTCAGAATGGTGTCGATATAAAGTACGGTGCGTGAATTACATATTAGCATCCAGAAATATTCACATAAAATGATGTAATTCTCACAAAAAATCTTCTCTAGAGTAGAAATGTTTTTAAAATAATCTTGGGGTTTCATATATTTACGATTCGTTCCAAAATCTTCTCATTAGTCCGGACTTTGGTTTAAGACTCATTATGTGTTCTTCTGAAAAATGACATTTTTCTGAAATGTATTTCTTATTCAAATAACGGGGCTACCACGATATATGAAGTCCGATGGCGTATTTACCGTCGATCCACCACAACCAACAAATACTTAAGTACATCCAAAAAATAAATTACTATCTGACAGGATATCATAAACTTGATCTTATTTTATTTTAATTCCTTTTCAGGCATGTGCGCCAAAGTATCTCTGAAACCATATTCATTACAATTAATAAGAGTAAACTACAATAACAATTACGAAATCATCTGCTGTTAAAAGTCATCCTTCTTCACATGCAACCTACCGCTGCAGAATCATTTTACTGACTGGATGCGCAGCACTTACAGCATCTTTTTAAAAGCAACTTTTGTAATATGTTATTGGTTGTTGATTATCTAGCTAGATAAAATCTTTATCTTCGTAGACTTTCGCACGAGCTTGTGGGCGGATAAGACTTTGTGCCCTGTCTCACTCTGAACTATCCAGAGGCTTGACCTCACGACGTGAATAGAATCAAACTTTAATATAAACAACATGAGAAAGGGAGTAGGTTTAGTTCCACAAGTAAGACAAAAACCATGTACAAGGCTAATACTCCTCGTCAGGTTGGAGTACTACGTAAATTTTTTGGGTCTTTACAGTTGTGTTATCAATCCTTTTCAAGACAGAAACTGACCTCCTCCTATCCTCAAATGGCCATTTATATGTGCTCGGAGTTCTTTCGGAAATTCAAAATGTTAAAACTGTTTAATCCGCTAAAAAGAAGTATAACCTGAAGTGTTTAGCATCCCAGGTCCTAGTACTAGAGATAGTTTGGATCAAGTTAAACGGATAATTCATCGCAGAAACATAGGTCAGTCAAGCAATAGGTTAAAATGTTAAAAGAGGCACTTAGCTACTCATCTTTACTCATATATGGAATGAGCCAAAGCGTTATTTACGACCAAAATTTCAAATAAACCTACGGGATGAATATAATACAAGGAGAATTGACTTGAAACAGATTTTAGCTTTGTGTACATAATATGAACTTCGTAGTGAATAATAATCCAAAGACACAACTATACAAACAAGAAAAGATCCTACATTTAAGGATTAATATAGAAAACTCAAACAAGGTTAAAAAGCCCTAAAAAGTTAACGAAAGCTTAAACACGCAGCCCCAAAAGAATGTCAATTAATGCAAACCATATATCTTGGAACTATAAGTACGAAATATCGAATTGCGTAAGATTACCTTCCCTGGAAGTTTCGCAGTTGAACCTTTCCACTTTCCAGTTTTAAAGCTATATTGGGATCCGCATTGTCCATTCCTCGAGAAAGGCAACATTTCTTTTTAAGATTTTTAGCTTTCCGGATTTCAATATAAAATCACATAGATGGATTTAATGGTACTTCAAATTTGGCACTTAGACTTAAATAGACTTAAAGGCATCCCAAGTTGAGAGGAAGACATCTTGTGCTCCAAAGTTTGACTTAAGAGAAAGAGAAAGGCGGAGCCAATTAGTAGGAAAAAGAAGGAATGTAAGGCACTAAGAAGTGCACTCGGAAAGAATGAGCGATAACAAGGAAAAATAGCAAAGCACAATGTCACACAACAACCTAAGGACTAAGCAATACGAACAAAGAAGCAAAATTATATATGGTTGTACTATGTGATAAAAGTGTTATAATTTTTATATGATAGGGGAGGAAGTGACTTAGACTTGACAGGAATTCTTATTACTATTATTTAAAATAAAATAAAAATTATATAAATTGGTGATGTAGGCACTAAAAAATTTCAATCACTAGTGGGACAAAGGTATCCGATGATAACTGAAATGTGTAGTGATCCTTATTGTCCCTAGAGGCAATGGTTGCTATTGTTCCCACTTGTATGTTTGCTCATGCAATGATTGTGCTCATAGAGGGTTTGCTACCACCACATCATGCAAGGTGTGATGCACATCCCTGAAAGTTACAATATCCATTCACACTTGACGGATAGGTGGTCTTGGTAGATCCAACCATGGTTCAATCTCAACTTGGGCTCGGGTAACTTGTACAATCTGAGATAGACTGCATCATGGACTCTATTGTGCTATTACTACACATCATAAAAATTATATCCCTTGCATGTCATAAGTGAAGCCACATGCAGATTGGTTTGAAAGCCCTATGGGAGCTAGAGTGTGGGAGATCAAACCTCAACCATAGTGCTATGGTAAACTCCTCAAAATTAAATTGGAAGTAGTAAATCAAGGTGAAGCATAGAGCTAGTCTCTAGAGCCTTTCACCTTGTAAGAGTGGATCCTAGTCCCACCAAGTAGAGGTACATTAGTGACGATGCTCGTAAGTTTGTGAGTGTGCATATGCTCATTGAGATCCACCTCAATTCTCATGTAGGGATACAAAATAATAAATGCAGGGAGTGAAGTGTGTGCATGGCCAAGTAATAAGTTGCAAGCCAAAAAAAGATATGATTGGAAGGTGTAAATGCCTAAATCCATTATCGTGATAGGTTCCAACAAAATAGGATGCTCCTCATGTAAGAACCTATTTGCTAAATGAAGGACTACAAGGG
Organism: Lunularia cruciata; assembly: GCA_948567375.1. Lineage (NCBI taxonomy): Eukaryota > Viridiplantae > Streptophyta > Marchantiopsida > Lunulariales > Lunulariaceae > Lunularia > Lunularia cruciata. The sequence continues at coordinate 15,257,465 of OX419760.1, forward strand.
TCCATATTCTGATAGATGTTGTTGGTGCTATGGACTCTTATTGTATGAGGCCCATATCCACCCATGACTATTAGAAGACTATTTGTTGCATACACCACTCATCTAATAGCTATGAGAGCATGCATGACCCTAAAAGAGTGGAGAAAGTATGGTGGATAGTATTGTCAAACATCCACAAATGTGGCAACAATGCCTCTCTATGCAAGAAAGTCCATACCAACTATGAGACCCTAAGGAGGTAACACCTAGTAAGAATGGAATAAGCTACTTGGGTATTCCCCAACCAAGGGAGGAGGTGAGCATGTATTGTGGCCTATACTAAGGTATCCAATATGAATGAACTAAAAAAATCCTCTTGTTTTGATGGAGATCCCAAAACTCTCGAACCCCATATGTGAAATTGGAATCTAAGTGGGAAATCAAAGGGAGTGAGAATTGTGAGTGGGCTCTAGATCTTGCATTTACAAGTTTGCACTCATAAGCCCAAGGCCACTAAGCTAAGTAGGTGAAAGCATACACTACTCCAACTACATCTTCCAAATGGCACACAATATGAGTGTCATCTAAAATAGATGGGAAAAGACAAGATGAAAAGGCAATAGCCACTTGTTGTAGAGTTGTGTAATGCACTATGGCAACCAATGCCCTCCAAGGTATCCTCCTACCTTGTATCCTTGGCTGATTTCAACTTTAAGAACTCTCTTGTAGTAGTATGGTGGTTGTATAATAAAGGTGTTTAGGTACCATAGAAAGTAAAACAAAAGGGATCAAGGAGGAGATTTGATCTCTAGTTGAGCAAAGAACATGAAACAACATTGGACAAGAGTTGGCATTGGAAACATGAACTTGGACCACCACCCAATCTAGAAAAATGTCCAAGGATGCTTGAATGACTGCAATAACCATCTTGGATCTCCTTGAGGTAGCCCAACAAACTAATGGAAAGACAAGAAGAAAGCAAAAGATTTTTGCAATTTTAAGCAAATAGTACAAGAGACCAAATGCAAAAAAACATCCCAATGGCAATAGGGTGTACTTGAGTTCTTGAGGTCTCCTTTGCAATAGAAAGGAGATGAGAAGCTCCAAATAGACAAGCTACTCTAGAGGCACATGACCAAAGGCAATGCACTAACAAATAGCAAAGAGAAGAGGAAAATATAAATCTAGAGCATCTAAGAAGAAGCAATCTCATTTGTGCTAAAAAATTAGGCATGATTGCACACTTGTCTAGAAATGTAAATAATGGAGTAGAGCATGGGCAAAGTAGGATCTATCAATTATAACTCCTCATCTAGTTGATAGTCATGGAGAAAAAAGGAAGGTCTTCCTTGGTAGGTGTTTGTAGGATCTAAAAATTTGATTAAAAAGTCATAGGAGAAAAGCATTGACCAAGAGCCCAAAGTTCATGTGAGCAGCCCAAATGCTTTCACCCTAGAGAGGATCTAGGCTGCTTACATGAACTCTCCTTTGTGATCCAACACCAAGGAGCAAGGAAGATGACAAGGCATTAGAGGTAGAGTGTAGGACTATGGAGACTCTACAATCTGCATGGTTTGTGGCATGTGCCCTAATGGTGTACTCCTTGTACAATGCTAGCCAATCTCCTCTCAAGAACATATGAATCCTATAAGTAATCACTTGATGTCTTGATGCACCTCCATGTGCTAAGAGTAATGTCCATTGGAAATACGGCCAATAATGTCCAAGTAGAGACTTCTCTCCTATGGTCATTAGCCAAAATAGCACATATGGAGAGGAAGAGTGTGGATCCAATGAGAGAACATAAAGGCATATGGATCTTGGGATACATCCATGGTCACAACAAACTTGGTAAGAATGTCTTGATAGGGTCTAAAGAGTGTAACCAAGAATATGAGCTGGGACAAACATGTAGAGATACCACTTGAGTATGGATGGGATCTAGGAAAGGTAGCAATAGATATGGCCTACATCCACATGCACATACAATAGAGATCTCTCTCTATGTTAGGCAAGCCAATCCCTAACCATGGACAAGACTATGTAGGATGTTGACAAGGCAGGTTGTAAGGATGTGCTAGGGGCCCAAGTAGAGGAGAATGATCTTATAGAGATGGTGGGATGGTAGGATTGGGAGGAAGCTCCAAGGTGGAGGGAGGGAGTGGAGTGGCTATGATATGAGGATGAGGGATAGGGGGCACAAGTGGTGGGGGCCATCCACCATAAGGAGTCTCCCTTTGCAAGGAACAATACATGGTATGGAGCTTGATGGAAATCTATCTAGATAAGCCTCAACAACTATGGATGTATGTTGAAAAAAGCAATGTAAGGGTCTACTCTTTGCTTGCCCATATGGGGTTGAAAAATGGGAAGTAATACTTAAGGTATTCCTTTTATGGCCTTGTCCCAAAGAACAAAAGAAAGGCATTGGGAGATAGGTTACTAAAAGATAATAAACATCCAAGAGTACAAAGAAAATACCTTGACAAAAATATGAGACATAGTAGCCAAATCCTATGTGTCCAAACACAAAAGAGAAAAATGAGAAAGGATGGAAACATAAAACAAGAAGTAGATAAGGGAAGTGAGAAGGGCCTAGCTACAACCATTGAAGATGCCTCTCTACCTCCAATGTAAAATCTACTATAGGTCCAATTGCCACTTTGTGCTAGTAGTGCCCAACTCCCAATCTCTACTACTTGGCAATGTTGTCCACAAACATGGGTTCTCTTTGACAATGTGCTCCTAAAGCTACTCCAAGTTACCCTATTGTCTCATAGATGATATCCATGTAGGTATGTCTTTTGATGGATGCTTGAATCTGCCTAAAAAGTTCTCTTACTTGTTAGTAGTGACACTATAATATCATCATAGAGGTTTGTTGTCCATTGATGAAGTATGCACAAGTAGGGCCCACTATTGGCTCCTAAAGCTGCTCCTAAAAAATCCCTTGATGAAGGCTATATGGGTATGTCACATAATAGGCTCCTAAAATTACTCCAAATGAATCCTTGATGTTGCTCTTGATTCCCTAATTCTGACTAAAATCCCTAATTCTACCTACAAGATGAGGGATTATGTCAATTTTGGATTATATAGCTAAATATATAGCACTTTTTGTAGGTCATTCTGCTAATAATGCACTAAGTCTTCCAGTTCTATGGATACATTGTACTCTTTTAAAGGAATTGAGATATTTCTACAACCAACACCAAAGGAATATATGTAATTTGAGACCCTTGTTAGTAGCCAATAGGATCTATGCCCTTGAGTGCCAAGTTGATTGACCTTTTGTAGTCATACCATACCTCAAAGTTAAAATTATTGCTGGTGAAGATAGAGTTTGTTTACCACCTCCAAAGGCTTTAAAATCTTTTGTAAGCTTGATCAATGTCTAATCTCTGATCTCAAGCAAGTACTTTCCTAAAGTTTCTAATCATCAAAAGTTAGGGCACCAATCTACTTGCAATTTTGAAGATCTCAATAGTTAATGTACTTGTTCGTATTTTTGGCATTTGAGTGGAATACTAATTACGTGCTTGCTTAAACTTAATCACTTTGCTCAATCATCATCACTCACACACTAAACTTGTAATTGTGGGTTTTTTTCCTCTTACAGTACTATACTTCTTGCATGAGCAAACCATGTAGGGTCATCATTATTGATGACCTTCAAATCAAAACTATGATTTGAATTACATCAAAATAGCATAATGTAAATAATATACTTGGAGACTTTTGAACCCAAACCCACTAAATGCCAATTTTTCTCCCTAAATTACCCTCCTTCCCTCCATATTAATGGTGTCAATTTTTTCTAGGTTGGAAAGCCCCTTAAATTGTAGCAAAACAAAAGGTTGTTACATGGCTATGAAAGCCCAACAATGTTGTAAGACTTCCTTTCTAGCATATGAGGTGAACATAGTAGGCAAATAACAATAGCTCTTCTTCTTTGCAAGGATCTTAGTGGCACCTCTCAAAACATGATAATCAATATGATGGTATACCCAAAAAAATCTCCAATGCCAAGGATAAAAAGACATCAAAGGGTATGTGTATCATATATTAGTTGTAATACTTTGAGGACAAGAGAACTCTCCAAGAGAGAAAATGCAAGTTTCACACTCAATACTATGATGCCCTAGAGGAGCACCTTCTTTTTATTATATAGCAAAGAGGATCTCCTCAAAGGAAGCTCCACCCTTGGATCAAATATATGGATTGGTGACTTGTTAGCAAGCTCCATCCTTAGATTAGTTGTTTGAATGGGTGACATGTCAATCCTTGTCCTATCTAGTTGGTCAAATGGGTTTGACCAAAGGGAATATTTAAGGAATATTCCTATAGGGAGCTCAAAATCACAAGGTGAGGTACCATTGGAAAGCTCTAGACAAGACAAATCATAGGGAGGAGAAGCAGAAAGGCTTCTCCCACTTGAGGGATAAGAATCTCTCCTTTTTTGCTGCCTAATTCCTTCATTTATGCCTTTGAAATTGGCTCTAAAGTTTTTGGGCTATTTTTAGCTTATTCTCTATTAATAGAAGTACTCTTTTGGTGACAACTCTATCTGATCTTCTAGCCCATTGTACATTACATCCTTCTAGATGTTACTAAGCCAATTTCATCTCCAGATAATATGTCTAGCTACTTGTATTATAATAGTCCTTACCCTTAGTGGCTATAGTTGATGTTGCTCCAACCTAAATGGCTACTTGTTTCCAGGAATCTACACTTAGGGAGTTGATGATCATTACAATAAATTAATTTATGTCATCTATTCATGAAAGTTATCATATTTTCTTTGAATTACCAAGAAGATGGTAAATTGTAATACAATTAGCTACATATATTATCTAGAGGTGGAAATTGGCTTGGTAATCTCTTGAAGGATATTATATATTATTTTCTAAGTATATTAGATAGAGGTGTCACCAAAAAAGTACTTCCATTAATAGGGTAGAGGCCAAAAATGCCTTCAAAGTTTTAGAGCCAATTTTGGAGGCCTAAATAAATGAGGCCTCAAAAGTGATAGATCACCTCTTCTAAAGGAAAAGGTAATGCCTTCTTCCCTCTATTTGTCTTGTCAAGAGCTTTCCAATGGTGCCTCATTCATTCTATTTTGAGCTTCCTATAGGAAGATTCCCTTAGGTCAAACTTGTTTGACCAACCAAATAGGACAAGAATCTATATGTCACCAATCCGTAAAACTAATCTAAAGGTGGAGTGTAATACTCCGAGGACAAGAGAAGAGAGAAAACACAGATTGCACCCTCAAACATTTGATGCCCCAAAGGAGCACCTTCTCTTTATTATACAGACAAAGAGGATCTACTCCAAGGAAGCTCCACCATAGGATTAGGGACACAGATAGGTGATATGTCAGCAAGCTCCACCCTTGGATTACTTACTTGGATGGGTGATATGTCTGGTCTAGGTCCTATCTGGTTGGTCAAACAAGCTTTGACTGGAGGGAATCTTTTAGGGAATCTTCCTGTAAGAATCTCATAATCACATGATTAAGGTACCATTGGAAAGCTCTTGATGAGACAAAGCAGGAGGAGGGAAGGCTGGCCTTTCATTTGGTGAGGGGGGGGGGGGGAATCAGCACATTTTTTAGGCCTAATTCATCCGTTTAGGCCTCTGAAATTGCCTTCAAAGATTTTAGGCATATTTCGGTTCTTACTCTATTAGTAGATGTCCCCTTTTGGTGATACCTTTTTTTGATCTATTTAGTCCATCATGTAACATCCTTCTAGATGTTACCAAACCAATTCTCACCTTTAAATCATATGTCTCGCTATTGGTTCTAAGGTTCTCAAGTCTATTTCGGTTTCTGCCCTATTTATAGAAGTACTCTTTTGGTGATACTTCTATCTTATCTATTTTTACCATCATGTATAACATCATTCTAGATGTTACCAAACAAAATTTCATATCTAGATCATATGGCTAGCTCTTGGTATTACATGGAGCTCCCTTTGAATGGATTCTCTTTGCTATATAATAAAGACAACATGTCCTTTTGGAGCATTGGAGTATTGAGAGATGAAGCCTTGTGTTTCTCTCTGAGTTTCTACTACCCTCAGAACATTACAATGGTATCAAAGCAAGTGTTTTAATTCAAGAGAATGGATCACCCCTCTTGGAGGAACATGAGCTACTAACGTTGAGTAATTTTGATGAGAGAAAATATAGCTTGATTGATAGATTGGGGGTGTGTTAGAGAGAGGATGGGTTGGATGCTTCTTGAGTATAGTTTTTGCACCTCACTTTTTGTTCTTGAATCTGTTTTACATCAAGATTATGCACATCTAGTATGAGCAAGTAAGAGTATATCTTGTTTACCATCTTGGAGTAGAGTTCATGGACATAGTAATGAATTTGCTAAACCTAATGATTCTACTTGTGGTGATATATGATGGAGAGTGTGATTTGAGAATCTACATTTTGTCATGATGCAATGGATCTAAATATACCAAATCCTCTTCCTTTCAACATTCAAGTAGAAATCTATTATATAATTAGACCAAAAGTGATGTTTAGGGATTTTATTGTCCATAATTTTACTGAGGAATATTATCAATGAATGATAGTCTTTGAGATCCCAATGGTAATCCCAATAATCCATATCCCCTCTTGAATGATCATATTAATCCTCTATTCAAGTAAGAAGTAGCAATTTGGTGTTTACCATGTGTACAAATCATGGAGCCATAATTGTAGGATTGATGCAAAAAATGCAAGGAATGCAAGGGATGTTGAATAATTTTGGAGAGATTAAGATTACAATTGAGGTATTGTAAAATCAAGTATGTATCTTCAAAAACAATCATGCAATGCAAGAAGTGAAATCATCCCAAAACCCAATAATAGTGGCCAAAGTATCTAAAAAGTCTCATGCTAATGACACCAACCCCGGTCAAAAATGAAGTCACATTGCTTCTATGGATGACAAAGACGTGCAACATCTACCTTTACAAAGGATAATTTTCCGTGGGAGTAGTGAAAAACTGGATTTTAACAAATCAATAATTTAGATTATTCACAATTTAGATCACCAATCATTCCATAGGCATATTTGCATGTGGGTGTTGACCAATAAAGCCTTCACATGGTATAATGCTTGGGAATAATCAATGTTGGTAGAAGGAAGAAAGATCACTTGGATGACAATGTAAGAAACATTGTTGAAAAATTTCCAATCCGTGGATTCTATGCAAATAGCTCAAACATGACTATGGAAGTTGAAGCAAAAGAACAATATACAAGAGTACATGGAGACATTTCTCAATCTACAAGTAATGATAACCAATATGAGTCTAGCAAAAGCTCTAACAATTTCAAGTGGGGTTAAATGTGTTGTGCTGTGCTACCCACATTTTGTTTTTTTTCTTATTTTTGAAGAAGAAGCATATAGACAAAGTTGTATTGTACTTAGATGGCATCAAAAGGCAAAGAATGGTGTCTTTGGGTTGTAACCTAAGGTAAAGCGACTTTGTGTCAAAAGACAAAGTATTCGGATTGGTCTTGTTAGCATTCAACCCAAAGTAAGGGACTTCATCTTAGGGATGCTCAACCCAAGGCAAGGACAATGTAACAAATTTCCTTTGGGGTTGGACATTCAAGAAGGTACCACACATAAAAAATGGCTGGCCTATGAAGGGAGGGAAATTGACATTGACAGGAGCATGCATAAGGTGTGATTTCTTGGTAGAAGCTCAAAGTGAAGAAAGACTAAGGAGACGTGCCACTATAAAATTCAAGATAGAGACAAAGAGATGACAAGTAATTTCCTATTGCCATTAAGAAGTTGTCTTGAGGGAGATCAGGGAAAAGGAAGTGTAGTAAGAGATGTGCTTGTGCATTGAGAGGAAGTTAGGAGAGTTAGTCAAGGAGTTGTGCAGAAGAATAATCACCAACCTAGAGTGGAGGAGAGTAAGATGAGAGGTGGAAAGAAGAACTTGGAATTTGTGGTGAGAAATCATGCAATTTGGAGGTTAGATGTGATTGTAAGAATCAAAGTCTTAAGCAAGCTTTGGATCACATTTTTGGCATGGAATTGCAACCTTAGTTTTCTAGGTTTCATGATCAAGATCATTGAGAGTAAGTTTTTGGACGAATATAAGGCAGAGAGTAAGAGAGGAAATTCCGGCTTGATGGATAGAGTCGGATTGGAGGTTAGTACTCAGAAGAGAGGCAAATGAGGAGCAAGGAGCCACATTCTTGGGGAGAGGAGAGGTAGCTGAAGAAACCCATGAAGTAAGAGATGCCTTTTCTTCAAAACACACAAAGAAGAATGGGTATAAGGTTGAGAGTTATAAGAACCTGTGAGGAGAGGCATTGTCGGAGCAATGATGGCTATCTTCAAGCCGGAGTGAACCACTTATGTGATGAAAAATAAAGCATTGTTTTTCCATAAGATGTTTGCAGGGGAACCAATCAATTGGGTGAAGTGCTTTCATTAGTGCACGAGACAGATAGTGTGGAACTTGAGGGATAAGTCACCTCCACACTACATTGTGCCATTTGTAGCCCACTTTTATTTGGGATTAAATTGGTTGAATGCGGCAAAACGACACAAGATGGTGTCACATTTCCATCCCGACTTAAGGAGAGATGCTAATGAGAGGAGCAGGAATACATTCTTTAGATCACGAGCAGTGATGAGTACTACGTGCAGATGGGGCAAAGCATGAGATTGGCGGTGAATGCTCCAAAGTCAAAGAAGAAGAGTCGACCAGAAGAAGAAGTAGCAGCAATGAGATTGTCTACCCGTTGCTAATGAAGTTGGAGGAGAAGAAGAAAGAGATGTAGTCAGAGTATCAAGAGGTAAAGACTATGTGGCAGGTGTTGGCTTGGTTAGAAGAAGAGAACTCGGAGTTGAAGGAGAGTATAACGTGAGGAGAGAAGCAAAAGGAGGTACTCTGAGTAGATGCAGTAATACATAATCAAGTGATTAAGAATTTGAAGAGAGAAGTGGGAAGTAGAGAGAGAATAATAGAGCAACATGCCATAGCCAGGGAAAGACAAATAGTTGAGTATGAAATCTTGAAACAACAGTTTGCTGATTCTTGATTAGAGATCATCCATGCTATGGCAAGAGTAGTAGAGAAGGAGCAAGAGCTCAATAGAGTGATATAGATTGTAGAAGAGAAGAAGCAGCTCTAGCAAAGAGAGTTAATAGTGAGGTATAGAGAAGAAGAAATATTGAGGGAGTTACTTTGTAATTTGGAAGAGAAGGTAGTGCAAAAATAGAAGGAGAAGGAGACTGTGAATGCCAAATTTGAGGTAGAGTTGGCAATGTATCGGGAAGATTGGCAGGCAGATTGGGAACTTGAGAGAAGAATGAGGCTTGAGCCGTTGAAGGAGATAGTATTGAAGATGAATGTGATGTTGAGTAGAAGTTAGTGTAAGGATTGAAGAAATGAGATTGCACAAGTTAAGATTGTTGGTGCAGGAGACTAGGAGAAGAAATGCAAAAGATAAGGACTTGAATGCTTTGCTGATTAGTCTCAGAACTCATCTAGATAGGAAGATATTGGAAGTGGAAGATAATATCACAATTACATTACATTTAGTTAAGTTAGAAATAGATAAACTTCAAAAGGATGTAAGAGCAAAAACCAAAGTAGAAGAGATAGGAGTACAAATATCTTTGGAGTTGGCATTGGAGGTATTAGAGAAAGATGAGTTGCAAGGAGAAGATGTGTGTAGATTACCCATGATGGGAATTGTAGATCAAAGTGAAGAGGTGTTAGAATTGGTAGAAGAGTTAATAGTTGTGAAACCTAAGGATAGGGTAGTATATGGAGTTACTTTAGGTTTGGAAGCCAAGGAAGAAGTAGACATCGGATTGGAGTAATAATAGTTTTGAGATTTGAAGAGGCAAATATGAAGATGTACATTGTGATTTTGGATCTACAGGTTATTAAAGTTGTTAGGAAGCAGTTTAGGAAGTTAGTTAACTACTGAATTGCTCTGTAACACCCATTTGTGCATGTGTGTGGTATTGTGATATTTAGCTTGGTATTACAAGTACTTGAGAGATATTATTTATATAGAGATAAAGGATGGTTCTACATTAGTCATGATGAGCTAAAGTTAGTCATAACTAAGATAGAGGGGACCTTACTTTAGATGAAGTGGAAAAGATGAGCACCACTATTTTGGATTCTAGTGTGTTGACTTGGTATTATTCCTAGGTGTTTGGCTTTGAGGAAAGAGTTGAAAACTCTTGGGCCCGCAAGCCTTTTTGTTTTGGATTCTTCTATAGTCCAAGGATAGCCCAAGTGAAAGAATCATTGACTCAGTGGTTGAGTCAAGATAAGATCACATGCTAGTAGAATATGCCAATGTGAAAGGATATTCCTTTCTACTTTTTGACTTTACTTAACTTTTAGTCTAGTAACTTGAGTTATTGCGGTAATTAGTAACTTTGGTACATAACTATTTCACAAGTATATAAACAAGGGGTGAGGAGGTACTCATCATCCTTTCATTTGCAACTATCTCTCTCTCATTGAGTTCTCTAGTGAGCAATGTCTTGAGTCTTGGAGTGTTAGCCTTGGAGGAGTATGATGGAGTTGGGGTTCCTTGCCTTCTTAGTCCATGGTGCGCTACCATAAGAGCCATCAGAGGTTTATCTTGAGTGAGAGACAGGCTAGCTCACAGCTCTGCCTATTTAAAGGAGGCATTTGTAGTGTTATCTTGTTCAGTGCTCATAATTTTTGAGAATAGATAAAGCAAAGTGTTATGAAGCACTGCTTGTTGCTTGAGCTTAATTTTGAGTATCAATATTGTGTTTTTGTTTGTGAGTGTTTAGAGAATTTTGAAGTGCAAGTCAATGTGTTTGTTGGATGTTAGATTCTAAAGCCTTGATCTTCATTCTGTGTGTTTGATCTTGAGTGAAGTGAAATTGGAGCAATGCCTTGATAGATCTAAGAGGAATTGTAGTGTTGGTAGTATTCTATAGTTGTGAATGTAGCACAATGTTGATGTGAAGTAATTTTGATCAAGGAAGTTGTGCCTTCAGTGGAGGGGTGAAACACAATTCTGAGGTGAAGTTGTTTTGCAGTGAAGTGCCATTTTCAAGAGAGACTAAATCCTCACAATCAAGATTGTTTGGAAAGATTTGATGGATTTGTGATTAAGTGTGACAAATTGTTGTGACAAGACTTTGAATTAGTGCTTGTTTCTCTCTTGTGGGTGTAGCTGCTACTTGAGAGACTAAAGACACAACCAAGAAGAACTACTTGTTACTATTTGACTTTGTATTTGACCAATTCTGACTAGTATCTCTACGAGAATGAACTTTACTTACCTGATTACCACAAAAATGATATTTGCCAAATTGTCACATGTGCGTATATACATTGCTATCAACATCATACACTATAGAAGCACAACTCACACATAAGTCATACATGAACTCTAAAGTACCACAATAATCGGATTGTTTACAACTTGAACCAACTCAAATCAGATCAATACTTGATCTGATCCTCAACAACTTGCCAACAATAAGGCATTGATTATAGTCAAGCCACACCCACTCTAGCTAAAAGACTCTAGGTGACACTCACCGGCTTTCTGTCCACTCTAGGCAAGAACTCAAAGGCTCAACATCAGAGAAGTGAGCTCTTTGGAGCTGCACTTTGAGGGTATACTCATGATTTTGACCTAGATCTCATCCCAACAGTCCTGTTGATGGCACACCCAATGGTGCGGATGGTGCAAGTGATGGTGGGCCGCACCATGAAGTTAGCACCCCAAACACAAAATCTGACCGTCAAAAAGTAGTCTATGAGTTATTGCCAAAATGCCTCTAACTACTATCACTAAAACTCGAATGTCCAAGCAATCTAGATGCAACACTACAAATGGTGTGACAATTGTCGTGCATATATACATTGTTACACAACATAAATTGCTATCAACATCATATACTATAGAAGCATAACTCACATAGAAGTCATACATGAATTCTAAAGTGCCACAATCACCTCCCTAGCTGGCAGTTAGGTCCTTTAACTCTAGATAGCCATCTACTCCAAGTATATGGTATACCTTATGGTGGGCAATGATCAGGAGGCTGGGTGCTATGGAGTCCCATTGTTAGTCGCATGTTTGCAATCTATACCATATAAAGGATGAACTAGCTACAGGTCAAGTACATCTAGGACATAACTACTATCCTTCAAGAACCACCGTGAGGGAAGGAGTCATACATGCTATATGCCATCCTCTCAAACAACTATCACACACTAAAATTGTGGCAGCTCCACTAGAAGAGTGGCATAACATACACCTCAAGCTTACCCATACAAGTGACAAGCTTGGGTCCATAGTACCATCAATTTTTAGGAGGTGGTATTGTGCACAATCGTGCACATGATCCTTCCAAACAACACCATCATGTCCTTCCAACACAAGGAATTCCAGATGGCAAAACCTCACACACTCTCAAGATAATATGGCCTGTCAAAACATCAAGTGTTGTCGGTGTTGTATGCAATAGATATGCATAGTCACTTGGATGAAATTGATGGATTGAGGGTCTATAATCTCCTCCTAGAATAGTAAGATACCATAAGGTATCCCTATGCTGAGCAATCACCAATTTCTCAAAGGCCATTGGTATCATTCTCTGAAAGTTCTCTACCCGTTGGGAACATGCGCTCACCCATACATCTAGATCATTTAAGTCCAAGACTACAATAGCATCTTGACAAATGGCTGTAGGTAAATCTGGATCTTGTCCATAGAGTAGAAAGTAAGGAGAGAAGGATGCTAAGGAGGCTTGCGGGCTGAAGCAATAGCCCATGGCCAACCAAGGTAACTAGAGATCCCAATCTCCCAAGTGGCCTCTCTACAAACAATGGTTTTGCAATCTTCTCTTCACTATCTGAACCACTCTCTCTGCTAAGCCATCGGCATCAGGGTGATCTTGAGAGGTAGTACAATGATCAATCAAAGCCTTGTCATACAAGACCTAAACTCCCCCAAGAACTCTATACCCTGATTAGTCAAAACCTCAATTGGTGCACCAAAATGATTGAGAACCCAATCCAAGAACAGGTAAGCCGTCCCTTCATTGGACTTGTCAGGAAGTGCCACCAACTCAATCTACTTAGAGAAGTGCTCCACCATCACCAAAACATACCAATGATGTCTAACGATCAATGGTAAAGGTCGGCAAAGTCTAAACTCCAGTGGTAATCCAATCCCATGATAGGTAATGGGTGTAACTATGGCGGAGGAGCATTAAATGATTCTCTAACTCGGTCACAAACCACACATTTGGCAACAAACTACTATACATCGATCTGCATACTGCTCCACCAATAATGACTCTAAAGTAAGCTATATGTACACTTTACTCAAAAATGTCCTATATCCTCATGAGCATGACAAGCCAATTGTAGTCTTTAAGATGGAAGTGGTACTATTCTCACTCTACCATCCTCCCATACATGCAAAAGATGTTTACCCTCCAATCTGAATTGTCTGGCTTGCTGAAGAACACGGTCTCTCTCCTTGGCCCCAATTGTGCCACCCATAACACAAGTGAAAAGATAGTCCATCACTAAGACATCATCATGAATGTCTTGCTGAATTGTACCAATATCTTCACTCTCTAGATATATGACCTCAATAACATCTCATGTATGCATTGAGAGAGATACCACCAAAGTCTCAAAAAATATAGAGAGAAAGGCAAATGCATGCCAACCTAGCACTATCTCCTCATCTGTCTTGCCATGCCAACGTGCTCCAGTCTGATCTTGCTAGCTAGGACATGGGTTTCTACTCAACCCATGTGCATCACAATTCACTACTCTAGGTCTGTGAATAACCATGAAATCATACTTCTTCCAAAATCAAAGCCCATTGTGCAAGCTTTCCTAAAAGCTTGTTGGATTCCATCAACCACTTTAGTGGCTGATTATCAGTGATGAAAGTGAAGGGGTTACCAAATAGGTAACATAAAAAATGTGCTATTGTCCAAAATGCTATCAAGCACTCTCCCTCATATGAACTCTACTTTGCCTCCACTAAATTGATGGAACAACTAGCATAGGCCACCACAAACTCCTTCCCCTCATCATCATGCTGGGTGGGCACTACTCTAGGCCCCAATATAATCCAATCAATGTGAACCTAAAATGGTCAACCTTATATTGGTCTCCTCTAATTGGTCTCCTCAAAATATGAGCATATGTCAACCTCTCCTTGAGCTCTACAAAAGCTCTCTCTTGCTCATCTCCCCAACACCACTCTTGTGTAAGCTTGGTCAGCTTTTTCAAGGCCTTGGCATGACACTAAATCCTCTAACATAATGGCGATAGAAGTTTGCCAACACAAGGAATGCTCGCACTATGCTCACATCCGTAGGTCAAGGAATACATGCAATAGCTTCCACTTTGGTCTACTGAACACCAAGTCCTTTGGGTAGATAGTGTGACCCAAATACTCAACTTGCTCATGGAAGAACCTACACTTCCTAAGATGTAATTTGAGTCCATGAGATCTCAACCTCTCAAACACCTCCAAAAAATGTCTCTCATGCTCCTCCATAGTAGTACTATAGACCAAAATGTCATCAATATAGCACCTAAAAAAATCCAATCCAGCTAGGATCCTATCCATGACCCTCTGGAACTCAGCAAGAGCACTCTTTAACCCAAATGGTAAGAATCTCCACTGATATAACACATCCTTCTGTGAAGATCAATAGCACAAAATGTTGTCTTGGACTTATCCTCCTCCACGATCGGCAACTGATGATATCTTGCTCAAAGATCCAAAGTACTGAAGACTTTTGCATACCCAATTGCATCACAGATCTCCTTCAGTGTAGGCATGGCATACCAATTAGAGTTAGTATGTCGGTTGATAGGACAGTAATCTCCACACCTTTGCCTATTTGTGTAGCTGCTATGCATATCCTTCTTGGCAGGCATCATTGTCATTGATGCATACTCTCCATGTGAAATCACCACCAAGCCAGCCTCAAAAAGGTCACTACTCCGGCTCTAAATCAATGTCCTCTCCATATCACTATATCGATAAGGACATCAAAAAATTGGTGTATTGCTTGTCAGCTCAATTGTATACTAGGTTCCTTAAGAGCTCCCAACTCTTTCATATTGAAGGCAAAACAACTTGTGTAGCTCTTCAAGAACTTCCAAATCCTCTGTCTTTCCTCTCCCATAAGCTTGGGTCCAAGATCTAGCTCCCAAGTATCCTCTGTAACTGTAGTAGGAGTGGAAGATGTACTAATTGGATGCTACACTGGACCCTTGGGAGCAATAGTGTCATGCTCCCAAGCACTAGAGGTCCTAATATTAGTGTGAAAAACTCCCTTCACTTTGGCTACAAGCTCCACACGTCCTCTAGCAGCATTCCAAGTAGACCAAGGGTGTAATCCAAGTAGCTCACGCTCACTTGGATGGACTCCAAGTAGACCACTCTCCCTAGTAACCACTGGCTGCGTGCCAAGAATACCTTGTCCACTCGGTCCATTTCTCCCAACATGTGCTTGAATCATCTCACTAGGCATAGAGCTCACAAGTGTTAGAGTGGTGATGCCTATCAAGTGCATCCTATGCTGCTCTGCCAAGCCAAGGCTCACAATCCATGTCAAACAATTTAGGTCCATAGCTTGACCTAACACCTAACACTTGGATGCCTCTTACACTAATGGAACACCAGTAAAACCGGTGCAAAAACCTATTGCCCATTCTCTCTCACCAATGTTGGGCTCCACCAATTGCTCTAATTGTGAGTCCCAAACCAGTCCAAGACCTCCATCTCAAAAAGCATGAGAACTTGGGAAACTCATAAGTATGGGAAAAACGGCTCTAGGCTGTCCCATAGGTGACCTATCAGCCACTACCACTATTTGAGACTGACGCCCAACATCCAAGATGTTATTAACAAGGATGTGGTCTAGTCGCTGAATCCCATCATATGCACTTTATAGAAACTCTCTAGGTAAGAGGTTTGTCCACCAAAGATGAAGACAATGAGCATGTGTTCCCACTCTGGCTGCATCTAACAAAATAGCAAGTCCCATCCAAGAATGGACTTGATGTGTACTCACCACCACATGGGTACAAGAATCACCCATCAAAGTGATGTTCTCCAAAATGTAAGTTGGAGAAATAGATTGATGAACTTGGAGATGTAGTATCCATAATATCTCCCAAAACATACCAAAATGGGAATCTTGAAGACCCAAACCTTGGCCATCCCAAAATCACCAAATGAATAGGTCTATGTTGCTCTAGATCATATGCCCTCAGTAAGGAAATATCTATTGGTAGGGCTTTCTGGTAACCCTTGACTGTTGACATCGGTAATAACTCAGGATACCAAAAGGCCAAGTGTGCCACATGATGTAAACAGACTTGCCTAGCAGTCTCATCTCTCTTTACATACAAATACCTCTGTACTTGTATACTTGCCTATAGTACCGCAACTAGTATAATGCTAATTCCACCAAACAGCTCCAATAGACATACTCTCTCTATTGGATACTGCTAAGCAATGAATGTGGTATCCAAAGGTGTCAAGGTAATCTACTTTGGAGGCTCATCCTCACACTCATCTCCTACTGGTACAAAGGCTCCACTCCAAGCCTGCTACACCAACCAATCTACATGCTACTACAATTTATCTCCAAACTCCATAATGGAACATCCAAGGTGGATAGAAAATCCCACTCATACTCTAAATCCAAGTGATCTCCTTTGGTATTGGAGTATCCTTTGCATGGGCATTCCCCTCCAATAAGTCAACAAGCCAAGTAAAAACACCACTAAAAGCTGAAACTAATGCTACTATGGTCCCGAACTATAGTGAGCCAAGACTACCACTACTGAAGCGTACTGGTAGGCAACATACTTGTCTCTCACTAGACTGCCAACTTGGTCTATAGGAGGCTGTCTCTTCCTAATAGTCAATATGGAAACCCATGAGGTATAACACTACTCCACCAACTAGCACATCATATGACTCATTTATGGTTGCAGTAGCCTAAGCTCTCACCACCAAGCTATGAGTCAAATGACCAGGCTGAACCTGGACAACAAGCTCCCCATGTGTGATGTACTATGTCAAGCCATCACCTAGAGATGTCTGGATCTGAAATAGACACCTCTCCATATTGGTCTTCCGTAACCCTAGACTGATAACTGCAGCCTTCCCCAACATAAGAGGCTACGCACTTGAGTCTAATAAGACTCTTTGTGGTGTATAAACCTTCCCTAAAGGTCCCACCAAACAGAAAATCCCCCTTTGGTTATCCAATAGGACAACACCAGTTGTGAAGCGTGCTCTCTCAAAGGCCGGTCTAGTTGGTAACTCCTCCAATCTAACCATTGCTACCTACCATAAACCATTGGTTGTTGAGCAGATCCCATGCTCCTCAACCAAGTCAACTCTACTATCAACCACCTCTACTCTAGTAGTAGGGACCACATCATCCCTACCCTCATAGAGCGTGGCAACCAACCGGAACATTGGGGTTGGGTCAACTCCCAATATACACATGTCATTGGCTAAAAATAACGGATAGCACATAATCAGCTGAGCCCCCAATATCGTGCTAGACTCAGTTTGTGTAATAGTAGGTGGCTGACTAGTAGGTAGTCCATCATGAACCCCATCACCACCTACCACACCTACACTGAGACATCTAAGAGCCATGGATGTCGTCTGCAATGCCTCAAAGAGCATGAGAGACTAGGGAAGTTTGACTTGTCTTCCAACCTTTCCTCTCTGTGGGTCCAACTCCATTGATGCTCCTTTACGCTCTAGAGCACAAATTGCACTCCTAGTCACTACTATAAATTCATCCACCTGTGCTACTCTATCACCAGCATGTGAGGTAGAAGCCTCAACATCTAAATCTGATCTCCTCTGAGCAATGGCCATACTAGCCAATCTCTACTCCAATTGCTCAATCC
Organism: Lunularia cruciata; assembly: GCA_948567375.1. Lineage (NCBI taxonomy): Eukaryota > Viridiplantae > Streptophyta > Marchantiopsida > Lunulariales > Lunulariaceae > Lunularia > Lunularia cruciata. Next base: position 15,275,416 of record OX419760.1, read on the forward strand.
AAGTAGCCATAGCTATATCAAAAGTAAGGGTAGGTACTGCACCTCTACTAGGTGTAGATCCTCTACCACCTCATCCTCCATGAATTGGAGCTCCTCTACCATTTGCCATAGCAACCCTACCACTTTGTAACTTTGGGTGTAACTCAAAGCATTGGTCACTAGTTTGACCAAATCTGTGGCAATGTTCACACAACCTCTGTGCTAGCTATGATGCACAAGAGGTATCAGGTCCGCTGGCCTAAGAGCACTCTCTCTTATGATGAGGTCCACCACAAGTCCAACAAGCAATACCACTACTCCTTGGCTGCTATTGACCTAAAAATGAAGGTAAGGGTCTAACTACAATAGGCCCTCTACTCGCTCCATAGGATTTGGGATGTCCACCCTGTCCTCAAAAACCAACTGGGCGTGGTGCACTCTGTTGCACTCTAGAAGAAGTCACAATTGTGGATGAGGTCTCCTTACCAAATACTAATGTCACCACTCTCTCCTTCATCATGTTGAGCTCAATATGATCAGCCAAACCAAAGACCACCACCAAAGTAGGCAAAGTAGCCTATAACGACATAACATCATGAACTCTACGTTGCAACTCCTTGTCCAGTATCCCACACCAAAACTGGACTGCTTGGGCCTCAGTAACTCCTTGAGTAAAACTGATCAACTACCTCATGCAAGTGCATGCCTTGCATAGGCTCTCCCTAGCCTTTCGTTGGAACTCCTGCAAGCTCCTCAGCTTATCAATCCGCACTCCTTGGTAGTTTTGCCTCAAACACTAAAAGAACTCCACCATGGGATCAAACCCCGATATCACACCACCTCTTGTAGCGGTAGCTCCACTTGCAGTAGCACTAGCTCCATCTAGTGCACCTCCACTAGCTCCACCAATGCTACTCAAGCTAGAACTGATGGGTACTGCTGTGATAACTCGGTGAATATCACTTTTGTGGTAATCAAGTAAGTAAAGTTTATTCCCATAGAGATACTCTTCAGAATTGGTCAAATGCAAAGCAAAGTAACAATTTAGTTCTTCTTGGTTGCATCTTTAGTCTCTCAGGTACAAACCACACCCAGAAGAGAGTAACAAGCTCACAATCTTGACCACTTGTCACAAATACACACCCACATAATCACAACATAGCAAATTTTGTCCAAACAAATCTTAATTATGATGATTCAGATTCTCCCAAAGATAGCACTTCACTGCAAAATGACTTTGTCTCAAAATTGTGTTCCACCTCTCCAATGAAGACACAAATTCCTCAATCAAAATTGCTTCACATCAACTTTGTGATGCACTCACAAATGCAAAATACTACCAACACTACAATTCCTCTCAAATCTGTCAAGGCATTGCTTCGATTGCACTTCACTCAGGATCAAACACACAAAATGAAGATCAAGGTTGTAGAATGCAACATCCAACAAGCACACTGACTTGCACTTCAAATTTCTCCACACACTCACCAACACACAAAAAGTTGATACTTGGAATTAAGGTCAAGCGACAAGCACTAAAATCAGCACTTTGCTTTATCTATCTTCAAAAATATGAATACTGAACAACATTTCATTGCAAATGCTCCCCTTAAATACTGAAGCAATTGATAGTTACTAAAAACTAAACCACTCCATAACAACTTTTCTAACCTGTAGATCCAAAATGACAATGTATTCTTTCATATCTGCCTCTTCAAATCTTAAATCTGTTACTATCCCAATCTAATGTCTACTTCAACTTCAGCATTCAATCGTGACAATCCTTCTATAATTTCACCATCCTTGGGTCTATCTAATCCTACTCCTAACTCTTTTATTTTTACAATTTCTTCACTACAAACTACAATTGAGGTCTCAAGTAATCGTTCCAACTCTTTATCCCCTGACTTACTCTTCTCTAAGGTTTCAAAGAACAACTCCAAAGACACTTGTATTCCTACTTCTACAACATCTGGTCTTTGTACTTCTTGTACCTTACTATAAATTTTAGCTAACTCTGTTCTAACAAGATCTAGTCTGAGACACACATTGTCTCCTACCTCTAATATCTTCCTATCTACACGATCTCACAGATGAATTAATAGATTATTCAACTCCGTGTCCTTTGCTTTCCTCTTGTGCATCTCTTGCACTAATAACTTCAGCTCATGCAATCTTGCCTCCTTGAGTTTACCTTCAACTTCCATGCTCAGCATGGCCTTGATTTCATTGACGACTCCTTCTACCTCACCAGCTTCTCCTTCTTTCTTTCTTCCTCCAATTCAATGCAATACATCTGGAGCTCGTCTTCAAATTTAGCCTTCAATGCCTCCTTCTTCCTTCGATTCATAAGGATTTGCTTCTCTGCCTCCTGCACCAACCCTCGCAAACAATCTTCTTCTCTACTACGCTCTGCTTACTCTAGTTGCTAGGCTTGATCTTTCTCTGCTGCTTTCTTCTTGAGACTCTCCAACTCTTGCTCCATTACCGTAGTAATTGCTTTTGAGTGAATTAACTCTACACGTGCATTTGCAATTTCCCCTTTCAACACTGCAACCAACATAGTGATCTCCTTTGCCTCCTCACAACTCTTGACTAACACTTCCCTTGTCACCTCAAAGTGCTTACTCTAAAGAACCTCTTCAACCTGAAGTTCTTCAACTTCTATCTCTATCCTTGTCAATTTACTTCACAACAACAAGGTTTCTGCACTCCAAGTCTTCACTGTTGCCAATTCATCCGACACCTTGAGATTGGCACTTACCATCTCCATCTTCTTTTGTTGTAGCAACGTCAACAGCGGACAAACTAGTTTAGACAAATAGTCCACTCCTTTGCACCTTGCACCCTTGGCTCCGCCTTTGGGTTCTTACCCCTCTTCTTCTTGCACCTTGCCCCGAAGTTGCAATCTCCATACCTTCAAAGTTTCTTCCTTTGAACTTTCTCCACCTTCTAGAGTAACTTTATTGGGCCCCACTTCAGATGCATGCATTTAATTCTTACACTTGGCAGTCCGGGGTTGTGCCATGACTTTCTCTCCCTTCTTCCTCTCACTTCCTCATTCAACCATAGAAACCTCAGGACTTGGCTTTCATGCCCCGATCATTGGCTATCGCATTTGTTGAACCTCCACTTTGCCTTTGCTTTCACTGCTCAATTCTTCACTCCGTAGCATGAACTCCTCTTCTTCTCCCAACATTCCTTCCTTTGATCTAGTTTCTCCTTCCGACTCATCTGCTACTTCCGGCATGGCATCCTTTGTCTTCACTACCACCGCCGTTGGGTTCAACTTTGGAACTTTCTGGGGCTGGATTGTCGCAACACAAATCTCAGGCTTGGCTCTCTTTCTAGCCCTGGGAAGGTCCATTGCTATGATTTTCTCCTTCCCACTCTTCTTGTAGTACTCATCCCCATCTTGCACTCTCTCCATATAATATCGCTCATCTACATCTGCCTCCTTTTGCAAATTTGGATGAAAAGTGTGCAAGTGCATTTGGATTTGTTCTTCCAAAGTCAACAAGTTCAACCCAAAATAAAAATGCACTCCAAATGGCACAAAATAATGCGGTGGCATATCCATTATCCATCCCGGAATCATCTGCCGCACTCTTTGATGCAGACATTTTGCCTAGTCTACTGCCTCCCTTGCAAACATTTCTTGAAAGAACACCGCCTATTACATAGTAACATAGGTGTTTTGCTCTGGCTTGAACATTGCCATCATTGTGCTTACTATCCCTCTCTGCTCGAGGTCTCTATAACTATCTACCTTGTACTTATTCTTAAGCGAGGTTGATTGAACAACTTCCTTACTTTGGCAGTCTATTTTGAAGCATCACACTTCTGATAGAAGGTGGTATCTCCTACCTCTCCTGCTTCTCTTCCCAAAACTACTCTCCAATCCGCCTCCGGCCATTGAGCGGGATTCTCTCTCTTCCCCTTGTGCTTTGGTCCATCCTTGCAATTACTTGCTGCAATTTCTACCATGAAACCTGGAAAATTGAAATTCTAGTTCCAAGCTAGGAATGTGATACAAAGTCTCATCAAGACTTCAATCCATGCTATCACTTCTAATCTACAAATTCCAAGCCCCCTCACCGCACTTTGCTTATTCACTTTTGGGATCATAGTGTGATTCCTCACCTTCTTCTTGTGGAAGATCGTTCCCAAGATCCTAACCCACTCCTCTTCTTGCTGATTTGCAATTTGCATTACTTTAGGTTGACCCTTAATAGGAACCGGTAGCAATTGGACATTGCTCTACTTACTTGCACAACTTGTAATTTTATAGTCCTTCCACAATCAGTCATTCTTCAATTGCTCCTCCTCTCCAAGCTCCGGTTCGGTGAAATTGTTTCTTGTCACTATCAAGAAGTTCTTGATCCCAAGATCATTACTTTCTTCCCACATGCTTTCTTGATTGGGCCGACTCCAAAGAAGTTTGTTATAGGTTCTTTGGATTGGATCACACCGCTCAATACAAAGTCTTTCCTTCTTCTTCTTCGTCTTCATGTCTCCTTCAATCTTGACCCAAGGTTGACTTTGGGCTTTACTCCAAACCCCCATTTTTTCTTATTTCTTCATGGGTTAGCCCTCTTTAGGCTCTATCTACATACTTCTTCTTCAAATTTTCCTAAAACTATCCAAAACAAAAAAATTATAGGTACTCCTGGCAACCGAGCGTGAAATGTCTCCATAACTCAATCTCCTCCAAGTGAGCTCTCTTGAACTCATGGTAATTGTCCATTGGTGGACCCTCCAAATGCTCAAACAACCCCTTCCATGCCATGGAAAGGTGTGAACAAAGTCGGGTTTCGCATCTATTGCAGATCACACCAACTATTGAATTCTTGGATAAAGTCACCCAACTCAATGGTACCCATTGTACAAGAGTAACACTTAGGGCCTTTAGAGGCCCCATAAATCTTGTCCATGTCCTACAACAATAGTGCGGACTATGAGCCGGCCTGTCTCTCACTCAGGATGAACCTCTGATGGCTATTATGGTAGCGCACCATGGACTAAGAAGGCAAGGAACCCCAACTCCATCATACTCCTCCAAGGCTAACACTCCAAGACTCAAGACATTGCTCACTAGAGAACTCAATGAGAGAGAGATAGTTGCAAATGAAAGGATGATGAGTACCTCCTCACTCCTTGTTTATATACTTGTGAAATAGTTACGTACCAAAGTTACTAATTACCGTAGTAACTCAAGTTACTAGACTAAAAGTCAAGTAAAGTCAAAAAGTAGAAAGGAATATCCATTCACATGGGCATATTCCCCTTATCTTGACCCAACCACTAAAGCAAGGATTCCTTCACATGGGCTATCCTTGGACTAAAGAAGAATCCAAAACAAAAAGGCTTGCGGGCCCAAGAGTTCTCAACTCTTTCCCCAAAGCCAAACACCTAGGAATAATACCAAGTCAACACACTAAAATCCAAAATAGTGGTGCTCATCTTTTCTACTTCCTCTAAAGTAAGGTCCCATCTATCTTAGCTATGACTAACTTTAGCTAACCATGACTAATATAGAACTATCCTTTATCTCTATATAAATAATATCTCTTAAGTACTTGTAATACCAAGCTAAATATCACAATACCACACACATGCACAAATGGGTGTTACATTTACCCCCGGACTAAGTTTTCACTTTGTCCTCAAAGTGAAGGTCTCTCTACCTTCTATGGTACATCTTCAACTTATCATGGTTAATCCTATCAAAGTGTCTTCCTCCCAACTCCTTGAGATCATAGGTGTAATTGCCCCACACCTTCTCTACTATGAAAGGTCCAAAGTACTTAGGCAAAAACTTCTTTTGCACTCTCTTGAATCGAATGGAATCAAACAACATTACCCAATCACCTTCTTTGAAAGGCTCCACCTTCTTCTTGCCTTGCCTCTTGTCATAGCTCTCCTTTTGTTTCCTTTGGGCTTGCTCCACTCGAACCATAGCAACTGCTCTTGCCTCTTCCAACTCCATGAGTTGATCCTTCCTTGACTTCCTTGCATCACTTCCTTGTGCTTTCTTCAATCTCCTATGAATGCTTTGGAAGGTAGGAAGATCAAAGTGAATAGGTAAGGTAGACTCAATACCATACACCAATTGGAATGAAGAATATCCAGTGGAAGTCTTCATGGTTGTCCTATACTCCCACAAAACTGCATGAATCCTCTTGTCCCAATGATGTTTAGCCCCCTCCATTTCTGCATCTTTGGCCAACATCGTGCACAAGGTCTGATTGGTTCTCTCTGCCAAGCCATTGGAATTTGGCTTATAGGATGTAGTTACTCTATGTGTGATAGAGAAATGTCGTAGCATGGCTGTAGTAATGCTTCCTGTAAACTCTCCTCCTCTATCAGAAACCAACTCCAAAGGGCATCCAAACCTAGTGATAATGCGTTCATAAAGAAATCTACCCACTTCATCTTCATTCTTGTCCCTCAATGGTCTAGCCTCAACCCACTTGGTAAGGTAATCAGTAACTACCACAATGTACCGATTGTTCCTTGGGGTTCTATTGAGAGGTCCTACAAAATCAATTCCCCACTTCTCAAAAGGTCCTAGCAATGGAATTGATCTAAGTGGTGGAGTGGATGTAGACTTTCTAGCAAAAGCTTGACAAACATGACAAGTTTTGCAATAATCAAGACAATCCTTGAAAATCCCTCTCCAATGGTAACCTGCATCTAGAATCTTGAAAGCAGTCACCTTTCCTGCAAAGTGTCCTCCACATACTAAACCTTCATGAAACTCCTTTATGAGTAGGATAGACTCTTCCTTACCCACTGCTCTTCGAAGTAGACCATCTACTCCTTGGTGAAAAAGAATATCCTCCACCATTGTGTAAGGTCTAGATCTTGCTGCAAGGGCCTTCCTCTCCCTAGCATGCATCCCTTCTGGATAGTTACCTCTTGTCACAAAATCCACAATCTCCTTGTACTCCATTGGAATCTCTTGAGTGACTGAGATTGTCATGAGCTCCTCATCCGGGAAGGAATCATCTACTGGCTCATCTCCATCATGATCATAGGCTCTAGATAACAAATCAGCATTTGCATGTTTCTTTCCTGGCCTATCCTCAATTGTGTAGTCATACTCAGACAAGAGTATCATCCACCTTGCTAGTCTCCCTTCAACATTAGGCTTGTTGAAGATGTACTTCAAAGCCTTGTGATCCGTGACAATTGTGGCTTTCCCTCCAATCAAGTAGTGTCTAAACTTCTTGAGACCAAAGATCACTGCCAACCCTTCTCTCTCTGTGACAGAGTAGTTCTTCTCTGCTGAAACCATCTGCCTACTAGCATAAGCTATTGGATGATCATGCCCATCTTGGTCTAATTGACTAAGAGTGCATCCTATAGCTACATTAGAAGCATCAGTGTAGAGGATGAAAGGCTTACTCCAATCAGGTTTAGCAAGAATTGGAGCTACAACAAGGGATTGCTTGAGCTCCTCAAAAGCTTTGAGAGCCTCCTTGTCTTCCAAAATCACCATGTAATCTACACCCTTCTTCATGTAGATGGTCAATGCATAAGCCTTGTTGGAAAATGAGAAGATGAACCTCCTATAGTACCCAACCATTCCCAAGAATTGGCGTAACTTTGTCAAGCTTGAAGGGAATGGAAGGTCTGAGATTTTCCTCACCTTCTCAGGATCAACTGCTATTCCATCCTTGGAGATGATGTGCCCCAAAAGTAGACCTTCTTCACATCCAAAAATGCACTTCTCTGGGTTGAGTGATGCATTTGCCTCATCCAAGCGTTGCAAGACTTTGATTAGGTGCTCAAAGTGCTCCTCCTTGCTCCCATAGACACAAAAGTCATCAATGAGATCTCTCACAAATTTCCCAATGAAAGGTTCAAATACCTTGTTCATGAACCGTTGGAATGTGGCTGGAGCATTGCAAAGCCCAAAAGGCATGACCTTGAAAGCGTAAGTTCCCCAAGGTGTGGTGAATGTGGTGAGTTGTTGATGCTCTGGTGCAATCTTTATTTGGTTATATCCACTATAACCATCTCCAAAACTGTACCTCTCATGACCTGCAACCTCCTCCAAGATCTCATCAATGAATGGCAATGGGTAGTAGTCCTTCTTGGTAACAGCATTAAGCTTCTTGTAATCCACACATACCCGAAGCTTGCCATTCTTTTTCTTCACAATGACAATTGGAGACACCCATTCTGAATTCTCCACCTCAAAGATAAATCCAGCCTCCTTGAGCTTATCAATCTCCTCCTTCACAACCAAAGATATTGGTGGGCTAATGCGACGTTGCTTTTGGCGGATTGGTCTTGCATGTGACTCCACCTCTATCTTGTGCTCCTCCAAGGTGACTTCCTTCAAATCCTTGTAACTAAAAGCAAACACATGGATGAACTTGCGGAAAATCTCCTCAAATCTCACCTTCTCCTCCTTGGTAACATTTGGGCCATACTTGAGGGTAGATAACCTTCTCTCTACCTCCTCAAGTGTCAATGGTGATTTATCTGGGTCCTTCAAAACCTCTGGCTTAGGTGCAAAATCCATAGCACACAAGGGATACACATCTGAATCAGATTCAGATTCATCTTCCTCCGTGGAAGTCTCCTCTTCCATGCTTGTGTCCACACCTGAAGCTCCTTCTTCAGAATCTGATTCCCAATAATTAGAAGATGGGGTATCTGAATGTGAAGTGTTGGTGGTGTTAGTCACAGGAACAGTGACTCTATGGTTTGATGGCCCAATCCTCAAGTACCCTTTGTGCCATCGATCAGTTGTGCGTGCTGCTCTCAACCATGGCCTCCCAAGAAGTAAGTCATAGCTTGAATCCTTCAAGACTTGGAAAGTCATGAGATTTTGAACTCCCATAACTGAAACTACCACCTTATCCATCACCCCTACTGGTCGAACTTGTTGCTTGTTTGCCATGCTCACCACAAATGTTGAAGGTCTTGAGGGTATCATACCCAACTTCTTCATCAACCTTTCTGACATGGCATTCACTGCTGATCCTCCATCAACCAATGCATCCTTGATGTTGTGACCATTCACTCTCACATCAATCTTGGAGGCATATTCACAAGCCTCCCATGGTGCTGGCTTGGCATCCACCACCCCCATTGATACTGGAACTTTTGCCTTCTTCTTCTTTTTGCTCCTTGTAGAACTCAAACCACCTCTAAGCTCCTTTCTCAAGGTAGGGTTCAAAGCAATTAATTGGCCCACTGTGATGTTAGCCTTGTGACTACCAACATCCTCCAACACATTGTAGTTCCATTGTTGCTTTGAGATCAAGAAGTCCTCCATCCCCAACTTCTTCCTTGGAGTCTTTGTTGTTGATGGTGTTGAGGTGCGAGTGCTCCTAGTAGACATAGGAGTGTCCTTGCTTGAAGTAAATCCTTGAGAAGAGTGAACATCCTCTGCAAAACGAGCTCTCTTCTTCTCTTGTGCCAAAAGCTCCAAATTAAGACCCTTGGAGTTTGAGCACTCTCCCTTCTCATACTTGCTCTCAACCACATCTATGGATGCTATCTCCTTACCTTTGTTGGGATTAGGAGCCACTTGGGTTTCACTACCTCCCTCTTTCCCTCTATTGGCTCCCTCATAACCCCTTCCTCCATGGTAAGTGGAATTTGGGCAATTCCTTTGGATATGGCCTCTTCCTCCACAACCAAAACAATTTCTATCATTGAAATTGTTGGCTGGTTGGCCTCCTCTATATGGATAGTTTCCATAACTCCTAGGTCCTCTCCCTACATTCTGATCCACCTCTCTCTTCTCCCATAGTTGCACCACATTGATCTTGAGATCGCAAGTTGTTCTGTGATGGTTTGGAGTGGATCTTTTGGTGGAGGTGCAAGAATTGGAGCAACTACTACTTGTGGTGCAACCCTTGTCACCAAAGTATCAGAAGTTCCACCATACTTGTAGCCTTGAGGAGGATGCACAACCTCCTTCACCACCAAATCACTCTCATCCCCTTCCAAACTCTCCTCCATACGAATTGCGATCTTGATAGCTTCAACCTTGGAAGAAGGTTTCTCATATCTCACCTTGTTTCTAATTTGTGGTCTCAATCCTCCCACAAAATTCTTGGTGAGCATGGCCCCTATGCCAATCATTGTAGTCTCCACATCATCCCCACCCTTCCTCAACACTATGCGAAATCTGGACTCCAACTTTTCCACTCTTTCCACATAGACCCTCACTTTCTCTCCATCTCCTTGCTTGAGAAATGTAACCTCACTCATCAATCTCTCATAACTCTCATCAGGAAGAAAGTTCTCAATGAGTGCTGAAGTCAAAGTCTCCCAAGACTCCTCTTCCCCCTCTCTCCTCTCTCTCTTTTGGTATTCTGACTCATACCATGTAAGTGCTGCATCCTCAAAGAAATCTGGTAATAATAAGGCCCACTCATTCTTCCTCCTCTCATTGTTTCCTATGCAAGCTCTCTTGAAGTCTCTCACAAAGGCCTCCACATCTTCTCCATCCTTGCCAAAGAAAACCGGAAGTTTCCCCATCTTAACCCCTCACTATCTTTCTTTTCTCTTAATTTTTTTTTTCTCTTTTCTTTTCTCTCACTCTATTACTAATAGAGTATATACATGACTAACACCATCTGAGAATAATCCACTCTAGGGAACACAAAAGGTTCAGGTTGCTCCAAGATTTCTATAGCAACATCAAATCCTAGAGTGCATATTAATCTAACTCTCATGGATAGTTTATCCATAAGTTGAAAGATTATCTCCATCACTAATCTTGAGAACTAGCTGATGAAGGTGGTAGTATTTCTGTAGCTGTACTAAGACTCTCTCCAAGATCCTTCACCAAAGTTTCCAAAAGTGCTTTTACTCCACTACACTCATGTCCTTTTGGAAGTCCTTCAACTCCACAAACCTCACACAACTCCTTGGTCTTAGATCTTCTCCCTCCCAATCTTGGTGAAGAAGGTCCAACATGCAAACCCAAGTCAAGTAAGCCTCTCCTTTCCCTCAATCTCTTGCTCTCAAAGGTTAATGGACATGAACTTGCCTTATGTCCCTTCTCTCCACATAGAAAGCACTTAGACTCACTCTTTCCTCCAAGTGGTGTAGGTTTTTGGATCCTCTCAACACTCTCTTCAAATTCTATTGTAAACTCTCTTTTCCTCAAATCCACCCCTACAATCACCTCAAACCCTTGGGGAACCTTGCATAATCTCAATTTCCACTCTTGATGACCCTCCATGTTCCCAAAGATGAATCTAAACACTCAAACATGCTTTTTGTTGATCTCAAACTTCTCATGCATGAGATCTCCACTCTGCAGAATTGACCCTTCCTCACAATGTCACTCAAATCTCCCAACAAATATGTCACAGTCCTCTGAAATTTTCCACACTTGATCACAACTCTAGGGCGTCCCTCCATGCAAAATTTTAGATCTTTTCATCGAGCCATTTGGCCTAGACACCTTTCTATTCAGCACCCATATTTCAGATTTGGTCTGAAAACCACCCCCCTCACTTCAAAAACTCATAACGCACTGCGCAAAAATGATCTCTCTCTAATTTTTGTGGCAGCAGGTAGGCTACAATGCACTGAATTTTCTTGGAAATTTTCAGGACAATTCACTAAAAATTGAAGAAATGGCAGACTCTGTACAATTTTCCAGAGAGCATGCAGTTGCGGGAGCACTTTACCCTATCAACTTTCAAAAATTCTAGCCCAGTGCGCATAGAAGCTCTCTCAATAATTTCAAGTGTGCTAACTGAAAGATAACCCAAGCTATCATGTGTAGAAATCTCACGTCCAGATCTCAAACTTGAGATTTTGCCCAAAATCACCTTAATCCCCAAAATCTGCAATCCACCTCACACAATCTCTCCAATTCCTCTCATGTGTACAAGATGTACAAAATCACCTCAAAGACATCATAATGAACTACAGGGTATACAAATGGATCTTGGTTCTCTAACATAAGTTCAGCCCTCTCCTCTCCTAATGTTCTTTCCAAGTGAGCTCTCATAGCCTCCTTCTGCCTAATGTAGAATTGGACGCGGAACATTATCTTGCCTTCTAGAGAGGTCCCGGCAACGGAACCAAAAATGTGAGCCGGCCTGTCTCTCACTCAGGATGAACCTCTGATGGCTATTATGGTAGCGCACCATGGACTAAGAAGGCAAGGAACCCCAACTCCATCATACTCCTCCAAGGCTAACACTCCAAGACTCAAGACATTGCTCACTAGAGAACTCAATGAGAGAGAGATAGTTGCAAATGAAAGGATGATGAGTACCTCCTCACTCCTTGTTTATATACTTGTGAAATAGTTACGTACCAAAGTTACTAATTACCGTAGTAACTCAAGTTACTAGACTAAAAGTCAAGTAAAGTCAAAAAGTAGAAAGGAATATCCATTCACATGGGCATATTCCCCTTATCTTGACCCAACCACTAAAGCAAGGATTCCTTCACATGGGCTATCCTTGGACTAAAGAAGAATCCAAAACAAAAAGGCTTGCGGGCCCAAGAGTTCTCAACTCTTTCCCCAAAGCCAAACACCTAGGAATAATACCAAGTCAACACACTAAAATCCAAAATAGTGGTGCTCATCTTTTCTACTTCCTCTAAAGTAAGGTCCCATCTATCTTAGCTATGACTAACTTTAGCTAACCATGACTAATATAGAACCATCCTTTATCTCTATATAAATAATATCTCTTAAGTACTTGTAATACCAAGCTAAATATCACAATACCACACACATGCACAAATGGGTGTTACAGGACACACCAAGTGCACTCTCAATTGAATCAGCTCTTGTGTCAAACTCCAACTCAGAGTCAATCTCCTCCCTCATTGAGACCTAAGATACAGGTTAATACCAAGTACCACTCCAAGTAAACCTACTGTGTATTATAGGGCTATCTCCTCTAGAATCCCCAAAGAACTCCGTTGTGGCAAAGTAATAGCACGCTAGCCAATTGCAAACCGCAAGTACCCCACCAGGTGCAAACACCACCACCAAGCACCACCAAGTGCCAACACCACCAACCAAGCACCCTTAAGTGACAACCTTAATGGAACACTACCCACTAATGTAACTCTAACTGAGACAACTACCCTAGGGAAAAAGAGCAACCTGTGACTTGCCATCACAACATGCACTCTCACGGTCTGTAGGTCATCACTTCTTGCCTCAACAGAGAGAAACACAGATAATCTGACTGGTCATCACTCTAGCCTCACTATCCAAAGTACACCAGAGCACCAATGGTCTAAATTCAAAGCACCTCACACAAACACGGTGCACAAATAAGAAGCAAAGAATGGAGGGGGTCCAATCACAAGAAATCTAAACAAAAAACCCTCCGTCTCATAAAAGAACACTAGACTGACTCTGCCACCATTTGGCATTTGACATAATCAAAGGTTTTTTTCTACTTCTTACGTTACTAGGATCATCAAGAAAGGGATCTTCTTGCCAAAATCTGATGTAAACCCTTCACAAAATCTGACATAAAATCTATCAAAATCTGACATAAATCCCTTAATTTGGCTGACCTCTAAATCCTCAGCTAACTCTTCACTTGAGCCAAATTGGAAAAATGGTTTCGTCCAATCTCTAATTCATGAGAATTTGCTCTCAACTCCATCCTCAATTTCACTTTTTGAGCTCAACTGGCAACAAATTGGTCCTACTTTCACCTCTTGAGCTCAAAATCATAACTACTACTTGAAAATTGCTTCTCTTTGGTTCCAAATTTTGCAAGTGCTTCCGCACACAATCTCTCTTAGTGAAATCTGAACTACTTGATCAAGACTTTACGATCCATTGAGCTTGGAGATACCACCAACACTCATAGTTCCTGCACCCGATTTCTCCTTGACTCACTTCTCTAATGTAATCAGATTGTTTACAACTTGAATCAACTCAAATCAGATCAGTACTTGATCCGATCCTTAACAACTTGCCAACAACAGGGCACTGATTACAATTAAGCCACACCCACTCTAGCTAAGAGACTCCAGGTGATGTTCATCAGCTTTCTATCCACTCTAGCTTGGAACTCAAAGGCTCAACATCAAAGAAGTGAGCTCTTTGGAGTTGCACTTCAAGGTATACTCCTGATTTTGACCTAGGTCTCATCCCAATAGTCACCCAACGGTGCAGATGGTGCAAGTGATGATGGGCCCCACCATGAAGTCATTAACCCAAACACAAAATCTGAATGTCGGAAAGTAGTCTATGAGTAACTACCAAAATCCCTCTAACTACTATCACTGGAACTCAAGTGTCCAAGCAATCTAGATGCGGTACTACAAATGGCGTGACAAATGAGCAAATTTGTCAAGAGGCAATGTGTAATGCCAATAGCTAGACATATCATCTAGAGTTGAAAATTGACTTGGTAACATTTGGAAGGATGTTATGTATGATGGGCTAGGTAGATCAGATAGAGGTGTCACCAAAAGAGTACTTCTTCTAGTAGGGCAAGAGCCAAAAATAGCTTGAATTTGTAATAGGCTAGCCTTTTCTTCCCTCCAAGTTTTTTTTGTTGAGAGCTTTCTAACAATACCTCACCCATGTGATTTAGACATTCCCACAAGAAGATTCCTTCCCGTCAAAGATGGTTTGACCAACCAGATAGGATCAGAACCGGCATGTCACCCATGCATGCAACCAATCTAAGGGTAGAGCTTGCTTACAAGTCACTAATCCATGTATCTGATCCAAGGGTGGAGCTTCCTTGGAGGAGTCCACTTTGCTATATAATATAGTTAAGGTGCTCCTTTGGGGCATTGGAGGTTGAATGTGAAATTATGTGTTTCTTCTTCTATGTTTCTCTTTGTGTCTCCTATCCTTAAAAGATTACACAATGGTACAAAATCCTTGCACTATTTTTGAAGCCATTGCTTGTGTTCAAAGAATAGCAAGAGCGCTTGGAGGAGGTGAAGAAGTAGTCTTGACTCAACATCATTAGGCTGAAACACCACACTTTGGTAGACCAATTCTTATGGAATTGAGTAGCATTCATTTTTGAGATCAAGGAGCATGACCGCTCCAAGAAGAACAAGGACGGGTCAAAGAAAAGAGAGATGGAGTCCAACAAGGAGAAAGGGCTCAAGCAAAACAAAAATATTGTTATAATTATGGTTGAGTTGAGCACAAAGCTACAATTATTGTGCTTGCCTTTTGTCTCCATACATGCAACCTTTGAACAACTTGGAGAGACAAATTGAAGAGAAGGATGTTGAGATCACATTGGAAAATAAAGACCATTAATAAATGTACCTCATGGCCTTATTGGCTCAATGAAGAGGAGTGAAAGGAAGAGGAGGAAGAGGACGAGTGCACAAAGGTTGAGGAAGAAAAATGTATAATTGATTGTCATAAATTGAGTCCTAAAAGGACATCAAGTGAGAGTATTGATAGAGCCTAAAGTAATAGAAATTTTTTTGTCTTGCTCTATTGCAATAAGGTTGGGCATGGAACTAGAGAAGGATGAGAATGAAGAAGTAGAGTTACTTAATGATCAAACAAAGAAGATTGAATTGTTATCTAGAAAGGTAATACTCTCTATAGGAGTATCAAGAAGAAATTGAGTAGTGAGTGATATGATTAGCTTGTTACAATGTGATCTTAGGCATGCCATGGATAGAGCACTACAACCCCATTGTTGATTGGAGAAAGAAAAGAGTGAGAACTAGCCAATGGAAAATCATTAGAGATAAAGAAAGATCACAAAGGCAAGAATTACCTCTTGATATCAACAATTATTAGTTTGATAGATAGATGTTTCATGGGTATAATAAGTGAAGTCTATAGTGCACAACCCGATGGAAAATAATTTGAAGAATATGAAAGTTGTGGTCAATGAGTTGCAAAATCTCTTTCTTGATGATTTACCCTCAAGATTACCACCAAAAACGAGAGAAGATCATAAGTTGAGATAATTCTTGGGAAGACACCTCCTTGTAAGGCCCCATATTGACTATCACCTCATGAGTTGGAAGAGTATAAGGCTCAAATCAAGGACATGTTGCAGAAAGAGTTTATCTTACCCAACGTATCACCATATGGAGCTCCTACCTTATTTGTGAAGAAGAAGGACGGTATAATGTGCATGTGCATTGATATGACAACCAAACAAGTATCAATTTTGCAGTAATTGATGAGTAAATTTTGTTCCCACAAAGATACTGGTCAAGAATGGTCAAGTATAAAGTAAAATGTGAGAATGTAATCATTGATTTTTTCTTTAATCTCTTGCATAGAAACCACACCCAAAAGAGAGTAACAAGTACTTAACAACAAATCTTATCACAAATAAACAACACCTACAATCACAATTCATCAAATCTTTCCAATTCAATCTTGATTCTGATGATTTAGTCAATTTGAAGAAGGCTACTTCACCACAAAGTGACTTCACCTTGGAATTGCATTCCATCCCTCCATTGAAGGTACAACTTCCCTAGTCAAAATGACTTTGCATCAATCTTATGCATGTAATCACAAATGATAGATACGACTAACACTATAGTTCTTATAGATTGATCAAGGCATTGGTTCAATTACTATCCACTCAGGATCAAACACACAAAATGGAAATCAAAGCTATAGAATCCAACATTTAACACACTCCAACTGCACTTCAAATTTCTAAACACACACATACACATACACAAACACACACATACACAAAAGCACACATAGGATCAATACTCAAAATTTAGCTAAAGAACAAGCATTGAGTGTTAACACTTTGCTATACTCAACTTCAAAATTGAATATTGAATGCAATGCATTGCAAATGATTGCTTTAGACAGGCACAACACTTAGCACTTACTAAAACCGTCTAAATTGCTTCAACTACTTTCTACCAATCTTTAGATCCCAATGGTCTTATCTACATCTACACTATTTCAAATCTAAAAAATTACTTTCTAATCCGGTCAGAGTACTACCGCAACTTTGGCTTCTACACCCAAGTTACCTACAAGCACTTCTTGCACTTTGAGTTCATCTACTACTTCTACATCTTCATCTACTTCTATCACATCTTTAGTCTAGACTAAGATTGAAGCTATCAATATACTAACTACTTTCTCCTTCTCTACTCTAACTTCTTCAACAAACTCAGGTAGCTCACTCAAAGTCACCTAAACTCCAACATTGACTACTTTGGATTGGTTTCTACACTTTCCTTTAATCTACTACAAAGGTTATTTAAGTCTAATCTAACCAAATCTAATTTAAGACAAACATTATCTCCTACTTCACTAATTTTCCTATTTATTCTATCTCTTAAACAGAAACATATGGTTTAGATCTGTGTCCTTTATCTTATGCTTCCAAGTCTCTTGTACCAACAATTTCAATTCATGCAAGTAGGACTCCTCCAATTGTACTTCAGCTCTAGTGCTAAACTTGCTTTCAATCTAATGAAAATCTCCCACACTAATCCCAACTTGTCCTTTGAGGTTGGCTCACCTTGAGTCATCTTCTCTTTCAACTTCTTCTAAAGCATCATTGTGACAACCCAACAAGTATCACTTTTGCAGGAATTAGCAAGTAATAGTTTGTTCACGTAGAGATATGATTCAAAAATGGTAAAATACAAAGTAAAATGTTACAATTAGTTCTTCTTGATTTTGTCTTAGTCTCTTAGGTAGAAACCACACCCAAAAGAAAATAACAAGCACTAAATCTCAGTCTTATCACCATAAGATGTCACCCATAATCACAATTTAACAATCTCTTTCCAATTCAACTTCAATTGTGATGATTCAAGTCTCCCTAAGAAGGCTACTTCACCATAAAATGACTTTGCCCCAAAATTGTGTTCCATCCTTCCACTGAAGATATATAAAGAGTTGCTTTGCATCAATCTAGAGTTGCACTCACAATTAAAGAATACTACAAACACTACAATTTCTCGCGGATCTATCAAGGCATTGCTTCAATTGCTATCCATTCAAGGTCAAACATACATAATGGAAATAAGCACTATGGAATTATAATACTCCAAGGACAAAAGAACTCTCCAAGAGAGATACAAGAGAGAAAATGCAAGTTTCACACTCAATACTTTGATGTCCCAAAGGAGCACCTTCTCTTTATTATATAGCAAAGAGGATCCTCTCAAAGGAAGCTCCACCCTTGGATCAAATACATGGATTGGTGACTTGTCATCAAACTCTATCCTTGGATTAGTTGTTTGGATGGGTGACGTGTCAATCCTTGTCCTATTTGGACCAAGGGGAATCTTTAGAGAGTCTTCTTGTAAGGAGATCAAAATCACATAGGTGAGGTACATTTGGAAAGCTCTCAATGAGACAAATCATCAGGGGAAGAAGGAAAGCCTTTTTCACTTAAGGAGAGGGGAATGTGTGTATGTTCAAGGCCTAATTAATCCGTTTAGGCCTTTAAAATTGTCTCTAAAGTTTTTAGGATAGTTTCAACTTCTGCACTATTAGTAGAAGTACTCTTTCGGTGACACCTCTGTCTAATCTTCCTAGCCCATTGTACACAACATTCTTCTAGATGTTACCATGCCCATTTTTACCTCCAAATGCTCTATCTAGCTATTTTTATTACAAGAATCCAACATTCAACAAGCTTATTGACTTGCACTTTGAACTTCTCCCAGCACTCACAAATACACACAAGATTGATACTCAAAATGAATCTGAAATGACAAGCACTAAGTTATAGTACTTTTCTTTACTCAACTTCAAATATATAGATATTGGTAACAACAACATTGTGAATGCTTTTTCTAAATAAGTGGAGCACTAACATTTACTTAACTAAAATACCATTCTACAACAACTTTACCAACATGCAAATCCAAAATGACAAACCACCTCTTCAAAACTCAAAACCATTACTAATCCAATCCAATGTCTACTTTGACTTTGGTTTTTAAACTCAAGGTTCCTACAATTGATTCTCCTTCTTTAGGTCTTTCTAATACTACTAATTCTTCTGCTATTTCTATTATTTCTTGAGTTTGAATTGAAATTGAAATCATGGGTAATCTATTTACATTCTTATTCTCTAACCCAATCTCTCTTAACATCTAAGTTACTCACCCAAAGACCTACACTCCTACTTCTACGACTTCAGACTTTGCATTTACATTCATCTCACTATGAAGTTTATCCAAGTCTGATCTAACAAGATCTAGTCTGAGACTTACATTGTCTCCTATCTCCAACATCTTGTCTACACAATCTCTCAAGTGAATTAGAAGATTGTTCAAGTCGACATCCCTTGCCTTTCTCTTCCTTGTCTTCTACACCAACAACTTCAAGTCATGTAGTCTCACCTCTTCCAACTTAACCTCAACATCAATACTTAGCATTGCCTTCAACTCCACAATGACTACTCTTACTGAATTTGACTCCATCCTTGGGACTATTTTCTCCTTACTTCTCTCTACATCCAACTTGTTCCAGTACATCATCAACTCATCCTCAAATTCTTCCTTTAGTGCTTCCTTCTCTTCCATATACTGGACTAGTTGAGCTTCTAAGCTTCTAATCAAACCCTGCAATCTGTCTTCCTTCCAATGTCTAACAGTCAATGCTTGTTGCCAGGCTCGATCCTTCTTTACTGCACTCTCTCTCAAATCCTCCAGCTCTTGCTCCATTACTACTATGAGTGCCCTTGAGTATATAATTTTCTAACCGCACATTAGTGACTTCACTTTTCATCTTCTTGAATGACACCTTTTGCTCCTTCAACTCTTCACCGTGCTTCAAGAATTTCTCTTGCTAGGTATCAAAACTCTTCTTCTAAAGAACTACCTCAACCCAAAGTTCTTTGGCTTCCTTCTCTCCTTGAGTTAGTTTACTCCTCAACTCCAAGGTCTCTTCACTCAAGTACCTCACTACTTGCAGCTCATCCCTCACTTCAAGATGATTCTTCTTCAACTCCACTTTCTTTTTTTGTAGCTGCACCAACAAAGGACAAACAATCTTTGATAGATATTTGACTTTGGTGTATCCTCCTTCATCATCTTCCTTGTCTTTATCTTTGGTCAGCACTTATTTGGCTGGTGCTTTACCCCAAAGATATGATCTTTGTACCTTCAGAGTTACTCCATCCAACCTTTCACCTTGCTCTTCAACTTTACTCAGCCTTGCAGCTACAACTTGCACACTTTGCATTGATCTTGCTGCATTTGGAAATGCCAAGGCAGTCTCTCTTACTCATTCATCATCTAACTTTACTGCAGGTAAGTCTATGCAAGGCTTGTCTCTTCCCCTATGTGATCAATCACCTTGTAGAACTCCTATTCTTCTTCTCTAACAACCTCTTCCATTGATTGCTAAACTCTACGTTCTCCCTCACTCTTGCTGCTGAACTCTATACTTTGCAAAGTGAAATTTTCTTCTACTCCAAGTCCTTACACTTTGACTCAGCTTCTTCTTCCAATTCTTCCACTAAAGATGGATCCTTCACTATCATCATCTTTGGCTTTGGATTTAGCCTTCTTGTCTTTTATGGCTATATTGCCAATGTTCTTCCTTCAGGTCTACTTCTCTTTCTTGGCCAAGGGATGTCCACCAAAATTATCTTCTCCTTTCTGCTCATTGCTTCATGTACCCGTTGTTGGGGAAATTGTTTGGCCTTGAGAGTGCACCAAGCACCTGGCTGCTTGTGCTTAATTTGCCGTTATTGTAGTTGATTTAGAGTTTCTCGTAGACTGTCATTCTCTTCCTATTCCTGGTGTGTTGGAAATCTCAACTCTATAAAATTTTGGGTTTTCCTTTGTTTCCTGATGTTGGGCTTCTTGAGGGTTTGTGTTTGTCTTTGACCTTCATAGAACTGGCTAGTTCATGTAGGTTCTACTACGGTTTTGGACCCGACGGTCCCTATGAATGGCTAGGAATGTCACAAACAACAAATAGTATTCTATTTGGCTCAACCTGGCACCCAGACTACTGAATCAAACCATGCATATAGACAGACTGAGAGCTCCTAAAATGGAACTTCCTCAATGCTAGTCACAGATCGAACACACCATTTTCTCAGGATTTGTCATTCATAAAATTTCAGCTGCAAGGTTCACAATTTTGGAAAAGCCAACCAACTCCAGTTCATACAGTGTCTGCACTAAATTATGACAGAGAATCATTTCAGCTGGCGCCTTCACATGCACTCTATCTGATAACAGTAAAGACGACTCACCCTCCAGACTTCTTCCTTCACCTCCCAGCAGCACTCCCATCAATGCTTTCTCCTCTGAAAACCCTCACAAAGATCCACTGAAAACCCGTGTTCAGCCCTCTCCTTCTCAAAATCCTGCAACCACTCCTTGCAAAGCTCTTCTGGCATTTTCCCGAATGCTCTCTACTGTCATTTCCCAAAAACTCTCTGTCCAGCCCTCATCCGTCTTGAATTTTTTCATACCCTGTCAGCATGTGCACTCTCACAAGACTTTCTCCTCTGAAAACCCTCTAAAAGATCCACTGAAAACCCCTATTCAACCTCCCCTTCTTGAAATCCTGCAACCACTCCTCACAAAGCTCACCTGGTATTTTCTTGAAATCTCTCTACCGTCCTTTCCCAAAACCCTTTGTCTCTCTTGAAAGTTCCTGCAAGCTTCTCTCTTGAAACTCCTCTGGCATTTCCCGAACTGTCAGCCCTTCTCACTTTTGATAATTCTCAATATGAAGAACTCAACTCCTGCCAACTCTTCTCTTGAAAACTTCCCCTGTCATTTCCCAAAACTGTCAGCCCTTCTCACTATGAAGAACTCAACTCCTGCCCAACCTTGCCAACTTCCTTCTTAAAATCCTCTGGCATTTCCCGAACTGTCAGCCCTTCTCACTTTTGATAATTCTCACTATGAAGAATTCAACTCTTGCCAACTCCTCTCTTGAAACTTCCCTTGTCAAAAATCCTCTGGCACTTTCTAAAAACCCTACTGTCTTTTCTTCTTGAGAATTCCTGCAACTTCTCTCTCGAAACTCCTCTCCTTTTTTCTCGAAAATCCTTGTCTCTCTTGAAAATCTCTGCAAACTTCTCTATCAAAAATCCTCTAGCATTTCCCAAAAACTTCCTGCCCAACCTTGTCAACTTCCCTCTCAAAATCCTCTGGCATTTCCCAAAATGTCAGCCCTTCTCACTTTCGATAATTCTCACTGTGAAGAACTCAACTCCTGCCAACTGTTCTCTTGAAAACTTCCCTTGTCATTTCTCGAAACTGTCAGCCCTTCTCACTGCAAAGAACTCAACTCCTATCCAACCTTGCCAATTTCCCTCTCAAAATCCTCTGGCATTTCCCAAAAACTTCCTGCCCAACCTTGTCAACTTCCCTCTCGAAATCCTCTGGCATTTCCCGAACTGTCAGCCCTTCTCACTTTTGATAATTCTCATTTTGAAGAACCCAACTCCTGCCAACTCTTCTCTTGAAAACTTCCCTTGTCATTTCCCAAAAACTTCTTGCCCAACCTTGCCAACTTCCCTTTCGAAAATCCTCTGGCACTTTCTGAAACTGTCAGCCCTCATCTTTCAATAATTCTCCCTGTCAAGAACTCAACTCCTGCCCAACCTTGCCAACTTCCCTCTCAAAAATCCACTGGCACTTTCTTTCCCAAAAACCCTACTCTCTTCTTTCAAAAATTCCTGCAACTTCTCTCTTGAAAATCCTCTGCCAACTTCTCTCTTGAAATCCTCTGGCACTTCTTTCCAAAACCCCTACTGTCTTCTCTTCTAAAAAATTCCTGCAACTTCTATCTCGAAACCCCTCTACCAACTTCTCTCTCAAAATCCTCTGGCACTATCTTTCCAAAAACCCTACTCTATTCTCTCAAAAATTCCTGCAACTTCTCTCTTGAAAATCCTCTGCCAACTTCTCTCTTGAAATCCTCTGGCACTTCTTTCCGAAACCTCTACTGTCTTCTCTTCTAAAAAATTCCTGCAACTTCTATCTCAAAACCCCTCTGCCAACTTCTCTCTCAAAATCCTTTGGCACTGTCTTTCCAAAAACCCTACTCTCTTCTCTCAAAAATTCCTGCAACTTCTCTCTTGAAAATCTTCTGCCAACTTCTCTCTCAAAATCCTCTGGCACTGTCTTTCTGAAAACCCTACTCTCTTCTCTCAAAAATTCCTGCAACTTCTCTCTCAAAAATCTTTTGCCAACTTCTCTCTTGAAATCCTCTGGCACTGTCTTTCCGAAAACCCTACTCTCTTCTCTAAAAAATTCCTGCAAACTTCTCTCTCGAAACTCCTCTCCTCATTTCCCAAAAACTGTCAGCCGTTCATCACTTTCAATAATTCTCCTTGTCAAGAACTCCTGCCCACTCTTCTCCTAAAAACACCCCCGTCATTTCCTTTGGCACTTTCTTTCCGAAAACCCTACTCTCTCCTCTCGAAAGTTCCTGCAACTTCTCTTAAAAATCCTCTGCCAACTTCTCTCTTGAAATCCTCTGGCATATCCTGAAACTGTCAGCCCTTCATCTCTCAAAAATCCTCCATCACTTTCCAAAACCCTTTGTCTTCTCTTCTCGAGAATTCCTCTGGCACTTTCCCAAACTCTACTGTCTTTTCTTCTCGAGAATTCCTGCAACTTCTCTCTTGAAATCCTCTGCCAACTTCTCTCTCAAAATCCTTTGGCAATTCCTGAAACTGTCAGCCCTTCTCACTCTTGAAAATCCTCCATCACTTTCCAAAAACCCTACTATCTTCTCTCAAAAATTCCTGCAACTTTCTCTCTTGAAACTCCTCTCCTCATTTCCCAAAACTATCAGCCCTTCCTCTCTTGAAAATCCTCCATCACTTTCCGAAAACCCTACTGTCTTCTTTCAAAAATTCATGCAACTTTCTCTCTTGAAACTCCTCTCCTCATTTCCCAAAACTGTCAGCCCTTCCTCTCTCAAAAATCTCTGCCAACTTCTCTATCAAAATCCTCTGGCATTTCCCGAAAACTGTCAGCCTTCATCACTTTCGATAATTCTCCCTGTGAAGAACTCAACTCCTACCAACTCTTCTCTTGAAAACTTCCCCTGTCATTTCCCGAAAACTTCTTGCCCTCATCTGTCTCGAATTTTCAGACCTTGTCCGCATGTGCACTCCCGCAAGGCTTTTCTCTAAAAAAAAAAACCTCTGCTGTCCAGCCCTCATCTTCTCGAATCCTGCAACCACTCCTTACCAAGCTCCCCTGGCATTTTCTCGAAAGCTCTCTATTGTCCTTTTCCAAAAAAATTCTCTCTCTCTCTTCTCTTCTAAGCCCCGTACTCTTTCATTCCAATCTCGTTAACAGAACCTGAGCTAGTGTAAACCCCCCACATTATATCTTGGCTCAAGCCAGATTAAAAGACTCCTTGAGCTAATAATACCATAACTTTTCCCGGCTTCACAATAATATAGGAAATATCTCCCATTGCAAGGTAGCATAAAACTACACCTAAGACATATTGACATAAATCCATGTTCCTTACAAAAAATAAAAGAGAAAAAGAAAATTTATCACACCAAAAGCCTCAAGGGTACACGTGGGCTATTTTCTCGACGACACCGCTTGATGTAGTATTGCTCATCTCCATTTGCTTCTCATTGTAAATCAAGGTGAAAGTGAGACATCATCCTTCCTCTCTCCTCCAAGATGAGTAAGTTTGTTCCAAAGTAGAAGTGGGCTACAAAGAGTACAAAGTGACATGGTGGCATATCTATTCTTCAATTGGTAATCATCTGACCTACTCATTGGTGTAAATACTTTGCCCAATTTACCACCTCTCCTACAAACATCTAGTGCAAGAACACCGCATATTGTATTGTTACATAGGTAGTTTGCTTTGGCTTAAACATGGCCATCATTGCACTAACAATCCCCCTTTGTATTGGGTCTTTATAACTATCCACCTTATACACATTCCTGTTGCAAGGTCTACTGAAAGAATTCTTCATCTTGGTGGTTCCTTCTTCAGAATTCCACTTTTGATAGAAGGTGACTCTCCCTACTTCCCATGCTTCTCTCTCCAAGACTAATCTCCAATCCATCTTAGTTAACCAAGCTGGATCTCCTCTCTTCTCTTTTGTCTTGGGACCATCTTTGTAGTTGTGGCTAACAATTTTTGCTATGAATCCTAGAAAGCTCAAATTCCAATTCCATGCCAAAAAGGTGATGCAAAGTTTGCTCAAGACTTTGATCCATGCCACTGCATCTGAGCAATGAATTGCAAGATTTCATTTTGCTTAGCTCCCTTTACGGCCATCATGTGCTTCCTCACTCTTGGTCTCTAAAAGATCAAACCCTCCTCAAAACCCGAGATTCTAACTCCTTTGGAACAATTATTGAGAGGCAAGGTGTAAAAGACCAAGACCAAGACCAAGAAATAGGAGAATGGAAGATCACATTGGGACACTTGAATGTGGGTAAAATTTGAATGCCTAGCATGAGCTTTGGCTCTAGTATTTGTAAAGAGCATACAAAGCTCTTGAGAAGCTTCTCAAGAAGCTTCTTTGAGCCACTTTCTTGGAGTGCAAGCCCAGTGAACCAAGAAGCTTCTCAAGAAGTATCCTTCTAGAAGCCGCCTACTTGGCTTGCAAGCTAAGTTTGTTGGAAGTTTCTAAAAGCTTCCTTCTAGAAGCTACTCGCTTGGATTGCAAGCTAAACTAGCCAAGAAGCTTCCCAAGAAGTTTCCTAGATATTTCTAGAATATTCTTGGCTAATTTAGCCTATTTTTTTCTTCATTAGTCTTAACTAACTTCATTGCTAAATTGCATATTGTTACATATTCTCCCATTGCTAGTTGGTGACGTTCTCATTGCCAGTAAAGCTTTAAACTCTTGGATGGTTGTTTGTGCATTCTAGAGGTGAGAAAGAGGTTCCCATGTGGCATCATGAAAGGGATACCCTTTCCAAAGGACCTTGTACTCAGTATGTTGTTGGCGGCCTTGTTGGATGTGGCAATGTGTAAGGATACAATCAACTTTGTATTCCTCATGATCATTGATAGGGACGGGAGGAGGAGGAGGTTGGACATGAGAAGAAAAAGAAGATGGGTTAGGACAAAAGAGTTTCAACTCAGAAGTGTGGAAGATAGGGTAGATTCTCATATGACAAAGCAAGGCAAGTCAATAAGCAACAAGAGAGATAATTTGGGTGATATCAAAGAGTCCTATCCAATTAGGAGCAAGTTTACAGACTTGGGTATCAAGTGGGAGGGGTAGGTTAATACATGAGAGCATGACCTTATCACCAAATTGAACGGTGAGATCACAATGATGGTGGTTTGCATATTGTTTTTGACAATTTTGGGCAATAAGGAGTTAAGATTTGGCTTGTTGGAGGAGTTGGGATATGGTTGTCAAGAAGGTTGAAGTATGAGGGATATGAGATAGATGAGGAGAAAGAAGGGAATTTGGAACAAGCGGATCTTGGCCAAAATTGAGGAAGAAAGTAGAGAATCTGGTGCTTGTTTGTTTTGAATTATTGTATGAAAACTTTGTAGCTACAAGGCATTCATCCCAATTGGTATAGTGAATGTTGACAAAGGCACAAAGCATATCCTCCAAGGTGCAAGTTGCATGTTCAATTTTTCCATTAGTTTGAGGATGATAGGCCGTGGACATAGCAAGCTTACTGCCGAGTATCTAGAAGAGTGCTTGCCAAAACTTTCTAGTGAATTGAGGATCACAATCAAAGATGAATATGCACGGTATCTCATGATGTTTAAAGACATTGTCAAAGTAGATCTACGCTAATGTTGGAGCATCCATGATATCAAAGGTTGGTGCCAAATGGATTTGCTTACTGAGCTTATCCACAAACACCCCAATCACCATGCGATCTTGCTTTGTCTTGGGCAAGAAGGTGATAAGATCTAAGCTCATATGTTTTCTATCAAGCAGATGGAATAGGGAGTGGTTGAGGGAGTCCACTCGATTTTTGGTTGCTAGCCTTGTTGCATTGGCAACTCTCACAAGATTGGACAAATTCTTGAACATCTCATGCCATGTTGGGCCACCACTATTGGCATTGGAGGGAATCCAAGGTCTTGTCTACACATATGTGACCAGCAATTGGTAAGTCATGGGCTTCTTGGAGACGCACAAGTCGTAGATCATCCTTGGTTGGCACATAAAGCCGGTTCTCATAGAATAAAAGGCCTCTCTTGAAGGAGAAGGTGTTGTACTCATTTTTACATGCTGCAAGATGACCTTTTACCATATGAACAAAGGGATCCTGTTGCAAAGTTGTCTTGAACTCAATTTGGATCTTGGAGTCAACTAACATTGTAATAATAGCCACCGTGATGAGAGGAAGAGACTTCAAATCAAATTGGCGTGATAAGGCATCAAGGATGACATAGAACCGACCGGGTTTGTACTCAAGTTTGTTGTCAAATAATTGTAGTTGTTCCTCCCATCAATGATGTTGACTCTTTATGTGCTCCAAATGTAAGGTCTGCAACAATGATTTGTGATCAGTTTGCATGATCACTTGTTTCCCCAAAAGATAAGGCCGCCATACTTTGGTGGCATACACCATTGCTAGTTGTTCTTGATCTCAAGCAAATTAATTCCTTTTAGCTGTATTTAGTTGGTGAGATACAAAAGCAAAGGGATGTAATCTATCTGGGAATTCTTATTGCAACACGGCTCCAATTGCAAAGTTAGAAGCATCAAAATCAACCACGTAAGGTAGTTGAGGATCATATGGTTGAAGAATGGGTCTTGAAGACACCATATGTTTTAATTTCTAGAATGCTTCTTTGTGCTTGGTGGTCCACTAAAAACTTGAGTTTTTCTCCAAGAGATCAAATCAATAGTGTGGCCACATGGGTATAATAGTGGATGAACCATTGATAAAAACTGGCCAATCCATTAAATGTTTGTACTTCTATAGCATCTATTGGAGTAGACCAATCAACAATGGCCTTGATTTTCTCCTCTTCTATCTTGATCCTCTCTAATGAGATCTTGTGACCCAAGAAGGTAACTTCCTTTTGCCAAAAAGCACACTTTGACTTTTTGCAATAAAATTTCCACAATTGTAGTCCAAGGACTTCTTGCACATGATTCACATGTTCTACCTCTATCTTGGTATGGATTAAGATATCATCCAAGAACACCATCACTTACCAATCCAATAGTCCATCCAACACTTGACGCATCTGATCCATGAAGATTGTTGGAGCATTATTGAGCCTAAAAGGTAGAACTCTCCACTCAAAGTGCCCATACCTTGTACAAAAGACAATCTTTTGCACATCCTCCTTATCAATGGGAATTTTAGCCACTATGAAGATCCAATTTGGAGAAATATTATGCTTTGCTCAATTGATCAAGCAAGTCATCAATTTGAGGCAAGGGATTTGCATTCTTCATCATTTGTTTATTGAGGCCATGGTAGTCAATATATAAACAAAGTCCTCCATCCTTCTTTGGAACAAATAGTATTGACACTTGAGATGTATTATGTCATATCAAATCCTTCTCCACTAACTCCGTAAGTGTTTTTTGCAACTCCTCCAACTCCTTTGGTGAGAGCCAATAGATTGGTCTACTTAGTAGAGTACTCCTTGGCAATAACTCAATCTTGAAGGACATACCACGATCAGAGGGTAATCCCTTTGGTAGATCATCTAGATACACATTGTCAAACTCCTTAAATATTTGATCAACTATTGCTTGATGAGCCTTCTTCCTCTTCTTGGATTCTCCTTGTGTAATCGGCTTGATCCATATTGCAAAAATAGACTTATCTTCCTCCAAAGCTTGCTCTATAGTTGCTCCACTGAAAAACTTCCCATGTAGAGACTCATCACTCTTCAAAGCTTGCTCCATGGTTGCTTTCCTAACAAACTTCTCATCTTGGAACTCATCTCTCTTCAAAGCTTGCCCTATGGTTACCTTCACGACAAACTTTCCATCTTGAGACTTATTATTCTTACATGTCGTACTCAAAGGTGCCAGACAACCTAATTAGAAATTCCTACCTTAGTGTTGTACTTGATTTTGTCATTGGTTTCAATCAAATTGAACCTTATGACATTCAAGCCAAGGCAAACACAAAATGATATCATAGTGTAGAGGTGTCACTATAAACCTCATACACTCCAAATACTCCTTTCTAATTCTCAATGTAATAGGATGTGAGGTACAGAATGTAGAACCCTTTCTACCATCCACCATCATTAATTTAATTCTAATTACTAGTTTGATGGGAATATGTAATACCTCCAATAATTGCATGGACATGCAATTCTCTAAACTTCCAAAATCAACCAAGATCCTACAATGCCAATCAAACATCATACCTTGCAAGTGAAGCAAACTTGCATAGGTCAAGCCTTCAATCCCATTGGAACAAGTTCCTAATAGGTTGCTCAAAATCTCCTACTAGGATTCATTGTTTCCTTGATCAATGTGCTTTATAGACTCCATTTTGGTAATTTTTTGTTATCATCTATTCCTAAGTGGACAATCAACAACATGATATCTAACTTGGTGATAATAAAAAAACCACCCTTTTGTTGCAATCTTTCTCTATTTGTTGTACCAAGTGGTCTCCATTAGATAACATCAATCTATGTTTGTGTTGGTTCCTCCATCTGTATGTAGTGTATTGGTAGGTTTTGTGTAGGTTGAGATCAAGACCAAGTTGTTGTAACCAAGGAATCAAAGTGCTCAGCAAATTGCATGGCTTCTTCCACATTTTGTGGATTCTATATGGTCACCTCCAATTTGGTTTGTGACTTCAAGCCCCTCACAAATTGATCCAAAACTTCACCTTCTTATATATCTAGAATTTGCATGATGATGTTATGGAATTGCATAATGTAGCTCCTTATAAAGCCAATCTTCTTCAACGCCGCTAACTTATCTCATGCGGCTCGTGTGGCATTTATAGCTTGAAATTGACCAAGTATTGCATCTTGAATTTTTCCCACATCAAGATTAGTGCAAAAATTTGTCATTCAGCTTGGTCCACTCAAAATCACCATCAATTTTTTCCCATGCCATCCAATTGGCTAGAAGCCAAGAGAATCTATTTTTGTTCATCTTGAAGACTGGTAGCTTCAAAGTAACATTTGCAATCAAACACAAAATTCTCCATTGTGCTCAGGAGATTCTTGCCTTCAAGCACCTTGGGTTTTGGAAATTAGATTTGATCTTCTCCATCTTGAATTGATACTCTCTCTACGTGTTCTTGTCATTGATGGTCTTATTTATCCAACAGTTGAGTAAGGTGCTTGATTTGTTGTTGCACAACAATGATAATGTCAAGTATTGTCACCATGGCTACTACTCTACCCTACTACTCCCAATTTGATTAATTTATTAACACGTAGATGTAGCACATCCACCGTTCTCCATAAGTTACAAATTGGAAGTATCAAAGGTTCCTCAAACAAGATGATCGTATGCAAAAAATTCTACCAAAGCATGAAGTGATGAATTGTGTGAATGATGCTTGGGTAGTACTTGGACACAAAATTCCCAATGGGTTGGCAAAAATGGATTTGGTGGTCCATAAATTCCATCCATCCCATTCTTGCATTAGTACCAATGTAAAAGACCAAGACTGAGGAGAGAAAAAGGAGAATGGAAGATCGCATTGGGACACTTGAATGTGGGTAAACTCCAAATGCCTAGCATGACTATGGCTCTAGTATTTATAAAGAGCATACTAGGCTCTTGAGAAGCTTCTCAAGAAGCTTCCTTGAGCCACTTTCTTGGAGTGCAAGCCAATAAGCTTCTCAAGAAGCTTCTTTCCAAAAACTGCCTACTTGGCTTACAAGCTAAGTTGGTTGGAAGCTTCTAGAAGCTTCCTTCTAGAAGCTACTTACTTGGGATGCAAGCTAAACTAGCCAAGAAGCTTCATAAGAAGTTTCCTTTATACTTCTAGAATATCCTAGGCTAATTTGGCCTAATTTGACTACTTTCTTAGCCCTAACTTACTTCATTGCTAAACTCCATATTGTTACACATGGGATATCATCATGACATTTCAGAATTCCCTTGATGAAGTCTCAATCTGATAGTCTTTTCCAACCTGAAGCATGGTTCCAATATTTACAATTTTAACTTCTTGATTGTATTGTTCAATTTGGTGTGGCTTTTTTACAAACTGTTTGCATAAAATTTTATTTTATTTAAATTGATTTTTATAGATTAGGCAAAAAATAAGTATTTAGTTAAAAGAAAATTTTATCATGAGACATTTTAGAGGTCAACCAATTTTTTTTTCTTGCTAATTGGTCATTCTTCAGTCAATCTTCAATTGACACACCAATTCTGTGTGTCTTTTTTGTTCACTCTCAATGTCATCTTGATCATGATGTAGTCCCTTTCTTTACCCATAATTTCTTGATTGGCTAGACCCAAGGAAAAGTTGTTACATGTTCTTTGGATTGGGTTATATTATCTTGATACAAAGTCCTCTGACTTTGGATCTATACTTCCATCCATCTGACCCAAGTCCTTCTGACTTTGACTCGAGGTCAAGTTTAGGTCTATGCCAAACACATGATTCTTCTTGTTTCTTCTCTATTTAGCCTTACTTTGGCTTTACCACCATACTTCTTCTTTAAAAATTGATAAAAACAAAAAATGTGGGTACCACATACCCACTTCTTCAAATGTGAGCATCCCCGCAGACACCAACATTGTTGTCTTTATATAAGTTTGAGTCCATGGTCCAATAGCTTTTAACTCTCCACCAGTTCACTCAAGTGGCAAATGGATTGCACTCAAGGTCAGCAATTTGAATAGAGCCATTATCATAGATGTGCATCATATAATATGACCTCATCCACCTAAAGTGCAGCTTGCATAGAAATAATATTTGGTGATTGTCATATAACAACACCAAGTCTTCTTCTAAACTAGTGACAAGCTTTATTCACTTATTATGCTTGACTTTTTGCTGATCTTGTATCTCCTTTGCAGTTTGCATTGCATTGTCCCATTTCTCTTCTAACCACATCAATTGATAGAATCGAGATCCTAACTTTCTTCCTCCAACAATCTTTCCTCACAAAGGATCCAATATGATGGTACTTCAAATTCAATTAGTAGTATGGGATGCAATTTGCATATCAAGAAATATGTAGTTTTCTTGGTCGTAATCTTTTTTGGTGGTTCTGTATGCACATAAAGCTATAGGTAGCTTTGTAGGCATAGTTGATAGTCACTTTATTTAAAAATTTGCACAACAATGCATTTGCTTTCTCCATTAATCCATGGCCTTTGGGTTGTAAGGCATTGTCTTTTGATGTTTAATCTAGAAGTAATTGGTTAGCGCTTACACCATGGAGTTCAAAAAATGAGTCCTCCAATCACTGACCAATATCAAAGGACATTTGTAATGTGAAATGATGTTTTGGAAGGAAAATTCTGCAATTGTTTTTGCATCATCACTCTGAGTTGCCTTAACTTCAATCATCTTGGTGGCATAATCAATGCAAACCAAGATGTACCTCTTCCTTATGAATTGGGTCAGTGGTTGAATTGGACCCACAAGATCAATTTGTTATTTATCAATGGTGCCAATGGCAAAATTGGTCTCAAAGGCCATTGGGAAGTAGTCGTTTGCTTTCTTATTCTTTGACATGCATCACAACTTCAGATACGGACATGAGTATCCTTGTACATTATAGTACACCAATACCCCAATGAAAAATTTTTCTTTATTATATTCTTTAGGGCATAGTGTCCTCTTAATGCTTTTGAGTGCAAGGATGCAATTACTCTTCTGATTTCATATGCCTCCAAGCATCTCTGAAGTACTATGTCTTTGCCCATTTTTAAAAATGTTGTGTTTTAGCTGGTACTATCTCATTTTCTTGGGGAAGACTACCCTCTACTCCGGGTCCAATCCTTAAGATTCTGATATTCTGATATTCTGATTCTGGCAAGTAGATTCTGATATTGGCCACATACCTTGAACTTTGCATTGCCATCAAATGATATACCTCTACATTATAAAACCGATCATTGACTTCCAATTCTTGGTCTTGAGTTTCTAACCAGGATAGGAAATCTGCATTTGAATGAAAAGCTCCCTTTCTTACTTGTATAGTGTATGTGAATTCTTGTAACAACAAGATCCATCTTGCAATTTGCCGCAACAAATCTGCCTTCTTTACCAAATGTTGCAAATCATAATAGTCCACATAGAAGACAAACTTGTATCCCAACAAATAGTGGTAAAACTTCTTGCAAGCATACACCATTTTGAGTGCTTCCCTTTAAGTCATCAAATAATTCGACCAAAAGTTGTCAGTTGTCAGTTGACATAGTAAATTGGATAGTCTTCTTCTTCTAGTCCTTGTGACTCAAGACTACTCTAATTGCCATGGACAAAGGGGCACATACACATGAAAAGGGGCACCCCAATTTGGGGCCTTCATAATTGGTGCTTCAACTAGTTTCTTCTTCAACACTTGGAAAGCTTCTTCTTGTTTTGCTTCCCAAAAATAGTTTTTGGACTTCTTTAAAAGCTTCATTAGTGGTGCAACAAGTACCATATAGTTTGATATAAAGCATCTATAGTATCTGACATATCCCAAGAAGATCCTCTGCTCTTGAATTTTTTTAGGGGATTCCATAGCTAAGATTACTTTCACATGCTTGACATTGACTTCAATACCTTGGCTTGAGACCCAATGCCCTAGAAGAATGCACTCTTTCATCTGTAGTCTGTAATGGTGCAATAAGTACCATATAATTTGATACAAAGCATTTGTAGTATCTATTATGTCCCAAGAAAGCCCTCAACTCCTGAATGATTTTGGGGATTCCAAAGTTGAGATCACTTTCACCTTCTTGACATTGACTTCAATACCTTGGCTTGAGACCCAATGCCCTCAAAGAATGCCTTCTTTCATTGCAAAGAAGCATTTCCATGGGTGTCATGACAAATTGGCAAAATGACACCTTTCAAAATTTTGGCAAAGGTAATCTAAAATGTACTTCTCTTTGCCCAAACACACAAAAGTCATCAATGAAGACTTCCACAAATTTCCACCAAAAATCTTTGAAAATTGCAATGATCATCCGCTGGAAAGTAGTAAGCATTACACAACCTGAAAGGCATTTGATTATAAGTGAAAGTGCCCCAATTGGTAGTGAATGTGGTTTTATCCTTGTCTTCTCAAAAAGATATTGGATTATAGCCTGAAAATCAATCAAAAAATTTGTAACAAGGATGATCAGCTACTTGGTCCAAAATAGTATTTGTAAATTGCAAAGGATATTATCTTTCCTTGTGACCACATTTGTCTTTTGGGAATCTTGGCACATTTAAATTTCCCCCGTCTTCTTCTTCAAAATAATGATAATGAGAGAAACCCATTCATTGCTCAAGATCAGAAAAATTATCCTAGCTCCCAAGTACTTGTTGATTTCATCTTTCACAAGAGCAAGTTCTTTGGATTCAAGCAATATTGTCTCTACCAAACCGGAACTGCACCTTCAACAAGATTCATCCAATGTTCCCCAAATTGTTAAGGGAATTCTGGGCATTTGATCAATAGACTAGGTGAATACATCCTGTTATTCAATAAAAAAGGCCGTGTATCCTATCAATTCCTTTGAAGTGATTGCTTAAAAATTTTCATAATTTTCCTTTCTATAGAATAACATCTTGACAGTCATCAGGCTTGATGACTTCTTCAACATGATTGACTCGACTGAACCCAGGTCAAACAACATTCATTTTCACCAAATCATTTTCACTCAAGGTGATCTCATAGGGACCTTCATCTTTGACCTCTATGTCATAGCATTCCAAGAATTAACTTGGACCTCTTCATCAAAGTCCTTAGAAGACAAGATGAAAAATGTTTGGATTCATCCTCATCTTTTGACAAAGTGGTTTCTCCAAGTGGAGAACCTTCATCCAACTCATTATCACCAACTTTTGGTCATTGGACAAGATGTCCTTAAACCTTAGCTTTTACAAGTGCCAATCCACAACAACTTGAGCACTATACAACCAAGATCTTTTGATCAATAGTGGATAACCAATCTTGGTCATTGGTCTCAACATAATATAATTCAACTTGAAGAGCACTCCTTTGATGATTGTGATTATGTTAGACAACATGCCCAATGTTTATCTTCTTGCTTTGATCTGCAAATCAAAATTTAGGGTGTTAGTTTGAACGTAATGATACCCTAATCAATGTGCGGTATCCTCCATCATAACATTTACAGCGGAACCTAAATCAATAGGTACCAATGTTATCATGCAACCCGTGATCTCCACATCCACTTTGGGAGATCCCAAATCTTAGTCCCAAAATTGGTTTAGTCCTAAAATTTATCCGATTCTTAATTGACTAAATCTAATCTAAAAGTTACATTATCTTCTACCTCCACTATCTTCCTATCTACTCAAGTTTTGAAACTAATCAATAATGCATTCATATCTTTGTCTTGTCCATTCTTCCTCCTCATCTCTTGCACTACCAACTTCAACTTGTGTAGTCTCATTTCCTCAATCTTCACACTAGATTCAATACTCAACATTGTTTTCATTTGTATTGCAAACTCTTCAATTGTCCTTGATTGTTCTCGCCTCTCACTCTCACAATCAGCCAACCAATCCTCTTCATGCAAGCAGAATTCATCTCAATGAATTCTGCTTGCAAATGCTCTCTCCCCTTCTTCTTCTGGGTCAAGTTCTCCTCCAAGCTACAAATTATCTCTTTCAACCTTTCTTCTTCCTCATATCTCCTTGCTAACTCTCTTCATCAACATTGCCTTCTCCTCTACATTGTGCCTCACACTGTCAAGTTCTTGCTCCCTCCCAGCTATCTTTGCAATAGCATGTATGACTTCCAATCAAGAATCTTCAAACTCCTTTAATCTTCCATGCATAGCTACATGCTTTCTTCTATCTATATAGCATTTTGTTCTATAATTCAATCTCTATTCTCCACCTCTTTTTGTAGATTCTCATTTATTTTCTTTTGTAATATTGTATCTACTCACAATATATCTCTTTCCTCCTCTCCACGGATTAGACTCTCACTCAACTCCAAATTCTCTAACTCCATTTTTTCCAATACCTATAACACATTCTGCACATTGGGATGCCTACTTTGCATTTCTTTTTTCATGCAATAGTAGTGGACACACAATTGCTTGAAGATACTCTACTCCTTCAAACTGTTTCTTCTCTTCCTCTCTCAACACCTTACTTCACAGTTTGGATCATTGTATCGGCATTGACTTCTCATTCTCCAAGCTTCCATCTTCTTCAAATTCTTTTCTTGTGCTCGGCCCTGCCTCACTTACTACACTTCTCCTTGATCTCTGTCACGCCATTTGTAGTTCCGCATCTAGATGCTCAGACACTGGAGTTCCAGTGATGGTAGTTAGAGTTATTCTAGCAGTTTCTCAAGGACTACTTTCTGACGGTAAGATTTCATGTTCGGGGTACTGACTTCACGGTGGGGCCCACTGTCACTTTGCACCGTTCGCACCGTCGA
Source organism: Lunularia cruciata (assembly GCA_948567375.1). Taxonomy (NCBI): domain Eukaryota; kingdom Viridiplantae; phylum Streptophyta; class Marchantiopsida; order Lunulariales; family Lunulariaceae; genus Lunularia; species Lunularia cruciata. The sequence goes on from OX419760.1 coordinate 15,311,837, forward strand.
GTGTGCCGTCAGCGGGACCGTTAGGGTTTCAGGGCTAGCTCGAGTCTAGGGGGTATAGTTTTGAAGTGAGCTCCAGAGAGCTCACTTCTCTGATGTTGAGCCTTCGAGTTCCTGGCTATGGTGGACAGAGGCCGGCGAGCGTTACCTGGATTCTCTATGCTTGAGTGGGTGTGGCTTGACTGTAATCAGTGCCCAGTTGTTGGCAGTTTATAGAGTGACAGATCAAGTATTGATCTGAGTTGAGTTGAGTTGAGAATGTTAAGCAATCTGATTACATCAGAGAAGTGAAGTCAGGGGGAAATCGGGTGCAGGAACGTTGAGTGTTGGTGGTATCTCCAAGCTCGGTGGATCGTGGTAGCTCGATTCAGGTTCTGTGTTTCCCTAGTGTGCAGAAGCTCGTGTAGTTGATGCAAATTTGGCAGTTAGGCGGACGGTGTGCGGAAGCACTGGCCAAATTTTGAGCAAAGAAGGAGCAATTTTTGAGCAGTGTTGTGATCTTGAGCTCAGGAGGTGAAGGCAGGACCAATTTGCTGCGAGTTGGGCTCAGAAAGTGAAATTGAAGGTGGAGTTGGAAAGCTCTTCTCATGAAATTGTGATTTGGAAAAACCCGTTTTGTCAATTTGGCTCGAGTGGAAAGTTAGCGGGGGATTTGGCGGACATCCATCTTTAGAGTTTACGTCAGATTTTACGTCAGATTTTTGGGCCAGAATTGGAGGAGTTTTGCTGTTTGGCCAGATTTGGAGAAGTTTCGCTAGTTTGGAGGAGTTTCGCAGATTTGGAGAAGTTTCGCCAATTTCGGAGGAGGTTCGAAGTGGCAACAAGAAAGGCCTCATTTGGCTGAATTTCGGCATTTCAAGGCTTCGAGGCATAGGGCTGTGGGCTATGAGAGGCTACGAAGGCCTAGAAGGGCCAGCAAGCCAGCTTGCTGGAGTGAGGCTAGCTAGTTTAGTGTAGATCTTGGTCATTGGTTGGCAAAATCTGCCTTTCTTGCTAGATTGTGCGCAACAGGGTTTGACCCCTAGATCTCTTGTTCCTAGACTGGTGCCCTAGCCAACTGGTCCACCCTCACTTGTTGTCATAGTGACTGTGCCATTGTTATCTATACACATGTAGCTTTGGCTAGGAGAGGCAGTTTGATCCCATTCTTGGTGATCCTGGTAGCTTAGGACTTAGATACGAACTACTCTTATGTCAAATGCCAAATGGTGGCAGAGTCAGTCCCGTGTTGTGTTATGAGATGGAGGGTTTTTGTTTAGATTTCTTGTGATTGGATCCCCTCCATTCTCTGCTTCCTGTTTGTGCACCACGTTTGTGTGAGGTGCCCTGACTTGTGAGCGTTGGTGCTCTGGTGTGCTCTTGGTGGTGAGGCTGGAGTGATGACCAATCAGACTACCTTTGTTTCTCTCCGGTGAGGCAGGAAGTGATGACCTGCAGACCGTGAGAGTGCGTGTTATGATGGCAGGTTACAGGTTGCCCTTCCCCTAGTGTAGTTATCTCGGTTAGAGTTACATTAGTGGGTGGTGTCTAGTTGGTGTTGGCACTTGGTGGGGCACTTGCAGTTGCGACTTGCGGTTGCAATTGGTGGTTTGGGTTTGTTGGTGTGGTTACATGGTCACGACGGAGTTGTTTGGAGATTCCAGAGGAGTTAGCCCTGCAGTACACAGTGGGTTTACTCGGAGTGGTGCTCGATATCAGCCTGTATCTCAGGTCCCAGTGAGGAAGGAGATTGACTCTGAGTTGGAGTTCGACACAGGAGCTGATTCAGTTGAGAGTGCACTTGGTATGTTTGCACCGTTGTTGTGGGACATGGACAAGATTTATGGGGCCTCCAAAGGCCCTAGGTGTTACTCTGGTACAGTGGGTACTATTGAGTTGGATGACTTCATCCAGGAGTTCGATAGTTGGTGTGATCTGCAGCAGATGCGGAACCCGACTTTGTTCACACCCTTCATGGCATGGAAGGGGTTGTTTCAGCACTTGGAGGGTCCACCGATGGACGACTACCATGAGTTCAGGAGAGCTCATTTGGAGGAGATTGAGTTATGGAGACAGTATTGGTCTCCACACTATGTCTCCATCACTTCAGGTTCGGTGGCCAGGAGTAGGTCGGCTGTACCTACGAGTTCTAGCTCGAGTAGTGTTGGTGGAGCTAGTGGAGGTGCACTAGCTGGAGATAGTGCTACTACGAGTGGAGGTACCGCTGCAAGAGGTGGTGTGGTACCAGGGTTTAACCCCATGGTTGAGTTCTTCCTATGTTTGAGGCAGAACTACCAGGGAGTGCGGACTGACAAGCTGAGGAGCTTGCAGGAGTTCCAGCGGAAGGCGGGAGAGAGCCTACGCGAGGCATATACTCGCATGAGGCGGCTGATCAATTTCACTCAGGGAGTTACTGAGGCCCAGGCAGTCCAATTTTGGTATGGGATATTGGACAGGGAGTTGTGACGTAGAGTTCGTGATGCTACGTTGTTGCAGGCTACTTCGCCCACTTTGGCAGTAGTCTTTGGTTTGGCTGAGCATATTGAGCTCAACATGGTGGAGGAGAGAGTGGTGACAGCTGGATTTGGTAGAGAGACTTCATCCGCGGTTGTGACTTCTTCTAGAGTGCAGCAGAGTGCACCACGCCCAGTTGGTTTTCGAGGACAGGGTGGACAGCCCAGATCCTATGGAGCGAGTGGAGGGCCTAGTGGAGTTAGACCCTTACCCTCATTTTCGGGTCAACAGCAGCCAGTGAGTGGTGGTGTTGCTTGTTGGACTTGTGGTGGACCTCACCATAGGAGAGAGTGTACTCAAGGCAGCGGACCTGATACCTCTGGTGCATCACAGCCAGCACAGAGGCAGTGTGAGCGTTGCCACAGATTTGGTCACACTAGTGACCGGTGTTTTGACCTACACCCGGAGTTACGGAGTGGTAGGGCTGCTATGGCAGGTAGTAGAGGAGCTCCAGTTCATGGAGGACGAGGTGGTAGAGGTGGTGGTAGAGGATCTACACCTAGTAGGGGTGCGGTACCTGCCCTTACTTCTGACACAGTTATGGCTACTCGGATTGAGCAGTTGGAGCAGAGATTGGCTAGTATGGCTATTGCTCAGAGGAGATCAGATTCGGGTGTTGAGGCTTCCACCTCATATGCTGGTGATAGAGATGCTTTGGACTTCATGTGCGGAGTAGCACAGGTGGATGCATCTGCAGCAGTGACTAGGAGTGCAGTACGTGCTCCAGAGCCTAGAGGAGCATCAGTGGAGTTGGACCCACAGAGAGGAGAATTTGGGAGACAGGTTAGACTTCCCCAATCTTTCACGCTATCTGAGGCATTACAGACAACATCCATGGTTCCTAGACGTCCCAGTGCAGGTGTGGTAGGTGGTGATGGAGTACCTGATGGAGTACCTGCTAGTCAGCCACCTGCTACTACACAGACTGAGTCTAGCATGATGTTGGGGGTGGCTCAGCTGATTATGCGGCATCCTTTATTTTCAGCCAGTGACATGTTTACATTGGGAGTTGACCCAGCCCCAGTGTTCCGGTTGGCTGCCACGTTGTGTGAGAGTAGGGATGGTGCAGTTCCTACTACTAGAGCAGAGGTGGTTGGTAGTGGAGCTGACTTGGTTGAGGAGCATGGGATCCGTTCAGCGACCAGTGGGTTGTGGCAGGCAGCAGTGGCTAGACTGGAGGAGTTGCCAGCTAGACCGGCCTTTGAGAGAGCGCGGTTTACACCTGGTGTTGTCCTATTGGATAACCAGAGGGGGATCTTTCGTTTAGTGGGACCTTCAGGGAAGGTCTATACACCACAGAGAGTCTTGTTAGACTCTGGTGCGTAGCCCCTTATGTTGGGGAAGGCTGCAGTTGTTGGTCTGGAGTTACGGAAGACCGATGTGGAGAGGTGTCCATTTCAGATCCAGACATCTCTTGGTGGTGGTTCGACACAGTACATCACACGTGGAGAGCTTGTTGTCCAGGTTCAGCCTGGTCATCCAACTGATAGCTCGGTGGTGAGAGCTCAGGCTATTGCGACGATAGCTGAGTCATATGATGTGCTAGTTGGGGGAGCAGTGTTATACCCTATGGGTTTCAGCATTGACTATTGGGAGGAGACAGCCTCTTATAGACCTGGTTGGCAGTCTGGTGAGGGACGGGTATGTTGCCTACCAGTACGCTTCAGTAGTGGCAATCTTGGCTCACTACAGTCCGGGACCATGGCAGCATCAGTTTTAGCTTTCAGCGGTGCAGTTACTTGGCCTGGTGACTTGTTGGAGGGGAACGCCCATGCAGAGGATACTCCAGTACCAGAGGAGATCACTCGGCTATGGAGTACGAGTAGGATTGTTCCATCCACCTTGGATGTTCCATTGTGGAGTTCAGAGGAGGCATTGCAGCAGCATGCGGATCAGTTGGTGCAACAGGCTTGGAGTGGAGCCTTCGTACCATCAGGGGATGAGTGTGAGGATGAGCCTCTAGAGGCGATTGCTTTGACACCTCTAGATACCACACTCATTGCTTGGCAGTATCCAATAGAGGGGATATGCCTATTGGAGTTGTTTGGTGGGATCAGCATCGGACTAGCTGCGGTGTTACAGGCGGGTATCCAAGTACAGAGGTACTTGTATGTAGAGAGAGATGAGACTGCTAGGCGAGTCTCTCTACATCATGTGGCACACTTGGCCTATCGGTATCCGGAGTTATTACCGATGTCAGCAGTCAGAGGTTACCAGAAGGCCTTACGAGGAGACATTTCCTTACTGGGGGCGCATGACCTAGAGAGACATGGGCCTGTTCACTTGGTGATTTCTGGATGGCCATGTCAGGGACATACATGTGCGGGCCGCGGTTTGGGTCTTCAAGATCCTTGTTCTGGTGTGTTTTGGGGGATGTTACGGATATTACGACATCTCCAGGTTCATCAGTCTGTTTCTCCAGCTTACCTTTTGGAGAACGTTCCATTGATGGGTGATTCTCGCACTAGAGTGGTGGCGATTACACATCAGGTCCATTCATGGATGGGACTTGCTGTATTGTTAGATGCAGCCAGAGTGGGATCACGGGCTCATCGTCTTTGTCTTTGGTGGACGAACCTTTTACCTAGAGAGGTTCTACAGCGTAGTTATGATGGGATTCAACGACTAGACCACATTCTTGTTGATGATATCTTGGATGCTGGACGTCAGTCTCAGACAGTGGTAGTGGCTGATAGGTCACCTATGGCAGTGGTGAACCTAGTTGGATAGCCTAGAGCTGCATTTCCCACACTCATGAGTTTCCCAGGCTCTCATGCTTTTCGAGAGGGAGGACCTGGACTTGTTTGGGACTCACAGTTATAGCAGTTGGTGGAGCCCAATGCTGATGAGAGAGAGCGGGCGATGGGTTTTTGCACCGGTATTACCGCTGTTCCAGCAGTGTCAGAGGCATCTAGGCATCAGGTGTTAGGTCAGGCTATGGACCTAAACTGTTTGACCTGGATTGTGAGCCTTGGTTTGGCAGAGCAGCATAGGATGCGCTTGATAGGTATCACCACTCGGACACTTGTGAGCCCTGTGCCTATCGAGACGATTCAGGCACATGCTGGGGGCGATGGACCGAGTGGACGTGGTATTCTTGGGACACATCAAGTAGCTACTAGGGAGAGTGGTCTACTTGGAGTCCATCCAGGTGAGCGTGGGCTACTTGGATTACATCCTTGGTCCACATGGGATGCAGCCAGAGGACGTGTAGAGCTTGCAGCCAGAGTGGAGGGAGTTTTTCACACAGAGGTTGGGACCTCTAGTGGTCGGGAGCATAACACTATTGCTCCCAAGGGCCCAGTGTAGCAGCCAGTCAGTACGTCTTCCACTCCTACTACAGTTACAGAGGATACTTGGGAGCCAGATCTTGGACCCAAGCTTACTGGAGAGGAAAGACGGAGGGTTTGGAGGTTCTTGAGGAGTCACACGAGTTGTTTTGCCTTCAGTATGAAGGATTTGGGTGCTCTGAAGGGACCTGGTATACGGATTGAGCTGACTAGCGACACACCAGTTTTCCGACGTCCTTATCAATATAGTGATATGGAGAGGACATTGATTCAGAGCCGGAGTAGTGACCTTTTTGAGGCTGGTTTGGTGGAGATTTCACATGGAGAGTATGCATCAGTGATAGTGATGCCAGCCAAGAAGGATATGCATGGCAACTATACAGATAGGCGGATGTGTGGAGATTACCGTCCTATCAACCTACAGACCAGGGCTGATCGGTATGCCATGCCTACACCGGAGGAGATTTTTGATGCGATTGGGCATGCAAAGGTCTTCAGTACTTTGGATCTTCGAGCGGGATATCATCAGTTGCCGATCAGGGAGGAGGATAAGTCCAAGACAGCATTTTGGGCTATTGATCCTCACGGCAAGGATGTGTTATATCAGTGGAGGTTCTTACCATTTGGGTTGAAGAACGCTCTTGCTGAGTTCCAGAGGGTCATGGATAGGATCCTAGTTGGATTGGATTTTACTCGGTGCTATATTGATGACATTTTGGTTTATAGCACTACTGTGGAGGAGCATGAGAGACAGTTGTTGGAGGTGTTTGAGAGGTTGAGATCTCGTGGACTCAAATTACATCCTGGGAAGTGTAGGTTCTTCCATGAGCAGGTTGAGTATTTGGGTCACACTATCTACCCCAGAGGACTTGGTGTTCAGCAGACCAAGGTAGAGGCTATTGCACGTATTCCTTGGCCTACGGATGTGAGCAGAGTGCAAGCATTCCTTGGGTTGGCGAACTTCTATCGTCGCTATGTTAGAGGATTTAGTGCCATTGCCAAGGCCTTGACGAAGCTGACCAAGCTTACACAGGAGTGGTGTTGGGGAGATGAGCAAGAGAGAGCTTTTGTAGAGCTCAAGGAGAGGTTGACATCTGCTCCTATTTTGAGGAGACCGATCAGGGGACGACCATTTCAGGTTCACACTGATTGGAGTATGTTGGGGCTTGGAGCGGTGCTCACCCAGCATGATGATGAGGAGAAGGAGTTTGTGGTGGCCTATGCTAGTTGCTCCAACAATTCAGCGGAGGCAAAGTATAGTTCATATGAGGGAAGAGTGCTTGGCAGCAGTTTGGGCAGTAGCACATTTCCGATGTTACCTATTTGGTAACCCCTTCACTCTCATCACTGATCATCAGCCGCTGAAGTGGTTGATGGAGTCCGACAAGCTTTCAGGGAAGCTTGCACGATGGGCTCTGATTTTGCAGGAGTATGATTTCACGGTTGTTCACAGACCTAGAGTGGTGAACCGTGATGCAGATGGGTTGAGTAGAAACCCATGTCCCAGCCAGCAGGATCAGACCGGAGCACGTTGGCATGGTGAGGCAGATGAAGAGATGGTGCCAGGTTGGCATGCATTGGCCTTTCTGTGTATATTTGCAGAGACTTTGGTGGTATCTCTCTCAGCGCATACAGGAGGAGTTATTGAGGTCATAGATCCAGAGGGTGAAGATATTGGTACAGTTCAGCGAGACATTCATGATGATGTCTTAGTGATGGACTATCTTTGCACTGGTGTTGTGGGTGGCACAGTTGGGGCCAAGGAGAGAGACCGTGTTCTTCAGCGAGCCAGACGGTTCAGATTGGAGGGTAGACACCTTTTGCGTGTATGGGAGGATGGTAGAGTGCGAGTAGTACCACTTCCATCACAGAGACCACAGTTGGTCCGTCATGCTCATGAGGAGCTAGGACATTTTGGAGTAAAGTGTACATATAGCTTACTCCAAAGTCATTATTGGTGGCGCGGTATGCAGACCGAGGTACAGCAGTTTGTTGCCAGATGTGTGGTTTGTGACCGAGTTAGAGCATCATTCAATGCTCCTACGCCACAATTACACCCACTACCTATCATGGGATTGGGTTACCGTTGGAGTTTGGACTTCGCCGGACCTTTACCGCTGACTGTGAGACATCATCGGTATGTTTTGGTGATGGTGGAGCACTTCTCCAAGTGGATTGAGTTGGTGGCACTTCCTGACAAGTCCAGTGAAAGGACAGCTTACTCGTTCCTGGATCGAGTTCTTAGTCATTTTAGTGCACCAGCTGAGGTTTTGACTGATCAGGGTACAGAGTTCTTGGGAGAGTTTCAGGTCTTGTGTGACAAGGCTTTGATTGATCATCGTACTACATCCCGAGATCACCCTGAGGCAGATGGCTTAGTAGAGAGAGTGGTTCAGACGGTGAAGAGAGGATTGCAAAAGTATGGTTTGCAGAGAGGCCACTTGGGAGATTGGGATCTCCAGTTACCTTGGTTGGCCATGGGCTATCGGTTCAGCCGGCAAGCCTCCTTAGCATCCTTCTCTCCATACTTTTTACTCTATGGACGGGATCCAGATTTACCTGCAGCCATTCGTCGAGATGCTACTGTAGTTTTGGACTTGGATGACCCCGATGTATGGATGAGCGCATGTTCTCAGCAGGCAGAGATCTTTCGGAGAGTGATGCCAATGGCCTTTGAGAACTTGGCGATTGCTCAACATAGAGATACTTTACGCTATGCTACCATTCAAGGAGGAGGTTATAGACCCTCGATCCATCAATTTCATCCAGGCAACTATGTATATCTACAGTAGACAGCACCGACGACACTTGATGTTTCTACAGGCCGCACTATCTTGAGAGTGCGCGAGGTTTTGCCATCTGGAGTCCTTGTGTTAGAAGGACGTGATGGTGTTGTTTGAAAGGATCATGTGCGCAATTGTGTGCCATGCCACCTTCCAAACATTGATGGTACTATGGACCCAAGCTTGGCACTTGTACGTGCAGGCTTGAAGTGTATGTTATGTGGCTCTTCTGGTGGAGCTGCTACTATGTTAGTGTGTGATAGCTGTTCAAGAGGATGGCATATGGCATGTATGACTCCTCCCCTCACGGTGGTTCCTCAGGGACAGTGGTTATGTCCTAGATGTACTTGACCTATAGCTAGTTCATTCTTTATATGGTATAGATTGCAGACAGGCGACTAACGATGGGGCTCCATAGCACCCGGCCTCCTGATCTTTGCCCATTAGAGGGTATACCATATACTTAGAGTAGATGGCTATCTAGAGTTAAAGGGACCTAACCGCCAGCTAGGGGGGCGATTGTGGCACTTTAGAGTCTAGGTATGACTTATGTGTGAGTTGTGCTTCTATAGTGTATGATGTTGACAGCGATGTATGTTGTGTAGCGATGTATATATGCACGACAGCTGTCACGCCATTTGTAGTTCCGCATCTAGATGCTCGAACACTGGAGTTCTAGTGATGGTAGTTAGAGTTATTCTAGCAGTTTCTCAAGGACTACTTTCCGACGGTTAGATTTCATGTTCGGGGTACTGACTTCACGGTGGGGCCCACCGTCACTTTGCACCGTTTGCACCATCGAGTGTGCCGTCAGTGGGACCGTTAGGGTTTCAGGGCTAGCTCAAGTCCAGGGGGTATAGTTTTGAAGTGAGCTCCAGAGAGCTCACTTCTCTGATGTTGAGCCTTCGAGTTCCTGGCTATGGTGGACAGAGGCCGGCGAGCATTACCTGGATTCTCTATGCTTGAGTGGGTGTGGCTTGACTGTAATCAGTGCCCAGTTGTTGGCAGTTTATAGAGTGACAGATCAAGTACTGATCTGAGTTGAGTTAAGTTGAGAATGTTAAGCAATCTGATTATTGTGGCACTTTAGAGTCTATGTATGACTTATGTGTGAGTTGTGCTTCTATAGTGTATGATGTTGACAGCGATGTATGTTGTGTAGCATTGTATATACGCACGACATCTCATTCTAAATTACCATCTTAGGTTTGAACTCCTCCAAAACTTTGTCTTCCTTCTTCTTGTAACTTGCATCTTTGGTCTTCTGATCTTTCTCTTCTTCTTCTCTTGACTACTGAACCTCTACACCTTCTTCACCCCCACTGCTTGATTCTTCACTATGCAATGTGAGCTCTGGTTCTTCTTCTCCTTCCAAATTATCTGATCTTTCTCTTCTTCTTCTCTTGACTACTAAACCTCTACACCTTCTTCACCCCTAGTGCTTGATTCTTCACTATGCAATGCAAGCTCTGGTTCTTCTTCTCCTTCCAAATTCTCCAATTTGTACTTGGCTTCTTCTTTTGACTCCCCCTCCAATGACGCAATCACCACAATGTCTTTCTTCAGATTTACCTTTCTTGCTTTATGAGGTCTCCTTGATGCCAACTCTTCTTCTGGCCAACTCTGCTTCTTCATCTTTGGAATGGTTATTGCCATCTTCACATTCTGCCCCGTTTTGACATAATGCTCGTCATTGCTCCGGATTTTTTGAATGTATTGTTGTTCATCCGTATTGGCTTTTCTTCTTAAATACGAGTGGAAATGCAACACCATCTTCTATCTTTGCACCACATTTAGTAAATTCAACCCCAAGTAGAAATGAGCTACAAATGGGACAATGTAGTGTGGCGGCGTCTTGTCTTGCAAATTCTACACCATCTACCTCATGCATTCACCCAATGGTAAAAGCACTTTGCCCAAGTGATGGGTTCTCTTGCAAACAGCTTGTGAAAGAACACCACTTGGTGACCCATCACACAAGTCATTTTCTCCGGTTTAAAGATTGCCATCATTGCTCCCATAATACCCCACTTCTTAGGATCTCAATAGCTTTCTACCTTATATCCATTTTTTGTATGTGGACTATTAAACAATGCTCTCACTTTTGCAATTTCCTTCGGAACTTCTCCTTTCACAAGGAAAGTGGCTCCAATCTCTTCTCTAGCCTCTCTTCCCAAAACTAATCTTCAATCCGACTTTGTCCATTAAGCCTGATTTCCTCTCTTCCCTTCTTCTTTGAGACCTTCTAGACATTTACTCTCCCACTATTTCAATCATGAAACCTGGAAAACTTAGGTTCAAGTTCCATGCAAGGAATGTAATCCAAAGTAGACTCAAGACTTTGATCTTGGCTATCATATCTAATCAACGGATTGCGTGATTCCTCACTGCAAATTTAGCATTCTTCTAACTCACTCGGATTGCATGATTCCTCATTGCAAATTTGTCATTGCACTTCTAACTCCCATTGGATTCACAAAAACTTCACTCACTACCACTCCTCTTCCCTGATCTTCCTCATGACTACTTTGCAATGGCACCGGAAATCCACTTATCATTCCTCTCTTTGATTTGAATCTTGACTTTATAGCTGATGTTTCTCAATCATTCTTCAAATGCCCAAGAAATCACACCTTTTGCATGCACTTCTTTTGTCACTATCAATTTCTCCTGCTCATGCCTTGGCCATTTTATATGTGGTACAATCTTGAATTTCCAATCCCAAAGGAAAGTTGTTACATTGTCTTTGCATTTGGTTGATCACCCTATGATGAAGTATCCTTACTTCAGGTTGAAACCTGCCAGATCCGATCCGAGTCTTGACAATTACTAACCTAAGGTAACTTTCTTCAAGTTGATACAAAAACATGAATCTTCTTCTTCCTTCTATCCTTTGCGCTTAGTTCCCTTTCAATTGTACACTTTTTCTTGCAAAAACCCCTTAAACCAACTCAAAACAAAAAATGTAGGTACTATAGAACTACTACAAGCAAAAGGGTTGTAAGTTTTGGGCATGATAGGGGGATCTTGCATTTTTTTATGTATGAGGAGTAGAGAACAAAGGAGATTATTATATGAAAAAAAAGAAGTGAGTTTTGAGCAATAGGTGGAGAATGTAACAATATGGAGTTTAGCAACGTAGTTAGTAAGGCTAACAAAGTAGAGAATAAGCCAAATTAGCCTAGAATATTCCAAAAGCATCTAGGAAGCTTCTTGGGAAGCTTCCCGACTAGTTAACTTGCACCCCAAGCAGGTAGCTTGTAGAAGCTTCTAACTAGCTTAGCTTGCATGCCAAGTAGGCGGCTTCTAGAAGGAAGCTTCTTGAGAAGCTTCCTAGTTAACTTGACTTGCACTCTAAGAAGCGGCTCAAGGAAGCTTCTTGAGAAGCTTCTCAAGGGCCTTGTATGCTACCTATAAATACCAAAGCTGAAGCTCATGCTAGGCATTTGGAGTTTTCCCACGTTCAAGCATCCTAATGTGAACTTCCATTCTCCTATTTCTCTCCTTGGTTTCGGTCTTTTACATTGATATTAGAGCAGGAATGGGATGGATGGAATTTATGGACCACCAAATCCACTTCCACCAAACCATTGGGATTTTTGTGTCCAAGTGCTACCCAAGCATCATTTCATGCAATTTATCATCTCACACTTTGGACAATCACCATATCACCATATCACCTAATCACCATATCTGAGGAACCCTTGATACTTCTAGTCGTAACTTATGGAGAATGGTGGACATGCTATTTCTATGTGTTAATAAATTAGATAGATTAGGGTGGAGTGATAGAGGAGCAACCATGGCGGGGATACCCGATGTTATCCTTGCTATGCAGCAACAAATTGAGCATCTTACCCGATTGTTGGATGAACAAGATCTTTGATGGCAAGAGTATGTAGAGAGAGTACCAATTCAAGTAGGAGAAGATCAGATCAGATTCCCTAAACCCAAGGTATTTGAAGGAAAGAATCTCCCTAGTGCAATAGAGAATTTTGTGTTTAGCTATGAACGTTATTTTGAAGCTACCAATCTACAAGACGAGCGAAAACAACTTCTCTTGGCTTCTAGCCAATTGGATGGAGTAGCAAAGCTATGGTGTAGATTTCATATGGAGCAAGTTGAATGAAAAATTGTTACACCAATCTTGACATAGCAAAATTCAAGAGTGCAATAATTAGTTGATTCTAAGCTATAAATGTCACACGAGCTACACTGGATAAGTTGGTAGAGTTGAAACAGATTGGCTTTGTAAGAAGTTACATCACGTAGTTCTAAAACTCTATCATGCAAATCCCAAATATATTGGAAAATAAAGCTCTGGATAGATTTGTGAGGGGCTTGAAGGCAAGAACCAAATTAGAGGTAACCATGCAAGAGCCACAACACTTGGAGGAAGCCATACGGTTGGCTGAACGTTTTGGTTCCTTGGTGGCAACAACTTGGTCTTGACCTTGACCTCCACAGAGCCTACCAATACACTACACACGAGTAGAGGAGCCAACACCAATGGAGATTGGTGCCATTCAACAAAGACCACTAGGCATGGCAGATAGAGAGAAATTGTGACAAAATCGTGGTTGTCTTTATTGTCGCCAATTGGGACATTGTATTGTTGAATGTCCACTCAAGAATGGACAACCTTGACAAGTTGCCTAGGTGAAGGTTGTGGAGCGGAATGATCACAGAAATGAGGAATCCTTGTAGGAGATTTAGAGCCACCTACTGGGAGCTTGATTAGTTCCAATGGGATTGAAGGCTTGACCTATGCAAGTTTTCTTCACTTGTAAGGTATGATATCTAATTGGAGTTGTAGGATTTTGGTTGATTTCTCGAAGTTCAAAGAATTGCATATCTATGAAAGTAGCAAAGGAATTGGGTATTCCTATTGGAAGTAGTTTGATGATGTTATTAGAAGTAGTTTGATGATGGTGGATGGTAGAAAGGGTCTTGCATTCCGCACCTCGCATCTTGTTACCTTCAAGATTGGGAAGGAGTATTTGGAGTGTATGAGGTTTATAGTGGCACCTCTACACTATGATATCATTTTGGGTCTACCTTGGCTTGAACGTCATAAGGTTCAATTTGATTGGACCCTGCAACAAATTCAAGTACAACACCAAGGTAGGAATTTCCGATTAGGTTGTATGGCACCTCTGAGTAAGACACCTAAGAATAGTCAGTCCCAAGATAAGAAGTTTGTCAAGAAGGTAGCCATAGAGCAAACTTGGAAGGGAGATGAGTCCCAAGATGGAAATTTTGCCAAAAGGCAACCATGGAGCAAGCTTGGAAGAGAGATGAGTCCCTTGAAGGGAAGTTTGTTAGTAAAGCAGCCATAGAGCAAGATTTGGAGGAAGATAAGTCTGTATTCAAGGTGTGGATCAAGCCGATTACACAAGAACAATATGAGGAGAGCCAAGAGCCTCATCAAGCAATGGTTGATCAGATCGTTAAGGAGTTTGTGGACGTGTTTTTGGATGATCTGCCAAAGGGATTACCCTCCGATTGAGGTATGCCCTTCAAGATCAAGTTATTGCCAAGGAGTACTCTAGTGAGTAGACCAATCTATTTGCTCTCACCAAAGGAGTTGGAGGAGTTGCGAACAACACTTATAGAGTTAATGGAGAAGGACTTCATACGACATAGTACCTCTCCTTGGGGAGCACCGGTACTATTTGTTCCAAAGAAGGATGGAGGACTTCATTTCTGTATTGATTATCATGGGCTCAATAAGAAAACCGTGAAGAATGCATATCCCTTTATTTGGATTGATGACTTGCTTGATCAACTAAGTGGAGCACGCTACTTTTCCAAGTTGGATCTTTGCAACGGCTATTGGCAAATCCCTATTGATTGAGAGGATGTGCAAAAGACTACCTTTTGCACAAGGTATGGGCATTTTGAGTAGAGAGTTCTACCTTTTGGACTCACTAATGCTCCAACAATCTTCATGGATCAGATGCATTGGGTGCTGGATGGACTCTTGGATCAATCCATGGTGGTGTTCTTGGATAATATCTTAATCTATAGCAAGACAAAGGCAGAACACATGAATTATGTGCAAGAAATTCTAAGACGACTATGTCAATGGAAATTTTACTGTAAGAAGTCAAAGTGTGCCTTTTAGCAAAAAGAAGTTACCTTCTTGAGGCACCAGATCTCATCGGAGGAGATCAAGATGGAAGAGGAGAAAATTAAGGCCATTACTTATTGGCCTACTCCAAAGGATGCTATAGAAGTACAAGCATTTAATGGATTGGCCAGTTTTTAGTGATGGTTCATCCATTAATATGCTCATGTGGCCGCACCATTGACTGACCTCTTGGGGAAGGCCTTGACCTTCCAGTGGACCACCAAGCACAAAGAAGCATTTTAGAAGTTGAAACATATGGTGTCTTCAAGGCCCATTCTTCAACCGTATGATCCTCAACTACCTTGTGTGGTTGATTTTGATGCTTCTAACTTCGCAATTTGAGCCGTGCTGCAACAAGAATTCCCAGATGGACTACATCCCATTGCCTTTGTGTCTTGCCGACTCAATATGGCTGAAAGAAACTACTATGCTTGAGATCAAGAATAACTTGCAATGGTATACGCCACCAAGGTATGGAAGCATTACCTCTTGGAGAAACAATTGATCATGCAAACTGATCACAAACCATTGTTGCAGACCTTACACTTAGAACACATGAAGAGTTGACATCATTGCTAGGAGGAACAACTCCAATTGTTTGACATCAAACTTCAAAGTACAAACCAGGTTGTTTCCATGTCATCCTTGATGCTTTATCACAAAGACCTGATTTGAAGTCCCTTCCTCTCATCACAGCGGCAATTTTGACAGTGTCAATTGACTCCAAGGTCCAAAACAAGTTTCAGTCAGCTCTACACCAAGATCTCTTCTTCCAAATAGTACATGGTTGCCTTACAACATGCAATAAGGAGTACAACACCTTCTCCATCAAGGAGGGCCGTTTATTCCATGAGGATCGGATCTATGTTCTAGCCAAAGGTGATCTTTGACTTGTGCGCCTTCAAGAAGCCCATGATTTACCCATATCTGGTCACATGGGCATGGACAAGACCTTGGGTGCCCTCCAACGTCAATGGTGGTGGCCCAACATGACACGAGATGTATGAGAATTTGTCAGATCGTGTGAGAGCTGCGAATGTAACAAGGCAAACAATTAGAAGCCGAGTGGACTCCTTCAACCACTCGCCATTCCATCCACTCGATGGGAGCATGTGAGCTTGGATCTCATCACATCCTTGCCAAAGATGAAACAAGGACACACCATAATTGTGACATTTGTGGATAAGCTTAGTAAGCAAATCCACTTGGCACCAACCTGTGATAATGTGGTTGCTCCAACCTTCACTCAAATCTACTTCAACAATGTCTTCAAGCATCATGGAATGCCATGTGTACTCATCTCCCACCGTGATCCTTGATTTACCAAGAAGTTTTGGCAAGCACTCTTCCAAATACTTGGCACCAAGCTTGCTTTGTCCTCAGCCTATCACCCTCAAATTGATGGACAAACCAAACGTGGATATCATACATTGGAGGATATGATGCGTGCCTTTGTCAATGTCCACCATACCAATTGGGATGAATGTCTTGCAGCTGTAGAATTTGCCTACAACAATTCCAAATAGGCAAGCACCGGATTTTCTCCTTTCTTTCTCAATTTTGGCAAAGATTTGCTTGTTCCAGATTCTCTTCTTGCTTCCCCTCCATCTAAGGTTCCTCATAATTCCACATTCTTGACCACTATATCCCACTCTCTCCAACAAGCCAAGTCTCACCTCCTTGTTGCTCAGAATTGTCAAAAACAATATGCGGACCACCATCGTCGTGATCTCACCTTTGAAGTTGGTGATAAAGTCATGCTATCTTCTAGTAACCTCCCTTTCCCACTTGATACCCTAGTTTGTAAACTTGCCTCTAATTGGATAGGACACTTTGATATCACCTAAATTGTCTCTCCTGTTGCTTATTGACTTGCTTTGCCTTGTCACATGCATATCCATCCTGTCTTTCATGTTTCCAAATTGAAACCCTTTGTTCCTAACCTCTCTTCCTTTTCCTCTCAAGTCCAACCTCCCCCTCCTCTTGTCCCTATCAATGATCATGAGGAGTACAAAGTTGATCATATCTTTGCGTGTTGCCATATTCAACAAGGCCGCCGCCAACATACAGAGTACAAGGTCCTTTGGTAAGGGTATCCCCTTCATGATGCCACATGGGAACCTCTTTCTCACCTCCAGAATGCACAAACAGCCATCCACAAGTTCAAAGCTTCATTGGCGACAAGGACGTCACCAACTAGCGGTGGAGGAATATGTAACAATATGGAGTTTAGCAATGTAGTTAGTAAGACTAACGAAGTAGGGAATAAGTCAAATTAGCCTAGAATATCCCAAAAACATCTAGGAAGCTTCTTGGGAAGCTTCCCAACTAGTTAACTTGTGCCCCAAGCAGGTAGCTTCTAGAAGGAAGCTTCTAGAAGCTTCTTACTAGCTTACCTTACATGCCAAGTAGGCGGCTTTTAGAAGGAAGCTTCTTGAGAAGCTTCCTAGTTAACTTGGCTTGCACTCTAAGAAAGCAGCTCAAGGAAGCTTCTTGAGAAGCTTCTTAAGGGCCTTGTATGCTAACTATAAATACCAAAGCTGAAGCTCATGCTAGGCATTTGGAGTTTTCCCATGTTCAAGCATCCCAATGTGAACTTCCATTCTCCTATTTCTCTCCTTGGTTTTGGTCTTTTATAGAGAAGGAGAATATATGGGGGATTGTTGTAGCTTTGGGAGAGCTCAAGCAAGAGGGAACAAGGTTATGGAGGGCTAGGTTCATGGAAGAGGAGAAGAGATAAGATGTTAGTGTACTCAAGCAGCTCAATGACCATCTGGTGGAGGATTCAGATGATTGATGATGAAGGAGATGGTAGTGAGAACTGGTGTTTTTGGTTGAAGAGGATTTTTCCTTATGAGAAAGAAGAGATAAGCTCCCCTTGAGTTGGCTTTGGATGTAGATGTTAGTGGTATGCATACCCTATAGTGATTCAAAGTTTCCAAGTAGAAACAAGAATCTAATTGTGACGATGGTGCTTGTTATTGTTTGAGAGGAAGGAGAAAGTGATTTGGATGGGAGTGCAATCATTGGCTATGATGACCACAGGGAGATTAGATTGAGTTTGTGTAGAGCATTGGTGGAGTAGGAAGAATGAAAAAGCAGGGAATGTTGGTAGTTGAGAGATGGAGTGAGATGCGATAGGAAAGGAAGTAGAAGAACAAGAGAAGCCCACAAATCACTAGGTCAAAAACATAATTCTCTTGGTGGATTTGTGTTTCCATGGATTGCATCTAAGTTTTGGTGTTTATACATGCTCTGGTGATTTCTGTCATTGTGGTCTTGTTGATGGATTTCTAATAGAAGGAAGAATACATGGTTATTGAGACATAGTATTTCATACACACCAGAATAGGCAAGGTGACCTTTTTTTGTTTGGGTTTGGCAAAGTAGAAAGTCTATAATGCTTTTGAGGAGGGGATTTAAAGAGAAAGTCACAGAGCAAGAGTAGAGGAAATCACCAACGTGTTATTGCTCTATGAGAGAGTTAGGGCAGTGGAAAGGAAGGGAGGGGTAGAATGGAATAACACTGTTGTGGTTTAATGGAAACAGTGAGAAGAGTTTGATTGTTTTATTGCAAGATTTGGTGAATGGAGTTGGGGTATTACTGATTTTGAGTTGATGATAGACATGAGTGGATCCATTTTTGGATTTGGCAACTGATTGTTAGAGACTAAGTTTGGTTTTTGAGACTTGCTTTTGGTGATAGTGGAAAGGGAAGGGGAGGAATTGATAGGAGGAAGAGCTTGAGATTGTTTCTAAGAAGGTGCCAGGACGAAGGTGAAGATAAGGCAGAAGAGTAAGATAGAATGTTGCTGTTCAAGTCAAAGTCCTCTCCAAAAGTCATGAAATACAAGATTATAGAAACTCCCTTTACACAAATGATGGTAAATGTACTTCACGTGCTTGAGTTGCCATTGACACCACTTGATTTTGAAGAGGCAATTCTTTTGTGCTGACAGTCTGGCTTTAAAATGATGGATGAAATGACAAAAAGCATATCTTAGTAAGTTGGTTTAAAGAAAACTACAATATTTGACTTCTTAAAAGAGTTGATGAGATAGATCTCCGGAGTCAGCTTGGACATGACACGATGGGCAAAAATTGGGCAAGTTAGCAATATTGCAGCTCACAATCAGTGGTTTTGCTCTAAGGGGTTAGATTACAAGAGTAAGCACACTTGGTATAGAGCCAAGCAAAAAGCTTATCACAGATCCAGATAGAAGTGTCCAAAATTCTACCAATTCTTTCAAGAAGGATATTGGGGAATCAAGAGGGGAGACTTAGGTACATTCAAGTACCAACCTGACCAACTAGTAGTCTTTGTGGATGTGAAAGGCAGTGATGATAGAATACCATTGTGGATTTTTGTTTCCTACATTGAAAGTAACTTTTCCTTTATCAAGAAGAGCAACTTTGCATGTACTAGTCCACCTTCATAAAGCAAAGCACCAATGCCTTCAAACAACAAAAACAACATTGAGTAAACACACTTTCACTTGATATGAAGATACAGGTACATAAACTCATGCTAGATCAAGTAAAAATCCAAATGAAACCCCGTCAAAATTGTGAAGATGTTATCACGAGTCATGACCTCGTTAATTTGGTGAGGTAACTCATATGTCACTTCCTAACACCCAATATTGTTCTCCTCTATTAGTCTTCAAAATTGTGGGAAAGGAAAGGGATTTGGTAGGGAGGAAAGGAAACGAAAGGTAGAGAGGCAAGGCAAAAATCAGAGGAAATTGAAGTAGCAAGAAAGGAAGAGAAAAGTCAGGAAGAAGAGAGATCAAAGAACAATAGAAAAGAAGGAAAAGGCAAGAGAGAGATCAAATAGTAATAGAAAAGAAGGAAAAGGCTAGAGAGTTGAATGATGATCGAGTTTCCTATCAAAGCCAAGTGCTCCTAGGACTATTTCTTGCAAGGTGCATAAGACATGTTAGAAGGAACTGTCCCAATGCTTTGGCCTGTCACAATTGTGGTGTATCAGGGTACATACATGTTGAATGTTCAATGGAACCTTTGTGGAATAACTATAAGAAATTGGAGCACTTTGGAGTAGTTGTTGCAGCCAAGAAGGAATAAAAGAGACTTTGCAATAAGTTTCATGGTACAGGTTTTGTATCCATTATAAGTTCACATTTCCAACTATCAAACTTTATGCATGCTACTCATGCTATCACAAAATTGTAAAGTCTGAGTGCAAGTAGCCAGGTGCTTGATGCATTCTTGAGACCATACAATGCTTGTGACATAATTGGTGACCATGTTGGGGAATCTTAAAGCTTATGCTTAGGTGAAAGTTAGGATATTTTGAGTAGAAGAAAAGATGGCTCAAGAATCATCACCTATAGCAATGTCAAGAGAGCAAGAAATGACTATGACGGACATGAAACCATGAGAGCCATGAAAGAGCAAGATGAAGAAAGAGATAGAAGAGTAGCACAATCCTATCAAGTTACCAAATGTTTACCTTGTAGTGGTGGACCATCAAGTCAAATTCAATGGTAAGGATGTGACAAGGTATTTGAAGGTCTATTGGAGGGAATTTAAGCTTCATGACCTTGATGAAAAGATTACAATTGCAAGGTTTCCTACCTTAGTGGAATTTGAGATCAGAAAGATTGTTGGAAGGTTAGTTGAAGAAGCTACATCGTGGGACGAGTTTTCATGAATGATGAGGGAAGAATTCCTACTACAATATGCAGATTGAATCACTCAAGCTATGTTCTTGGATTGGGTGAACAATAGGAGCAAAGGTTTGGGGCTGCAAGATCTTTTAAGAGAGTTTAATAGAAGGTTGAATCAATTGTATAATTATGAGGCTGAAGCAATCCAATTGCAAAAATCAAATTATTTTCTTTGAGCTATAGATAGTCATCTGAAAAATGAGTTGTAGTATGTGCTTGATCTACTTCAACCTAAGAGCCTCCTTCTTCCAATCAACATTGGGAAATTTTGATTGGAAGAAGATTAAGGAGGCTATTCTTTGGGTGAGCCAAAAGGGGAGAAAAAGAGAGTGGGATGAGGAAGTAGTATCCAAGGCATCCATTTGAAGTAGTCCTATTGGATCTAATAGAGAGAAGATGGAAAAACAAACAATCAAGGTGGTTAAAGATAGAGCAATGGATGAAATTTCATGGTTGATATAAGGGCTGAAAATTCTAACTACAACGGTCCATCAATTGCAAGGTGGAACTAGTGTTACAAAAACAAGTGGAGATAGAAAGGAGCTAAAACTTTCCATGTGAAATCTTCACTAAACTAACCTTAAAAAGGTCTCTACTCCAGCTCTAAATCAATGCTCTCTCCTTGTTACTATATGTATAGGGACCATGCTCAATGCTATATTGATGATATTCTGGTCTATAGCACTACTATGGAAGAGGATGAAAGACACTTGTTGGAGATGTTTGAGAAGTTAAGATCTCATGACTCAAATTACACCTTGGGAAGTGTAGATTCTTCTACAAGCAAGTTGAGTATTTGAATCACACTATCTACCTTGGAGGACTTGGTGTTTAGCAAACCAAGGTGGAGGCCATTGCATATATTTCTTAGCCTATAGATGTGAGCAGATTGTGATCATTCCTTGGGTTGGTGAACTTCTATTGCCAATATATTAGAGGATTTAGTGTCATTTCCAAGGCCTTGACAAAGATGACTAAGCTTACACAAGAGTGGTGTTGGGAAAATGAGCAAGAGAGAGCTTTTTTAGAGCTCAAGGAGGGTTGACATCTACCCTTATTCTTAGGAGATTGATCATACAATGACCATTCCAAGTTTATATTCATTGGAGTATGTTGGGGCTTGGAGCAATGCTTACCCAACAAGATGATGAGGGGAAGGAGTTTGTGGTAGCCTATGCTAGTTGCTCCAACAATTCAGCAAAAGTGAAGCATAGTTCATATGAGAGAGAGTGCTTGGCAGTAGTATAGGCAATAACAAATTTCTGATATTACCTATGTGGTAATCATCATTGATCATCAACCACTAAAGTGGTTGATGCAATCCAACAAGCTTTTAGGGAAGCTTGCACAATAGGCTCTAATTTTACAAGAGTATAATTTCATGATTATTTACAGACCTAGAGTGGTGAATCATGATGCAAATAGGTTGAGTAGAAATCCATGTCCCAACTAACAAGATCAGAGTGAAGTACATTGGTATGGCAAGATAGATGAGGAGATTGTGCCAAGTTGGCATGCATCTACCTTTTCATGTATATTTTTTGAGGTGGTATCCCTCTCAACACATACAAGAGGATTTGTTGAGGCCATAGATCCAAAGGGTGGAGATATTATTACAAGTCAGCAAGATATTCATGATGATATCTTAGTGACAGATTATCTTTGCATTGGTGTTATAGGTAGCACAATTGGTGCCAAGGAGAGAGACCATGTTTTTCAATGAGCTATGTGGTTTAGATTGGAGGGCATACACCTTCTTTGTGTATGAGAGGAAGGTAGAGTGTGAGTAGTACCACTTCTATCTCAAAGACCACAATTGGTACATCATGCTCATGAGGAGCTAGGATATTTTGGAGTAAAGTGTATATATAGCTTACTCTAGAGTCATTATTGGTGGTGTAGTAAGAAAACTAGTGTATAGTAGTTTGTTGCTAGATGTATGATTTATGACCAAGTTAGAGCATCATTTAATGCTCCTATGCCATAGTTATATTTATTACCTATCATAAGATTGGGTTGCCATTGGAGTTTGGACCTTTACTATTGATTGTAAGACATCATTGGTATGTTTTGGTTATGGTGGAGCACTTTACCAAGTGGGTTGAGTTGGTGGCACTTCTTGACAAGCCTAGTGAAGGGAAGACTTACTTGTTCCAAGATTGGGTTCTTAGTAATTTTGGTGCACCAATAGATGTTTTGATTGGTTAGGGTATAGAGTTCTGCAGAAGTTTCAGATCTTGTGTGACAAGGCCTTCATTGATCATCATACTACCTCTCAAGATCACCCTAAGGCAGATGGCTTTGCAAAGAGAGTGGTTCAGATGGTGAAGAGAGGATTGCATAAGTATGGCTTGCAAAGAGACCACTTGGGAGATTGGAATCTCTAATTACCTTGGTTGGCCATGGGCTATTAGTTCAATTGGCAAGCCTCCTTAGCATCCTTCTTTGCTTACTTTCTACTCTCTAGACAAGATCCAAATTTAATTGTAGCCATTTGTCATGATGCTACTATAGTTTTGGACTTGGATGATTTAGACATATGGATGAGTGCATGTTCTCAACAAGTAAAGATCTTCTGGAGAGTGATGCCAATGGCCTTTGAGAACTTAGAAATTGCTCAACATAAGGATACCTTATGCTATGCTACTATTTGAAGAGGAGGTTATAGATCCTAAATAGATTGATTTCATCCAAGTGACTATGTATAACTATACTGCACCAATGACACTTGATGTTACTACAAGCTGCACTATCTTGAGAGTGTATGAGGTTTTGCCTTCTAGAGTCCTTATGTTGGGAGGACCCAATGGTGTTGTTTGGAAGGATATTATATGCAATTGTGCACCATGCCACATCCTAACATTGATGACACTATAAACCCAAGCTTGGCACTTATATGTGTAGGCTTATGGTGTATGTTATGTAGCTCTTCTAGTGGAGCCTCTACTATATTGGTTTGTGATAACTATTTGAAAGGATGGTGCATTGCTTGTTTGACTCCTCTCTTTGATATGGTTCCTCAAAGATAGTGGTTATGTCCTATATGTACTTGACCTATACCTAGTTCACCCTTTATGTGTTATAGATTGCAAACAAGTTACTAACAATGGGGCTCAATAGCACCCAACCTCCTGATCTTTATCCACCCTAGTGCATATTACATACTTGGAGTAGATGGCTATTTGGGGTTAGAGGGACCTAATTGCTAGCTAAGGAGGTAATTGTGGCACTTTAAAGTTCATGTATGACTTCTATGTGAGTTGTGCTTCTATAGTGTATCATGTTGATCATGATGTATATTGTGTAGATATATATATATGCATAATGGCTATCATAACATTTGTAAGGACAAAGCTAGTTTACTAGGATGCTAGAGTAGTAGCGTTGGTAGTCACAGATATTTTGGTAGTTACTCATAGACTACTTCTTGGTGGCCAGATTTCATTTTAGGTCTACTGATCACATGGTGGGATCCACCACCACTTGCACCATTTGCACCATTGGATGTGCCAATGCCATCAAGAAAATAACCCACGCGTATAATTGATGCCATTTGGTGTGAAGATTTTGTTTTCTTGCATTGCAATGACGTCAAGTTTTGTCTTCTTTTTTGGTTACTGTGTCTCAGGAATATTCTTCATGCCGTTGTGAAGTCAGAAGTTTTGTTAATATTTTGTGAGCTTGAAAGCTCTCAAATGATACATAAACTCAAGAGTATCTATTAGTTTGCATGAAAATGTGAGTTTTTTGGAGTTACACATTTTGGGGCTTAGACTTATGTTACAAGGACTCAGGACTTTGTTGATTGGCAAGTGACAAGCTGCCCTTGCCAAAGCCTTTATGGAGTTTAGCGTAAAGTATAGTTCATAAGAGAGTACTTAGGAATAGTGTGCGCATTGGCATTGTAGGACAATGAGGAGAAGGAATTTGTAGTAGCCTACACCACTTGCTCCAACAATTCAGCAAAGATAAAGTATAGGTCATATGAAGGAGAATTCTTAGCAATAGTGTGGGCACTATCACATTTTTTATGTCATTTGTTTGGGAACCATTTCATTCTTATCATTGATAATCAACAACTAAAGTGGTTGATGGAATCTGACAAGCTTTCAAGGAAGCTTGCATGATGGACTCTGTGGTGCCCACATTTTTTGTTTTTTCAAAATAAAGAAAAATAAGTGTATAGAGAAGTCGGATTGCGCCTGTATGGCCAAAAAAGGCAAAGAAAAGAGTCTTTGGGATGAAACCCAAAGTAAAGTGACTTCAGGTCATAAGGCGAAGTACTTGGAAATGCCCTATCAACATACAACCCAAAGTAAATTGTCTTTGTATCGGGAGGGAGCTCAACCCAAGGCAAAGACAATCTAACAACCTTTTGTCGGAGTGAGAAATTCAAGAAGGGACCATTCAAAAACCGGTGGCCCATACGCACGAAGGTTGATTGACAGTGACAGGTGCATGCAAGAGGTGTGATTTCTCGGTAGAAACTTGAAGTGATGAAAGATGAAGAAGTGCAACTCTATAAGAATTGAACTTGCAATGACAAAATTTCGAGTAATTTTCCTTTGCCGTTGAGAAGTCATCTTGCATGTGATCGTGGGAAGGGAAATAGAGTTGGAATTGCGTTAGTGCATAAGGGAGAAGTCGTGAGAAAGAAATCGAGAGATAGTGAGAAGGCAAAAGAGATGGGAGGAGGAAAGAAGAACTCTGAATTTGTAGTGAGAAATCATGCAATTCGGAGGTTAGATGTAATAGCTAGGATCAAAGTCTTGAGCCGACTTTGGATCACGTTTCTGGCATGGAACCGGAATGTGAGTTTCTGGGTTTCATGATAGAAATCATCAAGAGCAAGTGTCTCAATGGACCCAAGGAAGAAGGGAAGAGAGGAAATCCGGCTCGCTGGACTAAGTCGGATTGGAGACTCGTACTCGGGAAGGAAGCAGGCTCGGAGCAGGAAGCCATGTTCTTGGGAAAGGGAGAGATAGCTCAAGAGACCCAGGAGGTTAGAGATGCCTTCTCATCAAAGTGGATGAAGAATGGGTACAAGGTTGAGAGCTACAAAGACCCTGTGAAGAGAGGAATTGTGAGTGCACTAATGGCCATCCTGAAGCCGGAGAGAACTACTTATGTGATGAAACACCAAGCGGTGTTCTTTCACAAGCTATTCGTAGGAAAACCAATCAATTGGGCAAGGTGTTTCCACGGGAGAATGAGGCAGATGGTGTGGAATTTGCGGGATAAGTCACCTCCACACTACATTGTGCCGTTTGCATCACATTCTACCTTGGGCTCAATTTGCTGAACTTGGCGGAGTGGACTCGGATGGTGTCGCACTTCCATCCTGATTTGCAAAAGGAAGTCGACATCGAGGAGCAACAATACATCTTGCAGATCAGGAGCACTGATGACTACTACATGAAGATAGGGAAGAACGTGGAGGTCACAATGAGTACCCCAAATACGAAGAAGAAGAGTCGGCAAGGTGACGCCAAAGACATGAAGAAACCTCGGAAGACACGGAGAAGCAACCCGAGGCAAGGTATGGTGGTAATCAAGTCGGAGGACAAAGACGCAGAAGGTGATGCCAAGCTCAAGACTGAAGACTCAGAACACGAGGAGGAGCCTGAGCTAACGCTGCAGAGTGGAGATACAAGTAGCAATAGCGATGAAGAGGGAGAAATGACATTGGCACCAACGGCTGAAGAATACAAAGAAGAAGAAGTGCAAGCAGAAATTGAAGCCAAAGATAATACACAGTTGGAAGACAAAGTAACTGTGCCCAAAGAGAAGAAGATCACAGTGCAGAGAGAAGTTTGCTCAAGACATAAGGCAAAGTGTGAAGCGGGGCCAAGTAAGGCAAAAGAAGAAGTAAGTGAAAGCTCGAGAAGTGTGACGTCGATTTCGATATGAAGACTGCAGAGAAGAAGGCGAGTATTGGATGAACACAAAGTACAAAGAGAAGTGGCCACGCAAGAAGAAGTAACCCTGAGCAATGGAGTGGAGTACCTACGGGATGTGGTATGTCCTCCACTAGTAAAGCGAGAGTACAAGAAGAAGGAGATGCAATTGACTTGTCCAAAAGTAAAGAGTGTATTGCAAGTATTGACCAGATTAGAAGAAGAAAACTCAAAGTTGAAGAAGAGTATAACCCGAGGTGAGGAGGAAAGGGAAGTGTTGCAAGCGGAGGCAGTGGTGAGAAGTCAGGTAATTGAAGACCTGAAGAGAGAAGTCAGTTATCGAGAGGATCTTGTGAAGAAGAGTGACATAGCAAGGGAGAGACAAGTAGCTGAGTGTGAGATCTTGAAGCAGCAGTTTGCTGATTCAAGAGTAGAGGTAATCCATGCTATGGCAAGAGTAGCTGCAAAGGATCAGGAGCTCGATAGGGTGATAGAGAGTGTCGAGGAGAAGAAGCAACTTTGGCAATGAGAGTTGGCGGCACGATACAGAGAAGAAGACCGATTACAAGAGTTACTTTGTAATCAGGAGGAGAAGGTTGTCCGGAAGGAGAAGGAGAAGGAGTCGGTGAAGGCCGAGTTCAAGGCGGAGTTGGCAATGTACCAAGAGGATTGGCTCCCAGATCGTGGACGTGAGAGAAAGACAAGATTGGAGCCATTGAAGGAGATAGTCCTCCAAATGAATGCAATGTTAAGTATAGAGGCCAGCATTTGGATTGAAGAGACAAGGCTGCACGAGTTGAAGTTGTTGGTGCAGGAGACAAGGCAAAGACAAGCAAAGGATACATATATGAATGCCTTGTTAATTAGTCTCAGAACTCATGTAGACAGAAAGATCTTAGAGGTAGAAGATAATATTACGATTAGATTAGATTTAGTGAAAATAGAGATAGAAAAGCTTTGGAAAGATGTTAGAGCAAAACCCGAAGTAGATAACATAGGAGTACAAATGTCTTTGGAGTTACGAGTGGAGACATTAGAGAAGAGTGGGTAGAGAGATGAAGAGTTAGATAGATTACCCACTTGTGGAATTTTAGATCAGGAAAGGGAATTACTGGATCTGGTAGAAGAAGAAGAAGATACAAGACCCGAGGAAAGAGTAGTAGGAAGTAAAGTTACTTTGGGTTCAGGTTTGAAAGCCGATGATGAAGTAGACATCGGATTGGAGTAGTAATAGATTTGAGATTTGAAGAGGCAGATATGAAGAGGTGCATTGTCATTTTGGATCTGCAGGTTAGAAGAGTTGTTGTAGAACGGTATAGTTGTTAAAACTGTTGATTGCTTCACTATTTAAGAGTGGCATTCATAGTATCATGTTGTTCAATGCTCATAATTTTTGAGAATAGATAAAGCAAAGTGCTGTAAAGCAGTGCTCGTCGCTTGAGCTTCATTTTGAGTATCAACATTGTACTTGTGTTTGTGAGTGTGTGAAGAAATTTGAAGTGCAAGTCAGTGTGCTTGTTGGATGTTGGATTCTACAGCCTTGATATTCATTCTATGTGTTTGATCTTGAGTGAAGTGCAATTGAAGCAATGCCTTGACAGATCTGAGAGGAATTGTAGTGTTGGTAGTATTCTACATTTGTGAGTGCAGTGCGAGGTTGATGTGAAGCAATTTTGATCGAGGAAGCTGCGCCTTCAGTGGGGGGGGGGGAGGTGGAACACAATTCTGAGGCGAAGTCGTTTTGCAGTGAAGTGCCGTTTTTGGGAGAGCTTGAATCATCACAATCAAGATTGTTTGGAACGATTTGTTGGTGTTGTGATTAAGAAGTGTAAATTTGTGATAAGATTGCAAGTCAGTGCTTGTTACTCTCTTCTGGGTGTGGTTTCTACCTGAGAGATTAAAGATGCAACCAAGAAGAACTACATGTTACTGTTTGACTTTGTATTTGACCAATTCTAACTCGTATCTCTGCGGGAACAAACTTTACTTACCCAATTACCACAAAAGTGATATTTGCCAGGTTGTCACAGACTCTTATTTTACAAGAGTATGATTTCATGGTTGTTCATAGACCTAGAGTAGTTGAGCATAGACTCATGTACCAAGTAACATGATTAGAACAAGGCACATTACCATGGTGATACAAATAAGGAGATGATATTGGGTTTGCATACATATGTCTTTTTGTGTATATTGACTAAGGCTCTGTTGGTATTTTTTTTGAATATAAACAAGAGAAGTTGTTGAGGTCTTGATCTAAAGAGTGGAGATATTGGTATAGGTCAAAGAGATATTTATAATGATGTCTTAATGGTAAACCATCTTTAGACTAATGTTGTGGGTGGAACAATTGGTCCTAAGGAGAGAGATGGTGTCCCTTAGTGAGCTAGGTGGTTTAGATTGGAGGGAAAACATCTTCATCAAGTATGGTATGATAGTAGAGTGTGAATAGTTCTCCTTCTATCTTAGAGACCATAATTAGTATGATATGCTCATACAGCAATAGGACATTTTAGAGTAAAGTGGACATATAGCTAACTTCAAAATTATTATAAGTGGTAGAGCATGCAAAATACTGTACAAAAACATGTTTTTGTTGTTGTGTTGTAGTCTGCATAGCCCATAAAAAAAGTAACTTATCATAGTTTATCCCCACATTAGTGGAGTAGATTGTATAATAGATCCAACGGATGAGATGTTGCCATGTGAGAAATCTATGAACATATATGTGATTGGTCACATGGGTTGCAATCTTATCATGTTTAAGGGCTTTGATGAATATAGAGGAGGGCGAGTGGAGAGGGAGGGGTTGTTTAGTCAAGGAGTGTCAAGGGAGAGGAGGACTTTGGGAGTGAGAGTTGTAGCAGAGCACAAGTGTTAGAGCATTGAAAGAGTAATTTGAGCATCCAATGTCCCATGCTCCCAATCTACCACTCCCAAATCCTTTTCTCATCAGGCTTCAGATTCTACACCGTGGTGGCTTACGGGATTGGATGGTGACACATTTTGGGACGCTATTCACAAAGTCGATGATGGAAAATCCAGATCCTATCATCCTTCTAGTGCTAACTTACAAGCAAGTCTAGGACTAAACAATATATATGCTCCTATATTTTGGAAATGCCTGAAATTTTTCTCATCAGCTTCACAATGGAGTTGTGGGGTCCACTTGTCAAAAGGTGAAGAGCTAGAAGAAAAAAATTGCAAGAGATTGGTTTCCAAGAGGAGAAGTTGGATGTTTTTGGACGATTGAGGGAGTTTGGGGAAAGCATTTGTGGTACCCACATTTTTCATTTTGGACGAGTTTAGAAGAAGAAGTGCATTGCTGAAACCAAATTGAAACCAAATGGAGAAGAAATGAGAGGAAACCTGTGTTTTGATCAAGCTCAAGGAAGTCGACTTTGTGTTAGAGGAAGAATGACTCGGATTGGATAAGACCCAAAGAAGTTTACTTTGTGTCAAAGGAGTAAAAAACTCGGATCAGATGCCGAAGGAGGGCAGACCCAAAGGAGGGCAGACCCGAAGGAGGAAGTGAAGTTGCAGGTTAGGATTCTTTCAAGGGCCATATCTTAGTGACGACAAGTCCAAATCATGCGCGCTATATCTTGTTGGAAGCGTGTCGTTCTATTGCTACCAAAATCGTAGAGTTTAGGGGTTTGTAGAAGAAGTTACAAGCATTTGAAGTTTTGGGAGTAGATGTACAAAGTAGTTTAATGTCTTTGGGTTGGTGTCTTTGTGTCAATGTGACTTTGGATTTTGGACTTTGGGTTTACATGACTTCGGGTCTAAAAAACTTCACCTCAAGATGAAGATGACTAAATCTAAGGTAATCGGACCTCGGAGTGCAGTGAAAGTGACTTCAGGAATCTGCTTGAGGCGTTAGAGGAAGTCAGAGTAAGGAAAGAAGATATTTAGTATACCCATGACTTCAATTTAAATTCTGATTAGAGATAGGATAGAATTAGAAGAGAAAAAGCAATTGTGAATAAACCCAAAGTGCAAGATCAGACTATACGTGTCTTCGGGTCAGTAACATGAGTGATTAGGGGAAAGTGTGTTATAAATTGAAAGTGTAAATAGTGTACCCATGCATTCAATTATTACTCTTGATGAGAATATAGTAGAATTAGCAAAGGAATTGATAGTAGCTAGACCCAAAGTAGATGAAGTAGGAGTGCAAATGTCTTTGGAGTTACCATTGGAGATATTAGAGAAGAGTGGGTCGGGAGATAAGGAGTTAGACAGATTACCCACTAGTGGAATTTCAGATCAAAAAAGAGAACTATTAGAATTGGTAGAGGAGTTAGGAGTTATGAAACCCGAGGACAGAGTAGTATTGAGTGAAGTTACTTTGGGATTGGGTTTGGAAGCCAAGGAAGAAGTAGACATTGGAGTAGTAACAAAATTGAGATTTGAAGAGGCAGATATGAAGAGGTGTATTGTCAATTTGGATCTATAGGTTAGAGGAGTTGTTGTAGAACTGTATAGTTGTTAGTACTGTTGTTTGATTCACTATTTAAGAGTGGCATTCACAGGAAATTGTTGTTCAATGCTCATAATTTCTAAGAATAGATAAAGCAAAGTGTTGTGAAGTAGTGCTTGTTGCTTGAGCTTGATTCCGAGTATCAACTTTGTGTTTGTAATTGTGAGTGTGTGAAGAAATTTGAAGTGCAAGTCAATGTGCTTGTTGATGTTGGATTCCGCAGCCTTGGTCTTTACTTTGTGTGTTTGATCTTGAGTGAAGTGCTATCAAAGCAATGCCTTGATAGATCTGAGATGAATTGTAGTGTTGGTAGTATTTTGCATTTGTGAGTGTAGTGCAAAGTTGATGTGAAGCAATTTTGATTGAGGAAGTTGCTCCTTTAGTAGAGGGGTATAACACAATTTTGAGGCGAAGTTGTTTTGCAGTGGAGTGCCATTTTTGGGAGAGCCTGAATCATCACAATCAAGATTGTTTGGAAAGAATTGAAGGTGTTGTGATTAAGGAGTGTTACTTTGTGACAAGATTGCAAATCATTGCTTGTTACTCTCTTTTGAGTGTGGTTTCTACTTGAGAGATTAAAGACGCAACCAAGAAGAACTGAAATTGTTACTTTGCTTCATATTTGACCAATTCTGACTCGTATCTCTTTGGGAACAAACTTTACTTACCCAATTACCGCAAAAGTGATATTTGCTGGGTTGTCCTAACATTCAAGGCAAGAAGACCATGGTTGGAGAGAAGAGAAGAGCAGACAAGCTACAATTTTAAGACAAAATTTGAGAGATTTCAGTCAACTTTGTGGGAGATATGATCAATTTAAGTAAGGGAGTAGTATTCATACCCAAGAGGACAAGATAGAGAATTTAGAGAGCTCTATGAGACATTTTCATGATCTTTTAAAGGGATAGGACAGATGATAAAAGGTTTGTAGAGCTGAACTCAAGTAATATTAAAATTGATCAATCTTAAATCAGATCTGGCCAATTGAAATTGGAGCTTTGGAATGTGAGGAGTTGGAGATTACATTCTGATCGGGTTTGAAGATTTGGTCACTCCTAAATTTGTGGTTCAAATCACCTTGTGAAAATTTCCAAACTTGTTGGTGGTTAGGGTTTGCACCACTTTGAAAATATTTCATATCAATTCTTCAAATAGACAATTCAAGGTCTTGGATCAAGCATACTTGGGTCTATAGAGCTCACACGTTAGTCCAACTCAAGAATTGATCCATCTCTGGGATTTGAGGTTGGATTAGAGTATTAAAATTTGCATAGGGTTAGAAAAGAGCACAATTAACTACTCTGAAAAGTTTAGTTGACTTCAGTCCAATAGGGAGTAAGAATTGATGCAAGAAACAATGCTTCAAATATTATCATAAGCTCAATAGAGCAATTTTCATCCTCCATCTTGATTGGATGTCAATTCTCCTACATGGTGAATATGATTGATGGCTTTAGGTTGCCAAAGTGTTTTTTGGGCTCAATTGTACTTCTGAATCAAAAATCTGGGGAAAAAATGCCAAGAACTAAGAGAAAACTCTAAAATATGGATTTCAAAATTAAGGTAAAAACCTACAAGCAATTGACCAAGTTTGGGAGCTTTTCAAGGGAGAAGTAGTAGTCAGATTGAGGCATATTTCATGTCATTGGAAAGCTTATCTTACAGGTTTTCCATTGAATCTTATAAAACTTGGATTCAAGCTACACAAAGAAAGTTACACGCACCTGCGTTTCATAGAATTTTCTCCAATAATAGAGATAGAAGTTCTACACTTGGATTAGAAATTGGTTGAAATCTGAAGAGCATACTTCAAGAAGCTGAATTACAGATTGAAATCAACTTGAGGACAGGGTAGGGAGCTTTGAAGCTGATTTCCACCAAAGCATGGAGAATTGTTGTTGACTTCTTGTGGTTGGATCCTCTCCGTGCTTGCATGCGACCGTTGCGCTTAGGTTCTTTCCTTCTAAGAGTGATGTGTATTTCTCCTTGGTTATATTGGAGTGATGAACAACAAATCAGGAGTGCGTGTTATGATGGTAGGTTAGGTTGCACATTACCACCTTACCCGATAGCAAGAATACCAAAAGTTAGAGCAAAAGGTTTTATTGGTTAGGTTCTACACATGCTCAAACTAGTAGGGACAAGTTAATCTATCACCTCTAATATATAGGCTCTATAGCTAGGCATCTTTTGTGTTCCTAGAGAGAGAAAGGCAAAGTATGACACCGGATGTGTGATTTGTGAAAGAGTTAGAGCACCGTAAATGCTCTTATATCACAATTACATCCATTACCTATCATAAGTAATGGATGTAATTGGGTTGCCACTTGAGTTTGGACTTTGCTAAACCGTTATCATTGATTTTATACCATCCCATTGCCTTTGAGTCTTGCAAACTAAACATGACAAAAAGGAATTACATTGCTCAAAATTGAGAACAACTAGCAATAGTATATGCTATAAAGCTATGGAAACATTATCTCTTGGAGAAACAAGTGATCATGCAAACCAACTACAAACTCTTGTCATAGACATTACATTTAAAGCACATGAAGTGTAATCCATTTGGAAATTCTTGTTGCAACACAACTCCAATGGCAAAGTTAGAAGCATCAAAATCAACCACACAAGGTAGTTGAGGAACATATGGTTGGAGAATGGATCTAGAAGATACCATATGTTTCAGCTTTTGTAATGCTTCTTTGTGCTTAGTGGTCCACTAAAAGCTTGAGATCTTCCCCAAGAGATAAGTCAATGGTGCGGTCACATGAGCATAGTAGTGGATAAACTATTGGTAAAAACTTACCAATCTATTAAATACCCACACTTCTATAGTATCGTATGGAGTAGGCCAATCAATAATGGTCTTGATATTCTCCTCTTCTATCTTGATCCCCTTTGATGAGACCTTATGACCCAAGAAAGTAACTTCCTACCAAAAGGTACATTTTTACTTCTTGCAATTAAAACTTCCATTGATGTAGTTGACTTAAGATTTCTCATACATGATTTGTGTGTTTTTCCTCCATTTTTCTATAAATTAAAAGAGCATCCAAGAACACCACCATGTACCAATCTAATAGCCCATCCAACGCCCAATGAATTTGATTTATAAAGATTGTCAAAGCATTAGTGAGCCCAAAAGGTAGAATTCTCCATCCAAAATACGCATACCTTGCGCAAAAGATTACAAAAAGATTCCTATTCATGTGTAATAGAATAGAATAGAAACCTACCAATGGCCACTTTGGAGATCTAACTTGGAAAAGTATTGTGCTCCACTTAAATGATCTAGCAAGTCATAAATTCAAGGTAAGGGATATGCATTCTTCAATATTCATATATTAAGACCATGGTAATCAATATAGAGGTGAAGTCCTCCATCCTTCTTTGGGATAAATAATACCGATGCTCCCTAAGGAGATGTACTATGTTGTATGAAATCCTTCTCCAACAATTCTGTTTGTGTTGTTTGAAGCTCTTCCAACTCCTTTGGTGAGAGCCGATAGATTGGTCTATTCACTAGAGTACTTTCTAGTAATAACTCAATCTTGAAGGGCATACCATGTTGGGGTAACCCCTTTGGCCGATCATCCAAATACACATTTGCAAACTCCTAAACTATTTGATCAACTATTGCTTGGTGAGGCTTTTGGCCCTCATCAAATTCTCCATGGGGAATCAGCTTGATCACACCAAAAAAATAGGAATATCTTCCTCCAAAGCTTGCTCTATAGCTACGTTACTAATAAACTTCCCATCTTGGGACCAAATATTCTTAAGTGTCTTACTCAAAGATTCTAAAAAACCTAATTGATAATTCTTACCTTGGTCTTATATTTGAATTTGTCATTAGGTCCAATCAAATTGGACCATATGAAATTCAAGCCAAAACAAACCTAAAATGACATCATAGTGTAGAGGTGGCACTACAAACCTCATACACTCCAAATATTCCTTCCCAATCTTGAATATAACAACATAGGAGTTACAAAATACATAACCATTTCTACCATCTACCATCATCAATCTACTTCCAATTATTGGCTTGATACAAATACCTTATTCCTTTGATAATTGCATGGACATGAAACTCTATAAACTTCCAAAATCAACCAAAATCCTACAACCACAATTAGATATCATACCTTGCAATTGAAGCAAACTTGCATAGGTCAAGCTTTCAATCCCATTAGAACTAATCAAGTTCCCAATAGGTGGCTCAAACTCTCTTGTTAAGATTCTTTGTTTCCTTGATCATCCCATTCTACAAACTCCATTGGGGCAATTTGTCAAGATTATCCATTCTTGAGTGGATATTCAACAATACAATATCCAATTTTTGTAAGAATAAAAATACCAACATTTTGCAGCAACCTTTCTCTATCTATAATACCAAGTGCTCTCTATTAGACCGCATCAATTGCTATTGCTCTCAGCTCTTCCACCCGTGTGTAGTGTGTTGGCAGGTTTTGTGAAGATTGAGGTAAAGACAAAGTTGTCACAACCAAGAAATCAAAGTGCTCAGCCAACTACATGATTTCCTCCAAGTGTTTGGGTTCCTATATTGTCACTTCCAATTTGGTGTGTGACTTATAGCCTCTCACAAATCAATCTAAAGCTTCATCTTCTAATATATTTATAATTTGCAATATGGTGTTCTAGAGTTGAGTGAAATAGCTTCTCACAAAACCAATCTACTTCAATTTTGCCAATCTATCTCATGCGGCTTGTGTAGCATTTATATTATTATTCTTGAATAATATAAATTCAAATATAATGTTTCACTCTTGAATTCTTTGCATATCAAGATTAGCACAACAAATTGTCATTTAGCTTGCTCCATTCAAAATTGCCATCGTAGCTTTGCCACTCTATCTAATTGGCTTGAAGCCAAGATAATCAGTTGTTGTTTATCTTGAAGATTTGTAGCTTCAAAATAATATTTACAATCACATACAAAATTCTCTATTATGCTTGGGAGATTCTTTCCTTCATATACCATGGGCTTTGTAAATTGCTCTTCCACTTCTCAAAATGATGCTCTCTTTTCATTCTCTTGTTGGTGATAGTGTCATTCTTCCAACAATGAAATAAGTTGCTTGATTTATTACTAAATAGTAGTGATAATTTTAGGCATTGCTACCATAGCTACTACTCCCATCAAATTATCTATAATTATCTAAGTTAACATATAGATGCAACAAGTCCACCATTCTCCATAAGTTATAATAGGAAGTATTAGGTTTAGTGAACAAGATGATCACATTTAGAAAATTCTACCCAAAGCATGAGATGATAAAATACATGAAATGATGCTTGGGTAGTACATGGATACAAAAATCCCAATGGGTTGGAGGAAATAGATTTGGTGGTCCATAAATTCTATCCATCTTGTTCTTGCTCTATAAAAGACCAACGAGAGAAATAAGAGAATGGAAGATCACATTAGGACTCTTGAATGAGGGAAAATTTGAATGTCTAGCATGAGCTTGGACTTTGTTATTCATAGATAACATACAAGAGAAGCTTCCTAAGAGTTGCCTTCTTAGAATGCAAGCTAAGCTAACTAGGAAATTTCTTGATAAACTTTCTTTTAGAAACCACCTACTTGGAATGTAAGCTAAGCTAGTCAAGAAGCTTCCTTCTAGAAACCACCTACTTGGTATGCAAGCTAAACTAGCCAGGGAGCTTCCCAAAACAATTTCTCCTAGAAGTTACCACTTGGCATATACATAACCCAATACTTGAAAAGTACCAAGTAGCTTCCTTGATGCTTCTAGAATATTCTTATAATTGGCTAATTTGGCCTATTTGCCCATTTTTCATGATGTGATTGTATATTGGACTTGGATGATCCAAATGTATGGGTGAGCTCATGTTTTCAATGGGTTGAGGTCTTTTGAAATGTGATGCCAATGGCCTTCGAGACCTTAGTGATTGTTCAACACAAGGATACCTTGTGTTATGCCACTATTCAAAAGGAAGGTTACAGACTATTGATCCATCAGTCCCATCCATGTGGTCATATATATACAACAAACTGCACCAATGACTCTTGATGTGACTACATGCCACACTATCTTGAGAGTGTGCAAGATTTTTCCTTCTAGAGTCCTTATGTTGGAAGAATGTGATAGTGTTATTTGGAAGGATCATGTGCACCATGTCACCTTCCAAGCATTCATGGTACGATGGACCCAAGCATGGTAGTTGTACATGCAAGCTTGTAGTGTATGTTATGCGGCTCTTCAAGTAGAGTTATGTGGCTCT
Source organism: Lunularia cruciata (assembly GCA_948567375.1). Classification (NCBI taxonomy): domain Eukaryota; kingdom Viridiplantae; phylum Streptophyta; class Marchantiopsida; order Lunulariales; family Lunulariaceae; genus Lunularia; species Lunularia cruciata. The sequence continues at coordinate 15,348,876 of OX419760.1, forward strand.
TAGTGTGTGATAGTTGTTCAAGAGGATGGCATATGGTATGTTTAACCTCTCCTCTCACAATGGTTTTTCAAGTGCAATAGTTATGTCCTTGATGTACTTGATACTATAGCTAGTTCACTCCTCATATGACATAGATTGTAGACATGCAACTAACAATAGAGCTTGAAACACCCAACCTCTTGATCTTTGGTCACCATAGGACATATCACATACTTGGATGAGATGGTTATCTAGAGTTAGTGGAATCTAACCACTAGTTAGGGGGAAATTGTGGGTCTTTGGAGTTTATGTTTGACTTTTATGTGAGTTGTGCTTCTATAATGTATGATGTTATGTAGCAATGTATATTGTGTAGCAATTGTCATGACACTTGCAATGCCAAAGCTAGTTTGCTAGGATACTAAAGTGCTAGTTTTGGCAGTCACCATATTATTAGATATGGTATTAGGTTGATTGATTGCACTCTTAAAGCTACTATTTCCACCATCAAATGCATTGTTAAGTTGGATTCTTGGCCTCTCCACAAGTGATTTACCTCAATTTTCAACTCCAAAGAGCTCACTTTTTCTATGTTGAGCATTCAAGCTTCCAACTATGGTGGATAGAGGGCGGCAAGCATCACTTTGATTCTCTTAGCTAGAGCAATGATGTGATCAGGCGTATTGGCAATGTATATTAAGTGTTTATTGTTTATTGTTGTATTTGAGACCTAATTTGAACTATGATTGATGATATATTTGTTGTTTAATAAGACTCTAGGTTTATTACAATCAATAGTTTAAGAGAACCTATGTGTTTTAAACTTGTATGCATGTTAGTAAAGATATTTGTCTCCTAAAAAATGACCATCCTCTATCTTCATCCTAGATGCCATATCATATTGAGTGAGACCAATTTGACAATATAGCAATATTTTAGATATTGATCTCACAAGTTGGACAATTATGATTTCTCTAAACAAATGAAGCATATTTATTAGAGACTTTGGACCTATTTTCCATTTTGGACTACTCTTTTCTGCTTGGTTATTTTATTAATAAATAATAATAATAGTAATAATAATAATAATAATAATAGTAATATGCTTGTGGTCTATCTATCATCTTTAGGTGATAAAGCTCTAAGTTTCCAAACATAAGTGTCATATACAACATATCTATTCTATTTTTTGCTATTAATCCATCCTCCATTTCCACTACTACGTTGAATATGAATATATCAATATTTACCTCTCTTATTAGCAAAGTAAAAAGGAATAATGAAAAGGTTTTTTATTATATATTTAGCAAAGCTTGAGTGCTCAAATATATTTAACGCAAGAAAGAAGTCTGTCCATTTCACTTGATCCCATATCATCTTACGAGAATATGACCAGATCATCTCTTACATTCAAGAGATGAGGTAATGTGTCCCATTTGATATAAGAATATCTTTTTAAATTGTTTTACAAGGTGGTTAATCCTTTATCCTAAAATCCATGTGATGTGACAAAACCTTGCCTATCTTTATGATAGAAAAATTCCATTGTGTATACATGGTGGGATCAATCTAATGAATGTCTAAAATGCATCTTTACCTGTCAAAGAAACTGCTTCTTCTCAGCTCATCTATATTTAAAATATTAAGATTCTTTTGATATGTTTAAGAGTTAGAGCTCAACCTTTAGCCCAAACTATAAGTATCTTCTACTTGGAAATTTAGGCCTAAACTTGAGCTCATTACCCTAAATTACCATCAAACAGTCAAGGTCCAAGTTTAACTTAAAAGTCAAGGCCAAAGTCCAAGACTTATCTAAGGTTCCAAGTTGGATGTTTGGAAAGTTTACCTTGAATTTTTTGATAAGAAGTCTAGATACTCAACACTTGAGTCATGCTCCTTAGAATTTTCCTAGGCTAAAAATTTAAGGAGTCTACCCCAAATTTTTGAGTCAAATGTCCAAGAAGTCCACCCAAAATGTTTGATATGAAAGTCTTGCACAATTTTGACCCAAAATTCAAAAGACAAGGATTATAGAGCACACCTTGAGAGTCCAGGAAAGTTTCTTCAAAAGGAAGGAAATTTAACTACAATTTAGGCTAGAAGTCTTGGAAGTTTATTTCAAAGTTCAAGACCAAAAGTCCAAGGAGTCCACCCCAAAGTTGGGAGATTACATATCTAGGCTCAAGTTTAGCCTAAATATCATGTGCCAAAGTCCAAAAAGTTTGCCTCAACATCCTAGAATAAGAAAAATTTGCCTACTTAGTAAATTTTATCTTGATATTTTGCTTTTTTTTGTATTGTGTTATGAGAATAGTAGATGTCTATGAAACTTCATGTACAACAAGGGCTAACACTTTTACAAGTTAGTGCTATCATACATTTCAAGTCAATATTTTATCAATTGTATCAATTCTTAGATGTCTTACTTAAAGGTGCTAGGTATCACATTTTGCTATATTCTTCATTGTTGTAAGATCCAAGATATCCATTATTGAGATTCATGATTTTTTATTTCTCAACTCCTTAGGTCTTGGCACCAGAAGCACAAATCCCTCAAAGAAGACTCAATCAATATAAGATTTTTTCTAGTGTTCTCAAAGAGAGAGATGAAATGACCCAAGGTAGAATGAACCACAACATCAACTCCATGTAAAGAGTTGGCACATATCCAAGCACCGATGGGAGGGGATAGCACTTGGTGCCCATGTAGGACAACTTGTCCCAATTATTGGCACTGCACCTTCCACAAACTCTGAGCTTCTCAAACCCAAAGCCCAAACAAAGCAAAGGGCTTACGCAAGCTCCTTGCCAATTGAGGAAATCTCATACTACAAGCCCAAGATCTCATCAAAGTGCCAAGTCCAATCACCTTGAAATTTGCAAGAGCATGTAGTGCCTACTAAGGGGACTTGTTGTTCCACATAGACATTGGCTAAGAAGCACCACCATTCACCAAAAATGTACAATGGGCTCAAGCACCTCACATGCAGCTCCTAGGGGACCCTATTGCTAGCAATTAGAACACGTTGGTGCCCCATTGAAGGTGCTTGCCATCTAAGCTGTCTGACCTACAACAACTCTTAGGGGCAATCACTAATGTTGAACCCAATTGAACTCCAATTTTTGAGCACCAAGCAAGTCCATGCAACCCTATTACGGATTGAGAGTTGAGCCACTGCTCAAAAAGGAGCCCAAGCTTGACTTGAGGTGCCAAACAACCTAATCAAGAATTCTTACCTTGGTGTTGTTCTTGAATTTATCATCAGGTCCAATCAAATTGAGACTTATAATGTTCAAGCCATGGCAAACCTAGAATGACATCATAGTGTAGGGGATCTATAACAAACCTCATACATTTTTAATATTCCTTCCTAACCTTGAATGTAATAGGATGTGAGGTACAAAATGCATAACCTTTTTTACCATAGTACACCATCAATCTACTATCAAATACTAGCTTGATAAGAATACATAATTCCTTTGCTAATTCTATATTTATGCAATTCTTAAAAGCCCCACAATCAACCAAAATCCTATAGTAATAATTGGATATAATATCGTGCAAACATATCAAACTTGCATAGGTTAAGCCTTCAATCCTGTTGGAACAAATCAAGTTCTCTTAAGATCTTTTATTGGGATTCTTTGTTTCCCTGATTGTCATGTTTCAAGAAATCCATTTGGGCAATGGGCAATGGCTAATGGCTTGAGGTCAACCATTCCTAGTTGCATATTTGGTAATACAATGTACTATTTGGCAACAATAGAAGCAACCCACATTTTATCATAATCTTTCTCTATTTGTAATGCAAAGTAGTCTCCATTGGAAGACCACAATCTCCATTGGTGCTAGCTCCTCAATCTATGTGTGGTATGTTTGTAGGTTTTGTGGAGGTCTAGGTTAAGACCAAGTTGTGGGAACCAAGGAATCAAAGTGCTTTGTCAACTACATGGCTTCTTCCAATTGTTTGGGCTCCCACATGGTCAATTCTACTTTGGTGTATGATTTCAAGCCCCTCAAAAATTGATCCAGGGCTTCACCCTCTAGTATCTCAATAATTTGCATTATGATGTTTTGGAATTGAGTGATATAATTCCTTGTAGAACCAATCTACTTCAACTTAGCCAATCTATCTTGTACGGGTTGTGCAACATTTATTGTTTGAAATCTCCCAACTATTGTACTCTTGAATTCTTCTCATGTTGAGATTGGTGCAAAAAATTGCCATTTATGTTTTCTCCACTCAATCTCTCCACCATAGTTTTGCCTCTCCATCTTATTGGCTTGAAGCTAAGAGAATTTATCTTTGTTCATCTTGAAGATTTATAGCTCTAAAATAACATTTTCCATCATAGAAAAAGTTCTCTCCTAAACCTAAAAGATTCTTGCCTTCAAATACCTTTGGCTTTGGAAATCAAAATTTCTCTTCTCCTTCTCAAAATACTACTCTCTCTATGTGCTCGTGTCATTGACCATTTCTCTTTTCCAACAATCAAGTAAAGTGCTCAATTGTTGTTGCATATTTGTAATAATTTTAGGCATCGATTCCATGATTACTACTCTATCAAACTACCTACTTAAAATTATCTGAGTTAACACTAGATGCAACACATACACCGCTCTCCATAAGTTACAATTGGAAGTATCAATGGTTCATTGGAAAAGGTGATAGTGTTCAAAAATTTCTACCCAAAGTGTGAAATGATATTTTGGTAGTACATGGACACAAAAATTCCAATGGTTTGGGAGAAATGGATTTGGTGGTCTATAGATTGTATCCATCCTATTCTTGCTTGGAGAGCAATGTAAAATACCAAGGAGAGAAATAGGAGAATGGAAGACCAAAGTGGAATATCACATTAGGACTCTCAAGCAAGAGAAACTCTAAATGCCTAGCTTGGGTATTTATAAGTAACTTGGGTACAAGATTCCCAAGGAAGATTCCTTCTTAGAGCTGCCTTACTTGGAGTGCAAGCTAAGCTAGTCATTACTTTGCACACAACCTAAGCTAGTTGTCAGCTTGGTGTACAAGTTATTTTACCCTTGGAAAGTTCTTAGAAGCTTCTCACCAAGAAGCTTCATGGATGCTTCTAGAATAATCTACACACAAGCTTTCTTGATATTTCTAGCACATTCATAAGCTAGTTCTACTTCTTTTTGCTATATTTAGCTTAGACTCCTAACTCATTAGCTTCTACTAACTCATATGCTAACTCTATATTATTACATAGATACTTCTTCTTACCAAAGCATGCATTCAATATCATGATTATACAATAGAAATTCATTAAGAAAGAGAAAATTTGAAAATACATTGGAAAATTTAAGAATTTCAATAACTTTCTTAATCTACCAACTAGTTGGGATTGGGATTTTTTATTTTTTTATGAAAATTTGAATCATATTGAAGAAATCATTGTATCTCTATTGATACAATCTCTACAAATCTCTCATTTTATATCTAGCATATCAATATTATTAATATAAGCTTATACCTCTAAGAAATATGTAATACTACACATGAAAAAAAAAATTACCGTATATGAACAATTTAATCAACTTAAACGTGATTGGTAAGCTTGTACTTCCAATTACCTTTATAATATGCCTAGAAATCCATGAATAATTTCCTTACATGAACATTTAAGCCAATGAAACTATCTAGAAGAGTTTATGCTAACCATGATGCTTTAGTACTCGCTCTTCTTTGAGTGTGTAGCAAATTAGCCATGTTTTTTTATGTTCAAAGGTTTTCACCTATTTGAAGAAATCAACATAAAATAGGCAGATTCTTCATTTATCTCATGTTCAGTTTGATGATTTTGTGGGTGTGTTTGCGAAAATATAGCATGAAAATTCACCAAATACACTTGTGATAGATTTTTTTCATCAAGATCTTGACGTAGACCCTTGATTCATAAGTTGGATGCCTAAATTAAGAGGATATGCATTTGTTACAAAATAAAGAGATGTTATTTCTTGACCAAAATCACTAAAGCGTCAATGATCAGTAGCTCAGTGTTTGGTCAGTAGCTCTTTTTTTGGGGGTCATTTTTTATTAGAACCTTAACTCTTAGTTTTTATATATTACTTCTTGATTTATAAATTCAAACTGAGCAATATTTTGTTATCTTAAAGAAGAAAGTTGAATGTAACGTGACAATCATCAAACAATTCAATGCATATCCAACTTGTTAATGAAAATAGTCTACATATGTAATAAATGTGAATTTCATCATCTCGACCAATAGCACATCCTATGAGCCTCTAGCTTCCTTAGTGTTTTCATAATGAATTTCTTTAACTTTTGCTACCAATTCTGGTCTTCTCTTATAACTCTCAATTGGTGGTTCATTTCTCGCAATCTTTTGGTAAGTCAAATTCTTTGTCTTAATAGTTGATATTTCTCATATTATTTCCGAAATTGTGATCTTGGACATTCTTACGGACTTGCCATGTGGTCTTTGTCCAAAAGTCAGCCAATGTTGGATTCGATACTACTCTCTTCAATTGACAAGAAGTTCGAAATTTCAATATCAAACTTCAAATGACACCTTCGAAAGAATCCGACCCATCACCCATAATCTCTCTACAATTGACAAGGAATTTGAAATTTCAGTTTAAAATCCCAGTGATAGCTTGATGAGATCCCGACCATAATAGGATTTCTTCACCTTCTACACTCACCAACATACAAAGAGATGAACTGCAATGGTTTGTGTTCATGTTGCTCCTCTACTTTACAATGAGAATTGTAAGAACGAAATCTGGCTCTTAGTGAATTGGAGTGAATAAAATCTAGCTATACCACGACAAGCTTTTGAACAGGTAAGCCTTTTTGCCTATTGAGAAATCCTTAAATCTACCTGCTAAAGTTGGGGTATTGTTCAGTCCATTTTTGTTTAAAAATTACTAAAGATCTACTTTAGCACATTAAGACAAAGACACCGATAGAGCACTTAAATTTGGGGGGCCCGACACACTTAATTTTAGTAAAATATTAGGTAAGAAAATGGAGGGAGAAGTATTGGTGTATCCAGTGTTCTGATCATTTAGAAAGTGGAAGTACGAGTTTTAAGGTATTACATTTTCGTACATAGACGTCCCATGCTATATTGACCACCCACTTAATGGCTCATAGCTTTCTATAGTGTTTATTTTAAGGCTGTTTCTCAAAAGCTGGAAGCTATTTCACTTAATGAAACTTTCTGGCACGTCATTTTCTAGTTTTTTTATCTTAGGTGTACATCTCAAAAGTTGAATGGATATTTCATGGATAAACGAATTTTGGTATAGAAAATGAACTAACATTTCCTTGGTTGTGCGCGTAGCCTACTTTTTTAAGAGGTCTACTGTGCTCTTACAATCAAATCATCACATTATGGTTTCTTGGTTGGAGTGCATGTTTTGGAGGATGTAGGTTTTATTAGTCATGAACTGAAATGGTTGCCAAGATATGTGTGACATGTTCGAGAGCAGATAAATTAGCACTTTATGTCTTTCAGTATTCCCGTTGAAGGTATTTATGCTATTATTGTGATTCTGCGAAAATAAGGAATATGATTGCAAATTTTGATATTAAGCGTGATGTCATTCTAAAGTGGACGATTTATTTCAATACGAGTATCTATTTGGATAAGATTGCTTTAGTAACACCTGTGAGCTTACCAATCACATGATTGAAGGTTTATCATTACTATATTCCAGATTCGAGTTCAGAAGGTTTAGCCATTGCCCTAGCGGATAATTAGTGACACAACAAGTGAAAATTATATAAGGGTATTCAGATGATTTAAATTTTTACTCGTCATTAAAGTAAGATTGACTTAACTTCTCTTGTTTAGGAATCTTTTACTTTTCTCACACCTATTTTTACATTTTTTACCTATATTTCAACGTTAGACATCTCACAAGGCACCCAATATCACACACCAACTTCTCATTATATAACTTGATTGGTCTCTCTATCTGCTCCATCCCTTCCTCTTTCAAGACATCCATATGTTTCGGGTGTTCAATTATTAGTTGTCACAATGTTATTTGAGGAAATTGTTTTAGGTTTTTCTGAGTACTTAGTCTTACTAATAATGAGATAATAATGTCATCTACTGTCCCTATTGTCATGAGCACCTACAACTTTTATAGAAAAGTATATATACTCTTAATAGATAGATACTAGTTTGATAAATATCTTCTTGAAGATAATTCAACATCTGTCAAAGGGCGTGACCTAATTCATAGTTTGGACTATGGGACACTACAAGATAAGAAAATTGTGAGGCAGCACTTCTGCAGCCAGCCCTTCTCCAAGCTTGGGGAAGAATTGCATGCATGATTCCCACATCGCATGTAGCCATAGTGTGGGACCAAGTCTAATATAGGACACTTAACCTAGGGGATGGCTTGCAGGTCTGTCATCCCTAAGAGCTCCATCAACCTTTGCGGTCATCACTCTCTATTCACCAATCCTCATGCTAAAGGAAAACAATGAGACATCCAGTAGTTGGATCACAGGTATCAAGGATTAACAAGAACATCAATTCATACAAGTTTAGTACTCATCCATTGATTCTAGCAGTCATCCATATAGGAAGTTGAGAGCCATGATGGACAAGGTGCTTAACCTTCATATCCCTTGGTTGCAGGCTGTCACTTTACAATGTATCACCTACCTTGCAAGGAACATTCTAATACTACTCAATCTTCCTTCCTCTGGCCAAGTCCTTCTCCTCACTCTCTACTAAATGGTCTATTGATCAACTCTTGAGAACTCTCTACACTAACATCCAACCATACCATAGTAGACTAAGCTTCCTTTTATAAGTGGGATCAAACCCTAAAAAAATTTTTTAACTCACTCACAATATTTCTTATGTGATGGCCATCTCCTTCAATTGCCACTCCCATAAATGCCAAATTGGTTCCTAATCCTTGATTCTAGTCTAGATTACATTGCCTGAGTGCTTCAATGCACCATCCTCATATTTATTGTCTACCTAACTTTGTCTTGCTATATTACATACTGATAGCATTCTCTACTTGTTCTCTTGTTTGTCACTTAGAGAGAATCCCGCAACCGATCTTAGTTATATCAAGGTCCCACAATAGGAGTCATGTAGCAACTCACATGTAACAGAAGTCACGCACTCTAATTCCCATAGCATTGACTTGCTCACAGCCAACACATCCCTATCCTAAGTCCTTGCCCTCTGGCCAAGCCCTTTTCAAAGCCTACTTCTTCTTATTGCCCTTGTTTACAAAAACAAAGAACTAGGCTCTCATCAAGTAGTAGATGCCCATACAATCTCTTTCTTGGTAGTCCCTAAAGATAGTACTGATACTTGGGTAAATCCATACATGTGGGCCAACTCCAAGGTACTACCTAGATGACAACTCTACATGTTTGCATATTTTAAGAGGTACATGAAGGTGAGATTGTTGATCTCATCTCTAAAATGGTTGATCATATCATTTTCTTTATATCATTGTTATGCCTCAAGTGGTAATATAATTGAGGCAACAGTTCTATATTGCAAGAGCTATCTTGCAATATATAGCTAATTGGAAGACAACCGGATCTTGAGTTGTGGACCATTGTTCCCAACACACTTCTAGCATATCCATCTTCTCCCATATTCCAATGGGGCAAGCTCTTACCTCTAGCCATCAATGTGGCTTCTTCTCATAAGAGAAGTGTCAAATACTATAAGCTTGTGGCACCTCCAAGTCCAACTTCTCCTTCAATTGCTCCTTGATGGTTCTAGGAAGAGCATCCAACGGTGTGGGAAGCCCAATGGATTCCATATCTTTGATGTTAGTTGCCAAAGGCACAGGTCCTTTGGTGCTTAGGGACAACCAATATAACAAGTTGTTGGTTGGCACCATTAGCCTTACATGGTTTTTGATGCATATTGTTGCGTGAGGAATTGTATTTGGTTTGACTACAAAGCAAAAATCCTGTAATTGATCTGCACGTTGTAGGACAAGGAGTATTTAAAGGGCTGAGTTTAGGAGTGCCTCATCATTTTTCTAATACTGTTAGAGGAACCTCCAAGGCAGAAACAAAGTTGGTAGGGTTTCTTTGTCCCAATTGCTTGAGTGTGGACCTTAACTCTCAGACTATGGTATTGATGGGTGTGGTCTAGGATGCAAGTTCTATGCTGACAATGGCATTGTGGGCAACCCACAACTTGACAATGGGCACATGAATTAAGTAAAGGGGACATCTTCACAAATATTCTTGAGCAGGATGGATCTTGGTAGATCTAGGTGATTTTGGCATTGGTGACTTGGTTTGCTTTGACATATTCATGTTCAAGACAAAGGTGTAGTTTCAATGCAAGACCTCAATTCACCAATTTTAAGCAGTCAACTAAGTACCTCAAAGAAGAGAAAGGGAGATTAATTACTATATAGGTTAATTCATGGGAGTGCTCTTATCAAGGTCTCCCTTAGTAGTCCTTCTACTAGTACATAGAGCTTTTGAAGAGATCCCAAAACTCAATTTCCCAAGTCCATAATATAGAGAACTATTTTGTACCAATGATTGCTCATTGCAAGATATTTTGGTTTAGTTCCACTACCATAATGAGGAGGGCCAAATCAAATTAGTAAAATTGTTCTACTAAAGTAGAAATTAAAGTTTTGTGTTATAAATTGCTAAAATCAACAAGAACATGTCCCTCCATATCTTGTGTTAGGGTTGGTTGTGGTAGGAAGGGATACCACCATGACCATTTCTTATCTTCTTGGCATAGGGCTTGGGTAGCTTCCTCTACCTTGAGGACATTGATAATCCCTGAAGCTCTAAACATCACAAATAATGATCAAATAGCAATGGAGTTAAAGCTTGATCCATGGTAGTGTAGAATAACCAACTTAAGCCATTATTGGAATTCCCTTAGCTCATGAAGAACCCCCTTTATAACCTTTTTTGGATGCAAAGTTATCCCATCTGATTGCTTGTATTAGTATCACATCCCAAGCATAGAGTTCAAGGGGTGAGATCTCCTGCATCCTTGGTGCCGTGCCCCATTGATGGGTTGTATAGGCCCTAGGAATTTTGGGGCTTGGGAGATGCTCATGGAGAAGGGAAAGTCATCAATGATCACCATTATACTCTCCTCTAATTGGCATACCAAGTCCATTGCCTCTAGTGTTAATTGGTCTTGCTTGGCTAGCCTCTGACTCCTTCCTAGGGGACTGCACATAGAAGATCTAGCTACCTCCATTGATCTATGATGTTGTACTATTCTACCCTTAATATCTTCCATATCAACGTACGGGCTAAGCTGGCTCATTTCTTCTTTGATGATGGCAAACACAGTATCTTCTTTGCTTGTCCTTAGAGGCCCTTCCTCTACTATTGGCTCTAGAAGGTCCGCTATGCGGTTTGCTTTTGCCAAGAGTCTTGTATTTCTATATTTATTGATTACCCACTCTCCCTAAGTTGGCATGTCAACCTCTATAGCAGCTTGAGAATTGGGCTGGACAATGTCTATTGTTGTGACTGTCTCTTTGATCACAAACTTACCTTCACTAAGTCCCTTATCTATGGGATTGTTCTTTGTGTGTTGTTTCTCTTCTTTGGGTAACTTTGTACTCGCTTCACTGGCAATATTCTCACCAGATCCTTGTTGATTTCTTGCACTATCTTGGGGATATTAGGCTTGGAAGAAGTTGATGTAGAAGAACAACTGCGTGCAAGCTTGCCCTTAGGTGCCCTTCTTGAAGAACCCTCCTTGTCATCATCAGGCTCATCCTTCTTGGATCCTTTTCTTGTTGATCCATCCAAGCCATCTTTGTTTGGGTTCTCCTTCTCTTCTTTTCCTTTGAAGTCCTTGGCCTTTGTTGGTGCTTCTAGCTTATTTTGCTTGATAAATCAAAGTAGTTGGTTGACTTTCTACTCCAACTTCCAAATTTTTATAGTGAGGTCATTTCAAGATCTTTGCTCTACTATAATCTCAACTTAATCCTTGCTCGTGTTCTCCTTGTAGAAGAGGAGGTCCTTCCAATACCAAGCCTTCTCTACACCCAAACCATTTAATATCAAGCAAAGAAGCAAACTCTCCTTTTAGGGCATTTTCGACCTCTTGTCCAATGCTCTTCTCTTTCTTGAGAGTTGCAATCTTTGCATCTAATGTCTACCAGACTACCTTCAACTCTTTTGTCTCCTTATGGTAAGCATTAGCATCTACACCTAGTTCTTAGATCTTGGTGTTTAAATCCTCCTTATTATGGAGTTCACCAAGTTCTTCTTCTAGTTCTACTCCTTTCTTTTGGTTGCCTTCCAATTGCCGGGTTGGCAGTAGTCTTATCCGTCCAAGCAGTTTGGAGCTAGTGGTGAGCCTCTACTAAGTAATTTTGTAGGAGGTCAAACTATGACTATAGAGTCATCACCTTCTCATTTTAGGCAGTCTTTACTTCCCATATCCTACAATTGTGTTCTTTGGTGAGCCTTTCCAACTCCTCCCACAACTCTATGATCCAAGTGCGGACTAATGTCTCACATCTAATCTTTGTCAATTCAAAGGTTAAACTCTACTTCCATTCCTCACTTGGGTTATCTATCCACTTTGGGAATTCCTCCTTAACACTAGGTTATGTACCAAAATTTCTAACATGAAGGTGAATGCTCCTGATTCATGGTGATATATGGGACCAGCTTCTCATAGCTTTTAGCCAATACATTAGCCTCCATTGATACATTGGGTGTTGTTTTTCCTAGAGTTCAAAGCAATGGTGTATTCTCTAGGATAAGAAATATCATTTTCCTTGATAACATTGTGGGCAAGGTAGATTTTAATTCCAATAAGTCAGGGTGGTCTTCCACCATCAGCATCAGATTTGTCTCCTTATCTCCTTCTTTCCAAGGGGAACAATAGATTGTTCTAGGATCTAGGGGAGTCATTGTCAATAGTGATGACATCAGGGTCTTTAATTGCTTGTTTGATGAAAAATCCTTTCTCCTTTGATATTGAGCCTCTCATTCTTAAAGAGAAGCTCCGCTTGCTTGCCATCACTAGCTGGTTTTCTACATGTTACTTCAGCTTCTTTTCCTTGATTGGCATTGGCAAGACAATGATTCACTTCTTTGAGCTTGTGGTCTTCTTCCTCCTACTACCCGTGACCTTAGTTACTACAAGCTCCCATAGCTTAGTTTCTTGGGATCCCAAAATTATGCTCATTTGTAATCGCAAGAGATGTTCAGGCTCCTTCTTGGTCCACTTCATGAAGTGTGAAACCAATTGTGTTGTTATATGCAGGCTCACATATTGCACACCAATCCACTTGGTCCTTTCTTGGTAGCTCTTCTTGAAGATTGGCATCTGTGATGTAGAAGCTACCTCTTTAACCATACTCTCCTTTACTTCAAAGGCTCCCAGAGATAAAAATTCCACTATAGCCATAAGAACATAACCCATAATTAAATATTTTCCCCCTTTTGTCTTCTTGGTAAGGATTTCTATTTTTTAAATCCCACATAACATTCCTGTAGTTTTGTAAAGATTATGGGAGCATAATCTGACTCTTTCCCATGACCTACACTTTTGATGATGACACCTCTTAGGGATGGGTTCAAGTATGATCATTCCTTAATCTTTTCTCAGCTGGTAGAAGTTTTTCATTGCAAAGTATAATGGCAAGTATGTTACTATGTGGTACTCAATTTTTTTGGTTTTGTTATATTTTGACAAAGAAATGTACAATTAAGGCAGAATTCAACCCAAGTTGAGACAAAAGTAGAAAAATTGGGTTGGCAGGTTGAAGCAAAAGTAGCCTACTTTGTGTCAAAGGAAAAAGGATTCATATTGGACTGAAGGAGTGCAGACCCAAAGGAGGAATGGAAGTTGCAGGTCAAGATTCTTGTGGAGGTTGTATCTCATTGACAACATGTCTAAATCATGCATGCTATATCTTGTTGAAAGCGTCTCTTCTATTGCTTTCTTTTGCCACCAAAATTGTTGAGTTTAAAAGTATGTAGCAAAAGTTACAAGCATTTGAAATTTTTGTAGTAGATGTATAGAGTAGTTGAGTGACTTCCGGTTGAGGGTCTTTGAGTCCACATTACTTTGGGTCTATGTTCTTTTGGTGTAGAGACTTTGGGTCTATACGACTTAGGGTTAGAAGCTCCTTTGCCTCAAGATGAAAGTGACCAGATCTAAGGTAGTAGGACATCAAAGTGCAATGAAGGTGACTTCAAGGATCTTGCAAGAGGCATGTGGCACCCACATTTTTTGTTTTTCTCTATGTATTAGTGTTAAAGAGAAGAAGTAAGCACTGGAAGTTGCATTGCGGACGAAGAATGGACGGAAGTAACTTTGAAGGACATCCAAAGAAGATGACATTGGATCCGATGATGGAGGTACTTGGAAGAAGAGTACAACAGAAAAAGTCCAAAGAGCACCATCTTTGGGTCGGAAGGCATAGAGGATACAAAGACCATTTAACAACCTTGGTACGTGGCAAGAAAGTACACTTCAAGAAACGGCAGAGGCAGAAGAAGCATGTCTTGACAGTGACCGGGATCGATACGCAAAAGAGAGAAGGTCAAATTGGAAATCGACTGAAGAATGACTGCAATTCGGGGTAATATAAGATAACTACTACGCAAGGACAAGTTGAATATACCAAGTAAATTTCCAATCCCTTTGAGTAGTCATCCTGCAATAATGCATGTTCGGAAGCCCATCAAGAGTGAAATTTTCCACAATCTCAAGGTAGTTAGAGTGTCTTGTCCATGAGAGTGCATCATCTTTCAGCGTCGTAGAACAAGAGAGCAGATTATGGCGAAGAAGGTAGCCAATGCGCTCGTAGTGTGAAGTTTTGCAATTCAAAGATTAGATGTAGTAGCTAGAATTGAAGTCTTGACTAGACTTTGTATTACCTTCTTAGCATGGAATTGGAATTTTAGTTTCTCGGGAGTGATGACAGAAATAGCTGCCAGTAATTGTGAGGAGGGTCCCGAGGTGGAAGGGAAGAGAGGAAATCTGACTCAATGGACTGAGTGGGATTGGAGGTTAGTATTGGGGAGAGAAGAAGGAGAGCCGACGGGGATCACCTTCTATTGAAAGTGTGATGTTGCAAAAGAAACAGTAGAAATTTGCAACTCGTTTTTTGCTCCAAGAATGATGAATGGATACAAGGTGGAGCCCTATTGGGACCCAATTTGGAGAAGTATCGTAGGGGTGATGATGGCCATGTTCAAGCCAAAATGCACAATGTATGTGAACATGCAGCAAGCCGTCTTCTTCCACCAAATGTTTGCAAGAGTTCCGGTGAATTGGGCGAAGTGCTTTCACCACCAAACAAGGCAAATGGTGATCAATTGGCAAATAGGTTCTCCGCCGCATTATTTTGCACCGTTTGCAGCACACTTCTACTTCAGGTTGAACCTGCTGACAGGAGCATCATTGCATGGTGTCTCATGTTCATCCTGACTTACGACGAGAAGCGGACGAAGAAGAGTGCCAATATATGCTACATTTGTGAGCCAACTATGAGTATTTCTTGAAGACCGGACCGTGGAAGGTCAAAGAAGTCACCAGTCTGAAGATGAAGAAACGCGGCAAACCCAAAGAAGCAAAGTTGCCTCCCACTCAAAGGAAGACTTGAAGACTGGTTATGAAGAATATGAAGATGGTGAGAGAAGCATCATTGGGATCAGAGTCTGAGGATGAAACCGAGTCATGAGAGGAGGAATCCAAAGAAGAGGAGCTCACCTTAAAGAGTGAGGAGTCTTGAAGTGAAAGCGAGGGGGAACCAGAAGTTCAGCAATTGGTGGCGGTCAGTGAAGCTTGTCAGGCAATGGTGGACAGAGAACCTGGAACAAAGAGTCACTGTGTAGCTATGGTGGTGAACAAGCCGAGACCAGAGGAGAAGGAGGAGTATCCAGCGGGGCAAAGTTCAATAGGTAACAAAGAAGAAAGTACAGAAATGATGTCTCTAAATATACAAAGATCACAACTTTGGATGAAGGAGCCGATGAAGGAAGTGAAGACTCAAGACAAAGACGGAGATGAAGATGAAGAAAACTTTGGTGGGATATCTTATTTGACAAAAGTGGTCACACCATTGCTGGAGCTACTGAAGGAGCATCGGAAAGTAATTCCCCAAGATCGTAGGAAGTGGATGAATGAGTTGCAGGTGGTGATGCATTTGCTAAGTGAAGTGAAGGGGTTGCAGGAGCAACAAGTCCAAAGAAATGAAGAAATGGAAGAACTTTGGAGGGAGGAAGTCTTGAAGAAGAAGACTTTCACAATGTTACAAGAAAGCTGCAAGGTTAAAGAAAAAGAATTGCAGAGGCAAGCCGGAGAATTAAAGGAACAAGTGATGTGGCTGAGCAAGATGAAGGAGGAAGTGAGTGATGTGTGCATTGAAAATTTTCATTTGAAGGCAATGACCATTGTAATGGAGCAAGAGTTGGATAGTTTGAAGAAGAGTGCAGTGGGGAAGGATCAAGCATGGCAGAGGGAGTTAGCAGCAAGCAGGAAGAAGACGAATGATTACAAGAGCTCATCAGAAGTGCGGAATTGCAAAGCATGCAGTATGCGGAAGAGAAGAAAATGCTTGTTGCGGAGTACAAAGACGAGCTGAAGATGTATCAAGAAGAATTGAAGGTAGAGCGCTCTCGAAGATATGCATCGGAATTAGTGGGAGAAGTTGCGGGGAAGTTGAGAGCAATCTTAAGCACAAAGGCTAGAGGGAGATTGGAAGAAGCCCACCTACATGAGCTGAAGTTGCTTGTGCAGGAAACTCGGAAGCGAAAAGCCAAGGATGTGGACATGAACATGTTGCTGATTTGATTGAGAGAGCATGTAGATCGGAAGATGTTAGAAGTAGAAAACAATGTTAGTCTTAGATTAGACTTAGTCAATTCGGAGTTAGAGAAGATTCGGGATAGTGTGACAATGGAGAAGAAACTTGATGTTGTAGAAGTAGGAATTCAGGTGTCATCGGACTTATTATTTGACACATTAGAGAAGAGTGGGTCAGGAGATAAAGAAGTAGATGGAGTAACCCTAAGCTCAATTGTAGTTCCTAATGTAGAAGTAGTAGAATTAGTGAAGGAATTAGTAGAATTAGCTATACCCAAAGAAGGAGAAATAGTAGGAAGATCATCGGGTTTGGAAGCCGATGATGAGGTAGACATTGAATTGGGATAAGTATCGATTTTGAGATAGGAAGAGGTAGATATGAAGAGATAGATTGTCAATTGGGATCTGCAGGTAGAAAGAGATGTTAGAAAGCGGTGCATAGGTAGGAAGAACTGCCATTTGCTTTAGTATTTAAAGGGAGCATTTGCAGTACAATATTGTTTAGTATTCATATTTCTGAAGATAGATAAAGCGAAGTGTTGTGTTTAGTGCTCGTCGCTTGAGCTTAATTCTGATTGTCAATTCCATGTTTGTGTTTGTGAGTGTGTAGAGAATTCCAAAGAGCAAGTTAGTGTCTCTATGGATGTTGGATTCTACAGCCTTGATCTTCATTCTGTGTGTTTGATCCTGAGTAAAGTGCATCGGAGCAATGCCTTGACAGATCTGAGAGGAATTGTAGTGTTAGTAGTATTCTGCATTTGTGAGTGCAATGTCGTGCATATATACATCGGTACATAACATACATCGTTGTCAACATCATACACTATAGAAGCACAACTCACACATAAGTCATACATAGACTGGGCACTGATTACAGTCAAGCCACACCCACTCAAGCATAGAGAATCCAAGTGACGCCCGCCGGCCTCTGTCCACCATAGCCAAGAACTCGAAGGCTCAACATCAGAGAAGTGAGCTCTCTGGAGCTCACTTCAAAACTATACCCATCTGGACTTGAGCTAGCACTAAAACCCTAACAGTCCCGCTGATGGCACACTCGACGGTGCGAATGGTGCAAAGTGACGGTGGGCCTCACCGTGAAGTAAGTACCTCAAACACCAAATCAGACTGTCGGAAAGTAGTCCCTAAGAAACTACTAGAATAACTCTAACTACTATCACTGGAACTCCAGTGTCCAAGCAGCTAGATGCAGAACTACAAATGGCGTGACAGCTGTCGTGCATATATACATCGCTACACAACATACATCGCTATCAACATCATACACTATAGAAGCACAACTCACACATAAGTCATACATAGACTCTAAAGTGCCACAATCGCTCCCCTAGCTGGCGGTTAGGTCCCTCTAGCTCCAAATAGCCATCTACTCTAAGTATATGGTATACCCTCTAATGGGCAAAGATCAGGAGGCCAAGTGCTATGGAGCCCCATCGTCAGTTGCCTGTCTGCAATCTATACCATATAAAGAATGAACTAGCTATAGGTCAAGTACATCTAGGACATAACCACCATGAGGGGAGGAGTCATACATGTTATATGCCATCCTCTTGAATAGCTATCACACACTAACATAGTAGTAGCTCCACCAGAAGAGCCACATAACATACACCTCAAGCCTGCACGTACAAGTGCCAAGCTTGGGTCCATAGTACCATCAATGTTTGGGAGGTGGCATGGCGCACAATTGCGCACATGATCCTTCCAAACAACACCATCACATCCTTCTAACACAAGGACTCCAGATGGCAAAACCTCACGCACTCTCAAGATAGTGCGGCCTGTAGAAACATCAAGTGTTGTCGGTGATGTCTGCTGTAGATATACATAGTCGCCTGGATGAAATTGACGGATCAAGGGTCTATAACCTCCTCCTCAAATGGTCGCATAACGTAAAGTATCTTTATGTTGAGCAATCGCCAAGTTCTCAAAGGCCATCGGCATCACTCTACAAAAGATCTTTGCTTGCTAAGAACATGCGCTCATCCATACATCAGGGTCATCTAAGTCAAAAACTACAGTAGCATCTTGATAAATGGCTGCAGGTAAATCTGGATCTCGTCCATAGAGTAGAAAGTATGGAGAGAAGGATGCTAAGGAGGCTTGCCGGCTGAACCGATAGCCCATGGCCAACCAAGGTAACTGGAGATCCCAATCTCCCAAGTGGCCTCTCTGCAAACCATACTTTTGCAATCCTCTCTTCACCGTCTGAACCACTCTCTCTACTAAGCCATCTGCCTCAGGGTGATCTCGGGATGTAGTACGATGATCAATCAAAGCCTTGTCACACAAGACCTGAAACTCCCCCAAGAACTCTATACCCTGATCAGTCAAAACCTCAACTGGTGCACCAAAATGACTAAGAACTCGATCCAAGAACAAGTAAGTTGTCCCTTCACTAGACTTGTCAAGAAGTGCCACCAACTCAATCCACTTGGAGAGGTGCTCTACCATCACCAAAACATACTGATGATGTCTCACAGTCAGCGGTAAAGGTCCGGCAAAGTCCAAACTCCAACGGTAACCCAATCCCATGATAGGTAATGGGTGTAACTGTGGCATAGGAGCATTGAATGATGCTCTAACTCGGTCACAAACCACACATCTGGCAACAAATTGTTGTACCTTGGTCTGCATACCGTGCCACCAATAATGATTCTGGAGTAAGCTATATGTACGCTTTACTCCAAAATGTCCTAGCTCCTCATGAGCATGATGGACCAACTGTGGTCTTTGAGATGGAAGTGGTACTACTCGCACTCTACCATCCTCCCATACATGCAAAAGGTGTCTACCCTCCAATCTGAACCGTCTAGCTTGCTGAAGAACACGGTCTTTCTCCTTGGCCCCAACTGTGCCACCCACAACACCAATGCAAAGATAGTCCATCACTAAGACATCATCATGAATGTCTTGCTAAACTATACCAATATCTTCACTCCCTGGATCTGTAACCTCAATAACTCCTCCTATATGCGCTGAGAGAGATACCACCAAAGCCTCTGCAAATATACATAGAAAGGCCGATGCATGCCAACCTGGCACCATCTCCTCATCTATCTCACCATGCCAACGTGCTCCGGTCTGATCTTGCTGGCTGGGACATGGGTTTCTACTCAACCCATCTGCACCACGGTTCACCACTCCAGGTCTATGAACAACCTTGAAATCATACATCTGTAAAATCAGAGCCCATCGTGCAAGCTTCCTTGAAAGCTTGTCGGACTCCATCAACCACTTCAGCGGCTGATGATCAGTGATGAGAGTGAAGGGATTACCAAATAGGTAACATTAGAAATGTGCTACTGCCCAAATTGCTGCCAAGCACTCTCCCTCATATGAACTATACTTTGCCTCCACTGAATTGTTGGAGCAACTAGCATAGGCCACCACAAACTCCTTCTCCTCATCATCATGCTGGGTGAGCACCGCTCCAAGCTCCAACATACTCCAATCAGTGTGAACTTGAAATGGTCATCCCTTGATTGGTCTCCTCAACATAGGAGCAAAGGTCAACCTCTCCTTGAGCTCTACAAAAGCCCTCTCCTGCTCATCTCCCCAACACCAGTCTTGTGTAAGCTTGGTCAGCTTCGTCAAGGCCTTAGCAATGGCACTAAATCCTCCAACATAGCGGTGATAGAAGTTTGCCAACCCAAGGAATGCTCGCACTCTGCTCACATCCGTAGGCCAAGGAATACGTGCAATAGCCTCCACCTTGGTCTGCTGAACACCAAGTCCTCCGGGGTAGATAGTGTGACCCAAATACTCAACCTGCTCGTGGAAGAACCTACACTTCCCAGGATGTAGTTTGAGTCCATGAGATCTCAACCTCTCAAACACCTCCAACAACTGTCTCTCATGCTCCTCCACAGTAGTGCTATAAACCAAAATGTCATCAATATAGCACCGAGCAAAATCCAATCCAGCTAGGATCCTATCCATGACCCTCTGGAACTCAGCAGGAGCGTTCTTCAACCCAAATGGTAAGAACCTCCACTGATATAACACATCCTTGCCATGAGGATCAATAGCCCAAAATGTTGTCTTGGACTTATCCTCCTCCCTGATCGGCAACTGATGATATCCCGCTCGAAGATCCAAAGTACTGAAGACCTTTGCATGCCCAATCGCATCAAAAATCTCCTCCGGTGTAGGCATGGCATACCGATCAGCCCTGGTCTGTCGGTTGATAGGACAGTAATCTCCACACATCCGCTTATCTGTATAGTTGCCATGCATATCCTTCTTAGCTGGCATCATTGTCGCTGATGTATACTCTCCATGTGAAATCTCCACCAAACCAGCCTCAAAAAGGTCACTACTCCGGCCCTGAATCAATGTCCTCTCCATATCACTATATCGGTAAGGACGTCGGAAAACTGGTGTGTCGCTAGTCAGCTCAATCCGTATACCAGGTCCCTTCAGAGCACCCAAATCCTTCATACTGAAGGCAAAACAACTTGTGTGACTCCTCAAGAACCTCCAAACCCTCCGTCTTTCCTCTCCAGTAAGCTTGGGTCCAAGATCTGGCTCCCAAGTATCCTCTGTAACTATAGTAGGAGTGGAAGACGTACTGACTGGCTGCTACACTGGGCCCTTGGGAGCAATAGTGTCATGCTCCCGACCACTAGAGGTCCCAACCTCTGTGTGAAAAACTCCCTCCACTCTGGCTGCAAGCTCCACACGTCCTCTGGCTGCATCCCATGTGGACCAATGTTGTAATCCAAGTAGCCCACGCTCACCTGGATGGACTCCAAGTAGACCACTCTCCCTAGTAGCTATTGGATGTGTCCCAAGAATACCATGTCCACTCGGTCCATCGCCCCCAACATGTGCCTGAATCGTCTCGATAGGCACAGGGCTCACAAGTGTCCAAGTGGTGATGCCTATCAAGCGCATCCTATGCTGCTCTGCCAAGCCAAGGCTCACAATCAAGGTCAAATAGTTCAGGTCCATAGCCTGACCTAACACTTGACGCCTAGATGCCTCTGACACTGCTGAAACAGCGGTAATACCGGTGCAAAAACCCATCACCCGCTCCCTCTCATCAACATTGGGCTCCACCAACTACTGTAACTGTGAGTCCCAAACAAGTCCAGGTCCTCCCTCTCAGAAAGCATGAGACCCTGGGAAACTCATGAGTGTGGGAAATGCAGCTCTAGGCTGTCCAACTAGGTTCACCACTGCCATAGGTGACCTATCAGCCACGACCACTGTCTGAGACTGACGCCCAACATCCAAGATATCATCAACAAGGATGTGGTCAAGTCACTGAATCCCATCATAAGCGTGCTATAGAACCTCTCTAGGTAAGAGGTTTGTCCACCAAAGACGAAGACGATGAGCCCGTGATCCCACTTTGGCTGCATCTAACAATACAGCAGGTCCCATCCAAGAATGGACCTGATGTGTACTCGCCACCACTCTAGTGCAAGAATCACCCATCAAAGGAACGTTCTCTAAAAGGTAAGCTGGAGAAACAGATTGATGAACCCGGAGATGTCGTAGTATCCGTAACATCTCCCAAAACACACCAGAACAAGGATCCTAAAGACCCAAACCGCGGCCAGCACGCGTATGTCCCTGATATGGCCATCTAGAAATCACCAAGTAAATAGACCCATGTCTCTCTAGGTCATGCACCCCCAATAAGGAAATATCTCCTGGTAAGGCCTTCTGGTAACCTCTGAATGTTGACATCGGTAATAACTCCGGATACCGATAGGCCAAGTGTGCCACATGATGTAGAGAGACTCACCTAGCAGTCTCATCTCTCTCAACATACAAGTACCTCTATACTCGGATACCCGCCTGTAACACCGCAGCTAGTCTAGTGCTGATCCCACCAAACAACTCCAATAGGCATATCCCCTCTACTGGATACTACCAAGCAATGAGTGTGGTATCCAGAGGTGTCAAGCAATTGCCTCTGGAGGCTCATCCTCACAATCATCTCTTGATGGTACGAAGGCTTCACTCCAAGCCTGCTGCACCAACTGATCTGCATGCTACCGCAATGCCTCTTTTGAACTCCACAATGGAACATCCAAGGTGGATGGAACAATCCCACTCGTACTCCAAAGCCGAGTGATCTCCTCTGGTACTGGAGTATCTTTTGAATGGGCGCTCCCCTCCAACAAGTCACCAGGCCAAGTAATTGCACCGCTGAAAGCTAAAATTGATGCTGCCATGGTCGCGGACTGTAGTGAGCCAAGACTGCCACTACTGAAGCGTACTGGTAGGCGACATACCCGTCCCTCACCAGACTGCCAACCAGGTCTATAAGAGATTGTCTCCTCCCAATAGTCAATGCTGAAACCCATGGGGTATAACACCGCTCCTCCAACTAGCACATCATATGACTCAACTATCGTCGCAATAGCCTGAGCTCTCACCACCAAGCTATCAGTCGGATGACCAAGCTGAACCTGGACAACAAGCTTTCCACGTGTGATGTACTGTGTCAAACCACCACCTAGAGATGTCTGGATCTGAAATGGACACCTCTCCACATCGGTCTTCCGTAACTCTAGACCGACAACTGCAGCCTTCCCCAACATAAGGAGCTACGCACCAGAGTCTAACAAGACTCTCTGTGGTGTATAGACCTTTCATGAAGGTCCCACCAAACAAAAAATCCCCCTCTGGTTATCCAATAGGACAACACCAGGTGTAAACCGTGCTCTCTCAAAGGCCGGTCTAGCTAGCAACTCCTCTAGTCTAGCCGCTGCTGCTTGCCATAAACCACTGGTCGCTGAACGGATCCCATACTCCTCAACCAAGTCAGCTCCACTACCAACCACCTCTGCTCTAGTAGTAGGAACTGCACCATCCCTACTCTCACACAACATGGCAGCCAACCAGAATACTAGGGTTGGGTCAACTCCCAATGTTAACATGTCACTGGCTAAAAACAAAGGATGCCGCATAATCAGTTGAGCCGCCCCCAACATCATGCTAGACTCAGTTTGTGTAGTAGTAGGTAGTTGAATAGCAGGTAGTCCATCATGTACTCCATCACCACCTACCACACCTGCACTGGGACGTCTAGGAACCATGGATGTCATCTGCAATGCCTCAGATAGCGTGAAAGACTGGGGAAGTCTGACCTGTCTCCCAACCTCTCCTCTCTGTGGGTCCAACTCCATTGATGCTCCTCTAGGCTCTGGAGCACGTACTGCACTCCTAGTCATTGCTGCAGATGCATCCACCTGTGCTGCTCCGCACATGAAGTCCAAAGCATCTCTATCACCAGCATATGAGGTAGAAGCCTCAGCATCCAAATCTGATCTCCTCTGAGCAATAGCCATACTAGCCAATCTCTGCTCCAACTGCTCAATCCGAGTAGCCATAGCTGTGTCAGAAGTAAGGGCAGGTACTGCACCCCTACTAGATGTAGATCCTCTACCACCACCTCTACCACCTTGTCCTCCATGAACTGGAGCTCCTCTACTACCTGCCATAGCGGCCCTACCACTCCGTAACTCCGGATGTAGGTCAAAACACCGGTCACTAGTGTGACCAAATCTGTGGTAGTGCTCACACTGCCTTTGTGCTGGCTGTGATGCACCCAAGGTATCAGGTCCACTGCCTTGAGTACACTCTCTCCTATGGTGAGGTCCACCACAAGTCCAACAAGCAACACCACCACTCACTGGCTGCTACTGACTCAAAAATGAGGGTAAGGGTCTAACTCCACTAGGCCCTCCACTCGCTCCATAGGATCTGGGCTGTCCACCCTGTCCTTGAAAACCAACTAGGCGTGGTGCACTCTGCTGCACTCTAGAAGAAGTCACAGTCGTGGATGAGGTCTCTCTACCAAATCCAAATGTCACCACTCTCTCTTCCACCATGTTGAGCTCAATACGCTCAGCCAAACCAAAGACTACTGCCAAAGTGGGCGAAGTAGCCTGCAACAACGTAGCATCACGAACTCTACGTCGCAACTCCCTATCCAGTATTCCATACCAAAACTGGACTGCTTGGGCCTTAGTAACTCCTTGAGTGAAACTGATCAGCCGCCTCATACGAGTGTATGCCTCGCGTAGGCTCTCTCCAGCCTTCCGCTGGAACTCCTACAAGCTCCTCAGCTTGTCAGTCCGCACTCCCTGGTAGTTCTACCTCAAACATAGGAAGAACTCCACCATGGGGTTAAACCCCGGTACCACACCACCTCCTACAGCGGTACCTCCACTTGTAGTAGCACTATCTCCAGCTAGTGCACCTCCACTAGCTCCACCAACACTACTCAAGCTAGAACTCGTAGGTACAACCAACCTACTCCTAGCCACCAAACCTGAAGTGATAGAGACATAGTTTGGAGACCAATATTGTCTCCATAACTTGATCTCCTCCAAATGAGCTCTCCTGAACTCATGGTAGTCATCCATCGGCGGACCCTCCAGATGCTGGAACAACCCCTTCCATGCCATGAAGGGTGTGAACAAAGTCGGGTTCCGCATCTACTACAGATCACACCAACTATCAAACTCTTGGATGAAGTCATCCAACTCAATGGTACCCACTGTACCAGAGTAACACCTAGGGCCTTTGGAGGCCCCATAAATCTCGTCCATGTCCCACAACAACGGTGCGGACACACCAAGTGCACTCTCAACTAAATCCGCTCCTGTGTCAAACTCCAACTTAGAGTCAATCTCCTCCCTCACTGGGACCTGAGATACAGGCTGATACCGAGCACCACTCCAAGTAAACCCACTGCGTACTACAGGGCTAACTCCTCTGGAATCTCCAAAGAACTCCGTCGTGACAAAGTAACCACTCGACTCAAAACTACCAAACTCAAACCACCAACTGCAACCGCAAGTCGCAAGTACCCCACCAAGTGCCAACACCACCACGTGCCAACAGCAACTAAACACCACCCACTAATGTACCTCTAACCAAGATAACTACACTAGGGGAAGGGCAACCTGTAACTTGCCATCATAACATGCACTCTCACGGTCTACAGGTCATCACTTCTTGCCTCACCGGAGAGAAACAAAGGTAGTCTGACTGGTCATCACTCCAGCCTCACCACCAAGAGCACACCAGAGCACCAATGCTCAAAAGGCAGGGCACCTCACGCAAACATGGTGCACAAACAAGAAGCAGAGAATGAAGGAGATCCAATCACAAGAAATCTAAATGAAAACCCTCCATCTCATAACACAACACGGGACTGACTCTACCACCATTTGGCATTTGACATAAGAGCAGTTTGGATCTAAGTCCTAAGCTACCAAGATCACCAAGAATGGGATCAAACTGCCTCTCCTAGCCAAAGCTACATGTGTATAGATAACAGTGGCGCAGTCACTAGGACAACAAGTGAGGGTGGACCAGTTGGCTAGGGCACCAGTCTGGGAACAAGAGATCTAGGGGTCAAACCCTATTGCGCACAATCTAGTTTGAAAGGCAGATTTTGCCAACCAATGACCAAGATCTACTCTAAACTAGCTAGCCTCACGCCAGCAAGCTGGCTTGCTGGCCCTTCTAGGCCTTCGTAGCCTCTCATAGCCCTATGCCTTGAAGCCTCTAAACGCCGAAATTCAGCCAAATGAGGCCTTTCTTGTTGCCACTTCGAAACCTTCTCCAAAATTGGTGAAACTTCTCTAAATCTATGAAAGTCCTCCAAACTAGCAAAACTCCTCCAAATCTGGCCCAAAATCTGATGTAAAATCTGACGTAAACCCTAAAGATGGCTGTCCGCCAAATCCCCCGTTAACTTTCCACTTGAACCAAATTGACAAAATGGGGTTTTCCAAATCACAATTTCATGAGAAGAGCTTCCCAACTCCACCTTCAATTTCACTTTTTGAGCCCAACTCGCAGCAAATTGGTCTTGCCTTCACCTCCTGAGCTCAAAATCACAACACTGCTCAAAAATTGCTCCTTCTTTGCTCAAAAATTGCTCCTTCGCTTCCGCACACCGTTCGCCTAACTGCCAAATCTGCATCACTTGAACGAGCTTCTGCACACTAGGGAAACACAAAACTTGAATCGAGCTACCATGATCCACCAAGCTTGGAGATACCACCAAGCTTGGAGATACCACCAACACTCAACGTTCCTGCACCCGATTTCCCTCTGACTTCACTTCTCTGATGTAATCAGATTGCTTAACACTTTCAACTCAACTCAACTCAGATCAGTACTTGATATGTCACTCTATAAACTGCCAACAACTGGGCACTGATTACAGTCAAGCCACACCCACTCAAGCATAGAGAATCCAGGTGACGCTCGCCGGCCTCTGTCTACCATAGCCAGAAACTTGAAGGCTCAACATCAGAGAAGTGAGCTCTTTGGAGCTCACTTCGAAATTATACCCCCTGGACTCAAGCTAGCACTGAAACCCTAACGGTCCTACTGACGGCACACTTGACGGTGCGAACGGTGCAAAATGACGATGGGCCCCACCGTGAAGTCAGTACCCCGAACACCAAATCAGATTGTCGGAAAGTAGTCCTTGAGAAACTACTAGAATAACTCTAACTACTATCATTGGAACTCTAGTGTCCGAGCAGCTAGATGCGGAACTACAAATGGCGTGACAGCAACACAAAGTTGATGTGAAGCAATTTTGATTGAGGAAGTTGTGCCTTCAATGGAGGGGTGGAACACAATTCTGAGGTGAAATCATTCTTCGCAGTGAAGTGTCGTCTTTGAGAGAATCTGAATCATCACAATCAAGAGTTGTTTGGACAGAATTTGCTATGTTGTGATTATGTGTGTGTGTATTTGTTATTTATACACCTGTAGCTTTGGCTAGGAGAGACAATTTGATCTCATTCTTGGTGATCTGGTAACTCAGGAAATAGATAACTCGTATTATGTCAAATGCCAAATAGTGATAGAGTCAATCCAGCATTGATTTATGAGATGGAGGGTTTTTGTTTAGAAGAGTTGTTTCAGCATTTGGAGTGTCCATTGATGGATGAGTATCATGAGTTTAGGAGAGCTCACTTGGAGGAGATTGACCTATGGAGATAGTATTGGTCTCTAAACTATGTCTCTATTACTTAAGGCTTAGTTTCAAGAGGTATATCGATAGTACCTATGAGTTCTGGCTCTAGTAGCATCGGTGGATCTCTTGGAGATGGTGTTACTACAAGTGGAGGTACTACTACATGAGGTGGTGTAGTACTCCATGGTGAAGTTCTTCCAATGTTCGAGGTAAAACTACCAAGGGAATGCAAATTGCAACAAGTTGAGGAGTTTGCAAGAGTTCCAATGGAAGGCTGAAGAGAGCCTATATAAGGCATACACTTGCATGAGACGGCTGATCAGTTTAACTCAAGGAATTATTGAGGCCCAAGCAGTCCAATTTTGGTACGGGATATTGGATAAAGAGTTGCAACATAGATTTTGTGATGCTACATTACTACAAGCTACTTTGCCTACTTTGGTAGTGGTCTTTGGTTTGATGAGCATATTGAGCTCAACATGGTGGAGGAGAGAGTGGTGACATCTAAATTTGGTAGGGAGACCTCATCCATAATAGTTACTTCTTCTAGAGTGCACCATAGTGCACCATGCCATGTTGGTTTCCAAGGACAAGGCGGACTATGAGCCAGCCTGTCTCTCACTACAGATGAACCTCTAATGGCTATTATGGTAGTGCACCATGGACTAAGAAGGCAAAGAACCCCAACTCCATCATACTCCTCTACGGCTAACACTCCAAGACTCAAGGTATTGCTCATTAGAGAACTCAATGAGAGAGAGGTAGTTGCAAATGAAGGATGATGAGTACCTCCTCTCTCCTTGTTTATATACTTGTGAAATAGTTACACACTAAAGTTACTAATTATCATAGTAACTCAAGTTACTAGGCTAAAAGTCAAGTAAAGTCAAAAATTATAAAGGAATATCCATCCATATAGGCATATTCTCCTAAGCGTGTGGTTGTATCTTGATCCAACCACTAAGTCAAAGATTCCTTCACATTAGCTATCCTAGGACTATAGAAGAATCCAAAACAAAAAGGCTTGTGGTTCCAAGAGTTCTTAACTCTTTCCTCAAAGCCAAATACTTAGGAATAATACCAACTCAATACACTAGAATCCAAAATAACGGTGTTCATCTTTCCACTTCCTCTAAAGTAAGGCTATTTCTATTTTAGCTATGACTAAATTTTGCTAATCATGACTAATGTAGAACCATAATATCTCTATATAATTAATATCTCTCAAGTACTTATAATACTAAAATAAATACCACATTAGCACATACATGCATAAATGGATGTTACAAGACAACCTAGATCTTATAGAGCGAGTGGGGGGCCTAGTGTAGCTAGATCCTTACCTTCATTTTTAGATCAATAATAGCTAGTGAGTGGTGGTGTTGCTTGTTGGACTTGTGGTAAACCTCATCATAGGAGAGAGTGCAACAAGGCAGTAGACCTGATACCTCTGGTGCATCATAGCCAACATCAAGACAATGTGAGCATTTCCACAGATTTGGTCACACTAGTGGCCAGTGCTTTGACTTACACCTAGAGTTACGGACTAGTAGAGTTGCTATGGCATGTGGTAGAGGTGGTGGTAAAGGATCCACACCTAGTAGGGATACAGTACCTGCCCTTACTTTTGATACAGCCATGGCTACTCGGATTGAGCAGTTGGAGTAGAGATTGGCTAGCATGGCCATAGCTCAAGGAGATCAGATTTGGGTGTTGAGGCTTCTACCTCATATGCAGTTGATAGAGACGTCTTAGACTTCATGTGTGGATCAACAAAGGTGGATGCATCTACCACAGTGACTAGGAGTGTAGTACATGCTCTAGAGCCTAGAGGAGCATCAATGGAGTTGGACCCACAAAGAGGAGAGGTTGGAAGACAGGTCAGACTTCCTCAGTCTTTCACTGTTCTATGAGGCCCTATAGACATCATCCATGGCTCCTAGACGTCCTAGTGCAGGTGTGGTAGGTGGTGATGGGGTGCATGATGGACTACCTAGTAGTCAACCACCTACTATTACATAGACTAAGTCTAGCACAATGTTAGGGCGGCTTAGTTGATTATGCACTTTCCATTATTCTCATCCAATGACATGTGTACATTGGGAGTTGACCCAACCCTAGTGTTTTGATTGGCTGCCATGCTTTGTGATAGTAGGGATGATGTAGTTCCTACTACTAGATCAAAGGTGGTTGATAGTGGAGTTGACTGGGTTGAGGAGCATGGGATACGCTCAGCAACCAGTGGTTTATGGTAGGTAGCAATGGTTAGATTGGAGGAGTTACTAGCTAGATTGGCCTCTGCGTGATTTAAACCTAGAGTTGTCCTATTAAATAACCAAAGGGGGATTTTTTTTGTTTGGTGGGACCTTCAAGGAAGGTCTATACACTATTGAGTGTCTTATTAGACTCTAGTATGCAGCCCTTTATGTTGGGGAATGCTGCAATTGTTGATCTGGAGTTACGAAAGACCAATGTGGAGAGGTGTTTATTTCAAATCTAGACATCTCTAGGTGGTGGTTCTACACAATAAATCACATGTGAAAAGCTTGTTGTTCATATTCAGCCCGATAATCCGACTGATAGCTCTATGAGAGCTCAGGCTATTGCAACCGTAGCTGTCATATGATGTGTTAGTTGGGAGAGCAATATTATACTCCATGGGTTTCAATATTGACTACTAGGAGGAGACAACCTCCTATAGACCAGGTTGGAAATCAGATGAGGGATGAGTATGTTGCCTACCTGTATGCTTTAGTAGTGGTAGTCTTGGCTCACTACAATCTAGGACCATGGCAACATCAGTTTAGCTTTCAATGGTTGTGTTACTTGGCTTGGTGATTTATTGGAAGGGAACGCCCATGTAGAGGATGCTCCAATACTAGACAAGATCACTTGGATTTGGATTACAAGTAGGATTGTTCCATCTACCTTGGATGTTCCTTTGTGGAGTTTAGTGGAGGCATTGTAGCATCATGCATATTAGTTGGTGCAATAGGCTTGGAGTGGAATCTTTGTACCTCACACTAGGTGACTAGTGTGAGGATGAACCTCCATAGTTGATTAGCTTGACACCTTTGGATACCACACTCATTGCTTGATAGTATCCAATAGAGAGAGTATGTCTTTTGGAGTTGTTTTGTGGGATTAGTACTGAACTAGCTACGGTACTATAGGCAGATATACAAGAACATAGATAATTGTATGTAGAGAGAGATGAGATTGTTGGGAAAGCCTCTCTACATCATGTGGTACACTTGGCTTATTGGTATCCTAAGTTATTACTGATGTCAACAGTTAGAGGTTACCAAAAGATCTTACCAATTGGCATTGCTTTGTTGGGGGCTCAAGATTTGGAGAGACATGTTCCCATTCATTTGGTGATTTCTAGACAGCCATGTTAAGGACATACACGCATTGGCCGAGGTTTGGGTCTTTAGAGCCATCTAAGCATCAGGTGTTAGGTCAAGCGATAGACCTGAACTATTTGACATGGATTGTGAGCTTTGGCTTGGTAGAGCATCGTAGGATGCACTTGATAGGCATCACCACTCAGACACTTGCAAGTCATGTGCCTATCAAGACAATTCAAGCACATGTTAGGGGTGATGGACTGAGTGAATAAGGTATTCTTGGGACACAACCAGTGGCTACTAAGGAGAGTGGTCTACTTGGGGTCCATCCAAGTGAGTGTGGTCTACTTGGATTACACCCTTGGTCTACTTGGGATGTAGCTAGAGGACATATGGAGCTTGTAGCCAGATCAAAGGTAGGTTTTCACATTGAGGTTGGGACTTCTAGTGGTTGGGAGCATGACACTACTACTCCCAAGGGCCTAGTGTAGTAGCTAGTTAGTACGTCTTCCACTCCTACAATAGTTACAGAGGATACTTGGGAGCTATATCTTGGACCCAAGATTATAGGAGAGGAGAGATAAAGAGTTTGGAGATTCTTGAGGAGCTACTTGAGTTGTTTTGTGCTTCAATATGAAGGATTTGGGTGCTCTAAAAAGACTTGGTATATGGATTGAGATGACTAGCAATACACCAATTTTTTGACATCCCTATCAATATAGTGACATGGAGAGAGCATTGATTTAGAGTTGGAGTAGAGATATTTTTGAGGTTGGTTTGGTGGAGATTTCACATGGAGAGTATGCATCAGCTATAATGATGCCAGCCAAGAAGGATATGCATGGCAACTACACAAGTAGGCAGATGTGTAGAGATTATTGTCCCATCAATTGAAAAACTAGGGCTGCTCAATATGCCATGCCTACACCAAAGCAGATCTTTGATGCAATTGGTCATGCAAAGGTCTTTAGTACTTTGGATCTTTGAGCAAGATATTATCAGTTGTGGATCAAGGAGGAAGATAAGTCCAAGATAGCATTTTGAGCTATTGATCTTCACGGTAAGGATGTGTTATATCAATAGAGGTTCTTAGCATTTGGGTTAAACAACACTCTTGCCGAGTTCCAAAGGGTCATGGACAAGATCTTTGTTGGATTAGGTTTTGCTTGGTGCTATATTGATGACATTTTGATCCATAGCACTTTGGTAGAAGAGCTGAGAGAGGTTGGAGGTCTTTGGGAGGTTGAGATCTCATGGACTCAAATTACATCTTGGGAAGTGTAGGTTCTTCCACAAGCAGGTTGAGTATTTGGGTCACATTATCTACCATGAAGGACTTGGTGTTCAGTAGATCAAGGTGGATGCTATTGCGTGTATTCTTTGGCCTACGGATGTGAGTAGAGTGTGAGCATTCCTTGGGTTGGCAAACTTCTATCGCCGCTATGTTAGAGGATTTAGTGCCATTGCTAAGGCTTTGAAAAAGTTGACCTAGCTTACATAAGAGTGGTGTTGGGAAGATGAGCAAGAGAGAGCTTTTGTAGAGTTCAAGGAGGGTTGACATCTGCTTCTATTTTGAGAAGACCGATCAAAGGATGACCATTTCAGGTTCACATTGATTGGAGTATGTCAGGGCTTGGAGCAATGCTCACCTAACATGATGATAAGGAGAAGGAGTTTTTGGTGGCCTATGCTAATTGCTCCAATAATTCAATGAAAGCAAAGTTTAGTTCATATGAGTGAGAGTGCTTGGTAGCAATATGGGTAGTAGTACATTTTTGATGTTGTGTATTTGGTAACCCCTTTACTCTCATCATTGATCATTAGCCATTGAAGTGGTTGATGGAGTCTTACAAGCTTTCAAGGAAGCTTGCACAATGGACTCTAATTTTATAGAAGTATGATTTCACGGTTATTCATAGACTTGGAGTGGTGAACCATGATGTAGATGGGTTGAGTAGAAACCCATGTCCCAGCCAATAAGATCAGACCGGAGCACATTGGCATGGTGAGATAGATGAGGAGATGGTGCCATGTTGGCATGCATCTACCTTTCTTTGTATATTTTCTAAGGCTTGGTGGTATCTCTCTCAGCACATACAAGAGGAGTTATTGAGGTCATAGATCCAAAGAGTGGAGATAGTGGTACAGTTCAACAAGACATTCATGATGATTTCTTAATAATGGACTATCTTTGCATTGGTGTAGTGGGTGGCACAATTGGGGCCAAGGAGAGAGACCGTGTTCTTTAGTGGGCCAAATGGTTTAGATTGGAAGGCAAACATCTTCTACATGTATGGGAGGATAGTA
The DNA here is from genome assembly GCA_948567375.1 of Lunularia cruciata. Lineage (NCBI taxonomy): Eukaryota > Viridiplantae > Streptophyta > Marchantiopsida > Lunulariales > Lunulariaceae > Lunularia > Lunularia cruciata. The sequence continues at coordinate 15,382,323 of OX419760.1, forward strand.
CAGTGCGAGTAGTACCACTTCCATCTCAAAGACCACAATTAGTCCATCATGCTCATGGGGAGCTAGAACATTTTGGATTAAAGTGTATGTATAGCTTCCTCTAAGTCATTATAGGTGGCACAATATGCATATTGATGTACAAAAATTTGTTGCCAGATGTGTGGTTTGGAACCAAGTTAGAGCATCATTTAATGCTTCTACACCATAGTTACACCCATTACCTATCATGGGGATGGATTAACATTAGAGTTTGGACTTTGTTGGGCCTTTACCATTGACTATCAGTGAATACTACCAACACAACAATTCCTCTCAGATCTGTCAAGGCATTGCTTTGATTGCACTTCACTCAGGATCAAACACATAGAATGAAGATCAAGGCTGTGGAATCCAACATCCAACAAACACACTGACTTGCACTTTGAATTTCTTCACACACTCACAAACACAATTGCAAAGTTGATACTCGGAATCAAGCTCAAGCAACGAGCACTACTTCACAGCACTTCGCTTTATCTATTCTCAAAAATAATGAGCACTGAACAAGGGTTTAGCTTTACAAGGGTTTAGCTTTACAATTTCTTTGCAAATGCCACTCTTAAATAGTGAAGCAATCGACAATTCTAACAACTATAATGTTCTACAACAACTCTTCTAACCTGCAGATCTGAAATGACAATGCACCCGTTCATATCTGCCTATACAAATCTCAAATCAGTTACTAATCTGATTCGATGTCTACTTCGTCATTGGCTTTCAAACCCGAACCCGAAGTAAATTTACTTCCTAATACTCTGTCCTCGGGTTTCATATCTTCTACTTCTTCTACGAGGTCCAACAATTCTCTTTCCTGATCTGAAATTCCACTAGTGGGTAACCCTTCTAAACCTTCATCTCTCGACCCACTCTTCTCTAATGTCTCCGATGGTAACTCCGAAGACATCTGTATTCCTATGTTATCTACTTTGGGTTTGGCTCTAACATCACTCCGAAGTTTTTCTATCTCTAACTTTACTATATCTAATCTAATTGCAATATTATCTTCTACCTCTAAGATCTTCCTATCTACACGAGTCTTGAGACTTATCAGCAGCGCATTCAAATCGGTATCTTTCACTTTTCTTTGCCTCATCTCCTGCACCAATAATTTCAACTTGTGCAGCCGTGTTTCTTCAATTTGAACACTGGCATCTGTACTCAACATCGTGTTCATCCTGAGGACAATCTCCTTCAACGGCTCCAATCGCATTTTTCTTTTTCACTCTTGATCTACAAGCCAATCCTCCTTGTACATTGCCAACTCTACTTCGAACTCGGCTTTCACCATTTCCTTCTCCTTCTCCTTCTGTACAACCTTCTCCTCCTAACTACGAAGTAACTCTCGTAATCTTTCTTCTTCCCTATATCGTGCTGCTAACTCTCTTTGCCAGAGCTGCTTCTTCTCTTCTACACTCTCCATCATCCTATCAAGCTCTTGATCCTTCATTGCTACTCTTGCCATAGCATGGATAAGTTCTACTCTTGAATCAGCAAACTGCTGCTTCAAGATCTCATATTCTGCCACTTGCCTTTCCCTTGCTATGTCACTCTTCTTAACAAGCTCTTCTCAATACCTCACTTCTCTCTTCAGGTCTTCAATTACCTGAGTCTTCACTACTGCCTCTGCTTGCAGTACTTCACTTTCCTCTTCACCTCAGGTTATGATTTTCTTCAACTCCAAGTTCTCTTCTTCTAATCACGCTAAGACCTGCAACACAGTCTTCACTTCTGGACAAGTTGACTGCATTTCCTTCTTCTTGTGCTCCAATTTCACCAGCAATGGACACACAACCTCCCGCAGGTACTCTACTCCATCGCTTGCTACTACCTCCTCTTCCGTAGCAACTTCCCTTCTCAATTCGTGTTCATCCAATACTCGCCTTCTTCTCTGCAATCTTTGTATCGACACTGATACCTCGCTTCCCATGCTTTCATTCACTTCTTCTTTCACGTTACTCAGACTTGCATCGCACTTCACCTTGCATCTCAAGCAAACTCCCCCCTGAATTGCGATCTTCTTCTCTTCTGCCTTGGGTATCTCATCTTCCAACTTCGTGTTGTCCTCGGCCTCGGTCTTCGCCTGCACTTCTTCTTCCTCCTTTGCAGCAGCTGGCACCAATGTCATTTCTCCACCCTCATCGCTGTCGCTACTTGTATCTCCACTCTATAGCATTAGCTTGGGCTCTTCCTTGTGTTCCAAGTCTTTGGACTTGCACTCGGCTTCACCTTCCAAGTCTTCATCTTCTGACTTGATCACCACCATGCCTCACCTTGAGTTTCTTCTTCTTGTCTTCCAAGGTTTTGTCTTGTCTTTGGCTTCGCCCTGCCAACTTCTCTTCTTCAATTTTGGAGTACTCACTTCTATCTCCACATTCTTCCCCGTCTTCTTGTAGTACTCGTTGGTGCTTCTGATTTGTAAGATGTATTGCTGCTCCTCTACATTGACTTCCCTTCTCAAATCAGGATGGAAATGCGACACCATCCAAGTTCGCTCTGCCGAGTTCAGCAAATTCAACCCGAGATAGAAATGAGCTGCAAATGGCATGATGTAATGTAGAGGCAATTTATCCCATAGATTCCACACCATTTGCCGTGTTCTCCCATGGAAACACCTCGCCTAATTAATTGGTTCTCTTGCAAACAATTTTTGAAAGAACACCGCTTGGTGTTTCATCACATAGGTTGTTCTCTCCGGCTTCAGGATTGCCATCAGAGCACCACAATTCCCCTCTTGATAGGATCTTTGTAACTCTCCACTTTGTACCCATTCTTTGTCTGCTTTGACAAGAATGCATCCCTCACTTCTTGGGTTTCCTCGGCTATCTCTCCCTTCTCCAAGAACGTGGCACCCTGCTCCGTGCTTGCTTCCTTCCCGAGTACTAATTTCCAATCCGACTCTGTCCAGCAAGCCGGATTTCCTCTCTTCCCTTCTTCCTCGGGTCCATTGAGACACTTGCTCTTGATGATCTCAGTCATGAAACCTGGAAAACTAACATTCCAGTTCCATGCCAAGAATGTAATCCAAAGTCAGCTCAAGACTTCTATTCTTGCAATTACATCTAACCTCTGAATCGCATGATTCCTCATTATGAATTCAGAGTTCTTCTTTCCTCCTCCCATCTCTCATGCTTTCTCATTGTCTCTCGGTTTCACTCTTGCAACTTCTCCCTTACACACTAGCGCATCTCCAACTCTATTTCCCTTCCCACGATCACCTACAGGACAACTTCTCAACGGCAAAGGAAAATTGCTCGACATTGCTTCATCGCAAGCTCAATTTTTATAGAGTTGCACTTTCTTCATCTCTCTTCACTTTGAGTTTCTATCGAGAAATCACACCTCTTGCATGCACCTGTCACTGTCAATCATACTTTGCGCGTATGGGCCACCGGTTTTTGAACGGTCCTTTCTTGAATTTCTCGCCCCGACAAAAGGTTGTTAGACAGACTTCACCTTGGGTTGAGCTGCCCCCAATACAAAGACTCCTTACTTTGGGTTGTATGCTGATAGGGCATTTCTGAGTACTTTGCCTTATGACCCGAAGTCACTTTACTTCAGGTTTCATCTTGAAGACTCTTTCCTTTGCCTTCTTCGGCCATACAGGCACAATCTGACTTCTCTATACACTTCTTCTTTTTTATTTTGAAAAAAAAACAAAAAATGTGGGCACCACAGGTAGTGAAGAGAGGATTACAAAAGTATGGTTTGCTAAGAGTCCACTTGGGAGATTTGGATCTCTAGTTACCTTGGTTGGCCATTGGCTATTGTCAGCCAACAAGCCTCTTTAGCATCCATCTCTCCTTAATTTCTACTCTATGAACAAGATCAAGATTTACCTACAGCCATTCATCAAGATGCTACAATATTTTGGACTCGGATGATCTAGATGTATGGATGAGCATATGTTCTCAACGGGCAGAGATCTTTTAGAGAGGGATGCTGATGGCCTTTGAGAACTTGGTGATTGATTGCTCAACATACAAATACCTTACATTATGCTACTATTTGAGGAGGAGGTTATAGGCCCTCAATCCATCAATTTCATCCTGGTGACTATGTATTTCTATAGTAGACAACATCAATGACACTTGATGTTTCTATAGGCCATAGTATCTTGAGAGTGCATGAGGCTTTTCCATCTGGAATTTTTTGTGTTGGAAGGACATGATGGTGTTGTTTAGAAGGATCATGTGCAGAATTTTGTGCCATGCTACCTCCCAAACATTGATGGTTCTATGGACCCAAGCTTGGCACTTGTACGTGTAGGCTTGCAGTGTATATTATGTGGCTTTTCTAGTGGAGTTGCTACTATGTTAGTGTGTGATCTTTGTTTGAGAGGATGCCATATGGCATGTATGACTCTTCCTCTCATGGTGGTTCCTCACGGACAATGGTTATGTCCTAGATGTACTTGACCTATAGCTAGTTCATCCTTTATATGGTATGGATTGCAAACAAGCAACTAACAATGGGGCTCAATAGCACCCAACCTCCTGATCCACCATAGGGTATACCATATGCTTGGAGTAGATGGCTATCTGGAGTTAGAGGGACCTAACCACTAGCTAGGGTGCCAATTGTGGTACTTTAGAGTCCATGTATGACTTATGTGTGAGTTGTGCTTCTATAGTGTGTGATGTTGACAATGATGTATGCTGTGTAGCAATATGTATAATAGCATAATAGCTATCATGCCATTCATAGCATTGCACCTAGATTGCTTGGACTCTGGAGTAGTAATGTTGGTAGTCATGATTATTTTGGTAGTTACTCATAGGCTACTTGTTGACGGTCAGATTTCATATTCAAGGTATTGACTACATTGTGAGGCTCACCGTCACTTGCACCGTTCACACCATTGGGTGTGCTATCAGCGTGACCATTAGGGTTTGAGACCTAGCTCAAGTCCAGGAGGTATACTTTCAAAGTGCAGCTCCAGAGAGCTTACTTCTTTGATGTTGAGCCTTTGAGTTCTTGTCTATGGTGGATAGAGCATCACTTGGATTCTCTTAGCTAGAGTGGGCGTGGCTTGACTGTAATCAGTGTTCAATTGTTAGCGGATTATTGAGTGACAAATCAAGTACTGATCTGATTGAATGTGATTTGCGTGATGATGAGTTGTGTAAACAAACTGACTATTGTGGTACTTTAGAGTCCATCTATGACTTATGTGTGAGTTGTGCTTTTATAGTGTGTGATGTTGACAGAGATGTATGTTTTGTAGCAATGTATATATGCATGACATACCATAAAAGAGAATTCATGCAAGAGTAGCATTCAACATGCTAGTCTTCCCGCATGACATAGTTTATTGATTAGATATTGAAGGGATTTATGGTCTAAATAGAACACAAAGCTGTTGTCCATGAGGTAGTGCCAAAACTTTTGTATTTCAAAGATCATCCCAAAGCATACTTGTTCTATGGTAAATTTATTTCATTTAGCCAAGTTGAGTTGCCAGCTTGTATAGTAGACCGGATGTTCCCAGAGGTCCACATCATATTGTGCTAGGATTGCACCTATAGAAATGTTTGACGTGTCAAAAAAGACATGAAAAATCAAATCTCCATTTGGTACAGCCAAGATTGGAGTAGTAGCCAACTTGCTTTTTAGATTTCAAATGCTTTTGTGCATAGGTCCGTCCAAACAAAGTCAACTATAGAGTGCATATAAGGCTAATAACATGGAAGAAATTTTTGCATACATGTGGATGTGTCACCAATAATAGCTTATATAGCCTAAAACATTGTGAAGCTTGTGGACTATCTTTAAAGCAGACAGTGCTTGGATGATCTGGATTTTCTTGGGATTCACCATGATACCATTCTCACAAACAAAATGGCCAAGAAAGGAGCCACAAGAGACTATGAATAAGCATTTTTGTGGGTTGAGGGAAATCCACACTTGCTTGCAAATGTGTAAGACTACCAAGAGTGCCCAAACATGGTCAATATGGCACTATGCACATTCATGTTGTCAATGTATAGTTCTATTTCCGTCTTGACTTGGTTGAAGGAGTTCATCACATAGCGTTGGAACCAACATTCCATTGTAATCCAAAGTACATTAGTTAGTAAATGTAAGTACCCCATTATATGACAAAGATGGTCTTGTATTGGTCTTCCGGTGCAATAGCAATTGAGCTGTAGCCATGATACCCATCCTTGAATGAGAAGCATTGGCTGCAAGCAACCTTGTTGAGCAACATATTTGTGAACTAGATTGGAAAGAAGTTTGGGATAGTTTGGGCATTTAGCTTCCAAAAGTCAACATAGATTTGCACCTTGCACGTATACTTCTTTAGGACTACTAAGATCAAAGAAGCTACTATGTTTCCTTAATAGGTTATATGAACCTGTACTTGGGAAGCTTGTTGAGTTTCCCTGCACTGTTTGATAGTAAATTGAGTTCAATCAACAAGGTTTGGACATAATTAGGGTGGCATTTAGATGGAGTAAAATCTGATATTGACATTATTGAGGATCAACACCTAAAACTTTTGAATAGTCATAGGCAAACACATCTCAAAATTTGTAGAAGGGAGTTTGATAGGTGAGTTGGTCATCTTTGGCATGTTGGTGTTGGTCTTCACATATTTTTGTTCTTTGTCAAGGTGTGATAGGTGATGGAACTCATCTCCAACCTGAATGTGAAGAAGAATAGGTTTGTAAGGCTATTTGGAAGGTTTCTCAAAGAAATATCACTATAGCATGTCTTTGTGAATGTTTTGATGGTTTCCTTGTTCCGTCATCAATTGCTTTGCGGGCTTGATAGTGTTTTTTATGATGTGGTGTCTTTGTATCAAAGTTAGGTTTATCTACAGTAGTGATGAGTGTTCATTCATTGGTTTAGTAGGAATTTCATTCTTGAGCATAAAAGTAAAAATGACTTTTGTTCATATAAAATGTGTGTTGTTTAGAAGAGATCTGTCAAGATGAAGATTTTCTACTCAATTTTCTCATTTTGGTGGTCAATATCATCCTCAATGTAGAAATAGGATGTAGTCAAGGTTTCATAAGTATGCTCCTTTGTGTAAGGCAAGGGTGTAAAAATTTGGTCAAGGGTAGGTAGTGTTGCTAGAGTTAGTGGATTCAACCTCTGAGTCCAAGGAGGTGTTGTCAACTATCAAGGAAGTGGGAATGTCAAGAACACATTGTAGTTGTAGGGATCTGAGTAGGTATCCAATTAGAAGGAAAGTAGGAAGGGAGGTGTCCGTGAATTTTGATGTGGGAAGACCACTCATATCAACCTCTATAATGAACATACAACTAGTGATGGCATTGGCAAGTTCTTCATTGTTATCAATACGAGTGAGATTCTATGTACCGATTGTTAAACTTTGTTCTCCTTCTTGATCTAAGCTTGAAATTGGTTCTATTGGGTACATCAAAAGTATCCAATGTTTAGATTTTTTTCCAAAGGTCAATTTTCTTGTTGGCAAAGAGGTGATGACATTGGCTTTTACCGACCATAAGATGCTTAGTATTAGGGAGAATTGTGTCGGGGCAAGTGTGTCCATGATCATGTAATCAACTACAAAGAAGTTTTGCTCATCAATGAGTGTAAGGATCTTGGATAACAAGACAAGGAAGTGATCTTGTCTCCCATATGCCATTTAGAGGAGAGTAGCAATTTTTGTTATTCCCTTGAACCCAGGGTATCCATAACTCACTTTGTCATGATATTTACTAAAGACCTTGAGTCAAATGAAATATTTTGGGATGACATTGCCTTCAATTGTTATAGAAATATTGGGATTGTGGACCTTGGTATACAATACTTGGAGATTTGGTGATTCAAGTTCTACAAAAGTAGTGTGGGAGCTTTCCATTGCCAAGGCTTGCAAGTGTTCTTGAATTGGAGAGTGTAGGTTGCCCATAGTTAGAGGTGTGGTTGAATTTATGGGGTCTTGTTGAGTGTTGTGCAATATTTAGGATGACTTTTTTTTATCAATGGATCCTTGAAGTGTACTATAGGCTGCTCCTTTAATAGTAAGCTCTGAAGTTTTTTGTGTTCCATAGGAAACCCTTTGTAGAGCTATTTGAAGTAATGTTGGTTCTACATTAGCCAAGTCAGTCATTATGTCATAGTTGTGTATGACAAAAGTGGGTGGTTGCCTTGCAAGGGTGTCAAATATAAGGACCATTACCCTATAAATTTCCAAGAGAGGCTGAGTAGTTTCTTCTTGCATGGTCTCATGGTATCAAAACTTTCAAAGTAACTCTCAAAGTTGGGAGTACTATCCAGATCAAACAAAACATATCTGTATGATTGAGTTGTAAGGAAGATGATTGCCTCTATAGAAGCACTTCCATGGGTTGGGAGTGCTTCTTTGAGAATGGAGACATCTTCTACTTCAATGAAATGCATAGTCCCATTAGGACCAACATTGTTGTGTGGGTTGTTTTGCATAGGCAATTGTTGTGTTTGTGTTATAAAATACTTGAAGTCTATGAATTGTGCCATAGTGTGGGGGCTAGAGCAAAATGCACAACAAGAGAGCATGTTGGGACATTGATTTTCATAATGATTTTGAGTACAAATGCGACAATGTATCTTAGGTCCAAGTAGTCCCCATCCTTTTCTACCTCAAAAAAGTGGGTCTTCTAAATGCTAGTTGAAGGTGTTCTACTATAGGATGACATTCACAGCATGTGCCCTTTCTTCTTGGGGCTCATGGCATCTTTGTAGTGTTGTGCAATTTGCCATAACATGCCCCTACACAATGGACACAAAAATTGGGATGTTTGGAGTAGCATATTGAACATGGGTGTAGCCTTATCCCATATAGCGAGTACAAGAGATTTCTTCCCATGTGGTAGTGTTAACCAGATTTCTCTCTTGGTATTGGTGTGTTAAGTGAAGATTCTCAAGTTGTTCCAACTTGACTAGGATATCTTCCATTTTAGTGCTTATTGTAAGCACCAAGGCAGTTGTGGGAGTAGAGAGGGCCACAAAAACTATGGGCTGAGATGTGGGAGAAACTATGGGCACTTGATCATATATGTGCATTGTTTGTGATACCATATATGGGCTTAGTACAACAAGGGTTCCCCCATAGAAATAGTTAGATTGTGAGAAGCCATGAATAGCAACACAGTGGATTATGCATTACACTTCCTTTGAATCCTGGGATGATAGAGCAAAGGTCAAGCAAAGCCAAATTCTATTTGTTAGCTTGAGCTCAATAGTGTGATTCCTTAAAGGCTTGGGTTAGATTTTCAGCCTTGTTGTAGGTTAGAAATTTTTTAATATCCTTAAGTAGAGCATCCTTAAACAAATTGAGGGTTGTTGTAGGATCTGGAGTTGGGGTTATCATTGATGCTAGGTATTGGAATCTTTGAATAAATGCCTGCATGGTTTTGTGGTGTCTCTTGCATAGTTGGTTTATTTTGTCCCTTAGTTGTTCTTGTTGTTTGGGTGAGATATATTCACATTGCACATTTGCTTCTATCAATTCATAATCTATCCTCATGTAGGGGCAAGGCCGCTGAACTAATGTTGCACAATTCCAATAAAGAATTGGCAATCTATCAAGCCATTGTTATGTCATCCATGATATTCCATGCCATACATACATTCTCAAACTTTTGTAAGAATGACTCAAAATCTTTCTTGTCTAGTGAACCCTACTATACTCAGAGGTATACAATTGCTTTCACCCTTGAGGTTAAACTCATTATTGTTGGGGTTACAAGAACTACAAGCATTGGGCTTGGGGTTGAAGGCAATGTTGGATGCAATGCCAAAGTAGAGGGGATCCCTTGGGCAGAAGTACTTTCCATTAATAGAAATGTTGCTTGAAGTTGGGAGTTTGCAATAGTGTTGGTGAACACTAGAGGTAATGTTTCCTCCTAATTAAGAAGCATTGTCTTCATTGAGTTGGAAGGTAGTGTGTCTTCCTGATTGAGAGTAGTAGTATTTCTGCATACAAGATGTGATACTTCTCTTTGCGTTGCACTTGCTTTGCCTATGGAATTGAGAGAGAATCCGTCTCCCAAACCAAGAATGGTGGCACTTGTAGATGTGAAAGGTAATGCTTCTCTCAACCCCAAAAGTAGGTTTTGGTCTTAACAGGGGTGGGAATGCTTCCCTTGGATTTAAAAAATAAATAGCCACATCTGTGCAGGGTGGTAGTGAATAGCATCGGCCACTATGAGTTGTAGAAGGGAGTGGAGAGGACTTGCGAATCAGCCACTATCGGGGCCAAAAGTGTTGGCAGGTGTGACCTTACTTGTAGTTTGGGTTGCAAGATAAGGATATTTTGAGTCAGCCCTTACCCTGCCAGCCCTTCTCTGGGCTCGGGGAGGAATTGTGGACAAGATCCCGTAGTGCAAGTAGCCGTACACAAACTTGGTTTACGGAGTGTAAATGAGATCCTAGATAGAGTCTTAGGATCAGTCTTTGAGCTGCATGACCAGGTCTACCATAGGACAACCTAAGAGATGGCTCACATGGGTATCACCCCGGGTAACCCATCGACCTGCATGGTTATCACTTTGTATTCACCAATCCTCACGCTAGAGGAAAACTATGAGACATCCCGTAGTTGGATCATAGGTTTCAAGTATTAACAAGAACACCAATTCATACAAGTTTCATTCTCATGCATTGATTCTAGCAATCATCCATACAGGAAGTCGGGAGAGCCATGATGGACAAGGTGCTTAAGCTTTGTATCCCTTGGTTGCATGCTATCATTTTACAATGTAGTGCCGTCACCTACCTTACAAGGAACATTTTGATACTACCGTATCTTCCTTCCTTTGACAGTCATCTTCCCTACAAGGAACATTTTGATTCTACCGTATCTTCCTTCCTTTGACCATCACCCTCTACTATACGGTCTATCATCAACTTGTGAAAACTTTCCTGACTAACACCCGACCGCACTATAGTAGATTAAGCTCCCTTTTGTATGTGAGATCAAACCCTAAACAGAATTTCTACCTCCCTCACAATACTTCTTCTGCAGCAGCAGTCTCCTTTAATTGCCACCCCATAAATGCAAATCAGCTCCTAATGTTTGATTCTAATCTAGATTACACTACCTAATTGAGTCAATGCGCCAGCTTTGCATTTATTATCTACATAAATTTGTCCTACTATATTGCATACCAATAGTATTCTCTGCATGTTCTCTCATAAGGGAATCCCACACTCTCATAGATAGTCCCACACCCGATCTTAGTAGAAATGAAATGAAAGCCCGGAAGACTCAAAGAGTTCCGTCGGAGGAACACCCTGCAATAGTAGTCCCGTAGCAACTCGTCCATAGAAGAAGTCGCGCCATCCAATTCCCGCAGCATTGACTTGCCCACAGCCTACAGAGCACTCTCCTAAGTCCTTGCCCAGGCGACTACATCTACCTTGAAATCCTTTAGTTAAACTTGCTAGAAATCTGCTCTAAATTTGTATGTATTTGATAAAGCTCTAGTAAAGCATTTTCAAGTCAGAGGGAAGTAGATATTCTCTATGACACTTCTTTAGGGAAACAATTCCTTTCAACACACCAACATTCATCGTGAGATAGTTCAGTAAAATTCAATCATGATTATTAGCTTGAGGTTGTGACGTTTTCAGTCCAGAGTCAGGTGCCTTACGTTTCCAAAGTAGATAAAATTGGGAGCTATTATACTCAACGTCATATGATCCGTTAGATGACCCAAAACCATGTGGGTACAGTAGTGGCGCATGTAAGAAGCTAACACGCTACTTTTCTTTCTAAGTAAAGTGGAAGATGTTCAACTCTTCTGTACTATATGTATGGTCATTACCAAACTCTTCAGTACAGTACGATTCAGTTGGACAAATCGTTGTTCCTCAGCTGCTTCAATCTTCTCCCAAGCGGAGAGGTGAGTAAAGGTGCTCTGCATCATCTGTGTCTGTCAATATCGCAAGATTCTCCTCAACTCTGATGTCAGTCTTCAGGTTTTCAACTCTTACCGTGTTTACTGTGTGAGGGGGTTAGTTAAGACTGGCACGCTTTCCAACAGACCACCGATCTGGTTGTACTAGAGCTAATGACAACTACCGTAAGTGATTCTGACATATCATATTTTCTCAACCTCTCCAACTTGGTTGCAACACTCCTCGTTCTGAGCCAACCAAGTGCGTTCCGTATCTAGTATCGAAGTCTAATCTCATTGCTCACGTGGGGAATGATGTGAACTCTATGACTTACATCTCCACCAGATAATCATTGTTACCAAGAAGCATCGTGATTCAGAAGCGGCCAATCTTTGCATGGCCTCGAACGCTGTCGGTGGTAGACAACTTGACCAGTGAGTGCTAGTGCTGTCATTTACTGAGCTTTAGAATAACCAGCACATTATATTGAAGTACAGATTTACAATGGACTCTTGAATCCAGAATTTGAATCTAGGGAGTGACGTTTCTCAACGGAGATAAATAGGAAGGGGTCCTCTTAGGCTGGGAGTTTTCTCGAGAATACCACGTACATAGGATCCGTTCTACCAGGATTTGGTGACAAATCCAAAGCCTGCGAGACAAGTGAAACACACAATGCTCAAGCCCTCGGGCAGTTTTGAAACCAATCACAAGAGGTAAAGGTGAGACAAGTGGAATAAACAGATGGTCCAGCCTTTCGGAATTCTGAAACCAATCGAAAGAGGTCTAGCTCGAGAAAGTGGACCTTATGCACCATGTATGACGCCATCTAAATTTCGGGTATATGACCACGTAACAAGACTGACAAGTCCCAAAGGTTTTTACATGTTTAGTTCCCTGCAGGTGGATCAAGCAAAATGGGAGCGATTCAGATCGCAAAGGACTTACCTGTGGGGGCTCGAAGCCTCCAGCATAATGGAAGTAGGAACCCACAATCCATATGTGGTCTACGTCGTCAGTTGATGTCCAGATAGATATTGCCTTGGTGAAAAAGCAACGGTTCGAAAAGCTGGAAGTAACCAACAAACCGGTTAATTTACAGAAGGTTCGATCTCAACTCTTTCCTATGCCAAGGAGCACGGACTTGCAAACTCGCCTCTGCAAATTCAGTGAGAAAACCCTACAAGCATTCCCTCTTTCCAGACTCGTGAAACAAGAGAGAAACAAACTTCCTTCTTTTGAGGCTTCGGGGTTTACTGCCGGAAAATGCTCCCCGCCGTAAATTACATTAAACTAGTGCGGCAAGGTAATTATTTCTGGAAGCACACTGAAGGGGATTTCGATAATCTGCAATTCTACAATCTACAATTCAAAATCTAGGAATGAGAATCTACTAGCAATGACTTTTCTCCAACACAGAACAGGATACTGAAATGTCCTGTTTGTTCTCCTAATAGCATATCCACAATGAAAATGTTTGGATAGCATTCTTACAACAGGCAAATAATCAAACATTAATAATTAACATCTTCGTATAATAACAATCAGACATTTCAGCAATTAGGTATCGATATGCTACAGGACTGACCAGACCAATTGACGAGAGTGTATACCTCATTGCAGCTAAACCTCCAGGTTTGAGTACACGATTCATTTCTTTGAAAATCTCGAGAGGCATGGTTAGATAATCCACGCTAACCTGTCATGGGAGTCTTCAATTAATACATTTAAATCATCCGCGTTCTAGTATTTGAAGTTGCACTAAGACCTACAATTGTCGGCACACCAGTGTGGTTGGCAGTATCTAACACAGCAGATTTGACATTACATTCTGGATATATGTGTTTCACAGACTGCGAGTCCAGCTAGAGAAGTTACCGCATTCGTAATCACGTCAAATGTATTGTCGCCGAAAGGAAGCTTCGGATTCTCATTTAGGTCCTGGGCTACGTAATCAGTCAAGATCTGCAAGTGAAGAAAAAGCGGAATCCCATCATTGATATGTCAATAATGAAGCCCAGCAAAGGAGAGGCACACGCAGCGCTTGTCCACCTGATTGCATCAATGAAAGGAAAATTTTAAGCTACGCAGTTGTTTCACCGAAAATGGGAAGTACCGGATTACGTTTGAGTTCGTCTTCATTCAAACCCAGGCCCACGATTTTTTCTTGATGGTAGTTGTTGGGATAATGAGAGATCTGCCAGTGTGACAGTTTTGATAGTCAATATAATGGAACCAGAAGCTTGTAGAAATACACAGACTGTCAATTTCTTGAAACAGGACGACAAGTGCATCCCTAAGATGGAACAGCCAAAACGAGTTTTAGAAAACTCACCCAACTACTGCACATGTCGAGGATGGCTACACCTGGCGTGTTGCTTGGCGGGAAAGCTGATGCATAGTACTGGGAAAGCGCCTTGATAGCCGGATCATCAATGTGGGTCACGAAGCGAGGATATTCATAGAAGATCTTATCCGATGTCCTGCAGACATAAGACACATATAAGACGCATAGTCCACGCCTTAAATACATTTCATGCTCCCATATCCAATTTATTTGACTGCATCATCAACCACTTTCATTACTCTACTAGAAATGTCTACTCCTGTTCTTACACCACTGGATGCAGTATGTAGTCTATTCAGCTGTCACCTTCTCAATGTTGGGCGACATGAATTCCACTTTCACTTGAGCAAATATTTTGAAAGGAGGAACGAAGTCCAGTTGGTCCCTACGCATTCGCTTTCCTTTGCCCTTCCTTTAAATCATCGGTGGCCTGAGTTAAAGTGGAGCATACTCATCATAACGCTGGAAATCCTCCTGCTTGAACGGGAAAACTTCAGGCCATTCGACATTCTTCAGCACCTGCATGGAAGTGTGACACAAATGACAAAGGCGTAGTAAGTAAGGGCACCGTAGTTCAGAAAAAATCAAGCTCCGAGTGCTTATCTAAAGTGCTTCCCAAAATTTGTACGGATTTCTCAGCACAGAATTTACAGACAGGCTGAAGCCCGACTTAAAAGAGAAGTCCTGAACAGTCTTGGATTGAGAGTACAACTCGGGAAAGACTTAAGCCCCCCGGGTTAACAGAGGCACGCAGCAGCTATACAAATCGTTCGATTGGAACTGACATGTCTTCAGTGGGTTGGTAAGTGGCTCAGTGCATGCTGAACTCACTTCCATTCCAACAGTTAGGATAACATTTGAACATGACAAAAGCAACCATGAGTTAATATTCGATCTCAGAAACTACAAACTTAAGAGATTCACAGCGCCATACCTCGGGAATGGCAGAGTCGACTCGAGAACGGGCGAGGGCAGGAGATGAAGTAGACATAGCGGGTATCATGAGTCCTAACAATGTTGTGCGCATAAACAACCCACGAGGAATAATTCGGGACCCAATTAACGACGAGGAAAATTGCCCACGAGGTGCAGCACAGATCAATCTAACTCCTGAAATCACCCGGGAGCACGGACACAGTTGCAACGCCATACTCGCCATGGCCTAAATCCGACGTGCTTCCCGTACCTCTCAAAATTCACACAGGGAGCCAGTTAGAGCCGAAAGTCCTTTCCGCAAACCATTAACCGCGTTCAAATCAAATTTCGTTGAAGCACAAATCGACAACTATCCTCACTGCTTGTTTCTTCTCCAGCTAGACCACATGTAGTAACTCTGCTCTCCCGCTTGCTTACATGGAAGCATTTGGTCTACTTATCAGTGGCGACCGCAACGGGATACTTGTGGTCGGGTGACTCTTCCTATCGTACCTCCTACGTGGAAACGTGGACGTTGTGACCATCTTATCCATCGTCCGTAAGTGACAGAGGACGCACCATAGCCTACAGGGCCCCACGAATTCGTGTCTGGGAGATGAATTCTTCTCTTCTCGTGGCGCTTTCGTGCCATGCACTTACTGTAGTAAACGGATCTACGTCGTAAACATGCATGGATTCTCGGTAGTTTACCATTTAACGTTATTCAGTGCAATTGCTTTGCATGCATCCTTCGCTGAGATGGGGGAAGGTCTTATTTGTCTCCCAAGTGTCATCTAAACTCAATCATTTCCAGTTCCATTGTCCGCTAATTTAAGGATTCCCCTGTTGTTTAACTAGTGTCTGGTCATGAGGTCCTCCTCATCTATCATCATGGATCTCCTCTGTGCCTTAATCCAAATGTTTAGTAACTAAAAATATCCAACACTAGAACTCCATACTCTTCTCGTCCCAGTTTTGTGCCTCTAGGCCTGTCAAATTTGGCCTGGTCTCTAGCTGAATCCAAGCAGTACAATAATGAATGTCTAGGTTGCTCGTTGTTTTAAGAGATGCTCACAGCATTATTGATTGAGGAGTAAACGTGAAGAAAAGTATTGAACCCTTGATTTACATAAACTGGTCCGAACAGGGGTTGTATATATAAAAGAATAATGAGATTGCCTCATCGTAATTCTCCATCGTCCCTTGTACAATGATAGGTCCATGCTCGTAAGATAAAACTATAATTCCTTCCTCTTTCTACTTTTGCCTTTTCTAGTTTTTATGCATTGCACGTGAGGACAAGTTTGATCAATATACGAAACCCAATCTAGCCTCAATAAGATGAGTACAATTATATTAAGTATCATTGTAACTCTGAACAATAAAGACTACAAGGGACACGAGACAGAAAAGAGGCGATGGACTCGTTGGACAATAGCAAGAGACTATTAAACTATTGGCCTAGTGAAAGCAAATGACAACTGAAAACTCAGTAACAAGAGATGTTGGTGGTCAAGGTTTAAACCAGTGTGTTCATCAAGGACTAATGACGATTATCTTCACAGCTAACTTCGTCATATCTAAAACATACGGAACGATTTATAGCGAAGGATTAATGCCAATGGAGTTTCCACCCGTAAAACTTGCTCTTAAGCAAGAAGAAGTAATGAAAGTCGAAACATCTGTACTGAGAAGCGATCTTAAATTCCACTAATCATGGAGTCATGAATGAAAGCTTACAGATGACTTCAGTCATGAAAGATACTATGGGATAACTAGGAGCCATTGAAACCCTTGGTTATAGTCATCAGGCAGGTGTCATCTGATAAGCGCGCTCTGTTTGGGTGGTCATCCTCCGCAAGTTGCTCTACAGATATGGAACCGCCGAGGGATCCTCTACACGAAAGCGGCAGACCCACAAGTAGCAGCGTCGATGTCAGTTCCATCAACTTGCATAGACAGGCGGAGAAATACGGTTTTGTAAGTCTTCTCCAGATTCTCACAGATATCTCTAACTCCTAAAGTTGGATTGAATCGCTTCTCCATGCTTTAAGGTATGGATCAGAGAATTGAACTCTGGACACTGCCATTGTGTATTGTCAATAATGACTTGGTTGTAAGTCTTTCGAGTCGAAGGATAAGGAAACCGCGTAGTATAACAAGAAGGATGGGAAGACCCCATCAAACCGTACAAGGATAAGACCGAAGAAGTAAAATGGGGCCAAGCCCCAATAGCATCGGTGTGAGAACTCGATGTCGAAGTCGATATTCAGATGTGCGCAAGATATTGGTCAAGAGCTCTGCACTTTCTTGAAAGAATGAACCTAGGACGGACCGGGCGAATGTTGTGTATTGAACGATACTTGACGGAGTGTAATGTGTGCTCGGTGGTCACAATATGTACAGGGACCGCAAGCTCGAAAATATAACTTGGCATTTCCGACTCTGTGGTGTGAAGCTCAACAGTAAAGTCTGTTTGTCAATACGGTAGTTGAGAACCTCCTGGCAACCATTTTCTGGTCGAGTTGCTGATCTCAACATTTCCTGAGTGAGAAGTGTCTTCTTACCATATGATATGTCTTAGCGCGGCTCATTCATCTGAATTGCTTCTTATGGTGCTGGCATGATCTGCAGTCACTTTACAGTACAGTAGCTAGAGGTAACGTCGACTTTGCTTGAATAAGATTGCTGTATCACAAGTGCCAGAAATTATAGGACCGACTTTTTATGCACAGGAGTAACCTCCTCTTCCAGGTCTATAATATGCCACCAAACCTAGTGGCAGCTGAATCAGGTTCGTGTTTCTTGGCCCAGGGGACGCAAGCAGATGCTTGCGTCCTCTGGGCCACCGTCATGTCGCATGCTGGATTCCCCGCCTTAGTTCCCCCACCTTTTCACGTCCACAATTGTCAATAGGAATTAAGTTTCATAAGACCCGGAGACGATTTTTTGAAGGTAATAATGAATCATTCCCTTTCCCATTTGTTTGAATCGTTCTCTTCCTCATTTGTGTACGGCTCGATGGGGTCTTCCCATCCTTCATGTGTTCTACGTGGTCGCCTTTTTCACTTTGTTTGAGAAGACTCACGATTTCTGATAAACTTCCCTCTAGGAATGTACGTTTGTTCTCTACTTACGTGAGAAGCTATTTCCCTACGTACCAAATCATTTCTTCTTACATTAGAATCCAGTTTCTGGAAGCACTTCGTATATTTGGCTTGGCAATAATAGACTTTTCCATTCTGAGATGTACAGCATATTGCTCTTGCAATTATCCTAAATCGTAGATTTACCACACAAGTGCAGTGCATACATGAGTGCATGCATACCCTAACATCCAAACTACGTACTGTTTTCGTATCAGTCAGTTAGGAATCTGATCGAGAGATAAAGAGGGTAGAACAGCATTTATTCGCCTTACTTCAAAAGTCGGTGGAATATAGCTGAAGTGAACTAGTTACGCCGTCATTCGAAACCTCCGCTGGTACATACTTTTACGCGCTCAAGTGAAAGCGTTCTTTCGCCACTGTCTTAAAACTTGTGGCAACATTGAACCATACTTACCAGATCGATTGACGATGACCATAGTATACACAGTGGGCTGTAGTAGTTAACTCACACAATCTTAAACGAGACTTTATACGGAACCCCTGGAGTATCTCTCTCGGGTGAGAACCGGGGCATAGCTTGAAAATCGAGAGAAGATTTACACAAGACAGAAAACTTCTTCATAGTCACACCTGAAAGAGCTTCTACTTTTGGAGTACTCCGGTGACCAAGTTAAAACCCGAAATTATATCCCGAAATTACACTTGTGTAAAGAATAAAGTACAGTTCGCTGACAATAAAAAGGGTAGTGATGTATCGTACATGAAGTATTAAGTTACTGTCGAGGAGATGGCAGTACCCTAGGAGGGGCAAAGTCCGCGTGCCTCCGCTCAGAGTGGACATGAGAGACAGTACTCTGTAATGTGAAGTGAAACACCTAAGCATTCTGTCTCGACCCAAGCCAAATAAACGATAGTGTACTTCAAGAAATGAGCCGAAATTTGGTAAAGGCCTGGTTTCGTGCTGAGTTGTTTGTTTGTAGAGGACACTACGGCAGTCAACGACCTCCTATTCGCAATTTTTCCCTGCAGTTGAAATTCTGTGCCTTGCCTCTCGCGTTCTGTACTCTACTACACGTTCAATATGGTGTCGATCACCATATGGGCACATTTCGTGGCACATCGCATAAAGTATTTTCCACACCCGACATACGTTGTTCAGTACCCATAACTCCATAATGCGGATATGATAAGTGTATTACGACATGGTAACATTCGTGATAAAAATCCAAGTTAGATATGGAGATAACGAGAATCTCAACTCCTTCCCTCAGTCACGAATCACTCAATCACGAATATTTAACACGCACAACCGGTTATCCGAATGGCCTCCCATTTTCTTTCGGGTGGCCTCGTACTATGTCAATGGCATTGAAGTTCAGCTAATTTGCAGCTCATCAAATCTACTGTTATCCCACACGCTTTGGGCAGTCCAGCCAAATTGACACTATAATTCTTCTACAAGACAGAACACTAGAAAAGATTGTGGGTCAAGGTAACGAAGATGAGCTCATGATGTATATCATGGATTAAGTGTGTATACCATGGGTTTATGTTACCAAATGTTGTGAAGCTAGTATGAAGAAGGAAAGGGCGGTGGAGTTCACTCACAGCATCTAAACTACTCTCAATTGTAAGACTCTTTAATTCAAAAATCATGCTTCTAATGGATTTAGATCATGTTTGCGAAGGTATCCAACACCTAATTCTCTCCGATATATTTTATGTCCAGCCAATCGTTAAAATCTTCCTCATTTCGAAAGCTTAGATCACTTCCTCTTCTAAAACTTCTTACTGTTAAATCCTTTTGGCAATGGTAAAACAATATAATCCAAAACCATGCCGGAAGACTAATATATAAGATCAGTTATTATTCTTTACCACCCACATAGTTGGTCTTTTAAGCAAACGATGTTAGCATAAATCCACTTCTTGCTGATAATGTGGGCCTATGAAGATGATGAGAATTGATAACATCTATATAATATGTTGTGGGACTGTAGTGTAGAAGGACGGATGTTGTTCTTTACAGATGACAGAGTATGGTCTTATTAGAAAATGTTGTCAATATAAATCCACTTGACGAATGACTTGTGAAGCTTAGTGAGTATTGCATATGTCCCATTCTTCAAACCACTAAAATCTGTTAGACATTTGTTGTCTGGTGTTAGTCATTGTGAAAATAACTTGGTCTTTTCAGAGAGCATAAATGAGTAGAGTATAAAGTGTAGAAAATGGATATTTGCTGATATCACGCACATTCGAACATCACACACAACCGGTTCCTCGAACTGGGCCTGAGATTTACATCAGATCAGGTCCGCGTCAGGGTAATTGCAATACAACTTGGTGCCAGATTGTCACTCTGATAAAATTGCAGTTATCCCGGGATTATCCGCAGGCAGGTGGCAGGCGTCTATCCGTGGCGTGTGACTGCGTCATTCGCGACGGCAGTACGACATCATGCTCGACAAAAGACGTGTTGAGAAACTCGTTTTCTCGTCTAAGTACTAGTAGGGCTCCGCCAGCTGACCAGGTGTGATGATAATAATCTATTAGTCTTGCGTATTATCGCGCTACCACGTCCAATCGAAGATAAGGACACATTTCTGTAAAACGCCATTTGATAACGCTTTCTCACCTACCCTCTCAGCTTCCAAGAGCTCGCTTCGCATCGCGAGTGGGACATGAACACAAAACTCCCATTCATGCAGAAAATGCTATTAGCATATACCTGGGTGGGGAATCATGGTATGTTTTTAAAGCCTTCTGTGACTGGCAAATCAGCCTTTGCGTTACAACGTCACGCACAGGAGCCCGTTTGATCCATTGGGCGCCCTCCTCACTAGACATCTAAACTGCAGATTTCTGTGGTTGCTATCACATTCCAAAACTCAATGGAGGACCACTAATGGCTCCACATCTAGACAACTTGTGTGCATTTCGCCAAGTCCCCAGTGACTGCTCCGAAAGTCAATTAGAGCCTCCGATGGCACTACCTTGAGATTTACCACATGGTTATAACCAAACCAGAGAATGAAAACATGTTGGGAAGATCAAAAAAGGGAACAAAATAAACTTGGGAACAGAAACACCGGGTGATTCTGTTAAAGCACCAAGCAGTCCCACTATACGGTCATTGCTAAAGTAACTCCTTTGTTACATTTCGTTCTCAACTTTTCTAAGTCATGGCCGAGAAGACTAATTCTTCTACCACGTCCACTAGAACAACCTACACAACGACCTCAGAGCAGACAGCCACTGGCAGCACAGCAGTCACAATCAGCTGGCTCTCATTCACTTGCCACCTAGAGTTGGGAACTGGCCGGGGTCCTCAATACGAGGGGCTGAGACTCTTCGTGCATTGTTGAATCCCCCGCCAAAATTCCCCCTGGAGGCACCACGCTCACCATCTGCACCCCGACCTCCACGACCACGTCCACGACCGCGGGTACCGGGATTACCGTAATATTTCTCCCCATCAGCGGGCTTGAGAAACTCGTTGATACTAACAGGCTGCAAGTGAAAGCAAGACGAGAAGTCAGTTTAGGACAACCGACGAGTGAGAGGATCTCACATCAACAAACACATCGCGGCAAATACAACAGATCAAGGAGGGCAAGGATTTAAGCACTACAGCTTCAGAGTGCTTACAGACGAGGTCAAAGAATAGATGGAGAGACCTCAATATCGTGCACTGAATACCTAGCCATCTGACAAGCTGTGAACCCAGTAGAGTGGCAAAATCTTTATGCGTAATAGACGTGTGGACTACAAGCACAAGACACTGACCTTCTTGGCCTTCTCTTCCTTCTCAAGAGCTTCCTTTTCTTTCTTCTTCTTCTCTTTCTCAGAGCCCTGCAGAACAAGTAGAATAGCTACCAATGAGGTTCCACAAGTAACTCCAAGAACAGACTAGACGAAAATCATACAAGGACACATGCAGGAGAGGCAATAATCGAAGACCACAGCCATCCACTTACCAGTTTAATAAATATATCTTCCTCAGTAGACTTCTTGTCAACCATTTGCATGGACTCAAAAGCCTTGTCAGCTTCGACTTTCCTCTCTTCAGCCTTGCTAGCGGCGAGGGCCTTGCGCTTTTCTACGACAATCTTCTCATACTCATCGAGTGTCATTTCCTGCTCCAAAATAACCACAACATATCATAGCGAAGATATATCAGCACCCCTTCCTCAGCGGATTCACTGATTATCCTGAGGCTCGAGTCCATTCCTCAGGAGTTCCGGGAAGTTCAACATGTCATTTACAATCGTCTTCAAGCAATCGGGAAGTTCGCGTGAGAGCAACACGAGTCAAGAACATTTAAAGCGGCATAATGATCAGAGAGCAGAATGGTAGCCGGGTGAGAACTCACGTTGTCTTCCTCCTCTTCCTCCTTCTTCTCGGCTCCATCCTCTACTGCTGGGACATCAACATGGTTCTCGCCTTCAGCCTTCTTCTCTTCTCCAACGACGGCACCCTTCTCTTCCTCCTTGGGAGCGGTCTCCACGACCTCTCTAACAAACAGAATGACAGGAAATACGAACGGTAAGTACTCAGGAACAATCAAGATGTTGGTTGATAATAGTATGACACCTACAAAAGCCGAATGAATGCCTACTTCTAACCGCTCGTTCATCACAAAAGCGCAAAGTGCATCTGTATCTGGTTTCCGGACACTCACTGCAGAACACCCTGATCACCATCAGCTCCCCAGTTTCCTCGACCAGAACCATCTCGCTTCATCTCATGGCTGCAAAGAAAGTTCAAATATGACTTTGTCCCCAAACCAAGTGACTTGGTCTTCTTATAGGGAGACTCACATGCAGGAACAGTGCACAGCAGACATTTCAAAGCCAAACCTTGCTGATGACAACCAGCAAGGCCGATAAATTCACGAGACCGAAACCTCCCTTCTTGCTTCTACCTCCCACACAAAGAAACTTCTGCACCGCTTCTGAGGAGCGTGATGACGGCTAAATGACACGGAAGCTGGGCCCGCTAGAGTCCTAATTTGAACGAAGAACCCAACTATCATTCGGATCAATGCAAACTTTCAACTTCGGTGATGAATTCGTACCCACGACCTGATCCACTGTGACGATCGTACTCGCGACGACCACGGCGTCCCTCATCATCACCTCCAAATCCACGATCACGACCGCGACCACCACCACGGCCTCCTCGTCCCCTGCTTCCTTCTGAAGACCAGGTCTCAGAATCTCCCTCTGCACGAGGGGCCCTATCACCACCGTAACCACCACCGAAGCCGCCGCCCCCTCCACCAGCACCGTAGCCACTGACTCGGTTGCCACCCTGATATCCATCATTGTTTTCGCGGTTGCCACTGCGTTCAGTATTGTAGTTCCCACGATCCCGGGAGAAGTTCTCGCGCTGAAATCCACCTTCGCGATCGCCTCCGTATCCACCACGCCCACCTCGGCCTCCACGGCTTCCTCCACGGCCTCCACGACCACCTTCGAATGAGGCTCTTTGTTCTTTCACTGCTCGAAGAGAAATCATGAAGTCGGGTTTTAGCCAAGAGTAACATAGCTGTCATACAAGTGCTTTGCAGAAAATATATGAGCACGTCCAGGGGAGCTCCCTAACCAGTGATCTGACGAAGGATCGGATTCAGCAAGTATGGCCTAGTTCACCATGTTGCGGAACGGTGCCCATCATGAACAATAGTCAAATATGGGCATAACGGGGATACGCCAGAATCAATTAGTCAAATCATTAAAATTTACGGGGCCAAAGAATCCTGTAGAAACAGCAAATAGATGCCCGTCCCAAGATGCATCTCTACTACAGGCATAGTTGACGTTGGTTTAAAAGCTGGGTGTAGCTCGACAGTTGGAAAACTGTCCTGTATCGGCGAAAGGCATGTGCCTGACATCTGGCCGACTCTCGTTTCGAAGGATTGATACATATGTAGATCACGAATTCTTAGACGCGGCAATGAACTACGAGTAGTTCAGGACAACCTTATTCATGTCCTTTAAGTAACCAGTGCCATTATCAGAAAACATCGATACGAGTTCAAATCAGAGCGTAGGCAATAAAGCCCGGAGACTTGATTACTAACTTCACGAAAAGTCAATTTGCTAGAGATAGACGACAACTCAAAGTACCTGCATCGATGCATACCAGTGTGGCAAAACATTGCAAAAGGAAGAGTCAACATTGCAGGCGCAACGAGGGGACGGTTCACATGCCGTCGCTAACTGTAAAGGACGTCCCTAGACCGGTAACCTGATCGTGGCTACAAATCAACAAACAGTGGACCACGCTAAATGCGTAGGGCCTCTAAAACAAATGTGTACTACTCAAGTATAGACATCAATTTCCTTCACAAATTGCTCCCTGAAAGACTGAAGTTGTCTCCTAAACACCTCAATGTTTAGGAAGAGGTTACGGTGTGCGGTGTACTATACAAGACCAAAGAAAGGCCGCGTCTTAAACATCCGCATTCTATTAATCGAGAACGACATATCGAGAGAATGATGTAGGTACGTGAGAGCAGAAGCCTTTCTAGTCCACAGTATATCCATCCAGATACAGTTCGTTTTATAAGGCTCATCTCATGACAGAACTATGCTACCAAGAAGTGACAAAACCATACAAGACAGACAGATGAGGTAAGTACGCAGGAGACGATGACTTACCCGCTTCAGCTGGTGGCGTCGGCTTAGAAGGGAGCCGGGCTGGGGTATGTGCTGCAGCAGGAGTTTGATGCGATTTCTTGGTAGCAGGCTTCTCCGCGGAGGGAGGCTGAGTGGCTCTGGCAATGACAGCCGTAGGTTCTTCATTTTCATCGTCGCCCAAGAGGTCGAAATAGTTGGTCGACGACATGGCTTTGCCGCTGTCAAGCAATCTGCCTCCTCGGGCTTAAGCTTTCCTCGGTGGTGTCTTGTTTCACCTCCTCATCAGATTCGGCCCTGTTCCTTCTCCCGGCATTCTTTACTTATGCTCCCTTCCATAAATCGCTTAGCTCTTCTCAATTTCGCTGCACGCACCCCCACCGTCAACAGCAGTGACAGCAACAACGACGCACGATTCTCCTCTTCCTGTACCTCCTCCTTGCAAAGAGTGAGCGAGTCCTGACTCTCTCGACTGCTGCTCAACCCTTCTCGACTCCGCCGCTAGCGTCTGATGGCTTGAATCCACACTGGAAAGGAACTCGCTGTTCGGTGAGAAAAACCTAAAAAGCCCGCTGCCCAGCCCTGGCCACTGTCTGCTCTCTCTCCTCTCTCCCTTGTGTGGCTGGTGGATTGAAAAGGATAAATGGATGGATGGATGGCAGAGGATTCCGATGGATCCAACCCAAGCCAAACCAGAGACGCAGAATAGAATGGCAACTACCGACAACGGAGTCGAACTCCCCTTCCCCGACCCCTATTTCGACAGCTTCTACAACAGTCGTAGTCGCAAACCGAGCAACGAACATACGCCTGCCCCAAAGCTAAAGCACAAGTACAAGAAGCTGCTGCTCCACAAAGCAAAAGGACAACACGACTTGTCTCTAACATGCACCAAATTACCATCGAAGCCCTGGGTCCGGACTTTCCACGGATGGCCGCCCCGCCCTCTGTATCTCCCCTAAACCCTTACTACCCCGCTGTTCGATTCTTCACCCGTCCGATCTTACCGATCCGACAGCCTAGATCCTCCCAGACTTGACCTAAATGCCCTGTTCCTGGCATTCAACGCCTCGAAGAGGCTTTTCGGGGTTTTGAGAAGCATGAGCCGGCCTCAGCTTATGGCCAAACCCTCTCGGTTAATGCACTAACCACGTCAACAGTCCCGGTTTGTACGTTTTAGTAGAGGCCGGTTTAGGGTTCTGGGTTTTCTTTATCCCCATGCCCCAAGTGGAATCTACCTTTAGGTTAAAAGCATATTAGCTACTCTCTACAGCTACAGTGGCCGCTAGTATAGCTGTACTCCTATGCGCGCGCCTTATTCCTCCTCATGGTTGCATTTAGCGGCGTTTTGATGGTGATGTCTGTTTGCTGATGTTTAGGTTTCCGGACCACTTCGACTTTGAAAGCTGAACTCATTTCCACGCGTTAAATTTCGACTTCACCAGTTCAAATATCCATCCGTCGATATTTGAATCGTCCACAAAGTTCATGTTAATCCTCCAGGGATCATTTAATCTAACGTTCGAGGGATTGAACTCGTCTCGGTTATAAATCTTACAAATATGAGGTATATCTTTTACATGCTCTTGGTGAAATTTGTAGTTCTGGTTGATATAGCGATATTCAAGTTAGAAATGTACCTCCATCAAGCTAGTATTGATTCCACATACCATCATTTTAGTTACTGAGGTGTTACGAGGGCCGCATTTGGTTATAAGAAACACTCGAAAGGACGAAAGTGAATAAGGAAACGTGGAATATCCAGCATGCCCATGGAGGACTTATTTGTGTAGTGCTGATAGGATAATAGATATATCCAATTGCAACGTAACTCCCTGTATTTTATACATGCAAAAAAAAATTATGTGGGTACACATTATTTTGTCTTCCTTTCTTTCTTCATTTCGTTAATCATTTTTCCCAGATAGATGCGGTAGTGCTATCAACAAGTCTCGTTTGGATTGCAACCGTAGCCATAAAACTTAGTTAAAGACGGGCTTAGTTCAGGATACTAGGTGTTGCCTAGAACAGCATTTCATATTTACGTGAAAACATCATAGTTGCCCAGAAAGTCCGCACGTCTTTGGATATTCTTCGCGGACGATTAATTCAACCAAGACTTTAAGCGTCTTATTCGTCGGTAGAATAGTCAAAGAATATAACACAATGGGCCACCCTCCTTTCTGAGGACTGTAATTCGTAGTATGAAGTCATCTTGGATGCTTCATTCTAGTATTCTATTCCATGATCTACTAGGTATGAGGATAGGGACACTAGTTGAGTGGAATACCTGCATGACTGCTATGAAAATGACAAAAGGAGTCAAGCTGCCACTAAATCTGCAACTGTGTGCATATATTTCGCAACTGTATTTCATAAAAGTCGTTAAATATTATGTTAACGATCACAGTTGACAGAAGAGCTTTACACTTACGTGGTCAGTGTAAGTGTACAAACCACATAAAGAGGATTCAGGGAATCGCAACTACCAAAACACTTGCCTACTTCTACTTATGAATTTATGGTTGATACACGTAAGACGAAAAAGGCGACCATGTAGAGCACATGAAAGATGGGAAGACGCCATCGAGCCGTTTACATACATATATAAGGGAGTTTTCACTTGACGGTTTTCTGCTCCCGCTAATTTATATTACGGACGACGGGAGTATTACGAGACATCCTATAGATTTTACGGGATGTGGGAGAGAGCTACTTGAATAGAGTCATGAGAAGTAATCCGTAACTTTTTATAAAGTTATGGAAGGTTATAAAGTTAACAAATCATGTTTTTCTATGGGTAATGTAAATTTTTATGGGTTACAAGATGTCCACTAGACTATAAGGATTAAAAATTAAGCCAAAATTTACACCAGGAAATAAAAAGTTGAAACTCTATCATTTTCAGGTTAAGTTGATCATAAAAAATCCTGATTCAATTTACGAGACCCATAAAGAATTTACAATAGAATTCCGTGACCAGCCTATCTTTTGTAAATTCCGGAAGTGAAAGCCCGTGTACGGTAATGTAATGACCGACAAGTCTGATATATCGGGGGATTCAAATAGTGGTATGTCCCTAAAACTTTATGGTCAGCCCGGGGGTACAAGTTCTTTTTGCACATCCGTAAACATTTTATGGTCCACGAAAAAGTGACCCATAATTTGTATAGGCGGAAAGAATTACGGTTGGTCGTGTAAGTCTTAATAGAGGGAATAATTAGGATTTTGAATTGAAAAATACATCTTTAAAGTTTGAAATGTGATCGACGTGTTCCTGTGTGACTATGTCACTCACCGAGATGATATGATGATGTGTGATGAGCAAAACATTTTTGCTTCTCCTTGCTTGTGAGAAGAAATTGACATAGGAGAGAGTTTATGCAAATTGATCAAGCCAAAATCATGCTAAGAATACCCGCAAGCGACTGAGTAAGGAAATGGAAAGGTGCATTTGTTGAAATACCCATATAGCTCAATTTGAGAATCAAATGAGCGACTTTAATTATGACGAGTGAATTGGATGGGATATTGACGAGGCTTTGAGTTTAGATGAGTGGAGTGATGAAGAATCGAAATTCATATTGGATATTTAAGTGTGAAGTGATGGGATTTTGCGCATAATATGAGAACTTAAGGATTTATTGCCAAGTATTTTCATAATCTAGAACTGCACATGTTTAAATAGTCAATGCTTATGGACATAGAATCTTTCTATATCTTTCCTTATTCTAGTAGAGGTCATTAAAGCACATCATGTTTTCACCACGGAATTACAAGGAAAAGTTCAAACACCAATGTGAATTCAAGTTGTTATGGCTCTTAATCACTTTGGACACTATGGAAATAGACCCCCAAATATTCACTCCCCTAAGGAAGTGAACATTTGGGGCTGAGTGCTGGCTCCACAACAATATTTACGGAGATAGTGATTAAAACACTATTATCTACAATGGTAAAAGAAGTGCAATGGCCAAATATAGAGATTGAGAATATCATTCATATTTTCCTATTAAAAGGATTTGTTGGGTGCATCGGATGCTTCTCCCTCTTGTGTATAGACCTAAAAATTATGGTAAAACTTACGATAGGAGGAAAATATTGTTTTCCATAAGTGTGCAAGTAATTTGTGATGATTAGAGAAGGGTTCTTCATTTTGCACGAGGTAATGTCTCAACAACAAATTGTGTCCTCTTGTTGTTTCCTAATGTGTATTCTTCTCATTGTTTGTGCTACCTTTTTGCAAGTTTAGGGTTTGTGTGTAGTTTTTCTACTCAAGCTCTACATTGAATGTACTTCATTTGTCCAATTGGGGAGATCTAGATAGGATAAGGTCTCAATATTATCTTACAACAAAATTTGCCTTCTTGTTGTTTTCTAGTTTGTATTTTTTGCAAGTTTAGTATGTTGGTAATACTTTCTACTCAAGTTCAAAATTGATTGTACTTCCTTTTTCCAACTGAATGTACTTCCTTTTTAGTTTTAAATTTTTCCAAGGAGATCTTGATGGAGTAATGTCTCAATGTTTTCTTGTAACAAAATTTGTCTTGTTTTTGTTTCCTAGTTTGTATTCTATTCATTGTTTGTACTACCTTTTAGCAAGTTTAGGGCATGGGTGTTGTTTTTCTACTCAAGCTCAACATTAAATTTTTCAATAAAGAGATCTCTATGGTGGCCCATGTGTTGATTCCCACTTGCACTTTTGAATGTTGTTTTTTCTACTCAAGCTTACCATTGAATGCTCTTCTTTTTCCCAATGGGGAGTTCTAGTGGTGGCCTTGTGTTGATGGTACTCCTGATATTTTTTAAGGATGGTGGGCTTATGTCACAATATGACATGTCTGAAGAAGGGAGATTTGAACCAAAGAGGTATATGAAACTCCTTTGACATCCACCAATACTTGCTTTCCAATTTTGAGTACACGCCAATGTGGCATTTGGTGCTATCATTGAAAATAACCCGCATTGCAAACAAACACACCTTCAACAAATGTGTAGCACATGCCCACATAGTAAAAACATATTCCATATGAGTTCTCAAGGCTAGATGGTATTCTTAAAGAGAAATGAGATTTAATTGAACAACATGAGAAGAAATGACTATCTCATGAAATAAACAAGCTCTTGTAATATTCTCCATAACTTCTTGATAAATATATGTGATCTATGAGAGGTGGAGAAGGAGGAGTTTAGATGAACATATTGATGCCTCCTTGGATGAGCACCAAGACCATGAATATTTAGGGTGAGTATTATGAAGAGATCTTTGAATTTAATCAAGAGACTTTGTGGTTCCTTGTATCCTAGACAAATATAAAAATAAAAATAAAATTGATGTGCCCTTGTATGTATGGTATATTCCTTTGAGTATGCACCCCGTGTTATGGTCTTGCAGAGTGGTAATAGGACTTGTGTTTGTGAGGTGA
This sequence comes from Lunularia cruciata, assembly GCA_948567375.1. Lineage (NCBI taxonomy): Eukaryota > Viridiplantae > Streptophyta > Marchantiopsida > Lunulariales > Lunulariaceae > Lunularia > Lunularia cruciata. Next base: position 15,412,654 of record OX419760.1, read on the forward strand.
GTAGGTTTGTTGTGTGTTTGTTCTATGTTCATACATAATGATTATAAAATGAAATCATGAGAATATTGAGAGTCGCCAAGTGCAAATCTTTTCATATTAATGACCAACAAGGGTGAATTCTTAAGCTAAATCCTTGCCACTAAAGCTTAAGTTGTATATTCTTTGAAGGAATTCAAATTAGCTCCATAAAGCTTAACTTGTATTCTCAAAAGAAATTTAGAAGGAATTTAAGTAGCTCCATAATTGCATATATTCATATTTTGGATGATTTACAATTTTATAATATGTGGAAATTTTATATTCATAAATTTAGAGGGATTTTGGTATATTTTAGATGGTGGATATTAGAAAAATAAGATGGATTTAAGCATATTTAAGAATATTTAAGCAACAAGGTATTAGAAGTAGAGCATATATTCAAAATATTAGAGAGGTTTGTGCAGATTTTTGGGAGTGGACTTTGAGTTTTGAGAGGTCTATGCAAGTTTAGGTTTGTGCTCCTTCAAAATTTAGAGGTTGTTGGCAGGTTGGTGCAATCCCATTGTGGAGGTGCAGGATGCTACAAAAATGAGAAAATGAGGAGACAATCCCTACGCAACTGACCTTTCACTTGGCTCAAGGAAGGACTATGGGCAAGATTCATGTAGTGATCATAGCTCCACTAAGGAACATGATTCACTATTGGATACTTTGCCTAGTTAATGGCTTGCAAATCTTGCCCCTTGTGAGCCCTTAGGCCTTAAAGATAAATCCACTCTAGAGTTAGCAATGCAATGTTAAAGGCAATGCTACGAGTCACTCTATGATTTAGACATTATTGCAACAAGCAAGGCAATGAGCACTACTTCACAAACTCACACATTCACAACTTGGAAATGGACTCAAAATAATCAAAATATTGGGGCAATTTTTTATTTTTTATAAAGTTAGCTTCTTGATTGGTCAAGCAAGAACTGTAAATCTCAAGCACATAAGCTAGCTCTTACAACCATGATCAACAATAACTCAACTTGTGGACCCAATGATTATATTGAGAAATTGAATTTGCTTACAAGAATTGATGCTCTACCTAGGGGTCTCCCAAAAATGACTGAACTAATGTGCATAGAACCACCAACAAGAGAGCCACCCAAAGTACCAAGATCATCAACTTGATGAACTAGCAAAAATTGGGTACAATTGGCCAAACCCTTTATTGCAAAACAACCAAAGAATGAAGAACCCATACTAAGGGTTAGAACTCCACTTATATACAAGTAACTCAATCCTCAAAAGAAGTTTCTATCCTCTAATAATACTCTACCTACTACCACTACCTACTTCACATGCCACAACAATAATTGTCCAATGGATCTTGCCCTTAGATTTTCTTTCCTAAAGATACATTCCTTGACATAGTTAGGATGCAATCTTAGCTTTAATTATATCCCCACACTTCTTCTATTATACATTCCCATAGAGGATTAATCCCACACTTAAACAAGTGTGCATACAATTGATCTTCTCATACATCCCATAGGATGTTAGGATCCCATAGTGCATCTTAATCCATTGCTTCTCTTATGTAATTTCTTGTAGAGGACATTTTCCATCCTTAAACTTTTGGCCTTTTTCTCCTATGATAAGGGAATCTTAAACCCTAAATTTGTGCATATTTAGGTCCATGTCTAATTCATAATTCCTCATACATTTCTATACATTTCTAAGAGTGGATTTCATATATTCAAAAACCTTTGAGAGGAGAGGTATGCAAATTTTTTTGGGAGTGGACTTCATATATTTGAAAATCTTGGAGAGGAGAAGAGAGGAATATGCAAACTTTTAGGAGTGGAGTTCATATATTCAAAAGTCTTGGAAAGGAGAGGTTCTTACACATTTCCCAAAAGTGGAGTTTAGATTTGAGTATTGAGGGGAGTGGTTTTCTTTTTGTTTTAAGGAGGGAGGCGGAGTTTTAAAATTTAAGAGAGAAGGAGTGGAAGGATTAGAAATTCACAAACTAACAAAAGGAGATAACTATAAATAGTTTTTGAGTAATGTAGAATTTTGGAAACTAAGAAGATGTTCTAGCAGATTTTGAGAGAGATCTTACTAAATTTTGGGAGTGGGCCAAAATTTTGAAAATTGAGGAGAGGTTCAACATATTTGAAAATAGATTTTGGGAGAGGGATTCTTAAAAATTGTGGAGAGGTTCATTACATTTCAAGGATGGAGTAGAATTTCAAAATTGGGAGAGGAGGGTTTAGGAAAATTTCAAAAGTGGAGACTATATTCAAAGAGAGAAGGGTTTGAGCAATTCTTAAACTGATTTTTTTTAATGAGAGAGAAGATTTAGGAGAAAATTTTGCAATCAAAGAGTTAGGTTTAGGTTTTTGCCCAAAATTTGGAACATAATGACTAGAATGGAATATTTTGAAAGAGATTTTGATGAGAAAAACATGAAAGACACCAAGGAAGGACCTTTGCTCATCAATTTCCATATTTTAAAGTACCACATAACATTTATAAGTGGTGTTGGATTGATAAAATTCAAATCATGAATTGGTAGAAGTTATACAAGAGTATGAATTGGATCTCTTGGGCCTAAAGGTTTCAAAAAAAATCAAATCCCCGCACCCAAATGTGATTTTTTAGTTTTTAACTAGTGTTTTTCTTGAGTTCTAATTGATAAGGCTTAGGTTTTATGAATGATGAAGCTTTTGATTGACTTCTTAACCTTGAATCTCAATACCTAGTTGCACATACTAGGTGTTGTGCTATGCTTCTCAGCCCTTAATTTTACACTTTGGGTGTTGCCTTGTACATCCCACTCCTTGGCTACACACACCATCCCTTGGCTATGCACTTTGGATGTTGTGTTGTGCATCCCCATTCCTTGGATATGCACCACAGCCAAGGGATATTCCCAATTGCTATTGTTTGCAAGACAAGGGAAACATATACAAATTTTAGTCTTCAAAGCAAACCACAAGATAGAATAGTTGCTTGGATGAATTTAGGGTTTATTTTGCACTCATTTTAGTTCATGTTTGAGTATTCTATAGTGCTTTATGATGGTGTGTTCTTTGGGATAGTGTGGTAAAGAATAATATTTCAATACACATAGTGCATTTAGTGTACCATATAAAATATCAAAATTAAGAAAAATATGAGAGTGAGACAAAGAACTCTTATTAAAATATTATTCAAAAGAACATTATAGATACAACTAGGACTGAAATACCCTATTGAGAACTTCACTAATGAAAGCTCATTCATGAGTTAAAGGTCCCAATAGAATTAGGCATTAATCTTATCAGTCAAGTTGCAATCATGGATATAAGCAAAGAATACTCAAAAGCGGTTAAAGCTTTAATGCAACATAGTGAATAATCATTTCAAAACCCTTCATTGAGTAGGAGAGAGGATTTTAATGTGGTGTGCATGGTCCATATTGGGATATAATTGTACTTAAGTATACTTGTCATTCTTGAATTATCATATGCACTCCAACATACTCTTTGGCGCTATGCATACCTTCTTGCCTATAGATCTCCTTTGGGTTACTACATAGTTGGTCTTGCATAGATGGTCTACCCTTTGTCACCAAGGAGGATAAAAGGCCCATAAAGAATAAAAAATGTTCTATATGCACAAAATAGCCAAAAAGATTTTTGGTTGGCATTTATACACAATAAGTAAACAACTTCCTTGTAACAATATGGAGTTTAGCGACAAAGTTAGTCGGGCTTACGAAGTAGCACATACAACAAATTAGCCTAGAATATTCTAGAAGTATCTAGGAAGCTTCTTGGGAAGCTTCCCGACTAGCTTAGCTTGCACCTCAAGTAAGTAGCTTCTAGAAGGAAGCTTCTAGAAGCTTCCAACTAGCTTAGCTTGCACGCCAAGTATGCGACTTCTAAAATGAAGCTTCTTGAGAAGCTTCCTAGTTAATTTGGCTTGCACTCTAAGAAAGCAGCTTGAGAAAGCTTCTTGAGAAGCTTCTCAACGGCCTTGTATGCTACCTATAAATACCAAAGCCAAAGCTCATGCTAGGCATTTGGAGTTGTCCCACATTCAAGTTTCCTAATCTGAGTTTCCACTCTCCTATTTCTCTCCTTGGTCTTGGTCTTTTACATTGGTATCAAAGCAAGAATGGGATGGATAGAATCTATGGACCACCAAATCCACTTCTGCCAAACCATTGGGATTTTCATGTCCAGATATTACCCAAGCACCGTTTCACACAATTCATCACCTCATGCTTTGTGCAAGATTTTCTACATATGATCATCATGTTTGAGGAACCCTTGATACTTTCGGTTGTCACTTATGGAGAAAGGTGGACGTGTTGTATCTATGTGTTAATTAATTAGATAAATTGGGAGTATTAGGATAGAGTAGTAGCTATGGCGGCAATACTAGACGTTATCCTTGCGATGCAACACCAAATTGAGCACCTTACTTGATTGTTGGATGAACGAGACCAACAACAACAAGAACATATAGAGAGAACGCCAATCCGAGATAGAGAAGATCATATTCGATTTCCAAAAACCAAGGTATTTGAAGGCAAGAATCTTCCGGGCATAGTGGAGAATTTTGTGTTTGATTGTGAATGTTACTTCAAAGCCACCAATCTTCAAGATGAACTGAAACAGATTCTCTTGGCTTCTAACCAATTGGATAGTGTGGCAAACCTTTGGTGGCAATTCCAAGTGGAGCGAGCTGAACGACAAATTGTTGTACCAATCTTGACATGGACGGAATTCAAGGATGCAATACTTGGTTGATTTCAAACTATAAATGCCACCCAAGCCGCACAAGATAAATTAGCAAAGTTGAAGCAGATTGGCTCTGTAAGATGCTACATCACACAATTTCAGAACATCATCATGCAAATTCCAGATATACAAGAAAGAGAAGTTCTAGATTGATTTGTGCAGGGATTGAAGTCATGAACCAAATTGGAGGTGACCATACAAGAACCACAAAATGTAGAAGAATCCAAGCAATTGGTTGAGCGCTTTGATTCCTTAGTTGCGACAACTTGGTCTTGACCTTGACTTACACCAAGCTTATCAATACAATACGCATGGGTGGAAGAACCAACACCAATGGAGATTGATGCTATCCAACAGAGGCCACTTGGTGCAGCAAATAGAGAAAGATTGCAACAAAATAGAGGTTGTTTTTGTTGTCTCCAAGTTAGACATCACATTGCTGAATGACCACTTAAGAATGGGCGACCTCAACAAGTTATCCAGATGGAGTTTGTGGAACTGAATGATCAAGGAAACAAAGAATCCCAAAGGAGATTTTGAGCCGCCTATTGGGAGCTTGATTAGTTCCAATGGGATAGAAGGCTTGACCCATGCAAGTTTGCTTCACTTGCAAGGTATGATATATAATCAGGGTTGTGTAGGATTTTGGTTGATTCTAGAAGTTCAGAGAATTGCATGTCTATGCAAGTAGCAAAGGAATTGGGTATTCCTATCAAGCCAGTGATTGGAAGTAGTTTGATGATGGTGGACAATAGAAAGGGTTCTGCATTCCGCACCTCGCATCTTGTTACCTTCAAGATTAGGAAGGAGTATTTGGAGTGCATGAGGTTTGTAGTGGCACTTCTACACTATGATATCATTTTGGGTCTACCTTGGCTTGAACATCATAAGGTTCAATTTGATTGGACCCGATGCCAAATTCAAGTACAACACCAAGGTAAGAATTTTTGTTTAGGTTGTCTGGCACCTCTAAGTAAGACACCTAAGAATAGTTAGTCCTAAGATGGGAAGTGTGTCAAGAAGGTAGCCATAGAGCAAACCTTGAAGAGAGATGAGTCCCAAGATGGGAAGTTTGCCAAGAAGGCAACCATGGAGCAAGCTTGGAAGAGAGATGAGTCCCTGGAAGGGAAGTTGGTTAGTAAAGTAGCCATAGAGCAAGCTTTGGAGGAATATAAGTCTATATTTGCGGTGTGGATCAAGCCAATTGCACCAGAACAATCAGAGGAGGGCCAAGAACCTCATCAAGCAATGGTTGATTGGATAGTTAAGGAGTTTGCAGACGTGTTTCCGAATGATCTGCTAAAGGGATTACCCTTTGATTGAGGTATGCCCTTCAAGATCAAGTTATTGCCACAGAGTACTCTAGTGAGTAGACCAATCTATTGGCTCTCACCAAAGGAGGAGTTGTGAACAACACTTATAGAGTTGTTGGAGAAGGATTTTATACAACATAGTACTTCTCCTTGGGAAGCACCGGTACTATTTGTTCCAAAGAAGGATGGAAGACTTTGTTTTTGTATTGATTACCGTGGGCTCAATAAGTAAACCGTGAAGAATGCATATCCCTTGCCTTGGATCAATTAATTGCTTGAGCAACTAAATGGAGCACACTACTTTTCCAAGTTGGATCTTTGCAGTGGTGTGGTACCCACATTTTTCATTTTGGATGAGTTTTAAAGAAGAAGTGCCTTGCTGAAACCAAATTGAAACCAAATGGAGAAGAAATGAGTGCAAACCTATGTTTTGATCAAGCTTGAGAAAGTCAACTTTGTACTGGAGGAAGAAGGACTCGGATTGGATCAAACTCAAAGAAGCTTACTTTGTGTCAAAGGAGGGAAAAACTTGGACCAGACGCTGAAGGAGTGTTTCTTCGCATTGGAATGAAGGTTACAAGTCAGCAATATTGTGGGGTTCATATCTCAATGATCACAAGTTCAAATCAAGCGTGCTATATCTTGTTGAAAGCGTCTAGTTTAGGGCTTTCCATTGCCACCAAAATCGCAAAGTTTGGAGGTCTATAGAAGAAGTTACAAGCATTTGAAGTTTTGGGAGTAGATGTACAAAGTAGTTTGGTGTCTACGGGTCAATGTGACTTCGGACTTTGGATTTTGGGTCTAAAGACTTTGCCTCAAGACAAATATGATTCAACCCAAGGAAGTTGTACCTTGGAGTGCAGTGAAGGTGACTTCAAGAGTTTTGCGAGAAGGATCAGAGGAAGTTAGAGTAGAGAAAGAAGATAGTTATGATACCCATGACTTCAATTTGAGTTCTGATTGAAGATGGAACATGAGTTGAAGGAGAAGTAATAGTAGTGAATAAACCCAAAGTGCAAGATCAGATTGTAAGTGTCTTTGGGTCAATTACATGAGTGATTAGGGGAAAGTGGGTTACAAATTGAAGGTGTAGATAGTGTACCTATGCTTTAAATTACAATTCTTGATGATTACATAGTAGAATTAGTAAAGGAATTGATAGTAGTAAAATCCAAAGTAGATGAAGTAGGAGTGCATATGTCTTCAAAGTTACCATTGGAGACATTAGAGAAGAATAGGTTAGGAGATAAGGAGTAAGATAGATTATCGGCTAGTGGAATTGCAGATCAAGAAAGAGAACTGTTAGATTTGGTAGAGGAATTAGGAGTTGTGAAACTTGAGGACAGAGTAATAGTGAGTGAAGTTACTTTGGGATCGGGTTTGAAAGCTGAGGAAGAAGTAGACATAGGATCGGATTAGTAACAGTTTTGAGATAGGAAGAGGCAAATATGAAGAGGTGCATTGTCATTTCGGATCTGCATGTTTGTAGAGCTGTTAGGAAACAATATTTTTGTTAGAACTGTCGATTGCTTCACTATTTAAGAGTAACATTCATAGTATTATATTGTTCAGGGCTCATAATTTTGAGAATAGATAAAGAAAAGTGTTGTGAAGCAGTGCTTTTTGCTTGAGCTTGATTCCGAGTATCAACTTTGTGTTTGTGTTTGTGAGTGTGTGGAGAAATTTGAAGTGTAAGTCAGTGTGCTTGTTGGATGTTGGATTCTGTGACCTTGATCTTTACTTTGTATGTTTGATCATGAATGAAGTGCAATTGGAGCAATGCTTTGATAGATCTGAGAGGAATTATAGTGTTGGTAGTATTCTGCATTTGTGAGTGCAGTACAAAGTTGATGTGAAGCAATTTTGATTGAGAAAGTTGTGCCTTCAATGGAGGGGTGGAACACAATTTTGAGGCAAAGTTGTTTTGTAGTGAAGTGCCGTTTTTGGGAGAGCTTAAATCATCATAATCAAGATTGTTTGGAAAGATTTGATGGAGTTGTGATTAAGAAGTGTTAATTCGTGATGAGACTATGAGTCAATGCTTGTTACTCTCTTTTGGGTGTGGTTTCTACCTGAGAGATTAAAGATGCAACCAAGAAGAACTACATTGTTATTGTTTGACTCCGTATTTGACCAATTCTGACTTGTATCTCTATGAGAACCAACTTTACTTACCTGATTACCGCAAAAGTGATATTTGCTGGGTTGTCACAAGCGGCTCTTGGCAAATTCCTATTGATAGAGAGGATGTGCAAAAGACTACCTTTTGTACAAGGTATGGGCATTTTGAGAGGAGAGTTCTACCTTTTGGACTCACTAATGCTCCAATAGTCTTCATGGATCCGATGCATCAAGTGTTGGATAGACTATTGGATTGGTCCGTGGTGGTGTTCTTGGATGATATCTTAATTTATAGTCAGACAAAGGTAGAACACACTAATCATGTGCAAGAAGTCCTAAGACGACTACGGTAATGGAAATTTTACTACAAGAAGTTGAAGTGTGCCTTTTGGCAGAAGGAGATTACCTTCTTGGGTCATAAGATATCATCAAAGGGGATCAAGATAGAAGAAGAGAAAATCAAGGTCATTGCTGATTGGCCAACCCCAAAGGATGCTATAGAAGTACGGGCATTCAATGGATTGGCCAGTTTTTACCGACAATTCATCCATTATTATGCTCATGTGGTTGCACCATTGACTGATCTCTTGGGAAAGAACTTGAGCTTCTATTGGACCACTAAGCATGAAGAAGCATTCCAAAAGTTAAAGCATATTGTGTCTTCAAGACCCATTCTTCAACCATATGATCCTCAACTACCCTATGTGGTTGATTTTGATGCTTCTAACTTTGCAATTGGAGCCGTGCTGCAACAAGAATTCCTAGATGGACTCCATCTCATTGCCTTTGTGTCTTGCCAACTCAATGTGGCTGAAAAAAACTACTCTACTTGAGCTCAAGAATAACTTGCAATGGTGTACACCACAAAGGTATGGAGGCATTATCTCTTGGGGAAACAAGTGATCATGCAAACTGATCATAAACCATTATTGCAGACCTTACACTTGGAACACATGAAGAGTCGACATCATCAATGGGAGGAGTAACTCCAATTGTATGACATCAAACTTGAGTACAAACCAGGTCGGTTCTATGTCATCCCTGATGCTTTATCATGGTGACCTAATTTGAAGTCTCTTCCTCTCATCACAGTGGCAATTTCAATAGTGTCAATTGACTCCAAGGTCCAAAATGAGTTTCAATCAGCTCTACAGCAAGATCCGTTCTTCCAAATAGTACATGGTCGCCTTGCGGCATGCGATAAGGAGTACAACACCTTCTCCATCAAGGAGGGCCTTTTATTCCATGACGACCAGATCCATGTTCCAACTAAAGGTGATCTTCAAACTTGTATGCCTTCAAGAAGCCCATGATTTGCCCATTTCTGGTCACATGGGTGTGAACAAGACCTTAGGTACTCTCCAACGTCAATGGTGGTGGCCCAACATGACATGAGATGTTCAAGAATTTGTCCAATCGTGTGAGAGCTACCAATGTAACAAGGCCAACAACCAAAAGCCAAGTGAACTCCTTCAACCACTCACTATTCCATCCACTCGCTTGGAGCATGTGAGCTTGGATCTCATCACATCCTTTCCAAAGACAAAACAAGGACACACCGTAATCATGGTGTTTGTGGATAAGCTTAGTAAGCAAATCCACTTGGCACCAACTTGTGATATCGTAGATGCTCCAACTTTAGTACAAATCTACTTTAACAATGTCTTCAAGCATCATGGGATGCCATGTGTACTCATCTCTGACCGTGATCCTTGATTTACCAAGAAGTTTTGGCAAGCACTCTTCCAGATACTTGGCACCAAGCTTGCTTTGTCCACGACCTATCATCCTCAAACTGATAGCCAAACCAAACACGCAAATTGTACATTGGAGGATATATTGCGTGCCTTTGTCAATGTCCACCATACCAATTGGGATGAATGTCTTGCAACTACAAAATTTGCCTACAACAATTCCAAATAGGCAAGCATCAGATTTTCTCCTTTCTTTCTCAATTTTGGCCAAGATCCACTTGTTCCAGATTCTCTTCTTGCTTCCACTCCATCTTAGGTTCCTTGTACTTCCACATTCTTGACCACTATATCCCAATCTCTCCAACAAGCCAAGTCTCACCTTGTTATTGCTCAGAATCACCAAAAACAATATGCGGACTTCCATCGTCATGATCTCACTGTTGAAGTTGGTGATAAAGTCATGCTATCTTCTAGTAACCTCACTCTCTTACTTGTACCCAAGTTTATAAACTTGCACCTAATTGGATAGGACCCTTTGATATCACCCAAATTGTCTCTCCTATTGCTTATTGACTTGCCTTGCCTTGTCACATGCGTATCCATCTTGTCTTTCATGTTTCCAAGTTGAAACCCTTTGTTCCTAACCCCTCTTCCTTTTCCTCTTGAGTCCAACCTCCCTCTCTTCCTGTCCCTATCAATGATCATGAGGAGTACAAAGTTGATCGTATCTTTGCACGTCGCCATATTCAATGAGGCCGTCACCAACATACGAAGTACAAGGTCCTTTGGAAAGGGTATCCTCTTCATGATGCCACATGGAAACCTCTTTCTCACCTCCAAAATGCATAGATGGCCATCCAAGAATTCAAAACTTCATTGGCAACGAGGACGTCACCAACTAGCGGCGGGGGAATATGTAACAATATGGAGTTTAGCGATGAAGTTAGTCAGGCTTACAAAGTAGCACATAAGACAAATTAGCCTAGAATATTCTGGAAGTATCTAGGAAGCTTCTTGGGAAGCTTGTTGACTAGCTTAGCTTGCACCTCAAGTAAGTAGCTTCTAGAAGCTTCCAACTAGCTTAGCTTGCATGCCAAGTAGGCGGCTTAGATTGAAGCTTCTTGAGAAGCTTCCTAGTTAATTTGGCTTGCACTCTAAGAAAGCAGCTTGAGAAAGCTTCTTGAGAAGCTTCTCAATGGCCTTGTATGCTACCTATAAATACCAAAACCAAAGCTCATGCTAGGCATTTGAAGTTTTCACACATTCAAGTTTCCCAATGTGAGTTTCCATTCTCCTATTTCTCTCCTTGGTCTCAATCTTTTACACTCCTTGTATTGTAATACATGAGGAGATATGCCTAGAGAGCGGGGAACTATTTGACCAATGCTTTCAAACAAATAAAAAATTTGATGGGACAACTTCCTTTCACATCTCTTTAGAAAGCTAGATCCACATGGGATTTATAATGCATAGCTAAGAAAACACATGTAAGTATTTGGATAACCAAGTAATGACCAACCAACAAACCAAACCTTTCAGCTAGAATACATACTACAAAGCTTCTTTGGTTGGCTAGACCCCACTACATACTCCATCTTGCATGATTCTGCTATGCTCTTTGCTATCCACTCTCACCACTCTTTGTCAATGTCATGTTATGATTTGCTTAGCAAGTGAAAAATTGAATTTTTTTTGTTTATCAATGTAATGTTGTAATGTTGTAGTAGATTATACAAAGGATCCCACAGTCAATCCATTTGCATATGCGCAATCTATGTATATTCAAGTGATTTTTCATATGGATTATAATCTTGTCTTCTTTCAAGGCTTTGATGTATGTGGGTGATGGAGACTTCATAGAGATTAGTGTGTTATAGTAGTCTTGTAAGTTGTAAGTAAGAGTAGAGCATAGAAGCTAAGGCATCCAAGATTAGTAGTAGAGTGCGAGAGTGAGAACACCTTAGAGCAAGTTCAACCAAGAGATGTTCCATTCTCTTGATCTATCTCTCTCAAACCTTTTTCTCATTGGACTTTAGATTTTGCACTATTATTACTTTTGGGCTTAGATGGTAGCTCATTTTGGTATTGTACTCATGGAAATTGTGATAGAGAATCCAAATCCTATTATCTTTCATGTGCTTACTCATGTTCATGTTTAGGATTTAATATTTTATATTCTTCTATAGAAAGAGATGCACCAAAATTTCACTCAAAGCTTTGGGCACATGGAGGTCCATGTATCAAAAGGAGGAGTTGCTAAGTGTCCAAGGTATAAGAAATTGGCTCTTACCAATTGAGGAGTACTATTTTGCAAGATAGGGGATGTTTTCTTGAGCTCAATCACAAAATCTAGTTCAAGAGAGGTTTGGTTGTGGTATACATCCATTTCCTCATTGGTTTGTAAACGGAAGACAAATCCCCTACAAGAAGGTTACTTCTCTAGGGTCTTCCAACATGAGAAGTTACTTTGATTAACCTCTATCATGCTTAGAGGTTAATCACTTAGTTGACCTATATAAGTATACTACCATCTAAACACAAGTAAACTCTCCTAACACATGGTTGAGTTAACTTCTACAAGTGCAAGAACCGGATGCATTCTAATCTTGATCCAAGTTTCACCTAAACTCCTCCCCAAACTTCCTATCAAAAAGATTTTGCTACAACTAAATCACACAACATAAATACAAGATTATTAGACAAATTTACAAAAACAAGAGAAGAGGTAAACCATACTACTAATCAACCAACAACCCCATAATTGCCAAAGGAGATATCCAAAATCAACAAGGCAATGCAACATCAATTGGGATCAAAATACTCAATCTTGAATGGATTATGAGGTCTAGTCACTCTAGTCAAACCAGATGGAGTAACCCTCAAGTTTATCTAAGGCCACAAGCTAGCTTTCAATGACCATTGACGTGAGGTCTTCCTACACTCCAACTCGTTGGCAACCAATTTCCCCTCCTTGAATTGAATCTTGAGAATCAATCTTAGCTCCAAGCCTCCCACCTTACACTCTTGAACTCTATCTATGGGACCCCATAGATAGATCAATGATGGATCATCAGTAGACTTTAGCTCAACTTCCTCTTTTGTCTTTGTGACAACCCAACAAGTATCACTTTTGCGGTAATCAACAAGTAATAGTTCATTCCCATAGAGATATGAGTAAAAAATGGTCAAATATAAAGTAAAATATCACAATAGTTCTTCTTAGTTGTGTCTTTAATCTCTTAAGTAGAAACCATAGTCAAAAGAGAGTAACAAGCACTAAATTTGCAGTCTTGTCAAAAAAATCATATCCATAATCACAATTCATCAAATCTTTCTAATCAATCTTGATTGTGATGATTCAATTCTTCCTGAAGAAGGCTACTTCACCACAAAATGACTTCACCTTGGAATTACATCCCACACCTCCATTGAAGGCACAACTTCCTTGATTGAAATTACTTTGCATCAATCCAAAGTTGCACTCACCAATGTAAAATATTACCAACATGATAATTCTTTAGAGATTCCACAAGGCATTGCCTCAGATTTCTCTCCACTTTGGATCAAACAAAAAATGGAAATCAGAGTTGTAGCATCCAATATCTAACACACTCAAGTTTGCACTTTGAATTTCTCCACACACTCATAAACACACACACAAGATTGATACTCGGAATTAAGCTAAAACAACAAGCTTTGAATTACAACCCTTTGCTTTACTGAACTTTAGAATAATGGTATTGAATAATAACAACATTTTGAATGCTTCCTTTAAATAGGAAGAGCAATGCAATAGTTATCTAACTATATACCATTTCAATTGCTACTTTACCAACATGTAGATCCAAAATGACATTCCACCTCTTCATATCTGCTTCTTCATATCTCAAAATTGTTATTACTCTGATTTGATGTCTATCTTGACTTTGGCTTCTAGACCCAAATTACCTTCAATTGCTTCCTCTACTTTGGGTTCAACTTCAACTTCTTCTATTATTGTCACATCTTCAATCTGAATTGCAACTAAAGTCATGTCTAATCTAACTACATTCTCCTTCTCTATTCTAATTTGTTTAGTGACTTTAGGTAACTCACCCAAAGACACTTTCACTCCTACTTTTACTACTTTGCATTTAGGTTCTTCCTTCACACTTCTTCAAAGTTTATCAAATTCTGATTTCACTAAATCTAATATGAGACTCACATTGTCTCCTAATTCTAACATATTCCTATCTACCCTCTCTCTCAAATGAATTAACAAATTATTCAGTTTTGTGTCCTTTTCCTTCCTCTTCCTCATCTCCTACACTAACAACTTCAATTTATGCAGTTTGGCTTCCTCCATCTTAACAAAGCTTCTATACTTAACATTACCTTCATCTTCTCAACAATCTCTCCCACCAATTCCAATGCATACCAGCAAGTTCTCTCCAACTCTTCTCAATAGATCTTCAATTCATCTTTGTTCTCGACTGCCAACATCTTCATCTCCTTTTGTAATACTCCGAGGACAAGAGCAAAGAGAAAACACAGATTTCACACTCAATCATCCAATGCCCCAAAGGAGCACCTTCTCTTAATTATATAGACAAAGAGGATCTCCTCCAAGGAAGCTCCACCATAGGATTAGATACACAGATAGGTGATATGTCAGAAAGCTCCACCATTGGATTACTTACCTGGATGGGTGACATGTCTGTCTTGGTCCTATCTGGTTGGTTAAAAAGCTTTGACCAGAGGGAATCTTCTTGTAGGAATCTCATAATCATGTGGGTGAGGTACCATTGGAAAGCTCTCAACGAGACAAACCAAGGGGGAAGGAAAGCCAACTATTCCTTTTTTAGAGGAGAAATTTGCATATTTTGAGGTCTAATTCATCAGTTTAGGTCTCCAAAATTGCCTTCAAAGATTTTAGGCATATTGTGGTTCCTACTCTATTAGTAGAAGTCTCCTTTTGGTGATACCTCTTTCTGATCTATTTAGTCCATCATGTGTACATCCATCTAGATGTAACTGGACCAATTCTCACCTTTAAATCATGTGTCTAGCTATTGGTTCTAAGGTTTTCAAGTCTATTTTGGTTTTTGCCTTATTAGTAGAAGTACTCTTTTGGTGATACTTCTATCTGATCTATTTTGACCATCATATATAACATCATTCCAGATGTTACTAAGCCAAATCTCACATCTAGATCATATGGCTAGCTCTTGGTATTACACCTTTTTATATTGAGCAATTTGGCCTTCTACACTTTTGCATTTCTCACTAGATCTTGTAATCTTTTCTCCTCCTAATGTCTACTTATCAAATCACATTACCATGCTTGATCTTTCTCCACTACGCTCTTCCTTAGGCTCTCCAGCTCTTGCTCCATTATTGTTGCAATGGCTTTTGAGTGTATTAATTCAATGCACACTTCACCAACTTTGCTCTTCATCTTCTCAAATGTTGCCTTCTAATTCTTCAACTCTTTGGCTTTACAGCCAAGATCTCTTTCGAGCTTCTCAAAACTCTCTTGCAAGTTCTTTAGAGTATTCTTTTGAAGTACTGCATCCACCTGAAGTTCTTTAGCTTCTTCTTCTCTTTGGGTTAACTTCTCCTTCAACTCCCCCATTTCATTGCTAAGATACTACATTACCTACAACTTATTTATCACCTCTAGATTATCTTTTTGTACCTTCCCTTTTTTCTTCTTCAGCTACAACAAAGAAGGACAATCAATCATCAACAAATACTAGACCCCATTGATCTCTTACACCTTGTCCTTATGATCTTTGTACTTGGTTTCAATAGGCAAATCCTCCTTCAATGCCTTACCCCAAAGTCTTGATCTTCATACCTTCAAGGTCATCTTTTCCAAGCTTTCTTCTTCTTCTTCCTTTACTCAACTTGATCTTGTAGTTGCAATCTGTAGTCCTCTTCTTGACCTTACTCCCTTCTTGACTACCACCTTTGGCTCTTCTTCCATCTCCTCTATAGGTATCTCCTCCTTCCATACAATCAATTGTTGCTTGGAACTCCTCATCTTCTTCTCCCACCACTTTGTCCACTAATTGCTAGATTTTAGGGTTCCACTCACTTTTTCTTGACTCCCTACTCTACAAGGTGAGCTTTTCTTCTTCTTTTGAGTCTTCTCCCTTAGACCCAGCTTCACCTTCAAATTCTGCTCCCAAAGATAGATCCATCATAGCTACCTTGCCTCTTGGGTTTAGTCTTCTTGTCTTCTATGTCTGAACAGATGAAACCACTTCTTTGGATCCAGTATGCTTCTTTGTCTTTGGCTTGGTCATTGCCTTGATCTTCTTCTATCTTGTCTCTCCAAAGTGTTCATTGCTTGCCAAAATTTGCAAGATGTAACGTTGCTCATCGTCATTTGCTTCTCAACACAAATTGAGGTGAAAATGTGAGACCATTCTCTATTTCTCCTTCATCATCAGCAAGTTCAACCCTTGATAGAAATGTGCTACAAAGAGAACAAACTAGTGGAGCTACATATTTGTCCCCTAGTTAACAATCATTTGTATCATCCTTTGGTGGAAACATTTCACCCAATTCACCTTCTCCCCTACAAAAAATTGATGAAAGAACACTGCTTGATTCATCATCACATATGTGGTTTGCTCAGGCTTGAGAATTACTATCATTGCCCCAAAAATACTTTGCTTTATCGGGTCCTGATAGGTATCCACCTTGTAACCATTGTTGCTACATGAAGCAAGGAAGGAATTTCTCACTTTTGTGGTTTCTTCCAAAGACACACTTTTGATAGAAGGTGACACCAACCGTATCCCTTGCTTCCTTTCCCATGACTAACCTCTAATCCAACTCTATCCATTGAGCTAGATTTCCTCTCTTCCCTACTACTTTGGGGCCATCCTCACAATTGTTGGCAACTATCTCTACCATGAACTCTGGAGGACTCAAGTTCCAAATCCAAGCTAGAAATATAATTCAAAGTCTACTTAGGACTTTGATTTGTGCCACTACATCTAGCCTCCACATTATGAGACCCCTCACTATGAGTGAGGAGCTTTTCTTACCACCTTTCTTTGCCATTGTGTGCTCACAAACTCTATGGCATTGGAACAATATCCCCTCTCTTGGATGCATGATTCTAACTTCCTCACGACTTCAAAAATTAAACTCTTATTTGGCATCATGACTTGAATTCCTTTGGGATAGCTACTAAGAGGAACATGATATCTTCTTGGCATTTCCAATTTCACTTGGTGAAGTCTTAGTTTTATAATGCTTTGAGACACAATCATTCTTCAGTCAATTTGAAATTGACACTCATAACTTCTGCATGTTTGTTTCTTGTCACTCTCAGATTATTCTTGTCACAACTTAGCCATTTCTTTAATTATACCTTCTTGACCTGAAGAAAAGTTGTTAGAAATTCTTTAGATTAGGTTGAGCCTCTTGATACAAAGTCACCCTACTTTGGATTCTACCATTCTATAAGTCTGATCCAAGTACTTCTTTCTTTGACCCAAAGTCAACTTCTTTTGGTCTACTTTTAACAATTCTCCTCTTTTCTTCTTCATTTGGCTGCAATTTGGTTTCAACAATACACTTCTTTAAAACTCATCAAAAAAACCAAAAATGTTGGTACCATAGTCTTCCAATTTGATGCAAGTATCACACTTCCTTCTACACTCACTAAGAAACTTGTGATGTTTGGTTAGGATCTAGTTGTGGGATATGGTTTTAGTTTTGGAACCTAGAGTATGTTGTTCCTCCATGGACATGTGGCACCCATTTGAATAGTTACCCAAATCCTAACCTCATGGAGATCAAGGAACCCCTTTGCTTTAGTGCTTATGTGAGGATCTTTACTTGTAGCTTAGATCTCCAAAGTCCAATAATTGGAGTTAGGTTGATCCAAATTTACTTACTCATTTGATGGCTCATCCCTTCCATTGGTTTGTATATTACAACTCTACATCAATGATAACTTTGAGGTCTCTCAATGAGAACCCTTTGCTGACCAACACTCACAAACCCTTCCAAAATCAAGCTTTGATTTAAGGAACATAAACACAACCAAGATGGTAGCTTGTGGAAACTCTCAACTTCCCAACATAGAGTTGCATGGGGTTGGTATTCATATTCAATGAGTCGTGGCACAAAAAGATGGTTGTGACATTTGAGATGAGCATTATTGGGTTGTGGCTTGGGTTGAGGTTTTGGCCTTGAGCCAAACTGCTCTAACCCAAAAGTACCCTCTTATAAAATCTCATTAAGAGTAGAAACAAACTCTCAATAGTGGATCCCCTATTGTAGCTTGCTTACTTTTAATTGATTGTACTAAGGTATAAGAACTTGCTTTTGGTCAACTTTAACCTCTAGAGCAATTTCTAGGAAAAACATTATGAATCAGGTCCAACATTGCATTCCCATCATACCATATTCAAATTACCCAAGAGTTGCCTTGATAAAAATTGCTCAATCACATAACTTGATCATATCTAATTGGATCTAAATATAACTTTTGAATATAGGTTTAATGCAATTCGAACCTGTGACAAGCCGGCAAATATCACTTTTGCGGTAATCAGGGAAGTAAAGTTTGTTCCCATAGAGATATGATTCAAAATTGGTCAAATACAAAGTCAAATGTTATAATGTAGTTCTTCTTGGTTTTGTCTTTAATCTCTCAAGTAGCAACTACACCCAAAAGAGAGTAACAATCTCACAATCTTGACAACTTGTCAAGAATTCACACACCCAAATCACAACATAGCCAATTCTATCCAAACAAATCTTGATTGTGATGATTCAGATTCCCCCAAAGATGGCACATCACTGCAAAACGACACATCATTGCAAAATGACTTTGCCTCAAATTTTTGTTCCATCCCTCCACTGAAGGCACAACTTCCTTGATTGAATTTGCTTCACATCAACTCAACACTGCACTCTCAAATGCAAAATACTACCAACACTACAATTCCTCTTAGATTTGTCAAGGCATTGCTCTGATTGCACTTCACTCAGGATCAAACACAAAGAATGAAGATCAGGTTGTAGAATCTAACATTCAACAAACACACTCATTTGTATTTCAAAATTCTCCACACACTCACAAACACACACACACACACACACACACACACACACACACACACACACACACACAAAGTTGATACCCAGAATTAAGCTCAAGCAACGAGCACTAAAATCAGTACTTTGCTTTCTCTATCTTCAAAAATATGAATACTAAACAACATATGATTGCAAATGCCTCTCTTAAATAGTAGAGCAATCAATAGTTACTAACAACTATACCGTTCTACAACAACTTTTCCTACCTACAGATCCAAATTGACAATGCACCTCTTCATATCTACCTCTTCAAGTCTCAAAACTGTTACTACTCCAATCTGATGTCAACCTCGACTTTAGCTACCAAACCCAATGATCTCTAAATAATCTCACCATCCTTGAGTCTATCTAATCCTACTCCTAACTCTTCTATTTCTACAATTTCTTCACTACAAACTACAATTGAGGTCTCTTGTAATCTTTCTAACTCGTTATCTCCCGACCCATTCTTCTCTAATGTCTCAAATGTCAACACCAAAGACACCTGTACTCCTAGTTCTACAACATCAAGTCTTCTTACTTCTTGTACCTCACGACAAAGTTTGTCTAACTCCGTCCTAACAAGATCCAGTCTGAGACACACATTGTCTCCCACCTCTAACATCTTCCTATCTACATGTTCTTGCAAACAAATTAAAAAATTATTCAACTCCGTGTCCTTTGCCTTTCTCTTACGCATCTCCTGCACCAATACTTTCAGCTCATGTAATCTTGCTTCCTTGAGTTTACCTTCAACTTCCATGCTCAACATTGCCTTGATTCCATTGAATACCGCATCAACTTCTCCTACATCCGCAATTTTCTCCTTCTTCTTTTTGTCCTCCAATTCATTATGATACATCTAGAGCTTGTCTTCCAATTCAGCCTTCAATGCCTCCTCTCTCCTATTCACAAAGATTTGTTCCTCTACTACACGCACCAATCCTTGCAATCAATCTTCTTCCCTATTGTGCTCTGCTAACTCTCACTACCAGGCTTGATCTTTCTCAACGGCCTTCTTCTTGAGACTTTCCCACTCATGCTCCATCATCTCTGTACTTTCTTTCAAATGAATCAACTCTACTTGGGCATTTGCAATTTCCCTCTTCAACATTGCAACTAATGCGGTCATCTCCTCTACTTCTTCTCAACTCTTTACTAGATCCTCCCTCATCACTTCAAAGTGCTTACTCCAAAGAACCTCCTCAACCCGAAGCTCTTTGGCTTCCATCTCCACCCTCGTCAACTTACTTTGCAACAATGAGGTTTCCACACTCCAGGTCTTCACTAGAGACAACTCATTGCATACCTCAAGATTGGCAAATCCATCTCCATCTTCTTTTGTTGTAGGAACACCAACAACGGACATACTACTTTTGATAGATACTCCACTCCTTTGCACTTCTTGTTGTTGGCTTGGCCTTTGTGTTTTTACCACTCTTCTTCTAGCACCTTGCCCCAAAGTCGTGATCATTGTACTTTCAAGGTTTCTTCATCCAAGCTTTCCTCTTCTTTCATGACAACTTCACTAGGCCCTACCTTGGTAGTAACCATTTTTTTCTTCCCCTTTGCAATCCTGGGTCATGCCATGACTTCCTCGTCCCTCTTCTTCTCCCTTCCTTGTTCAATTGTCAAAACTTTGGGACTCGGCCTCCTTGCCTCCACCATTGGCCTTCGTGTTTGCTGAACCTCCGCCTTGCCTTCACTATCACTACTCAATTCTTTACTTGTAGCGTGAACTCCTCTTCTTCTCCTATCATTTCTTCCTTCAATCGAGTTTCTCCTTCTGACTCTTCTTTCAATTCCGGTGTGGCTTCTTTCATCTTCACCATCATTGCCATTAGCACTTTTTGGGGCTAGACTGTTGCAAGATGACTCTCAAGCTTGGCTCTCTTTCTAGCCATTGGAATGCCAATTGCTACAATTTTCTCCTTCCCACTCTTCTTGTAGTACTCATCCCCGTCTTGCACTCTCTCCATATAATATTGCTCATCTACATCTGCCTCTTTCCGCAAATTTGGATGAAAGTGCAAGCGTATTTGATTTCTTTCTTCCGAAGTCAGCAAGTTCAACCCAAAATAAAAGTAAGTTGCAAAGAGCACAAAATAATGTGGTGGCATATCTATTCTCCACCCCAAAATCATCTGCCTCACTCTCTAATGTAGATATTTCACCCAATCTACTACCTCTTCCGCAAACATTTGGTGAAAGAACACCGCCTATTGCATTCTAACATAGGTGGTTTGCTTTGGCTTGAGCATTGCCATTATTGCGCTTACTATCCCTCTCTGCTCGGGGTCTCTATAACTGTCCACCTTATAACCATTCTTGGTGTGAGGTTGATTGAACAAATTCCTCACTTAAGCAGTCTCTTTTGAAGCCTCACACTTCCAATAGAAGGTGATACCTCCTACCTCTCCTACTTCTCTCCACAAAACTACTCTCCAATCCGCCTCCATCCATCAAGCTGGATTTCCTCTCTTCCCATTGTGCTTTGGTCCATCCTTGCAATTTCTACCATGAAACCTAGAAAACTGAAATTCCAGTTCCAGGCCAGGAACGTGATACAAAGTCTTGTCAAGACTTTGATATGTGTTATTACTTCTAACCTACAAATTGCAAGCCCCCTCACCGCACTCTGCTTACTCACTTTTGGGGTCATCTTGTGCTTCCTCACCTTCTTCTTGTGGAAGATTGTTCTCGAGATCCTAACCCACTCCTCTTCCTATGGATTTGCAATTTGCATTACTTTGGGTCAACTCTGAATAGGGACAGGGTAGCAAATAGACATGGTGCTACTTCCTTGCACAACTGGTGATTTTATAGTCCTATGCCGATTGGTCATTCTTCAGTTGCTCCTCCTCTCCAATCTCCAATTTGGTGAAGTTGTTTCTTGTCACTATCAAGAACTTCTTGATCTCAAGGTCATTACTTTCTTCCCGCGTACTTTCTTGATTGGGACGACTCCAAAGAAGTTACAGGTTCTTTGGATCAGACCACACCGCCCAATACAAAGTCTCGCCTTCTTCTCTTCATCTTTGTCTTTGTGTCTCCTTTGATCTTGACCCAAGGTCGACTTTGGGATTACTCTAAATACACGCTTCTTCTTATTTCTTTCCTGTTTAGCCCTCTTTAGGCTTTATCCACGTACTTCTTCTTCAAATTTTCCTAAAACTATCCAAAACAAAAAATTGTGGGTACCACATAACCCAAACTAGCTTTCTACTTACCCATCTAACTTAGCTTACCATTATCTTTGATGGCCTACCAATATAACTTTATTATCAATAGGGTGGGTAAGCAAGTACCTAGGTCAAAAATTCCACATATTGCCTAACCAAAATGTAATGGTGCTGCCCATCAACTTATATACACTACAACCCTAAGTTGGATCACTCCTAAGTCAATTTCAGAACCAATGGGCTTACCTCTACCACTTGGACTAACCAGCCAATCATAAGGCTAGGTTTTAAAATGGGTTAGAGATAAATTTGAATAGGGATAGATAAAGATGTCGTCAAATTGATCTTGGTAGTCTGATAAGATCTCCTATCCTCCATTACTAACACTTAGTCCTCCAAGCTAGCATATTTAGGTGGTTACTTCTACTCCTACACCACATTTTGGTGTGGCAAATTGATCTTGGTAGTCTGATGAGATCTCCTATCCTCCATAACTAACACTTAATCCTCCAAGCTAGCATATTTAGGTAGTTACTTCTACTCCTATACCAGATTTTGGTGTGGTCAACTAATGATGTTTAATTCTCTTAATTTTGACTATAGAGTAGGTGGTTAGCTTGCAGTGTTGCCTAATCATCATCTACTCTTATGAATCCTAAGCACTTATTATCATATGTTGATTATGAACACTAATTGCAATAAGAAGGATTTTTGCCTCCCATAATTACAAAGTAGTGCCTCCATCTTATCCTTGGTTGATATGGGGTAGCTATACTTTCATCCAATTATGAGTTCTTGTCTTTTGCTGCTATTGTTTCCATTGGAGTGCCTAAATCCAAGCAAAAGCACATCTCCTAGTCATCATGATACCCTACACCTACCTTTCTCCAAGGTCTTACAAGCTACATTTATGGAGAAGAAAGGGCCTTCACCTCCTTTTTTTCAAGCATATCCTTCTCTATTGCGTGAAACTCCTCCTCCAAGGTGCCTTCTCTTTCACCTTGCTTGAAAAGTTGAACTTCCACCCTACTTCCTTCCTCTTGGCCTCTCCTTCCACTAATGGTTCTCTAGTTAGTGGCTGTTGTTTGGATCCTATAGACCTGTCTAAACTCCTTGATTGAGCATTCTTCATTGGTCTTCTTTGAAGAGTGTTCAATCCTTCCAAGATGTCAAGTATATATCCTCATCCCACATTTGCAAGGACTCTCCTATAGATAATTCAACCCAATGCCATCCTTGTTCTACTCCAAGCTATTTTTGATCATCCACTTCTTCCCTAGGATCAACATTATTGATGGTAGGTACTTCTTGAGTGAGTAGTTCTTTCAAGAGCTTTTGAATGATGAAAATCTTGCTTTCTCTAATTGTTTTGAAATGCTCTTGCTTTTGAACATTTAGTTCATCATCCTTCAACTACCATTATTTCCATCATTGTGCTTTTACCACTAATTTGGAGTCTAGTGCCAAGAATTCTCTCATCCAAGCATGTTAAACGTTGATAGGTCTCATGAATTCCCATCCTTGATTTCCAACAAAAGGTTTCTCTATTGGTTCACACCTCAACTAGCTTTACCTTGAGTAGCACTTCCTGGCTTCAGCCTCTATAGTTTGGATAAATTCCAACTAAGTTGAACTATCCATTTGGTTTTCTCCTACCAAGGATGCAATTATTTTTATCATCTTGCCAACTATAGACATTGGTCTTTTATTTACCTTATTCCTCATTTTAGCTCATCAAACCAATATTTTGGGTGCAAGACACTACTCATACTCTTGACTAGATCTTCAACAAGCTTCATTGCTACTCTTTAGATAGTACCAAAATTTTGCTTGGGCCTTTGAAGGTTCTCTCTAATTTTTTTGAATTGCTTGCTCTTGAATGAATCCATAAATTAAGAAATATGGAGTCTGCTTAGTGGTAATATTTTTAGTGGTTATATATGCTCACAAAGTTGTGATGTGTCACGCCATTTGTAGTTCCGCATCTAGTTGCTCGGACACTGGAGTTCCAGTGATAGTAGTTAGAGTTATTCTAGTAGTTTCTCAAGGACTACTTTCTGACAGTTTGATTGGTGTTCGGGGTACTAACTTCACGGTGGGGCCCACCGTCACTTTGCACCGTTCGCACCGTCGAGTGTGCCGTCAGCGGGACTGTTAGGGTTCCAGTGCTAGCTTGAGTCCAAGGGGGTATAGTTTCGAAGTGAGCTCCAGAGAGCTCACTTCTTTGATGTTGAGCCTTTGAGTTCCTGGCTATGGTGGACAGAGGCCGGCGAGCGTCACCTGGATTCTCTAGGCTTGAGTGGGTGTGGCTTGACTGTAATCAGTGCCCAGTTGTTGGCAGTTTATAGAGTGACAGACTGATCAAGTATCAAGTATTGATCTGAGTTGAGTTGAGTTGAAAGTGTTAAGCAATCTGATTACATTAGAGAAGTGAAGTCAGGGGGAAATCGGGTGCGGGAACGTTGAGTGTTGGTGGTATCTCCAAGCTCGGTGGATCGTGGTAGCTCGATTCAAGTTTTGTGTTTCCCTAGTGTCCAGAAGCTCGTTCAGTTGATGCAGATTTGGCAGTTAGGCGGATGGTGTGCGGAAGCGCTGGCCAAATTTTGAGCAAAGAAGGAGCAATTTTTGAGCAGTGTTGTGATTTTGAGCTCAGGAGGTGAAGGTATGACCAATTTGCTGCGAGTTCGGCTCAGAAAGTGAAATTGAAGGTGGAGTTAGGAAGCTCTTCTCATGAAATTATGATTTGGATAAACCCGTTTTGTCAATTTGGCTCGAGTGGAAAGTTAGCGGGGGATTTGGCGGACATCCATCTTTAGGGTTTACATCAGATTTTGGGCCAGAATTGGAGGAGTTTTGCTGTTTGGCCAAATTTTGGAGAAGTTTCGCTAGTTTGGAGGAGTTTCGTAGATTTGGAGAAGTTTCGCCAATTTTGGAGGAGGTTCGAAGTGGCAACAAGAAAGGCCTCATTTGGCTGAATTTTGGCGTTTAGAGGCTTCAAGGCATAGGGCTGTGGGCTATGAGAGGCTACGAAGGCCTAGAAGGGCCAGCTTGCTGGCATGAGGCTAGCTAGTTTAGAGTAGATCTTGGTCATTGGTTGGCAAAATCTACCTTTCTTGCTAGATTGTGCACAACAGGGTTTGACCCCTAGATCTCTTGTTACTTGACTGGTGCCCTAGCCAACTGGTCCACCCTCACTTGTTGTCCTCGTGACTGCACCACTGTTATCTATACACATGTAGCTTTGGCTAGGAGAGGCAATTTGATCCCATTCTTGGTGATCCTGGTAGCTTAGGACTTAGATACGAACTACTCTTATGTCAAATGCCAAATGGTGGTAGAGTCAGTCCCGTGTTGTGTTATGAGATGGAGGGTTTTCGTTTAGATTTCTTGTGATTGGATCCCCTCCACTCTCTGCTTCCTGTTTGTGCACCATGTTTGTGTGAGGTGCCCTGACTTTTGAGCGTTGGTGCTCTGGTGTGCTCTTGGTGGTGAGGCTGGAGTGATGACCAGTCAGACTACCTTTGTTTCTCTCCGGTGAGGTAGGAAGTGATGACCTACAGACCGTGAGAGTGCATGTTATGATGGCAGGTTACAGGTTGCCTTTCCCCTAGTGTAGTTATCTCGGTTAGAGTTACATTAGTGGGTGGTGTCTAGTTGGTGTTGGCACTTGGTGGGGCACTTGCGGTTGCGACTTGCGGTTGCAGTTGGTGGTTCGGGTTTGCTGTTGCAGTTACATGGTCACGATGGAGTTCTTTGGAGATTCCAGAGGAGTAAGCCATGCAGTACGCAGTGGGTTTACTCGGAGTGGTGCTCGGTATCAGCCTGTATCTCAGGTCCCAGTGAGGGAGGAGATTGACTCTGAGTTGGAGTTCGACACAGGAGTTGATTCAGTTGAGAGCGCACTTGGTGTGTCCGCACCATTGTTGTGGGACATGGATGAGATTTATGGGGCCTCCAAAGGCCCTAGGCGTTACTCTGGTACAGTGCGTACCATTGAGTTGGATGACTTCATCCAAGAGTTTGATAGTTGGTGTGATCTGTAGTAGATGCGGAACCCGACTTTGTTCACACCCTTCATGGCATGGAAGGGGTTGTTTTAGCATCTGGAGGGTCCGCCGATGGATGACTACCATGAGTTCAGGAGAGCTCATTTGGAGGAGATTGAGTTATGGAGACAGTATTGGTCTCCACACTATGTCTCCATCACTTCAGGCTCGGTGACCAGGAGTAGATCGGCTGTACCTATGAGTTCTAGCTCGAGTAGTGTTGGTGGAGCTAGTGGAGGTGCACTAGCTGGAGATAGTGCTACTACGAGTGGAGGTACCGCTGCAAGAGGTGGTGTGGTACTGGGGTTTAACCCCAT
Organism: Lunularia cruciata; assembly: GCA_948567375.1. Lineage (NCBI taxonomy): Eukaryota > Viridiplantae > Streptophyta > Marchantiopsida > Lunulariales > Lunulariaceae > Lunularia > Lunularia cruciata. The sequence goes on from OX419760.1 coordinate 15,439,174, forward strand.
GGTAGAGTTCTTCTTGTGTTTGAGGCAAAACTACCAGGGAGTACGAACTGACAAGCTGAGGAGCTTGCAGGAGTTCCAGTGGAAGGTTGGAGAGAGCCTACGCAAGGCATATACTTGCATGAGGCGGCTGATCAATTTCACTCAGGGAGTTACTGAGGCCCAGGCAGTCCAGTTTTGGTATGGGATACTGGACAGGGAGTTGCGACGTTTGTGATGCTACGTTGTTGCAGGCTACTTCGCCCACTTTGGCAGTAGTCTTTGGTTTGGCTGAGCGTATTGAGCTCAACATGGTGGAGGAGAGAGTGGTGACAGCTGGATTTGGTAGAGAGACCTCATCCACGGTTGTGACTTCTTCTAGAGTGCAGTAGAGTGCACCACGCCTAGTTGGTTTTCAAGGACAGGGTGGACAGCCCAGATCCTATGGAGTGAGTGGAGGGCCTAGTGGAGTTAGACCCTTACCCTCATTTTCGGGTCAGCAGCAGCTAGTGAGTGGTGGTGTTGCTTGTTGGACTTGTGGTGGACCTCACCATAGGAGAGAGTGTACTTAGGGTAGCGGACCTGATACCTCTGGTGCATCACAGCCAGCACAGAGGCAGTGTGAGCACTGCCACAGATTTGGTCACACTAGTGACCGATGTTTTGACCTACACCCGGAGTTACGGAATGGTAGGGCTGTTATGGCAGGTAGTAGAGGAGCTCTAGTTCATGGAGGACGAGGTGGTAGAGGTGGTGGTAGAGGATCTACACCTAGTAGGGGTGCAGTACCTGCCCTTACTTTTGACACAGCTATGGCTACTCAGATTGAGCAATTGGAGCAGAGATTGGCTAGTATGGCTATTGCTCAGAGGAGATCAAATTTGGGTGCTGAGGCTTCCACCTCATATGCGGGTGATAGAGATGCTTTGGACTTCATGTGTGGAGCAGTATAGGTGGATGCATCTGCAACAGTGACTAGGAGTGCAGTACGTGCTCCAGAGCCTAGAGGAGCATCAGTTTAGTTGGACCCACAGAGAGGAGAGGTTGGGAGACAAGTCAGACTTCCCCAATCTTTCATGCTATCTGAGGCATTACAGACGACATCCATGGTTCCTAGACGTCCCAGTGCAGGTGTGGTAGGTGGTGATGGAGTACCTACTAGTCAGCCACCTGCTACTACACAGACTGAGTCTAGCATGATGTTGGGAGCGGCTTAGCTGATTATGCGGCATCCTTTGTGTTCAGCCAGTGACATGTTTACATTGGGAGTTGACCCAGCCCCAGTGTTCCGGTTGGCTGCCACGTTGTGTGAGAGTAGGGATGGTGCAGTTCCTACTACTAGAGCAGAGGTGGTTGGTAGTGGATCTGACTTGGTTGAGGAGCATGGGATCCGTTCAGCGACCAGTGGTTTATGGCAGGCAGCAGCGGCTAGACTGGAGGAGTTGCCAGCTAGACCGGCCTTTGAGACAACACGGTTTACACATGGTGTTGTCCTATTGGATAACCAGAGGAGGATCTTTTGTTTGGTGGGACCTTCAGGGAATGTCTATACACCACAGAGAGTCTTGTTAGACTCTGGTGCGTAGCCCCTTATGTTGGGGAAGGCTGCAATTGTTGGTCTGGAGTTACGGAAGACCGATGTGGAGAGGTGTCCATTTCAGATCCAAACATCTCTTGGTGGTGGTTTGACATAGTACATCACACGTGGAGAGCTTGTTGTCCTGTGAGCCGGCCTGTCTCTCACTCAGGATGAACCTCTGATGGCTATTATGGTAGCGCACCATGGACTAAGAAGGCAAGGAACCCCAACTCCATCATACTCCTCCAAGGCTAACACTCCAAGACTCAAGACATTGCTCACTAGAGAACTCAATGAGAGAGAGATAGTTGCAAATGAAAGGATGATGAGTACCTCCTCACTCCTTGTTTATATACTTGTGAAATAGTTACGTACCAAAGTTACTAATTACCGTAGTAACTCAAGTTACTAGACTAAAAGTCAAGTAAAGTCAAAAAGTAGAAAGGAATATCCATTCACATGGGCATATTCCCCTAAGCATGTGGTCTTATCTTGACCCAACCACTAAAGCAAGGATTCCTTCACATGGGCATATTCCCCTAAGCATGTGGTCTTATCTTGACCCAACCACTAAAGCAAGGATTCCTTCACATGGGCTATCCTTGGACTAAAGAAGAATCCAAAACAAAAAGGCTTGCGGGCCCAAGAGTTCTCAACTCTTTCCCCAAAGCCAAACACCTAGGAATAATACCAAGTCAACACACTAAAATCCAAAATAGTGGTGCTCATCTTTTCTACTTCCTCTAAAGTAAGGTCCCATCTATCTTAGCTATGACTAACTTTAGCTAACCATGACTAATATAGAACCATCCTTTATCTCTATATAAATAATATCTCTTAAGTACTTGTAATACCAAGCTAAATATCACAATACCACACACATGCACAAATGGGTGTTACATTTACCCCCGGACTAAGTTTTCACTTTGTCCTCAAAGTGAAGGTCTCTCTACCTTCTATGGTACATCTTTAACTTATCATGGTTAATCCTATCAAAGTGTCTTCCTCCCAACTCCTTGAGATCATAAGTGTAATTTCCCCACACCTTCTCTACTATGAAAGGTCCAAAGTACTTAGGCAAAAACTTCTTTTGTACTCTCTTGAATCGAATGGAATCAAACAACATTACCCAATCACCTTCTTTGAAAGGCTCCACCTTCTTCTTGCCTTGCCTCTTGTCATAGCTCTCCTTTTGTTTCCTTTGGGCTTGCTCCACTCGAACCATAGCAACTGCTCTTGCCTCTTCCAACTCCATGAGTTGATCCTTCCTTGACTTCTCTGCATCACTTCCTTGTGCTTTCTTCAATCTCCTATGAATGCTTTGGAAGGTAGGAAGATCAAAGTGAATAGGTAAGGTAGACTCAATACCATACACCAATTGGAATGGAGAATATCCAGTGTAAGTCTTCATGGTTGTCCTATACTCCCACAAAACTGCATGAATCCTCTTGTCCCAATGATGTTTAGCCCCCTCCATTTCTGCATCTTTGGCCAACATCATGCACAAGGTCTGATTGGTTCTCTCTGCCAAGCCATTGGAATTTGGCTTATAGGATGTAGTTACTCTATGTGTGATAGAGAAATGTCGTAGCATGGCTGTAGTAATGCTTCCTGTAAACTCTCCTCCTCTATCAGAAACCAACTCCAAAGGGCATCCAAACCTAGTGATAATGCGTTCATAAAGAAATCTACCCACTTCATCTTCATTCTTGTCCCTCAATGGTCTAGCCTCAACCCACTTGGTAAGGTAATCAGTAACTACCACAATGTACCGATTGTTCCTTGGGGTTCTATTGAGAGGTCCTACAAAATCAATTCCCCACTTCTCAAAGGGTCCTAGCAATGGAATTGATCTAAGTGGTGGAGTGGATGTAGACTTTCTAGCAAAAGCTTGACAAACATGACAAGTTTTGCAATAATCAAGACAATCCTTGAAAATCCCTCTCCAATGGTAACCTGCATCTAGAATCTTGAAAGCAGTCACCTTTCCTGCAAAGTGTCCTCCACATACTAAACCTTCATGAAACTCCTTTATGAGTAGGATAGACTCTTCCTTACCCACTGCTCTTCGAAGTAGACCATCTGCTCCTTGGTGAAAAAGAATATCATCCACCATTGTGTAAGGTCTAGATCTTGCTGCAAGGGCCTTCCTCTCCCTAGCATGCATCCCTTCTGGATAGTTACCTCTTGTCACAAAATCCACAATCTCCTTGTACTCCATTGGAACCTCTTGAGTGACTGAGATTGTCATGAGCTCCTCATCCGGGAAGGAATCATCTACTGGCTCATCTCCATCATGATCATAGGCTCTAGATAACAAATTAGCATTTGCATGTTTCTTTCCTGGCCTATCCTCAATTGTGTAGTCATACTCAGACAAGAGAATCATCCACCTTGCTAGTCTCCCTTCAACATTAGGCTTGTTGAAGATGTACTTCAAAGCCTTGTGATCCGTGACAATTGTGGCTTTCCCTCCAATCAAGTAGTGTCTAAACTTCTTGAGACCAAAGATCACTGCCAACCCTTCTCTCTCTGTGACAGAGTAGTTCTTCTCTGCTGAAACCATCTGCCTACTAGCATAAGCTATTGGATGATCATGCCCATCTTGGTCTAATTGACTAAGAGTGCATCCTATAGCTACATTAGAAGCATCAGTGTAGAGGATGAAAGGCTTACTCCAATCAGGTTTAGCAAGAATTGGAGCTACAACAAGGGATTGCTTGAGCTCCTCAAAAGCTTTGAGAGCCTCCTTGTCTTCCAAAATCACCATGTAATCTACACCCTTCTTCATGTAGATGGTCAATGCATAAGCCTTGTTGGAAAATGAGAAGATGAACCTCCTATAGTACCCAACCATTCCCAAGAATTGGCGTAACTTTGTCAAGCTTGAAGGGAATGGAAGGTCTGAGATTTTCCTCACCTTCTCAGGATCAACTGCTATTCCATCCTTGGAGATGATGTGCCCCAAAAGTAGACCTTCTTCACATCCAAAAATGCACTTCTCTGGGTTGAGTGATGCATTTGCCTCATCCAAGCGTTGCAAGACTTTGATTAGGTGCTCAAAGTGCTCCTCCTTGCTCCCATAGACACAAAAGTCATCAATGAAATCTCTCACAAATTTCCCAATGAAAGGTTCAAATACCTTGTTCATGAACCGTTGGAATGTGGCTGGAGCATTGCAAAGCCCAAAAGGCATGACCTTGAAAGCGTAAGTTCCCCAAGGTGTGGTGAATGTGGTGAGTTGTTGATGCTCTGGTGCAATCTTTATTTGGTTATATCCACTATAACCATCTCCAAAACTGTACCTCTCATGACCTGCAACCTCCTCCAAGATCTCATCAATGAATGGCAATGGGTAGTAGTCCTTCTTGGTAACAGCATTGAGCTTCTTGTAATCCACACATACCCGAAGCTTGCCATTCTTTTTCTTCACAATGACAATTGGAGACACCCATTCTGAATTCTCCACCTCAAAGATAAATCCAGCCTCCTTGAGCTTATCAATCTCCTCCTTCACAACCAAAGATATTGGTGGGCTAATGCGACGTTGCTTTTGGCGGATTGGTCTTGCATGTGACTCCACCTCTATCTTGTGCTCCTCCAAGGTGACTTCCTTCAAATCCTTGTAACTAAAAGCAAACACATGGATGAACTTGCGGAAAATCTCCTCAAATCTCACCTTCTCCTCCTTGGTAACATTTGGGCCATACTTGAGGGTAGATAACCTTCTCTCTACCTCCTCAAGTGTCAATGGTGATTTATCTGGGTCCTTCAAAACCTCTGGCTTAGGTGCAAAATCCATAGCACACAAAGGATACACATCTGAATCAGATTCAGATTCATCCTCCTCCGTGGAAGTCTCCTCTTCCATGCTTGTGTCCACACCTGAAGCTCCTCCTTCAGAATCAGATTCCCAATAATCAGAAGATGGGGTATCTGAATGTGAAGTGTTGGTGGTGTTAGTCACAGGAACAGTGACTCTATGGTTTGATGGCCCAATCCTTAAGTACCCTTTGTGCCATCGATCAGTTGTGCGTGCTGCTCTCAACCATGGCCTCCCAAGAAGTAAGTCATAGCTTGAATCCTTCAAGACTTGGAAAGTCATGAGATTTTGAACTCCCATAACTGAAACTACCACCTTATCCATCACTCCTACTGGTCGAACTTGTTGCTTGTTTGCCATGCTCACCACAAATGTTGAAGCTCTTGAGGGTATCATACCCAACTTCTTCATCAACCTTTCTGACATGGCATTCACTGCTGATCCTCCATCAACCAATGCATCCTTGATGTTGTGACCATTCACTCTCACATCAATCTTGGAGGCATATTCACAAGCTTCCCATGGTGCTGGCTTGGCATCCACCACCCCCATTGATATTGGAACTTTTGCCTTCTTCTTCTTCTTGCTCCTTGTAGAACTCAAACCACCTCTAAGCTCCTTTCTCAAGGTAGGGTTCAAAGCAATTAATTGGCCCACTGTGATGTTAGCCTTGTGACTACCAACATCCTCCAACACATTGTAGTTCCATTGTTGCTTGGAGATCAAGAAGTCCTCCATCCCCAACTTCTTCCTTGGAGTCTTTGTTGTTGATGGTGTTGAGGTGCGAGTGCTCCTAGTAGACATAGGAGTATCCTTGCTTGAAGTAAATCCTTGAGAAGAGTGAACATCCTCTGCAAAACGAGCTCTCTTCTTCTCTTGTGCCAAAAGCTCCAAATTAGGACCCTTGGAGTTTGAGCACTCTCCCTTCTCATACTTGCTCTCAACCACATCTATGGATGCTATCCCCTTACCTTTGTTGGGATTAGGAGCCACTTGGGTTTCACTACCTCCCTCTTTCCCTCTATTGGCTCCCTCATAACCCCTTCCTCCATGGTAAGTGGAATTTGGGCAATTCCTTTGGATATGGCCTCTTCCCCCACAACCAAAACAATTTCTATCATTGAAATTGTTGGCTGGTTGGCCTCCTCTATATGGATGGTTTCCATAACTCCTAGGCCCTCTCCCTACATTCTGATCCACCTCTCTCTTCTCCCATAATTGCACCACATTGATCTTGAGATCCGCAAGTTGTTCTGTGATGGTTTGGAGTGGATCTTTTGGTGGAGGTGCAAGAACTGGAGCAACTACTACTTGTGGTGCAACCCTTGTCACCAAAGTATCAGAAGTTCCACCATACTTGTAGCCTTGAGGAGGATGCACAACCTCCTTCACCACCAAATCACTTTCATCCCCTTCCAAACTCTCCTCCATACGAATTGCGATCTTGATAGCTTCAACCTTGGAAGAAGGTTTCTCATATCTCACCTTGCTTCTAATTTGTGGTCTCAATCCTCCCACAAAATTCTTGGTGAGCATGGCCCCTATGCCAATCATTGTAGTCTCCACATCATCCCCACCCTTCCTCAACACTATGCGAAATCTGGACTCCAATTTTTCCACTCTTTCCACATAGACTCTCACTTTCTCTCCATCTCCTTGCTTGAGAAATGTAACCTCACTCATCAATCTCTCATAACTCTCATCAGGAAGAAAGTTCTCAATGAGTGCTGAAGTCAAAGTCTCCCAAGACTCCTCTTCCCCCTCTCTCCTCTCTCTCTTTTGGTATTCTGACTCATACCATGTAAGTGCTGCATCCTCAAAGAAATCTGGTAATAATGAGGCCCACTCATTCTTCCTCTTCTCATTGTTTCCTATGCAAGCTCTCTTGAAGTCTCTCACAAAGGCCTCCACATCTTCTCCATCCTTGCCAAAGAAAACCGGAAGTTTCCCCATCTTAACCCCTCACTATCTTTCTTTTCTCTCAAATATTTTTTTTTTTTTTTCTCTCACTCTATTACTAATAGAGTATATACATGACTAACACCATCTGAGAATAATCCACTCTAGGGAACACAAAAGGTTCAGGTTGCTCCAAGATTTCTATAGCAACATCAAATCCTAGAGTGCATATTAATCTAACTCTCATGGATAGTTTATCCATAAGTTGAAAGATTATCTCCATCACTAATCTTGAGAACTAGCTGATGAAGGTGGTAGTATTTCTGTAGCTGTACTAAGACTCTCTCCAAGATCCTTCACCAAAGTTTCCAAAAGTGCTTTTACTCCACTACACTCATGTCCTTTTGGAAGTCCTTCAACTCCACAAACCTCACACAACTCCTTGGTCTTAGATCTTCTCCCTCCCAATCTTGGTGAAGAAGGTCCAACATGCAAACCCAAGTCAAGTAAGCCTCTCCTTTCCCTCAATCTCTTGCTCTCAAAGGTCAATGGACATGAACTTGCCTTATGTCCCTTCTCTCCACATAGAAAGCACTTAGACTCACTCTTTCCTCCAAGTGGTGTAGGTTTTTGGATCCTCTCAACACTCTCTTCAAATTCTATTGTAAACTCTCTTTTCCTCAAATCCACCCCTACAATCACCTCAAACCCTTGGGGAACCTTTCATAATCTCAATTTCCACTCTTGATGACTCTCCATGTTCCCCAAGATGAATCTAAACACTCAAACATGCTTTTTGTTGATCTCAAACTTCTCATGCATGAGATCTCCACTCTGCAGAATTGACCCTTCCTCACAATGTCACTCAAATCTCCCAACTAATATGTCACAGTCCTCTGAAATTTTCCACACTTGATCACAACTCTAGGGCGTCCCTCCCTGCAAAATTTTAGATCTTTTCATTGAGCCATTTGGCCTAGACACCTTTCTATTCAGCACCCATATTTCAGATTTGGTCTGAAAACCACCCCCCTCACTTCAAAAACTCATAACGCACTGCGAAAAAATGATCTCTCTCTAATTTTTGTGGCACCAGGTAGGATACAATGCACTGAATTTTCTTGGAAATTTTCAGGACAATTCACTGAAAATTGAAGAAATGGCAGACTCTGTACAATTTTCCAGAGAGCATGCAGTTGCGGGAGCACTTTACCCTATCAACTTTCAAAAATTCTAGCCCAGTGCGCATAGAAGCTCTCTCAATAATTTCAAGTGTGCTAACTGAAAGATAACCCAAGCTATCATGTGTAGAAATCTCAAGTTCAGATCTCAAACTTGAGATTTTGCCCAAAATCACCTTAATCCCCAAAATCTGCAATCCACCTCACACAATCTCTCCAATTCCTCTCATGTGTACAAGATGTACAAAATCACCTCAAAGACATCATAATGAACTACAGGGTATACAAATGGATCTTGGTTCTCTAACATAAGTTCAGCCCTCTCCTCTCCTAATGTTCTCTCCAAGTGAGCTCTCATAGCCTCCTTCTGCCTAATGTAGAATTGGACGCGGAACATTATCTTGCCTTCTAGAGAGGTCCCGGCAACGGAACCAAAAATGTGAGCCGGCCTGTCTCTCACTCAGGATGAACCTCTGATGGCTATTATGGTAGCGCACCATGGACTAAGAAGGCAAGGAACCCCAACTCCATCATACTCCTCCAAGGCTAACACTCCAAGACTCAAGACATTGCTCACTAGAGAACTCAATGAGAGAGAGATAGTTGCAAATGAAAGGATGATGAGTACCTCCTCACTCCTTGTTTATATACTTGTGAAATAGTTACGTACCAAAGTTACTAATTACCGTAGTAACTCAAGTTACTAGACTAAAAGTCAAGTAAAGTCAAAAAGTAGAAAGGAATATCCATTCACATGGGCATATTCCCCTAAGCATGTGGTCTTATCTTGACCCAACCACTAAAGCAAGGATTCCTTCACATGGGCTATCCTTGGACTAAAGAAGAATCCAAAACAAAAAGGCTTGCGGGCCCAAGAGTTCTCAACTCTTTCCCCAAAGCCAAACACCTAGGAATAATACCAAGTCAACACACTAAAATCCAAAATAGTGGTGCTCATCTTTTCTACTTCCTCTAAAGTAAGGTCCCATCTATCTTAGCTATGACTAACTTTAGCTAACCATGACTAATATAGAACCATCCTTTATCTCTATATAAATAATATCTCTTAAGTACTTGTAATACCAAGCTAAATATCACAATACCACACACATGCACAAATGGGTGTTACAGTCCAGGTTCACCCTGGTCATCCGACTGATAGCTCGGTGGTGAGAGCTCAGGCTATTGCGACGATAGCTGAGTTATATGATGTGCTAGTTGGGGGAGTAGTGTTATACCCTATGGGTTTCAGCATTGACTATTGGGAGGAGACAGCCTCTTATAGACCTGGTTGGCAGTCTGGTGAGGGACGGGTATGTCGCCTACCAATACGCTTTAGTAATGGCAGTCTTGGCTCACTACAGTCTGGGACCATGGCAACATCAGTTTTAGCTTTCAGCGGTGCAGTTACTTGGCCTAGTGACTTGTTGGAGGGGAACGCCCATGCAGAGGATACTCCAATACCAGAGGAGATCACTCGACTTTGGAGTACGAGTGGGATTGTTCCATCCACCTTGGATGTTCCATTGTGGAGTTCAGAGGAGGCATTGCAGCAGCATGCAGATCAATTGGTGCAGCAGGCTTGGAGTGGAACCTTCATACCATCAGGGGATGAGTGTGAGGATGAGCCTCCAGAGGCAATTGCTTTGACACCTCTGGATACCACACTCATTGCTTGGCAGTACCCAGTAGAGGGGATATGCCTATTGGAGTTGTTTGGTGGAATCAACACCGAACTAGCTGCGGTGTTACAGGCGGGTATCCGAGTACAGAGGTACTTGTTTGTAGAGAGAGATGAGACTGCTAGGCGAGTCTCTCTACATCATGTGGCACACTTGGCCTATCGGTATCCGGAGTTATTACCAATGTCAGCAGTCAGAGGTTACCAGAAGGCCTTACTAGGAGACATTTCCTTACTGGGGGCGCATGACCTAGAGAGACATGGGCCTATTCACTTGGTGATTTCTGGATGGCCATGTCAGGGACATACACGTGCGGGCCGTGGTTTGGGTCTTCAGGATCCTCGTTCTGGTGTGTTTTGGGAGATGTTACGGATACTACGACATCTCTAGGTTCATCAGTCTGTTTCTCTAGCTTACCTTTTGGAGAACGTTCCATTGATGGGTGATTCTTGCACTAGAGTGGTGGTGAGTACACATCAGGTCCATTCATGGATGGGACCTGTTGTATTGTTAGATGCAGCTAGAGTGGGATCACGGGCTCATCGTCTTCGTCTTTGGTGGACAAACCTCTTACCCAGAGAGGTTCTATAGCGTAGTTATGATGGGATTTAGCGACTAGACCACATTCTTGTTGATGATATCTTGGATGTTGGACGTCAGTCTCAGATAGTGGTAGTGGCTGATAGGTCACCTATGGCAGTGGTGAACCTAGTTGAATAGCCTAGAGCTGCATTTCCCACACTAATGAGTTTCCCAGCCTCTCATGCTTTTCGAGAGGGAGACCTGGACTTGTTTGGGACTCACAGTTACAGTAGTTGGTGGAGCCCAATGCTGATGAGAGAGAGCGGGCAATGGGTTTGTGCACCGGTATTACCGCTGTTCTAGCAATGTCAGAGGCATCCAGGCGTCAAGTGTTAGGTCAGGCTATGGACCTGAACTGTTTGACCTGGATTGTGAGCCTTGGCTTGGCAGAGCAGCGTAGGATGCGCTTGATAGGCATCACCACTCGGACACTTGTGAGCCCTGTGCCTATCAAGACAATTCAGGCACATGCTGGGGGCGATGGACCGAGTAGACATGGTATTCTTGGGACACATCCAGTAGCTACTAGGGAGAGTGGTCTACTTGGAGTCCATCCAGGTGAGCATGGGCTGCTTGGATTACACCCTTGGTCCACATGGGATGCAGCTAGAGGACGTGTGGAGCTTGCAGCCAGAGTGGAGGGAGTTTTTCACACAGAGGTTGGGACCTCTAGTGGTCGGGAGCATGACACTATTGCTCCCAAGGGCCCAGTGTAGCAGCCAGTCAGTACGTTTTCCACTCCTACTACAGTTACAGAGGATACTTGGGAGCCAGATCTTGGACCCAAGCTTACTGGAGAGGAAAGACGGAGGGTTTGGAGGTTCTTGAGGAGTCACACGAGTTGTTTTGCCTTCAATATGAAGGATTTGGGTGCTATGAAGGGACCTAGTATACGGATTGAGCTGACTAGCGACACACCTGTTTTCCGACGTCCTTATCGATATAGTGATATGGAGAGGACATTGATTCAGAGCCGGAGTAGTGACCATTTTGAGGCTGGTTTGGTGGAGATTTCACATGGAGAGTATGCATCAGCGACAGTGATGCCAGCCAAGAAGGATATGCATAGCAACTATACAGATAGATGGATGTGTGGAGATTACCGTCCTATCAACGGACAGACTAGGGCTGATTGGTATGCCATGCCTACATTGGAGGAGATTTTTGATGCGATTGGGCATGCAAAGGTCTTCAGTACTTTGGATCTTCGAGCAGGATATCATCAGTTGCCGATCAGGGAGGAAGATAAGTCCAAGATAGCATTTTGGGCTATTGATCCTCACGGCAAGGATGTGTTATATCAGTGGAGGTTCTTACCATTTGGGTTGAAGAATGCTCCTGCTGAGTTCTAGAGGGTCATGGATAGGATCCTAGCTAGATTGGATTTTGCTCGGTGTTATATTGATGACATTTTGGTCTATAGCACTACTGTGGAGGAGCATGAGAGACAGTTGTTGGAGGTGTTTGAGAGGTTGAGATCTCATGGACTCAAACTACATCCTGGGAAGTGTAGGTTCTTCCACGAGCAGGTAGAGTATTTGGGTCACACTATCTACCCCGGAGGACTTGGTGTTCAGCAGACCAAGGTGGAGGCTATTGCACGTATTCCTTGGCCTATGGATGTGAGCAGAGTGCAAGCATTCCTTGGGTTGGCGAACTTCTATCGCCGCTATGTTAGAGGATTTAGTGCCATTGCCAAGGCCTTGACGAAGCTGACCAAGCTTACACAGTGGTGTTAGGGAGATGAGCAGGAGAGAGCTTTTGTAGAGCTCAAGGAGAGGTTGACATCTGCTCCTATTTTGAGGAGACCAATCAAGGGACAACCATTTCAGGTTCACACTGATTGGAGTATGTTGGGGCTTGGAGCGGTGCTCACCCAGCATGATGATGAGGAGAAGGAGTTTGTGGTGGCCTATGCTAGTTGCTCCAACAATTCAACGGAGGCAAAGTATAGTTCATATGAGGGAGAGTGCTTGGCAGCAGTTTGGGCAGTAGCACATTTCCGATGTTACCTATTTGGTAACCCCTTCACTCTCATCACTGATCATCAGCCGTTGAAGTGGTTGATGGAGTCCGACAAGCTTTCAGGGAAGCTTGCACGATGGGCTCTGATTTTACAGGAGTATGATTTCACGGTTGTTCATAGACCTGGAGTGGTGAACTGTGATGCAGATGGGTTGAGTAGAAACCCATGTCCCAGCCAGCAGAATCAGACCGGAGCACGTTGGCATGGTGAGACAGATGAGGAGATGGTGCCAGGTTGGCATGCATCAACCTTTCTGTGTATATTTGCAGAGACTTTGGTGGTATCTCTCTCAGCGCATACAGGAGGAGTTATTGAGGTCACAGATCTAGAGAGTGAAGATATTGGTACAGTTCAGCGAGACATTCATGATGATGTCTTAGTGATGGACTATCTTTGCACTGGTGTTGTGGGTGGCACAGTTGGGGCCAAGGAGAGAGACCGTGTTCTTCAACAAGCCAGACGGTTCAAATTGGAGGGTAGACACCTTTTGCGTGTATGGGAGGATGGTAGAGTGCGAGTAGTACCACTTCCATCACAAAGACCACAGTTGGTCCGTCATGCTCATGAGGAGCTAGGACATTTTGGAGTAAAGCGTACATATAGCTTACTCCAGAGTCATTATTGGTGGCACGGTATGCAGACCGAGGTACAACAGTTTGTTGCCAGATGTATGGTTTGTGACCAAGTTAGAGCATCATTCAGTGCTCCTACGCCACAGTAACATCCATTACCTATCATGGGATTGGGTTACCGTTGGAGTTTGGACTTTGCCGGACCTTTACCGCTGACTGTGAGACATCATCGGTACGTTTTGGTGATGGTGGAGCACTTCTCCAAGTGGATTGAGTTGGTGGCACTTCCTGACAAGTCTAGTGAAGGGATGGCTTACTTGTTTCTGGATCGAGGTCTTAGTCATTTTGGTGCACCAGCTGAGGTTTTGACTGATCAGGGTACAGAGTTCTTGGGGGAGTTTCAGGTCTTGTGTGACAAGGCTTTGATTGATCATTGTATTACATCCCGAGATCACCGTGAGGCAGATGGCTTAGCAGAGAGAGTGGTTCAGATGGTGAAGAGAGGATTGCGAAAGTATGGTTTGCAGAGAGGCCACTTGGGAGATTGGGATCTCCAGTTACCTTGGTTGGCCATGGGCTATCGATTCAGCCGGCAAGCCTCCTTAGCATCCTTCTCTCCATACTTTCTACTCTATGGACGAGATCCAGATTTACCTGTAGCCATTCGTCAAGATGCTACTATAGTTTTGGACTTGGATGACCACGATGTATGGATGAGCGCATGTTCTCAATGGGCAGAGATCTTTCAGAGAGTGATGCCGATGGCCTTTGAGAACTTGGCGATTGCTCAACATAGAGATACTTTACGCTATGCTACCATTCGAGGAGGAGGTTATAGACCCTCGATCCGTCAATTTCATCCAGGCAACTATGTATATCTACATCAGACAGCACCGACGACACTTGATGTTTCTATAGGCCGCACTATCTTGAGAGTGCGTGAGGTTTTGCCACCTGGAGTCCTTGTGTTAGAAGGACGTGATGGTGTTGTTTGGAAGGATCATGTGCGCAATTGTGCGCCATGCCACCTCCCAAACATTGATGGTACTATGGACCCAAGCTTGGCACTTGTACGTGCAGGCTTGAGGTGTATGTTATGTGGCTCTTCTGGTGGAGCTGCTACTATGTTAGTGTGTGATAGCTATTCGAGAGGATGGCATATGGCATGTATGACTCCTCCCCTCACGGTGGTTCCTCAGGGACAGTGGTTATGTCCTAGATGTACTTGACCTGTAGCTAGTTCATTCTTTATATGGTATAGATTGCAGACAGGAGACTAACGATGGGGCTCCATAGCACCCGACCTCCTGATCTTTGCCCATTAGAAGGTATACCATATACTTAGAGTAGATGGCTATCTGGAGTTAGAGGGACCTAACCGCCAACTAGGGGGGCGATTGTGGCACTTTAGAGTCTATGTATGACTTATGTGTGAGTTGTGCTTCTATAGTGTATGATGTTGACAACGATGTATATACGCACGACAACTGTCATGCCATTTGTAGTTCCGCATCTAGTTGCTCGGACACTGGAGTTCTAGTGATAGTAGTTAGAGTTATTCTAGTAGTTTCTCAAGGACTACTTTTCGACAGTCTGATTTGGTGTTCGGGGTATTGACTTCACGGTGGGGCCCACCGTCACTTTGCACCGTTCGCACCGTCGAGTGTGCCGTCAGCGGGACCGTTAGGGTTCCAGTGCTAGCTTGAGTCCAGGGAGGTATAGTTTCGAAGTGAGCTCTAGAGAGCTCACTTCTTTGATGTTGAGCCTTCGAGTTCCTGGCTATGGTGGACAGAGGCCGGCGAGCGTCACCTGGATTCTCTAGGCTTGAGTGGGTGTGGCTTGACTGTAATCAGTGCCCAGTTGTTGGTAGTTTATAGAGTGACAGACTGATCAAGTATCAAGTACTGATCTGAGTTGAGTTGAGTTGAAAGTGTTAAGCAATCTGATTATTGTGGCACTTTAGAGTCTATGTTTGACTTATGTGTGAGTTGTGCTTCTATAGTGTATGATGTTGACAGCGATGTATGTTGTGTAGCGATGTATATACGCACGACAGATGTCATGTCCCAATTGTAGGCATAATTGACAATTATCTTGTTCAAAATTTTACAAAGTAATCCATTTGCTTTCTTTGTCAACCCATTTGCTTTTGGATAGTAAGGAGTCCTCTTGTGATGTTTTATATGGAAATACTTGCTTAATGCTTCCACAAGTGAGTTCAAAAAATGAGTCCCTTGGTCATTGACCAATTCTAGAGGACATCTATATCTAGAGATGATGTTTTGGAAGAAAAATTCTACTAGTATTTCCACATTATCTCTCCAAGTTGCCTTGGCTTCAACCATTTTAGTAGCATAATCAATGCATACTAAAATGTATCTCTTCCTTGTAAATTGGGTGACCGGTTGAATAAGACCCACAAAATCAATACCCCACTTTTCAAATTGGGCCAATGGCAAAATTGGTCTCAAGTGCCAATGAGAAGTAGCTATCAGCTTCCCTATTGTAATAGTATGGAGTTTAGTGACGTAGTTAGTAAGGCTAACAAAGTAGATAATAAGCCAAATTAGCCTAGAATATTCCAAAAACATTTAGGAAGCTTCTTGGGAAGCTTCCCAACTAGTTAACTTGTGCTCCAAGCAAGTAGCTTCTAGAAGAAAGCCTCTAGAAGCTTCTAACTAGCTTAGCTTGCACGCCAAGTAGGTGGTTTCTAGAAGGAAGCTTCTTGAGAAGCTTCCTAGTTCACTTGGCTTGCACTCAAAGAAAGCAGCTCAAGGAAGCTTCTTGAAAAGCTTCTCAAGGGCCTTGTATGCTGCTTATAAATACCAAAGCCAAAGCTCATGCTAGGCATTTGGAGTTTTCCCTCATTCAAGTGTCCCAATGTGAGTTTCCATTCTCCTTTTTCTCTCCTTGGTCTTGGTCTTTTACATTGGTATCAGAGCAGGAATGGGATGGATGGAATTTATGGACCACCAAATCCACTTCCGCCAAACCATTGGGATTTTCATGTCAAATATTATCCAAGCATCGTTTCACACAATTCATCACCTCGCGCTTTGGGCAGGATTTCTACATATGATCATTGTGTCTAAGGAACCCTTGATACTTCCGGTTGTAACTTATGGAGAATGGTGGACGTGTTGCATCTATGTGTTAATCAATTAAATAAAGTGGGAGTAGTGGGATAGAGTAGTAGCAATGACGGCAATACCAAACGTCATCCTTGCAATGTAACAACAAATTGAGCACCTTACTCGATTGATGGATGAACAAGACCAACAACAACAAGAATATATAGAGAGAGCACCAATTTAAGATGGAGAAGATTGCATTCAATTTCCAAAACCCAAGGTGTTTGAAGGCAAGAATCTTTTGGGCACAATGGAGAATTTTGTGTTTGATTGTGAACGTTACTTTGAAGCCACCAATCTTCAAGATGAACAGAAACAAATTCTCTTGGCCTCTAGCCAATAAGATGGTGTGGCAAAACTTTGGTGGCAATTTTGAGTAGAGCAAGCAAAATGATAGATTGTTGCACCAATTTTGACATGGGCAGAGTTCAAGGATGCAATATTGGGTTGCTTTTAAACTATAAATGCCACCCGCACCGCACGAGTTAAATTGGTAGAGTTGAAGCAAGTTGGCTCAATAAGGAGCTACATCACACAATTTTAGAACATCATCATGTAGATTCCAGATATATAAGATTGTGAAGTTTTGGATCAATTTGTGTAGGGATTGAAATCACAAACCAAATTGGAGTTGAACATGCGGGAACCACAAAACGTAGAAGAGGCCATGCAATTGGCTGAGCGCTTTGATTCCTTGGTTGCAACAACTTGGTCTTGCCCTCAACCTACACAAGGCCTACGAGTACACTATGCACGAGTGAAAGAACCAACACCAATGGAGATTGATGCTATCCAACGAAGACCACTTGGTACAGCAAATAGAGAAAGATTGCAACAAAATGGAGGTTGTTTTTATTGTTGCCAAGTTGGACATTGCATTTCTGGATGCCCACTTAAGAATGGGTGACCTTGACAAGTTTCCCAGATGGAGATTGTGGAACTGAATGATCAGGGAAACAAGGAATCTTAGTAGGAGATTTTGAGCCGTCTACTCGGAGCTTGATTAGTTCCAATGGGATTGAAGGCTCGACTTATGCAAGTTTGCTTCACTTGCAAGGTATGATATTCTAATTGGGGTTGCAAGATTTTGGTTGATTCTGGAAGTTCAAAGAATTGCATATCTATGCAAGTAGTAAAGGAATTGGGTATTCCTATCAAGCCAATGTTTGGAAGTAGTTTGATGATGGCGGACGGTAGAAAGGGTTCTACATTCCGCACCTCACATCTTATTACCTTCAAGATTGGGAAGTAGTATTTGGAATGTATGAGGTTTGTAGTGGCACCTCTATAGTATGATATCATTCTGGGTCTACCTTGGCTTGAACATCATAAGGTTCAATTTGATTGGACTCGACGACAAATTCAAGTACGACACCAAGGTAGGAGTTATAGATTAGGTTGTTTGGCACCTTTGAGTAAGACACCTAAGGATAGTCAGTCCCAAGATGGGAAGTTTGTTGAGAAGGTAGCCATAGAGCAAATCTAGAAGGGAGATGACTCCCAAGATGGGAAGTTTGCCAAGAAGGCAACCATGGAGCAAGCTTGGAAGAGAGATGAGTCCCTGGAAGGGAAGTTTGTTAGTAAAGCAACCATAGAGCAAGCTTTGGAGGAAGATAAGTCTATATTCACGGTGTGGATCAAGCCGATTGCACAAGAACAATCTGAGGAAGGCCAAGAGCCTCATCAAGCAATGGTTGATTGGGTAGTTTAGGAGTTTGCAGACATGTTTCTGGATGATCTACCAAAGGGATTACCCTCTGATTGAGGTATGCTGTTCAAGATCGAGTTATTGCCAAGGAGCACTTCAATGAGTAGACCAATCTATCGACTCTCACCAAAGGAGTTGAAGGAGTTGCAAAAAACACTTACAAAGTTGTTGGAGAAGGATTTCATATGACATAGTACCTCTCCTTGGGAAGCACTAATACTATTTCTTCCAAACAGGATGGAGGACTTTGTTTTTGTATTGATTACTGTGGGCTCAATAAGCAAACCGTGAAGAATGCATATCCCTTACCTTGGATTGATGACTAGCTTGAAACAAGTGGTCATGCAAACTGATCACAAGCCATTGTTGCAGACCTTACACTTGGAACACATGAAGAGTCAACATCATTGATGGGAAGAGCGACTCCAATTGTTTGACATCAAACTTGAGGACAAACCAGGTCGGTTCCATGTGATCCTTGATGCTCTATCACGACAACCTGATTTGAAGTCTCTTCCTCTCATCACGACGACAATTACAATGGTAGCAATTGACTCCAAGGTCCATTATGAGTTTTGGTCAGCTCTACAACAAGATCCCTTCTTCCAAATGGTACATGGTCGTCTGACAATAGGTGACAAGGAGTACAACACCTTCTCTTTCAAGGAAGGCCTTCTATTCCATGCGGACTAGATCTATGTTCTAGCCAAAGGCGATCTCCGACTTGTGCACCTTTAGTAAGCCCATGATTTACCAATAGTTGGTTACATGGGGGTGGACAAGACCTTAGGTACCCTCCAACGCCAATGGTGGTGGCCCAACATGACACAAGATGTTCAAGAGTTTGTCCAATTATGTGAGAGTCGTTAACGCAACAAGGCCAGTAACCAAAAGCCAAGTGGACTCCTTCAGCCACTTCTCATTCCAAATACTCATTGGGAGCATGTGAGCTTAGATCTCATCACCTCCTTGCCCAAGACACAACAAGGTCACACAACAATTGTGATGTTTGTGGATAAGCTTAGTAAGCAAATCCATTTGGCACCAATGGTTGATAGTGTGGATGCTCCAACCTTGGCATAATTGTACTTCAATAATGTATTCAAACATCATGGGATGCCACATGTACTCATCTCCGACCATGATCCTTGCTTCACCGGAAAGTTTTTGCAAGTCTTCTTCTAGATACTTGGCACCAAGCTTGCTTTGTCCACAGCCTATCATCCTCAAATTGATGGAAACACTAAACGTGCAAAATGCACCTTGGAAGATATGCCTTGAGCCTTTGTCAACATTCACCATACCAATTGGGCTAAATGTCTTGCAATTGTGGAGTTTGCATACAACAATTTAAACAGGCAAGCACCGGATTCTCACCTTTCTTTCTCAATTTTGGCCAAGATCCGCTTGTCCCAGATTCTCTTCTTGCTCTTCCTCCCTCTCAAGTCCCTTATACTTCAACCTTCTTGACCACCATATCTGAATCTCTCCAACAAGCCAAATCTCACCTCCTTGTTGCTTAGAATTGTCAAAAACAATATGCGGACACCATTGTTGTGACCTCACCTTGGAAGTCGATGATAAAGTTATGCTATATTCTAGCTATCTACTCCTCCCACTTGAGACCCAAGTTCGTAAACTTGCTCCTAATTGGATAGGACCTTTTGATGTCACCCAAATTTTCTCTCCTGTTGCTTATCAACTTGCCTTGCCTTGCCTTGTCATATGGGTATATGGCCTGAGCCCTTACAATTTCCACACAATGGGACATATCCAATCTGTTGGTAAGGCTTAGGACAATTTAGAGCACAATGTCCAAGCCACCCACAATTATAACAAGCCCCAAGTACTACATTTTGGGAGCAATTTTGATTGGTGGTCTTTGAGGTGGAGCATTACTTGTATACTCCCTTAATGTAGACCTTGAAACACTCTGCTTGATATTGGGTGAATTTCTTGGGTCTATTAGACCGCCTCTTCCTTTGATTTGTGATATGGGTTTTGATCATAGGTTGGAGCCCACTCAATATGCTGCACTATTTATCCAGTCCTATTATTCAAGAAATCTATGTTGGCATGACCCAGTTTCTCACACAAAGTACACCAAGCATTTGATCTTCCAAATGAGGGTGTTTTCTTCTATCCTTTGCCCCAATTATTTGACACTTGAAATCTGCAAACTCTTTTATAAAAATTTCTAACGTCATGTCCATATTGTTGACATTTTTGGTTGGAATCTGCAACACTTTTTTCCTCTCCATCTTCTATTCTTCCTTGACTTGTGAACTTCTTCTAATTCTAAGGAGGAACTTAACAAGGTAAAGATTCATCCAAAGAAGAGAAGGTACTACAAGAGCTCTTTGTATTGCCTTCTTGCCTTTCTTCTCCTATTTTCTTCAATTGGCAAAATGAGAGTTAACCACCTTGTATTGGGTGGCATTTTTTAGTACTTTGTCCAAGGAGGTGACATTTTTCTCCCTAGTAAAGATCCAAATTTTTGGGGACAATCCACCAAGGAACCAGGTGATGGCTTGGGCATTGGAGTAACCCACCACCCAAGTTAAGGTTACTTTGGCACTTGGTTTAGCAATGCTATGAACCCATGAAAATATTTTCTCAACTCCTTCCAGCAATCCAAATCATTAAGTGCGGCAAAGATACTTGTATCATAATCAACTTTCTAGAATCATTCCAAGAAGTTGTCACAAAGTTCTACCAAATTGGTTGGCTTGAACCCCTCTTGCATAACATGGATATACTAGCTTTGAGCTTTCTTCTAAAGCCAACTCAAGAAAATTTGCATAATATCAACGTAGTCATGTTCTTTGTTGGCAAAAGAAATCACTAAACTCTTTAATGAATTCATAAGGGTCTCCATCACAATCACTCCCTTTATACTTAGATAGGCTTGCATTGTAATAAGGAAAGATGTCATGTTGATAGGTTGATGGATGGGTTGCTATGGTACCAAATTTGCTTGATCTGAGTCACTTGAAGGTGATTGTACTTTGGATTCAGGCCAAGGGTCCCAAGGTACCAAATTCAACATTGGGTCTTTGTCAAGAGGTACTTTGACCAAAGGTTCTTTGACTTCAACTTGAGTTTGAGGAAGAAGGTCATTATCATCAAATCATTATTCAAGATCCCAACAAACTGATTGGGAGATTGTATGTAAGATATATTTGCACTCTTCTTCTATCAAGATTTGTGTTGTCCTATCAAGTCTTTCAAATAAGTCAAGTCAATATCAAGTCAATCAAGTCTTTCAAATAATTAGCTCCTTTCACAATTTTGGGAGAAGTTGGTGTATTGTGTCTCAAAATATGTGTATATCTGCTTGCAACTTTCTTTCTTTTGGGATTAGTTGATGTAAAGTAATGTTACCACCCAATTTCTTGTTTCTTTTGTTTGAGTTGTCTCAAGGTTTCTTGCAAGTCGTGATGAAGTTGCAAGTCCAATCCTTCATCTAATTCTTTAGTGGTGAGTTGGTTGTTTTGGCATTCTTCTTCTTCATGTTGAAATTTTTTTCCACGGGCCCTCTCTTCCCATTTTACTCTCAATGTAAACATCATATTTGATGGAAAATTGGCTTAGAAAGCTCCTTTGTATTCTTCCACTCTCAAGGTTCTTTAGTGGTGAGTTGCTTCTTTTGGCATTCTTCTTCTTCATGGTGCAAATTTTTTTCTACGGGCCCTCTCTTCCCATTTCCCTCTCAAAGCAAACATTCATGTTTGATGGAAAATTGGCTTAGAAAGCTCCTTTGTATTCTTCCACTCTCAAGGTTTGTATCCTTGGCAGTGGTGCCAAAAAATATGTGACAACCTAGCAAGTATAAATTTTGTAGTAATTGATGAGTAATCATTTGTTCCCATTGGTTAAGAATGGTCAATTACAAAACAGTAACAGTGCAGTCCTTCTTGATTTCATCTTTAATCTCTTGGTTAGAACCCACACCCAAAATTGAGTAACAAGCACCTAATCATAGTCTTGTCACAATTAGAAATCACACATAAATCACAATGCTTCAAACTCTTTTCATTTCAATCTCAATTGTGATGATTTAGTTGATTCAAAGAAGGCTACTTCACCATGAAGTGACTTTGCCTCAAAATTTCATTCCACGCCTTCATTGAAAGTACAACTTCCTCAGTTGAAATGACTTTGCATTAGTCTAGTGCATGCAATAACAAATGATTGATACTACCAACACTACATGTCTTTGCAAATCTATCAAGGAATTGCTTTGATTGATATCAACTTAAGATCAAACACATAGAATGGAAATCAGAGTTGAAAAATCCAACATCTAATACACTCTCATTGCAATTCAAATTTCTCCACACACTCACAAACACACACAACAAAATTGATACTCTAAATTAAGCTACAATGACAAGCACTAAATGTTAGTGGTTTGCTTTACTCAACTTCAATACTCAATACATAACACTATGAAAGTGCTTCTTAAAATAGGAAAAGCACTCATTAATTACCAAAATTGTCTAAATTACCTAAACCGCTCATTAAAAATCCCCAAAGCCAAATTATCAAATTTCCAATTTGCAATGCTTCAAATGTGAATCTTGTTACACTAATCTGATTTAAGTACTACCTCAAATTTGGCTTCCTACCCCAAATTACCTACAAGTTCTTTTTGCAATTTGGGTTCATCAATTACTTCTACATCTTCCTCAGCTAGTGTCTCTTCTTTAGAATAAATTGAGATTGAAGTCAAAGATATCCTAACTACATTCTCCTTCTCTACTCTAACTTCTTCAATGAACTTAGGTAACTCAATTAAAGTCACCTATAGTCTAACCTCAACTAATTTAGATTGTTTTACTACACTTTATCTAAGTCTACGGAAAAATTTATCTAAGTCTAATCTAAAAAATGTAATCTAAGACAAACATTATCTCCTACTTGAATGATTTTCCTATCTTCTTTATCTCTAAGGAAAATTAACAATTTATGTAGATCAATGTCCTTCACCTTGTGCTTCCACATCTCTTGTACAAGCAACTTGAGTTGATGTAGGTAAGACTCCTACAATTGCACTTTGGCTCTAGTGTTGAGCATCACCTTCAATTTGATG
This sequence comes from Lunularia cruciata, assembly GCA_948567375.1. NCBI lineage: Eukaryota > Viridiplantae > Streptophyta > Marchantiopsida > Lunulariales > Lunulariaceae > Lunularia > Lunularia cruciata. Next base: position 15,462,428 of record OX419760.1, read on the forward strand.
ATGATCTCTTCTATTGATCCCAAAACTTCCTTCTATGAGATCGGCTTGCCTCAAGTCATCTCTTCCTTCAAAATCTCCCAAAGCATCTTCAACTCCTCAACATGCTTTGCCTCTATCATGTTCCGCTCTTCAACCAAGTAATCAACTTGAGCTTCTTTGCTTTTGACCAGATCCTTGCAACCTTTCTTCTTCATGCCCTTGGCTTGCAAGTTCTCATTGACTTGCTTCATCCTTCTCCATTGCTTGTTTGTGTATCAATGCTTTGGTCTTGGAATGTATTACGTTGAGCTCAGCCTCATCAAATTTCTCCTTGAATTTCTTGAGCAATGCCTTTTGTTCATTTCAACTCTTCCTTTTGGTGCTTCAAGAAACCTCCATGCTACTCAAAATTCCCATGCAAGTTGTTCAAACTTTGTTTGCAAACCATTGCATCAATCCAAAGTACTTTGGTTTCCTCCTCACATTGAGTAATCACACCTTCAACTACAAGACTTCTTTACTCAATGTCTATATCACTTGAAGCTCAACCCTCACCTTTGGATGTTCTTCCTTCCTATCTTGCATCCTCTCTTGCAAATGCACTAGTAGGAGGCAAACAACACTATATGGATAATTTACTCAGAATGTATCCTCATTGTTAGCTTTAGTAGGCAAGGTACTTACCACAAAGTCTCAATCTCCTTACTTTCAAATTGACTTCTTCCAAGCTTTCTTACTTGGTCCTATACTTATAGACTACAAACTTCTTCTAGACCTTATTTGCTTCTGGAATGCCATTCTTGGTTCTTCCTTCCTCTCTTCCAAAATATCATTGTCTGGTTATTCCAAACAAGGCGTATCTCTTCCCTCCATGCACTCAATTTTTGCATGGACTTTTTGATCTTCCTCCTTAGCCACTTCTTTGGCTGACTATTAGACTTTGGGTTAACTTTCACTTCCATTGCTTGACTCCTTACTCTTCAAAGTGAGCTCTTCTTCCTCAAAGTCCCCAAAGTAAGACTCTACATCCTCCTCTAACTCAGCTCCCAATGATAAATCTACCACCACTATCTCACATCTTGGGTTCAATCTCCTTGTCATCTTTTTGTTCACTAGGGATACCATATCTTTAGGTCTACTTTGCTCCTTCAACTTTAGGATGGAAATTGTCACCATCTTTTCATTTCTAGTGTTGGCAAAGTAAGCATCTCCTTTTTTGCCTTTTGCAATGTAACATTGCTCTTCTTTGAATGCATCTTGACAAAGATCCGGATGAAAATGGGTTACCATTATCTTCCTCTCTTCAAGATTGAGTAGGTTTAAACTCAAGAAGAAATGTGTTGCAAAATTTACAAAGTTATAGGTGCAGACTGTGAATACCCGGCAAATATCACTTTTGCGGTAATAAGGTAAGTAAAGTTTGTTCTCATAGGGATACGAGTCAAAACTGTCCAAATACAAGTAAAAAATGTCCAAATACAAAGCAAAGTAACCAAATTAGTTCTTCTTCTTGGGTTCTTCTTTAGTCTCTTAGGTAGTAACTACACCTAGAGAGAGTAACAAGCAATGCTCACAGTCTCATGAAAATGTCACACTTAATCGAACTCCATGAAATCTTTCCAAACAATCTTGATTATGATGATTCAGTCTCTCCTGAAAATGACACTTCACTATAGAACGACTTCACCCCAAAATTGTGTTCCATCCCTCTATTGAAGGCACAACTTCCTCATCAAAATTGCTTCATATCAACATTATGCTGCACTCACAACTGTAGATTACTACCAACACTACAATTCCTCTCAAATCTGCCAAGGTATTGCTCCGATTGCACTTCACTCAAGATCAAACACACAGAATGAAGATCAAGGCTGTGCAATCCAACATCCAACAAACACATGGACTTGCACTTCAGAATTCTCCAAACACTCACAAACACACATACAACACTAATACTAAAAATCAAGCTCAAGCGACGAGCACTACTTCACAACACTTCACTTTATCTATTTTTAGGAAAATGAATACTGAACAACAATATATTGCAAATGCCTCCTTCAAATAGTAGAGCACTTCAGCAGTTAACTTATAACTATACCATTCTACAACAAATTTACCAACCCATAGATCCAAAATGACAATGCACCTCTTCATATTTTCCTCTTCAAATCTCAAAACTATTTCTACTCTAATCCAATGTCTACTTCTTCCTTAGCTTCTAGTCCCAAAGTAACCTCACATACTACTCTATCCTTGGGTTTCCCAACTACTAACTCTTCTACCAATTCTACTACTTCTTCACTCTGATTTGCAATTAAACTCATAGGTAATCTATTTAATTCCTTATCTTCTGACCCACTCCTCTTTAATATCTCCAATTGTTACTCCGAAGACATCTGCACTCCTATCTCATCAACTTCTGGCTTTGCTCTTACATCCTTCCAAAGTTTATACAACAATATGGAGTTTAACGATGAAGTAAGTTGGACTTACAAAGTAGCACATAAGACAAATTAGCCTAGAATATTTCAGAAGTATCTAGGAAGCTTCTTTGGAAGCTTGCCGACTAGCTTAGCTTGCACCTCAAGTAAGTAGCTTCTAGAAGCTTCCAACTAGCTTAGCTTGCATGTCAAGTAGGCTACTTCTAGAAGGAAGCTTCTTGAGAAGCTTCCTAGTTAACTTGGCTTGCACTCTAAGAAAGTGGCTCGAGAAAGCTTCTTGAAAAGCTTCTCAAGGGCCTTGTATGCAACCTATAAATACCGAAGCCAAAGCTCATGCTAGGCATTTGGAGTTTTCCCTCATTCAAGTTTCCCAATGTGAGTTTCCATTCTCCTATTTCTCTCCTCAATCTCGGTCTTTTATATTGGTATCATAGCTATGAGCCGGCTTGTCTCTCACTCAGGATGAACCTCTGATGGCTTTTATGATAGCACACCAGGGACTAAGAAGGCAAGGAACCCCAGCTCCATCATACTCCTCCAAGGCTAACACTCCAAGACTCAAGACATTGTTCACTAGAGAACTCAATGAGAGAGAGATAGTTGCAAATGAAAAGATGATGAGTACTTCCTCACCCCTTGTTTATATACTTGTGAAGTAGTTACGCACCAAAGTTACTAATTACTGGAGTAACTCAAGTTACTAGGCTAAAAGTCAAGTAAAGTCAAAAAAGTAGAAACGAATATCCATTCACATGGGCATATTCCACTAGCATGTGATCTTATCTTGACCTAACCACTAAGTCAAGGATTCCTTCACATGGGCTATCCTTGGACTATAGAATAATCCAAACAAAAAGGCTTGCAAGCCCAAGAGTTCTCAACTCTTTCTTCAAAGCCAAACACCTAGGAATAATACCAAGTCAACACACTAGAATCCAAAATAGTAGTGCTCATCTTTTCCACCTCCTCTAAAGTAAGGTCCCCTCTATCTTAGCTATGACTAACTCTAGCTAATCATGACTAATGTAGAACCATCCTTTTTCTCTATATAAATAATATCTCTCAAGTACTTGTAGTACCAAGCTAAATATCACAATACAACATAGATGAGTGTTACATGGGTTAAATGGGTGTTACATTTACCCCCGGACTAAGTTTTCACTTTGTCCTCAAAGTGAAGGTCTCTCTACCTTCTATGATATATCTTCAACTTATCATGGTTAATCCTATCAAAGTGTCTTCCTCCCAACTCTTGAGATCATAGGTGTAATTTCCCCACACCTTCTCCACTATGAAAGGTCCAAAGTACTTAAGCAAAAACTTCTTTTGCATTCTCTTGAATCAAATAGAATCAAACAACATTACCCAATCACCTTCTTTGAAAGGCTCCACCTTCTTCTTGCCTTGCCTCTTGTCATAGATCTCCTTTTGTTTCCTTTGGGCTTGCTCCACTCGAACCATAGCAACTGCTCTTGCCTCTTCCAACTCCATGAGTTGTTCCTTCCTTGACTTCTCTGCATCACCTCCTTGTGCTTTCTTCAATCTCATATGAATGATTTGGAAGGTAGGAAGATCAAAGTGAATAGGTATGGTAGACTCAATACCATATACCGATTGAAATGGAGAATATCCGGTGGAAGTCTTCATGGTTGTCTTATACTCCCACAAAATTGCATGAATCCTCTTGTCCCAATGATGTTTAGCCCCCTCCATTTCTGCATCTTTGGCCAACATCATGCACAAGGTCTGATTGGTTCTCTCTGCCAAGCCATTGGAATGTGGCTTATAGGATGTAGTTACTCTATGTGTGATAGAGAAATGTCGTAGCATGGCTGTAATAATGCTTCTTGTAAACTCTCCTCCTCTATCAGAAACCAACTCCAAAGGGCATCCAAATCTAGTGATAATGAGTTCATAAAGAAATCTACCCACTTCATCTTCATTCTTGTCCTTCAATGGTCTAGCCTCAACCCACTTGGTAAGGTAATCAGTAACTACCACAATGTACCAATTGTTCCTTGGGGTTCTATTGAGAGGACCTACAAAATCAATTCCCCTCTTCTCAAAGGTCCTAGCAATGGAATTGATCTAAATGGTAGAGTGGATGTAGACTTTCTAGCAAAAGTTTGACAAACATGACAAGTTTTGCAATAATCAAGACAATCCTTGAAAATCCCTCTCCAATGGTAACCTGCATCTAGAATCTTGAAAATAGTCACCTTTCCTGCAAAGTGTCCTCCACACACTAAACCTTCATGAAACTCCTTTATAAGTAGGATAGACTCTTCCTTACCCACTGCTCTTGAAGGTCTTGAGGGTATCATACCCAACTTCTTCATCAACCTTTTTGACATGGCATTTATTGCTGATCCTCCATCAACCAATGCATCCTTGATGTTGTGACCATTCACTCTCACATCAATCTTGGAGGCATATTCACAAGCCTCCCATGGTGCTGGCTTGGCATCCACTACCCCCATTGATACTGGAACTTTTGCCTTCTTCCTCTTGCTCCTTGTAGAACTCAAACCACCTCTAAGCTTCTTTCTCAAGGTAGGGTTCAAAGCAATTAATTGTCCCACTGTGATATTAGCCTTGTGACTACCAATATCCTCCAACACATTGTAGTTCTATTGTTGCTTTGAGATCAAGAAGTCCTCCATCCCCAACTTCTTCCTTGGAGTCTTTGTTGTTGATGGTGTTGAGGTGCAAGTGCTCCTTGTAGACATAGGAGTATCCTTGCTTGGAGTGAATCCTTGAGAAAAGTGAACATCCTCTGCAAAACGAGCTCTCTTCTTCTCTTGTGCCAAAAGCTCCAAATTAAGACCCTTGGAGTTTGAGCACTCTCCCTTCTCATACTTGCTCTCAACCACATCTATGGATGCTATCTCCTTACCTTTGTTGGGATTAGGAGCCACTTGGGTTTCACTACCTCCCTCTTTCCCTCTATTGGCTCCCTCATAACCCCTTCCTCCGTGGTAAGTGGAATTTGGGCAATTCCTTTGGATATGGCCTCTTCCTCCACAACCAAAACAATTTCTATCTTTGAAATTTTTGGCTAGTTGACCTCCTCTATATGGATAGTTTCCATAACTCCTAGGCCCTCTTCCTACATTTTGATCCACCTCTCTCTTCTTCTCCCATAGTTGCACCACATTGATCTTGAGATCCGCAAGTTGTTCTGTGATGGTTTGAAGTGGATCCTTTGGTAGAGGTGCAAGAATTGGAGCAACTACTACTTGTGGTGCAACCCTTGTCACCAAAGTATCAGAAGTTCCACCATACTTGTAGCCTTGAGGAGGATGCACAACCTCCTTCACCACCAAATCACTCTCCTCCTCTTCCAAACTCTCCTCCATACGAATTGCAATCTTGATAGCTTCAACCTTGGAAGAAGGTTTCTCATATCTCACCTTGCTTCTAATTTGTGGTCTCAACCCTTCCACAAAATTCTTGGTGAGCATGGCCCCTATGCCAATCATAGTAGTCTCCACATCATCTCCACCCTTCCTCAACACTATGCAAAATCTGGACTCTAACTTTTCCACTCTTTCCACATAGACCCTCACTTTCTCTCCACCTCCTTGCTTGAGAAATGTAACCTCACTCATCAATCTCTCATAAATCTGATCAGGAAGAAAGTTCTCAATGAGTGCTGAGTCAAAGTCTCCCAAGACTCCTCTTCCCTATCTCTCCTCTCTCTCTCTTTTGGTATTCTTATTCATACCATGTAAGTGCTACATCCTCAAAGAAATCTGGTAATAATGAGGCCCACTCATTCTTCCTCCTCTCATTGTTTCCTATGCAAGCTCTCTTGAAGTCTCTCACAAAGACCTCCACATCTTCTCCATCCTTGCCAAAGAAAACCGGAAGTTTCCCCATCTTAACCTCTCACTATCTTTCTTTCTCTCAATTTTCTTTTCTTTTCTTTTCTCTCACTCCATTACTAATAGAGTATGTACATGACTAACACCATTTGAGAGTAATCCACCCTAGGGAACACAAAAGGCTTAGGTTGCTCCAAGATTTCTATGGCAATATCAAATCCTAGAGGGCATATTAATCTAACTCTCATGGATATTTTATCCATAAGTTGAAAGGTTATCTCCATCACTAATCTTGAGAACTAGCTGATGCAGGTGGTAGTATTTCTATAGATGTACTAAGACTCTCTCCAAGATCCTTCACCAAAGTCTCCAAAAGTGATTTTACTCTACTACACTGATGTCCTTTTGGGAGTCCTTCAACTCCACAAACCTCACACAACTCCTTGGTCTTAGATCTTCTCCCTCCCAATCTTGGTGAAGAAGGTCCAACATGCAAACCCAAGTCAAGTAAGCCTCTCTTGCTCTCAAAGGTCAATGGAAATGAACTTGCCTTATGTCCCTTCTCTCCACATAGAAGCACTTAGACTCACTCTTTCCTCCAAGTGGTGTAGGTTTTTGGATCATCTCAACACTCTCTTCAAATTCTATTGTAAACTCTCTTTTCCTCAAATCCTCCCCTACAATCACCTCAAACCCTTAGAGAACCTTGCATAGTCTCAATTTCCACTCTTGGTGACTCTCCATATTCCCAAGATGAATCTAAACACTCAAACATACTTTTTGTTGCTCTCAAACTCTTCATGCATGAGATCTCCACTCTGTAGAATTGATCCTTCCTCACAATTTCACTCAGACCTCTCAACTTGTATGTGACTGTCCTCCAAAATTTTTCACACATAATCAAAACTCCAGGGCGTCACTCCCTGCAAAATTTTAGATCCTTTCATTGAGCCATTTGGCCTAGACACCTTTCTATTCAGCATTCATATTTATGATTTGGTCTGAAAACCACCCCCTCACTTCAAAAACTCATAACTCCTTGTTCAAGAATGATCTCTCTCTAATTTTTGTGTTAGCAGGTAGGATATAACGCACTGAATTTTCTAGGAAAGTTTCACAAAAACCCATTAAAAACTAGAGAAATGGCATACTCTATACAATTTTATAGAGAGCATGCAATTACGGGAGCACTTTACCCTATCAACTTTCAAAACCCCCTAGCCCAATGCGCATAATAGCTCTCACAATAATTCCCAATGTGCCAACTGAAAGATAACCCAAGCTATCATGTGTAGAAATTTCAATTCAGATCTTAAACTTGAGATTTTGCCCAAAATTACCTTAATCCCCAAAATCTGCAATCCACCTCACACAATCTCTCCAAATCCTCTCATGTGTACAAGATGTACAAATCACTTCAAAGACATCATAACAAACTACAGGGTATACAAATGGATCTTGGTTCTCTAACATAAGTTCAACCCTCTCCTCACCTAATGTTCTCTCCAAGTGAGCTCTCATAGCCTCCTTCTGCCTAATGTACAATTGAACGCGGAACATTATCTTGCCTTCTAGAGAGGTCTTGGCAACTGAACCAAAAATGTGAGCTGGCCTCTCTCTCACTCAGGATGAACCTCTGATGGCTATTAATGGTAGCACACCATGGACTAAGAAAGCAAGGAACCCCAACTCCATCATACTCCTCCAAGGCTAACACTCCAAGACTCAAGACATTGTTCACTAGAGAACTCAATGAGAGAGAGATAGTTGCAAATGAAAAGATGATGAGTACTTCCTCACCCCTTGTTTATATACTTGTGAAGTAGTTACGCACCAAATTTACTAATTACTGGAGCTACTCAAGTTACTAGGCTAAAAGTCAAGTAAAGTCAAAAAAGTAGAAACGAATATCCATTCACATGGGCATATTCCACTAGCATGTGATCTTATCTTGACCTAACCACTAAGTCAAGGATTCCTTCACATGGGCTATCCTTGGACTATAGAATAATCCAAAACAAAAAGGCTTGTAGGCCCAAGAGTTCTCAACTCTTTCTTCAAAGCCAAACACCTAGGATCAATACCAAGTCAACACACTAGAATCCAAAATAGTAGTGCTCATCTTTTCCACCTCCTCTAAAGTAAGGTCCCCTCTATCTTAGCTATGACTAACTCTAGCTAATCATGACTAATGTAGAACCATCCTTTTTCTCTATATAAATAATATCTCTCAAGTACTTGTAATACCAAGGTGAATATCACAATACCACACATATGGACAAATGGGTGTTATAGAGCAGGAATGGGATGGATGGAATTTATGGACCACCAAATCCACTCCCGCCAAACCATTGGGATTTTCATGTCCAGATATTACCCAAGCATCACTTCACACAATTCATCACCTCACGCTTTGGGCAAGATTTTCTACATATGATCACCATGTTTGAGGAACCCTACACATGACTTTCTACATATGATACTTCCGGTTGTCACTTATGGAGAAATATGGACGTGTTATATCTATGTGTTAATCAATTAGATAAATTGGGAATAGTAGGATAGAGTAGTAGCTATGGCGTTAATATTGGACGTTATCCTTGCAATGTAGCAACAAATTGAGCACCTTACTTGATTGTTGGATGAACGAGACCAACAACAACAAGAACATATAGAGAGAGCGCCAATCCAAGATGGAGAAGATTGTATTCGATTTCCAAAACCCAAGGTGTTTGAAGGGAAGAATCTTTTGGGCACAATGGAGAATTTTGTGTTTGATTGTGAATGTTACTTCAAAGCTACCAATCTTCAAGATGAATGGAAATAGATTCTTTTGGCTTCTAGCCAATTGGATGGTGTGGCAAAACTTTGGTGGCAATTCCGAGTGGAACAAGCTGAACGACAAATTGTTGCACCAATCTTGACATGGACAAAATTCAAGAATATAATACTTGGTCAATTTCAAACTATAAATTCCACCCAAGCCGCACAAGATAAATTGGCGGAGTTGAAGCAGTTTGGCTCAATAAGAGGCTACATCACACAATTTCAGAACATTATCATGCAAATTCTAGATATACAAGAAGGAGAAGTTTTGGATCAATTTGTGCAAGGATTGAAGTCACAAACCAAATTGGAGGTGACCATGCAAGAACCACAAAACATAGAAGAAGCCATGCAATTGGTTGAGTGCTTTGATTCCTTGGTTGCAAAAACTTGGTCTTGAACTTGACTTACACCAAGCTTACCAGTACAATATGCACAGGTGGAAGAACCAACACCAATGGAGATTGATGCTATCCAACGGAGGCCACTTGGTGCAGCAGATAGAGAAAGATTGCAAAAAATTGGAGGTTTTTTTTATTGTCACCAAGTTGGACATCGCATTACTGAATGTCCACTTAGGAATGGCCGACCTCAACAAGTTTCCTAGATGGAGTTTGTGAAACCAAATAATTAGGGAAACAAAGAATCCCAGTAGGAGATTTTGAGCCGCCTACTGGGAGCTTGATTAGTTCCAATGGGATTGAAGGCTCGACCTATGCAAGTTTGTTTCACTTGCAAGGTACAATATCTAATTGAGGTTGTAGGATTTTGGTTGATTTTGGAAGTTCAAAGAATTGCATGTCTATGCAAGTAGCAAAAGAATTGGGTATTCCTATCAAGCTAGTGATTGGAAGTAGTTTGATGATGGCGGATGGTAGAAAGGGTTATGCATTCCGCACCTCACATCTTGTTACCTTCAAGATTGGGAAGGAGTATTTGGAGTGTATGAGGTTTGTAGTGGCACCTCTACACTATGATATCATTCTAGGTCTACCTTGGGTTGGACATCATAAGGTTCAATTTGATTGGACCCGATGTCAAATTCAAGTACAAAACCAAGGTAGGAATTTCCATTTAGGTTGTTTGGCAACTCTGAGTAAGAGACCTAAGAATAGCCAGTCCCAAGATGGGAAGTTTGTCAAGAAGGTAGCCATAGAGTGAACTTTGAAGGGAGTGGAGTCCCAAGATGGGAAGTTTTCCAAGAAGGCAACCATGGAGCAAGCTTGGAAGAGAGATGAGTCCCTTGAAGGGAAGTTGGTTAGTAAAGCAGCCATAGAGTAAGCTTTGGAGGAAGATAAGTTTGTATTTGCGGTGTGGATCAAGCCGATTGCACAAGAAAAATTGGAGGAGGGCAAAGAGCCTCATCAAGCAATGGCTGATCGGATAGTTCAAGAGTTTGCAGACGTGTTTCCAAATGATCTGCCAAAGGTATTACCCTCCAATTGAGGTATGCCCTTCAAGATCAAGTTATTGCCAAGGAGTACTCTAGTGAGTAGACCCATCTATCGGCTCTCATGAAAGGAGTTGGAGGAGTTGCAAATAACACTTACAGAGTTGTTTGAGAAGGACTTCATACAACATAGTACCTCTCCTTGGGGAGCATTGATACTATTTGTTCCAAAGAAAGATAGAGGACATCATTTTTGTATTGACTATTGTGGGCTCAATAAGCAAACCATGAAGAATGCATATCCCTTGCCTCGGATTGATGACTTGCTTGATCAACTAAGTGGAGCACGCTACTTTTCCAAGTTGGATCTTTGTAGCGACTATTGGCAAATTCCTATTGATAGAGAGGATGTGCAAAAGACTACCTTTCATACAAGGTATGGGCATTTTGAGTGGAGAGTTCTACCTTTCAGACTCACTAATGCTCCAATAGTCTTCATGGATCAGATGCATCGGGTGTTGGATGGACTATTGGATTGGTCCGTGGTGGTGTTCTTGGAGGATATCTTAATTTATAGTAAGACAAAGGCAGAACATGTGAATCATGTTCAAGAAGTCCTAAGACGACTACGACAATGGAAATTTTACTACAAGAAGTCAAAGTGTGTCTTTAGGCAGAAGGAGGTTACCTTCTTGGGTCATAAGATCTCATTAGAGAGGATAAAAATGGAAGAAGAGAAAATCAAGGCCTACCCCAAAGGATAATACAGAAGTATGGGCATTCAATGGATTGGCTAGTTTTTACCAACGGTTCATCCATTATTATGCTCATGTGGCTGCACCATTGACTGACCTCTTGGGAAAGAACTCAAGTTGCCAGTGGACCACCAAGCATAAAGAAGTATTCCAAAAGTTAAAGCGTATGGTGTCCTCAAGACCCATTCTTCAACCATATGATCCTCAACTACCTTGTGTGGTTGATTTTGATGCTTCTAACTTTGCAATTGGAGCCGTGCTGCAACAAGAATTCCCAGATGGACTCCATCCTATTGCCTTTGTGACTTGCCGACTTAATACGGCTGAAAAAAACTACTCTGCTCAAGATCAAGAACAACTTGCAATGGTATACGCTACCAAGGTATGGAGGCATTACCTCTTGGGGAAACAAGTGATCATGCAAATTGATCACAAAACATTGTTGTAGACCTTACACTTGGAACACATGAAGAGTCAACATCATCAATAGGAGGAACAACTCTAACTATATGACATCAAACTTGAGTACAAACCAGGTCGATTCCATGTCATCTCTGATGCTTTATCACTACGACCTGATTTGAAGTCTCTTCTTCTCATCACAGTGGCAATTTCAATGGTGTTAGTTGACTCCAAAGTCCAAAATGAGTTTCAGTCAACTCTACTGTGGTACCCACATTTTTGTTTTTTTCAAAAATGGAGAAGAAGAAGTGTATAAAGAAGTCGGATTGTGCCTGTATGGCTGAAGAAGGGGAAGAAAAGAATCTTTGGGATGAAACCCGAGGTAAAGTGGCTTTGGGTCATAAGGCAAAGTACTCGGATTTGCCCTATCAGCATACAACCCAAAGTAAGGAGTCTTTGTATCAGGGGGAGCTCAACCCGAGGTGAAGATAGTGTAACAACCTTTCTTTAGGGCGAGAAATTCAAAAAGGGACCATTCAAAACCGGTGGCCCATACGCGTGAAGTACAATTGATAGTGACAAGCACATGCAAGAGGTGTGATTTCTTGGTAGAAACTCAAATTGAAGAAAGATGAAAAAGGTGCAACTCTATAAAAATTGCGCTAACAATTAAGCAATGTTGAGCAATTTTCCTTTGCCATTGAGAAGTCATCCTGCAGGTGATTGTGGGAAGGGAAGTAGAGTTGAAGATGCGCTAGTGTGTAGAGGAGAATTTGAGAGAGTGAACCCAAGAGACAGTGAGGAAGCAGGAAAGATGGGAGGAGGAAAGAAGAACTCTGAATTCATAGTGAGAAATCATGCGATTCGGAGGTTAGATGTGATCGCCAGAATCAAAGTCATGAGCTGACTTTGGATCACCTTCTTGGCATGGAATTGGAATGTGAGTTTTCCAGGTTTCATGACGGAGATAATCAAGAGTAAGTGTCTTGATGGCCCCAAGGAAGTGGGGAAGAGAGGAAATCCGGCTCGTTGGACAGAGTCGGATTGGAGATTAGTTCTTGGGAGAGAGGCAGGCGCGAAGCAGGGTGCCACATTCTTGGAGAAGGGAGGAATAGCAAAAGAAACCCAAGAAGTGAGGGATGCTTTCTCTTCAAAGAGAATGAAGAATGGGTATAAGGTTGAAAGTTACAAAGATCCAGTGAAGAGAGGGATTGTGAGTGCTCTCATGGCAATCCTGAAGCCAGAGAGAATGACTTATGTGATGAAACACCAAGCGGTGTTCTTCCATAAGATGTTTGCAAGAGAACCTATCAATTGAGCGAGGTGCTTCTATGAGAAGACAAAATAGATGGTGTGGAATTTGCGGGATAAGTTGCCTCTACACTACATCATGCCATTTGCATCACATTTCTACCTCGGGTTGAATTTGCTCAATTTGGCAGAGCGCAGTAGAATGGTGTCTCACTTCCATCCCGACTTGAGAAGAGAAGTCGATGCGGAGGAGCAGCAATACATTCTTCAAATCCAAAGCACGGATGAGTACTATGCGAAGATGGGCAAGAGCGTGGAGATAGAGGTGAGTACTCCAAAGTCGAAGAAGCAGAGTCGGCAAGGAGAAGCCAAAGATAAGACAAGACCTTGAAAGACCAGGAGAGGAAACCCGAGGAGAGGCATGGTGGTGATCGCGTCAGAAGACAAAGACTCGAAAGGCAAAGCCAAGTGCAAGTCCAAAGACTCGGAACACAAGGAGGAACCAGAGCTCACGCTGCAAAGTGGAGATACGAGTAGCGATAGTGATGAAGGTGGAGAGATGACGTCGGTGTCTGTTGTAGAAGAAGAAGAAGAAGTTTGGGTGGAGCTCGAAGAAGAACATAATGCAAAGTTGGAGACAAGATACTCGAGCCAGAGGAGAAGAAGTTTATGATTCAAAGAGGAGTTTGGTCAAGATGCAAGGCAAAGTATGAAGCGGGTCCAAGTAAGGCAAAGGAAGAAGTGAATGCTAGCTCGGGGAGTGAAGCGTCTATTCCGATACGACGACTGTAGAGAAGAAGGCAAGTATCGGGAGAAGAAGAGGTAAGAGAGGGGATTTCTATGCAGAGGGAAGTAGGTGCGAGTGATGGAGTGGAGTACCTGCAAGAAATTGTGTGCCCGTTGTTGCTAAAGTTGGAGCACAGGAAGAAGGAGATGCAGTCGACATGTCCGAAGGTGAAGATTGTGTTGCAGGTATTGGCAAGATTGGAAGAAGAGAACTTGGAGTTGAAGAAGAGTATAACCCGAGGCAAGGAGGAAAAGGAAGTGCTGCAAGGGGAGGCAGTAGTACAGAATTAAGTTATTGAGGACTTGAAGAGAGAAGCAAGGTATCGGGAAGAACTTGTGAAGAAGAGTGACATAGCAAGGGAGAGACAAGTAGTAGAGTACAAAATCTTGAAGCAGCAGTTTGCTGATTCTAGACTAGAAATCATCCATGCTATGGTGAGGGTAGCAGCAAAGGAACAAGAACTTGATAGAGTGATGGAGAGTGTAGAAGAGAAGAAGCAACTGTGGCAGCAGAAGTTGACAGTGAGATATAGGGAAGAAGAGAGATTACGAGAGTTACTTCGTAATTAGGAGGAGAAGATTGTGCAGAAGGAGAAGGAAACTGTGAAAGCCAAGTTCGAGGCAGAGTTGGCAATGTATAGAAGATTGGCTTGTAGATCAAGAGGGTGGAAGGAAGATGAGATTGGAGCCATTGAAGGAGATCGTAATCAAGATGAATGCGATGTTGAGTACAAAGGCCAGTATTTGTATTGAAGAGACAAGGCTGCACAAGTTGAAGTTGCAAGAGACAGGCAAAGGATACAGATTTGAATGAGCTGTTGATTAGTCTCAGGACTCGTGTAGATAGGAAGATATTGGAAGTCAAAGATAATATTGCGATTAGATTAGATCTAGTGAAATTAGAGATAGATAAACTTCGGAAGGACGTTAGAGCCAAACACAAAGTAGATGAAATAGGAGTGCAAATGTCTTTGGAGTTACCATTGGAGGCATTAGAGAAGAGTGGGTCAGTAGATAAAGAGGTAGATAGATTACCCACTAGTGAAATTTAAGATCAGGAAAAAGAACATTTAGATCTGGTAGAAGATGTAGGAGTTATGAAACCCGAGGACAGAGTAGTAGGAAGTACAGTTACGTCAGGATTGGGTTTGAAAGCCAAGGAAGAAGTAGACATCGGATCGGATTAGTAACCAATTTGAGATTTGAATAGGCAGATATGAAGAGGTGCATTGTCATTTCAGATCTACAAGTTTGTAGAGTCATTAGGAAGAGGTACATTAAGAAGATAACTCTCGATTGCTTCACTATTTAAGAGTGGCATTTGTAGTATGATGTTGTTCAATGCTCATTATTTCTGAGAATAGATAAAGCAAAGTGTTGCGAAGTAGTGCTCGTCGCTTGAGCTTGATTCCAAATATCAATGTTGTGATTATGTTTGTGAGTGTGTGAAGAAATTCAAGGTGCAAGTCAGTGTGCTTGTTGGATGTTGGATTCCGCAGCCTTGATCTTCATTCTGTGTGTTTGATCCTAAGTGAAGTGCAATCAAAGCAATGCCTTGATAGATCTGAGAGGAATTGTAGTGTTGGTAGTATTCTACATTTGTGAGTGCAGTGCGAGGTTGATGTGAAGCAATTTCAATCAAGGAAGTTGAGCCTTCAGTGGAGGGGTGGAACACAATTCTGAGGCAAAGTTGTTTTGCAGTGAAGTGCTGTTTTTGGGAGAGCCTAAATCATCACAATCAAGATTGTTTGGAAAGATTTGATGGAGTTGTGATTACGGAGTGCTAATTTGTGACAAGATTGCGAATGAGTGCTTGTTACTCTCTTCTGGGTGTGGTTTCTACCTGAGAGATTAAAGACACAACCAAGAAGAACTACAAGTGTTACTGTTTGAATTCATATTTGACCAATTCTGACTCGTATCTCTGTGAGAACAAACTTTACTTACCTGATTACCGCAAAAGTGATATTTGCCGGGTTGTCACATGATTTTTTGACGCCGCTGCCAGGGGTACAAATCTTGGAAGTGGAAGAATACAAAGCCAAATTCAAAACTGGGTATCAACGCAATATGAATGTCTGCATCAAGAGAACAACAAGAAGAGAGAGAGAGCTGGAAGACGAGCATTGTAGTGTGAAGAGGACAAACGTTTGAAAGTCCCATCCACTTTTGACGAAACTAAACGAGAGGCATTGGACTTTCAACTCCTTCAAGAAGTGCAAGAAGCCTTGCGAGAACTTGACCACAAGAAACGTGAAGGCGGTTGGCAAGGCTACTTTGCATCCCTCTTTTCATCCAAAAAGAAGAAAGACTTGAGTGGCCAAACATATGCATTACGGCCCAGTACAACGACTTCCCCTAGAGCTGTAAAGGAAGTTGCATTCTTAAAGAACTTTGTTTGAGAAAAGACAACATAGAAACTTACAGAAGAAGAGTGTCAACATCTTCTACGAACGATTCTTTGGTTGTCCCAAAGGAATTTTGAAGAACACATCAAAGGTGTTGATCCTGAATCTTCCAATCGGGTTGAAGTCGACACCCTCACATCAGAAATTGTCTAAGTAGACCCTACCTTGAATTTGACAAATTGGAATCCTTGGGCTGACAACACGGCATCAATTCTAGCCAATTTGTCCGTTCCATCTAGTTCAACTCTACCCCAACCAATCCTAGTGCATTGAACGATGACTTTGTTGCCTGTCACCCGACACGCCTATCAAAAGTATAAGGGGACAGAACAAGAAAAGACCCCAATGAATTCATCAAAGAATTTGAAGTTATCTCCTTTGCTAACAAGGAGCATGACTCGGTGGATCAACTACAATTTTTCCCAAGTCTACTCCGAAAGAAAGCTCGGAGTTGGTACACCCTTGTAACCCAGAAGGGGTTTGTACTGGCAAACTGGGCAGACTTGAGAAACAACTTCCTGGAACAATTTTGGGAGGTTGACTATGACACAAGTGTCTTTGCGGCACTCAACGATTTAGACCGAGGCAAGAAGGAGAAGTTGAGAGACTAATCTGAGCGGTTCATGGCACTCTTGAACCAAGTTCCAAAGCAATCGGGGGTGGTGGGTTACTACAATGCCCAAGCCATTACTTGGTTCTTTGGAGGACTTTCACCAAAGATCCGAATCTTTGCAAGGGAGAGGAATGTAACTTCCCTTGACAAAGTACTCAAACATGTTGCTCGTTACGAGGCGGCCCACTCTCACTCTGCCGGCAACCGGAGAAATCGGGAGAAGAAAGGCAAGAAGCCTAGAAGGAGAGCTTCACGTAGTACATCCCCTTCTTTGGAAGAATCCTCCACGTCTTTGAGCTCTTCTTTGGAATCCAAAGAAGAATCAAAGCTAAGACGAGTAAGAAGACGTGGGGGTAAGAAACCATTGACTCCTCCAACAAAGAGTGTACATAAGGCGGATACCAAGCTGGATACCCTCATCAAGGAGTTTTTGGATTTTAAGATCTAGATGATTGGGGCTAAAGATAGAAAGAAGGCCCCAACATTTGGCAGATCGAATGTATGGTGCACCACATGTGGCAAGTCGGGCCATGCAAACATGGAATGCAATACTTGTAATGCATTCCTGGTGCAGCAAATCAATTGGGTTCCGGGATGGAACCAAGACAAGGAAGAAGAGGTTGTGTATCAAATGCAAGAGGTACAACCTCAGGCTAGCACATCGTATCAAGGTCCGAGGTTTGGACCTAGGGAGTATAACCCCAATGCTCCTCCATGAAGACCACCGATGAATAACCAAAATCGACCTCAGAATGTTGCACCTAGAGCCTGTTACAATTGTGGCTCAATGATTACTATTGGTCTCCAAACTATCTAGAGCCAAGAAGGCAAATTGGGTACGTTCCCCTGTGTGGAAATTGCAAAGGATCAGGCCATACGGGCAATCAATGCCCTCACCCACCAAACCCAAAGCCGCCTGTAAAATATGTACAGACCCCCGCTGAGCGTGCAACAATTTAGGCAAAGGGGGATACAAATGTAAATTGCATCACGCTTGAGGAGAAGAGACGTCAAGAAGGGACTCCGGCCTCGGAAGGGGAATGGCCGGACCTTCAAATTTTGAAGGTTGAGACACGTGCCAATAAGAAGAAGCATGATCCTAAAGAATTGAGTACGACCTTGTCGTCTTCCAGAAAGGCGAAGAGACTATGGCCAAAGGCAATTCTTTTTGCCAAGGAGGAAAAGATCCTCTTGAAAGCCAAAGCTAAATCCTTGCAGAAAGAACTTAAGGAGGCACTACTCAGAACTTGAGAACTGAGTTTGGAATAGGAGACAAAGACGAAGTCTCCAATTTTTCCGGCGGACATCCGATCCAAGTAAAGGGTCTGATCCAAGCCGAGGTGGGCCAACTTGAGGAACCTCGGGTTAAGGCCACTAGCAATCCCGTCACCATTTTGAAACATCCCAAAGTAAAAAGGGAACATGGAGAGACTTCAAACCCAAAGCCAAAGGCAAAGACGGTCAAATTGGGAGGAGTACCCCAATACAATATTGTAGCGGATTTGGCGGCCACAAATGCCAACGTTACATTCAAGCAATTGTAGGAAGACAACAAGCTGTACAAGAAGCAGCTGAATTCGGCCCTTAAGAAGGTGAGGTCGATGTCAAAGAAGGACTTGCTCGCTATCTATGGTATTGAACAAGAAGATCTGGGATCTCCCAAGGTGGACGCGGAGATTGCAGGGTGTATGATCACATCAATACCCATTGATTTGGGATCCGGTGTGAATGTCATGACCAAAGATACTGCAAATCAACTCGGGTATCATACGTTTGAGCCAACACCACGAGTTTTGAAATTTGCAGACCAAACCAGGAGACGGCCTTTGGGCATGCTGTCAAACATAACCACAATCATTGGAGGGGTGCCCTTCAAGTTTCAAGGTACAAGGTCCTTTGGAAAGGGTATCCCCTTCATGATGCCACATGGGAACCTGTTTCTCACCTCTAGAATGCACAAACGGCCATCCAAGAATTTGAAGCTTCACTGGCAACAAGGATGCCACTAACTAGCGGCGGGGGAATATGTAACAATATGGAGTTTAGCAATGAAGTTAGTCGGACTTACAAAGTAGCACATAAGACAAATTAGCCTAGAATATTCCAGAAGTATCTAGAAAGCTTCTTGGGAAGCTTCTCGGCTAGCTCAGCTTGCACTGCACGTAAGTTGCTTCTAGAAAGAAGCTTGTAGAAGCTTCCAACTAGCTTAGCTTGCACATCAAGTAGGCGGCTTCTAGAAGGAAGCTTCATGAGAAGCTTCCTAGTTAACTTGGCTTGCACTCTAAGAAAGCGGCTTGAGGAAGCTTCTTGAGAAACCTCTCAAGGGCCTTGTATGCTACCTATAAATACCAAAGCCAAAGCTCATGCTAGGCATTCGTAGTTTTCCCTCATTCAAGTGTCCCAATGTGAGTTTCCATTCTCCTATTTCTCTCCTCGGTCTCGGTCTTTTACAATTTATCTATCTTTAACTAAATTTAATTTAATCTAATCGTGATATTGTCTTCCACCTCCAATATCGTCCTATCTACATGAGTTTTGAGACTAATTAGCAAAGTATTCAAATCCTTATCCTTCACATTTCTTCACCTCATCTCCTGCACCAACAACCTTAACTTGTGCAATCTCATTTCTTGAATCCTTACACTGGCTTTTGTACTCAACATCGCATTCATCTTTACTATGATCTCCTTCATTGGCTCAAGCCTCATCCTTCTCTCACATTCTCAATCCGTTTGCCAATCTAACCTATACATTGCTAGTTCTGCCTCAAATTTGGCCTTCACAGTCTCCTTCTTTTCCAAATTACAAAGTAACTCCCTTGATCTTTCTTCTTCTCTATACCTCACTATTAACTCTCTTTGCCATAGCTGATTCTTCTCTTCTACACTCTACATCACTCTATCAAGCTCTTGCTCCTTCTTTGCCATTCTTGCCATAACATGAATGATTTCTAATCATGAATCAGCAAACTGTTATTTCAAGATTTCATACTCATCTATCTACCTTTCCTTTGCTATGACATTCTGCTCTTTTACCCTCTCTTTACTTCCCACCTCTCTCTTCAAGTTCTCAATCACCTAATTTTGTACTACTGCATCTACTTGTAGTACTTCCTTCTGCTCCTCTCCTCAAGTTATACTCTTCTTCCACTCCAAGTTCTCTTCTTCTAACCTTGCCAACACCTGCAACACAGTCTCTACCTTCGAACACTCTAACTACATTTCTTTCTTCTTCTCCTCCAACATTATTAGCAACTAGCACAAAATCTCTCACAGATACTCCACTCCTCCGCTCTCATTCACTTTTGATTGCGGGCTTTTCTCCTTCTTTGCTTCTTCTTTGCCTGACACTCTTCTTCTCAACCGAAGTTGCCTTATTTCTAATTCTCTTTTTCTACTCAGCCTTGCCTCATATGTCGCTTTTCTTTTGGAGCAAAAACCTCTCTAAATGATAACCCTCCTCTTTCTCTAGAACTTTATCTTCTTCCTTTGGGTTATATTCTTTTGCCATCTCTAGCTTTCACTCTTCCTTCTCTGGTACCGATTGCACCTCCACTCCATCTTCACTCTTGCTACTTGCTTCACCACTCTACAATGTGAGTTCATGCTCCTCCCCTCTCTCTGAGTCTTTGGACTTGTACTCAACTTCCCCTTCTGACTCTTCTCCCGAAGACACAATTACCACTAGGTCCTTCCTTGAGTTTACTTTCCTGGTCTTCCGAGGTCTTGTTGCTGCTACTTCTTCTTCTTCTTCTGGTTGACTCCTCTTCTTTGACTTTGGAGCATTCACTACCAACCGCACACTCTGTCCCGTCTGTGTGTAGTACTCATCACTGCTCCTAATCTAAAGAATGCACTACTACTCCTTTGCATTAGCATCCCTTCTTAAGTTGGGGTGGAAGTGTGATACCATCTTGTGTTGTTCCGCTACATTCAGCAGATTTAATCCCAAAGAAGTGGGCTGCAAATAGCACAATGTAATGTGGAAGCAACTTGTCCCACAAATTCCACACCATTTATCTTGTGTGTTGATGGAAGCACTTCACTCAATTGATTGGTTCCCCTACAAACATCTTATGGAAAAACACCACTTGATGTTTCATCACATAAGTGGTTCACTTTGGCTTAAAGATAACCATCATTGCTCCTATGATGCCTCTCCTCACAGGGTCCTTGTAACTCTTGACTTTATAACCATTCTATGTGCATTCTGAAGAAAAGACGTCTTACACTTCTTGGGTTGGTTTAGCTACCTCTCCTCTTTCCAAGAATGTGGCTCCTTTCTCCTCACCCGCCTCTCTTCCAAGTACTAACCTCCAATCCGACTCTATCCATCAAGCCAAATTTCCTCTCTTACCCTCTGCCTCGGGTTCATCCAGACATTTACTCTCAATGATCTTGGTCATGAAACCTAGAAAACTAAGGTTCCAGGTCCATGCCAGAAATGTGATCCAAAGCTTGCTCAAGAATTTGATCCTTGCGATCACATTTAACCTCCAAATTGCATGATTTCTCACTATGAATTCTGAATTCTTCTTCCCACCTCCCATTGTACTCTCTTCCACTCTAGGTTGGTGACTATTCTTCCGCCCGACTCTCGGACTAACTCTCCTGACTTCCTCTCAATGCACAAGCACATCTCTTACTACACTCCCTTTTCCTTGGTCTCCCTCAAGAGAAATCCTTAATGGAAATGGGAAATTACTTGTCATCTATTTGTGTCTATCCCAAATTTTGTAGTGGCATGCTTCCTCATTCTT
This sequence comes from Lunularia cruciata, assembly GCA_948567375.1. Lineage (NCBI taxonomy): Eukaryota > Viridiplantae > Streptophyta > Marchantiopsida > Lunulariales > Lunulariaceae > Lunularia > Lunularia cruciata. The sequence goes on from OX419760.1 coordinate 15,483,865, forward strand.
TCTTCACTTCAAGTTTCTACCAAGAAATCACACCTTTTGCATGTTCCTGTCAATGTCAATGTTCCTCGCTCTGTAACACCCATTTGTGCATGTGTGTGGTATTGTGATATTTAGCTTGGTATTACAAGTACTTAAGAAATATTATTTATATAGAGATAAAGGATGGTTCTATATTAGTCATGGTTAGCTAAAGTTAGTCATAGCTAAGATAGATGGGACCTTACTTTAGAGGAAGTAGAAAAGATGAGCACCACTATTTTGGATTTTAGTGTGTTGACTTGGTATTATTCCTAGGTGTTTGGCTTTGGGGAAAGAGTTGAGAACTCTTGGGCCCGCAAGCCTTTTTGTTTTGGATTCTTCTTTAGTCCAAGGATAGCCCATGTGAAGGAATCCTTGACTTAGTGGTTGGGTCAAGATAAGACCACATGCTTAGGGGAATATGCCCATGTGAATGGATATTCCTTTCTACTTTTTGACTTTACTTGACTTTTAGTCTAGTAACTTGAGTTACTACGGTAATTAGTAACTTTGGTACGTAACTATTTCACAAGTATATAAACAAGGGGTGAGGAGGTACTCATCATCCTTTCATTTGCAACTATCTCTCTCTCATTGAGTTCTCTAGTGAGTAATGTCTTGAGTCTTGGAGTGTTAGCCTTGGAGGAGTATGATGGAGTTGGGGTTCCTTGCCTTCTTAGTCCATGGTGCGCTACCATAATAGCCATCAGAGGTTCATCTTGAGTGAGAGACAGGCCGGCTCACATTTTTGGTTCCGTTGCCGGGACCTCTCTAGAAGGCAAGATAATGTTCCGCGTCCAATTCTACATTAGGCAGAAGGAGGCTATGAGAGCTCACTTGGAGAGAACATTAGGAGAGGAGAGGGCTGAACTTATGTTAGAGAACCAAGATCCATTTGTATACCCTATAGTTCATTATGATGTCTTTGAGGTGATTTTGTACATCTTGTACACATGAGAGGAATTGGAGAGATTGTGTGAGGTGGATTGCAGATTTTGGGGATTAAGGTGATTTTGGGCAAAATCTCAAGTTTGAGATCTGGACTTGAGATTTCTACACATGATAGCTTGGGTTATCTTTCAGTTAGCACACTTGAAATTATTGACAGAGCTTCTATGCGCACTGGGCTAGAATTTTTGAAAGTTGATAGGGTAAAGTGCTCCCGCAACTGCATGCTCTCTGGAAAATTGTACAGAATCTTCCATTTCTTCAATTTTCAGTGAATTGTCCTGAAAATTTCCAAGAAAATTCAGTGCATTGTATTCTACCTGCTGCCACAAAAATTAGAGAGAGATCGTGTGTGGGCAGGGCGTTATGAGTTTTTGAAGTGAGGGGGGTGGTTTTCAGACCAAATCTGAAATATGGGTGCTGAATAGAAAGGTGTCTAGGCCAAATGGCTCAATGAAAAGATCTGAAATTTTGCAGGGAGGGACGCCCTGGAGTTGTGATCAAGTGTAGAAAATTTCAGAGGACTGTGACATATTGGTTGGAAGATTTGAGTGACATTGTGAGGAAGTGTCAATTCTGCAGAGTGGAGATCTCATGCATGAGAAGTTTGAGATCAACAAAAAGCATGTTTGAGTGTTTAGATTCATCTTGGGAACATGGAGGGTCATCAAGAGTGGAAATTGAGATTATGCAAGGTTCCCCAAGGGTTTGAGGTGATTGTAGGGGTGGATTCGAGGAAAAGAGAGTTTACAATAGAATTTGAAGAGAGTGTTGAGAGGATCCAAAAACCTACACCACTTGGAGGAAAGAGTGAGTCTAAGTGCTTTCTATGTGGAGAGAAGGGACATAAGGCAAGTTCATGTCCATTGACCTTTGAGAGCAAGAGATTGAGGGAAAGGAGAGGCTTACTTGACTTGGGTTTGCATGTTGGACCTTCTTCACCAAGATTGGGAGGGAGAAGATCTAAGACCAAGGAGTTGTGTGAGGTTTGTGGAGTTGAAGGACTTCCAAAAGGACATGAGTGTAGTAAAGTAAAAGCACTTTTGGAAACTTTGGTGAAGGATCTTGGAGAGAGTCTTAGTACAGCTACAGAAATACTACCACCTTCATCAGCTAGTTCTCAAGATTAGTGATGGAGATAATCTTTCAACTTATGGATAAACTATCCATGAGAGTTAGATTAATTTGCACTCTAGGATTTGATGTTGCTATAGAAATCTTGGAGCAACCTGAACCTTTTGTGTTCCCTAGAGTGGATTATTCTCAGATGGTGTTAGTCATGTATATACTCTATTAGTAATAGAGTGAGAGAAAAGAAAAGAGAAAAAAAAATTTGAGAGAAAAGAAAGATAGTGAGGGGTTAAGATGGGAAAACTTCCGGTTTTCTTTGGCAAGGATGGAGAAGATGTGGAGGCCTTTGTGAGAGACTTCAAGAGAGCTTGCATAGGAAACAATGAGAGGAGGAAGAATGAGTGGGCCTCATTATTACCAGATTTCTTTGAGGATGCAGCACTTACATGGTATGAGTCAGAATACCAAAAGAGAGAGAGGAGAGAGGGGGAAGAGGAGTCTTGGGAGACTTTGACTTCAGCACTCATTGAGAACTTTCTTCCTGATGAGAGTTATGAGAGATTGATGAGTGAGGTTACATTTCTCAAGCAAGGAGATGGAGAGAAAGTGAGGGTCTATGTGGAAAGAGTGGAAAAGTTGGAGTCCAGATTTCGCATAGTGTTGAGGAAGGGTGGGGATGATGTGGAGACTACAATGATTGGCATAGGGGCCATGCTCACCAAGAATTTTGTGGGAGGATTGAGACCACAAATTAGAAGCAAGGTGAGATATGAGAAACCTTCTTCCAAGGTTGAAGCTATCAAGATCGCAATTCGTATGGAGGAGAGTTTGGAAGGGGATGAGAGTGATTTGGTGGTGAAGGAGGTTGTGCATCCTCCTCAAGGCTACAAGTATGGTGGAACTTCTGATACTTTGGTGACAAGGGTTGCACCACAAGTAGTAGTTGCTCCAGTTCTTGCACCTCCACCAAAAGATCCACTCCAAACCATCACAAAACAACTTGCGGATCTCAAGATCAATGTGGTGCAACTATGGGAGAAGAGAGAGGTGGATCAGAATGTAGGGAGAGGGCCTAGGAGTTATGGAAACTATCCATATAGAGGAGGCCAACCAGCCAATAATTTCAATGATAGAAATTGTTTTGGTTGTGGAGGAAGAGGCCATATCCAAAGGAATTGCCCAAATTCCACTTACCACGGAGGAAGGGGTTATGAGGGAGCCAATAGAGGGAAAGAGGGAGGTAGTGAAACCCAAGTGGCTCCTAATCCCAAAAAAGGTAAGGGGATTGCATCCATAGATGTGGTTGAGAGCAAGTATGAGAAGGGAGAGTGCTCAAACTCCAAGGGTCTTAATTTGGAGCTTTTGGCACAAGAGAAGAAGAGAGCTTGTTTTGCAGAGGATGTTCACTCTTCTCAAGGATTTACTTCAAGCAAGGATACTCCTATGTCTACTAGGAGCACTCGCACCTCAACACCATCAACAACAAAGACTCCAAGGAAGAAGTTGGGGATGGAGGACTTCTTGATCTCAAAGCAACAATGGAACTACAATGTGTTGGAGGATGTTGGTAGTCACAAGGCTAACATCACAGTGGGCCAATTAATTGCTTTGAACCCTACCTTGAGAAAGGAGCTTAGAGGTGGTTTGAGTTCTACAAGGAGCAAGAAGAAGAAGAAGGCAAAAGTTCCAATATCAATGGGGGTGGTGGATGCCAAGCCAGCACCATGGGAAGCTTGTGAATATGCCTCCAAGATTGATGTGAGAGTGAATGGTCACAACATCAAGGATGCATTGGTTGATGGAGGATCAGCAGTGAATGCCATGTCAGAAAGGTTGATGAAGAAGTTGGGTATGATACCCTCAAGACCTTCAACATTTGTGGTTAGCATGGCAAACAAGCAACAAGTTCGACCAGTAGGGGTGATGGATAAGGTGGTAGTTTCAGTTATGGGAGTTCAAAATCTCATGACTTTCCAAGTCTTGAAGGATTCAAGCTATGACTTACTTCTTGGGAGGCCATGGTTGAGAGCAGCACGCACAACTGATTGATGGCACAAAGGGTACTTGAGGATTGGGCCATCAAACCATAGAGTCACTGTTCCTGTGACTAACACCACCAACACTTCACATTCAGATACACCATCTTCTGATTATTGGGAATCAAATTTTGAAGAAGGAGCTTCAGGTGTGGACACAAGCATGGAAGAGGAGACTTCCACGGAGGAGGATGAATCTGAATCTGATTCAGATGTGTATCCTTTGTGTGCTATGGATTTTGCACCTAAGCCAGAGGTTTTGAAGGACCCAGATAAATCACCATTGACACTTGAGGAGGTAGAGAGAAGGTTATCTACCCTCAAGTATGGCCCAAATGTTACCAAGGAGGAGAAGGTGAGATTTGAGGAGATTTTCCGCAAGTTTATCCATGTGTTTGCTTTTAGTTACAAGGATTTGAAGGAAGTCACCTTGGAGGAGCACAAGATAGAGGTGGAGTCACATGCAAGACCAATCCGCCAAAAGCAACGTCGCATTAGCCCACCAATATCTTTGGTTGTGAAGGAGGAGATTGATAAGCTCAAGGAGGCTGGATTTATCTTTGAGGTGGGGAATTCAGAATGGGTGTCTCCAATTGTCATTGTGAAGAAAAAGAATGGCAAGCTTTGGGTATGTGTGGATTACAAGAAGCTCAATGCTGTTACCAAGAAGGACTACTACCCATTGCCATTCATTGATGAGATCTTGGAGGAGGTTGCAGGTCATGAGAGGTATAGTTTTGGAGATGGTTATAGTGGATATAACCAAATCAAGATTGCACCAGAGCATCAACAACTCACCACATTCACCACACCTTGGGGAACTTACGCTTTCAAGGTCATGCCTTTTGGGCTTTGCAATGCTCCAGCCACATTCCAACGGTTCATGAACAAGGTATTTGAACCTTTCATTGGGAAATTTGTGAGAGATTTCATTGATGACTTTTGTGTCTATGGGAGCAAGGAGGAGCACTTTGAGCACCTAATCAAAGTCTTGCAACGCTTGGATGAGGCAAATGCATCACTCAACCCAGAGAAGTGCATTTTTGGATGTGAAGAAGGTCTACTTTTGGGGCATATCATCTCCAAGGATGGAATAGCAGTTGATCCTGAGAAGGTGAGGAAAATCTCAGACCTTCCATTCCCTTCAAGCTTGACAAAGTTATGCCAATTCTTGGGGATGGTTGGGTACTATAGGAGGTTCATCTTCTCATTTTCCAACAAGGCTTATGCATTGACCATCTACATGAAGAAGGGTGTAGATTACATGGTGATTTTGGAAGACAAGGAGGCTCTCAAAGCTTTTGAGGAGCTCAAGCAATCCCTTGTTGTAGCTCCAATTCTTGCTAAACCTGATTGGAGTAAACCTTTCATCCTCTACATTGATGCTTCTAATGTAGCTATAGGATGCACTCTTAGTCAATTAGACCAAGATGGGCATGATCATCCAATAGCTTATGCTAGTAGGCAGATGGTTTCAGTAGAGAAGAACTACTCTGTCACGGAGAAAGAAGGGTTGGCAGTGATCTTTGGTCTCAAGAAGTTTAGACACTACTTGATTGGAGGGAAAGCCACCATTGTCACGGATCACAAGGCTTTGAAGTACATCTTCAACAAGCCTAATGTTGAAGGGAGACTAGCAAGGTGGATGATACTCTTGTCTGAGTATGACTACACCATTGAAGATAGGCCAGGAAAGAAACATGCAAATGCTGATTTATTATCTAGAGCCTATGATCATGATGGAGATGAGCCAGTGGATGATTCCTTCCCGGATGAGGAGCTCATGACAATCTCAGTCACTCAAGAGGTTCCAATGGAGTACAAGGAGATTGTGGATTTTGTGACAAAAGGTAACTATCCAGAAGGGATGCATGCTAGAGAGAGGAAGGCCCTTGCAGCAAGATCTAGACCTTACACAATGGTGGAGGATATTCTTTTTCACCAAGGAGCAGATGGTCTACTTAGAAGAGCAGTGGGTAAGGAAGAGTCTATCCTACTCATAAAGGAGTTTCAAGAAGGTTTAGTATGTGGAGGACACTTTGCAGGAAAGGTGACTACTTTCAAGATTCTAGATGCAGGTTACCATTGGAGAGGGATTTTCAAGGATTGTCTTGATTATTGCAAAACTTGTCATGTTTGTCAAGCTTTTGCTAGAAAGTCTACATCCACTCCACCACTTAGATCAATTCCATTGCTAGGACCTTTTGAGAAGTGGGGAATTGATTTTGTAGGTCCTCTCAATAGAACCCCAAGGAACAATCGGTACATTGTGGTAGTTACTGATTACCTTACCAAGTGGGTTGAGGCTAGACCATTGAGGGACAAGAATGAAGATGAAGTGGGTAGATTTCTTTATGAACGCATTATCACTAGGTTTGGATGCCCTTTGGAGTTGGTTTCTGATAGAGGAGGAGAGTTTACAGGAAGCATTACTACAGCCATGGTACGACATTTCTCTATCACACATAGAGTAACTACATCCTATAAGCCAAATTCCAATGGCTTGGCAGAGAGAACCAATCAGACCTTGTGCATGATGTTGGCCAAAGATGCAGAAATGGAGGGGGCTAAACATCATTGGGACAAGAGGATTCATGCAGTTTTGTGGGAGTATAGGACAACCATGAAGACTTCCACCGGATATTCTCCATTCCAATTGGTGTATGGTATTGAGTCTACCTTACCTATTCACTTTGATCTTCCTACCTTCCAAAGCATTCATAGGAGATTGAAGAAAGCACAAGGAAGTGATGCAAAGAAGTCAAGGAAGGATCAACTCATGGAGTTGGAAGAGGCAAGAGCAGTTGCTATGGTTCGAGTGGAGCAAGCCCAAAGGAAACAAAAGGAGAGCTATGACAAGAGGCAAGGCAAGAAGAAGGTGGAGCCTTTCAAAGAAGGTGATTGGGTAATGTTGTTTGATTCCATTCGATTCAAGAGAGTGCAAAAGAAGTTTTTGCCTAAGTACTTTGGACCTTTCATAGTAGAGAAGGTGTGGGGCAATTACACCTATGATCTCAAGGAGTTGGGAGGAAGACACTTTGATAGGATTAACCATGATAAGTTGAAGATGTACCATAGAAGGTAGAGAGACCTTCACTTTGAGGACAAAGTGAAAACTTAGTTCGGGGGTAAATGTAACACCCATTTGTGCATGTGTGTGGTATTGTGATATTTAGCTTGGTATTACAAGTACTTAAGAAATATTATTTATATAGAGATAAAGGATGGTTCTATATTAGTCATGGTTAGCTAAAGTTAGTCATAGCTAAGATAGATGGGACCTTACTTTAGAGGAAGTAGAAAAGATGAGCACCACTATTTTGGATTTTAGTGTGTTGACTTGGTATTATTCCTAGGTGTTTGGCTTTGGGGAAAGAGTTGAGAACTCTTGGGCCCGCAAGCCTTTTTGTTTTGGATTCTTCTTTAGTCCAAGGATAGCCCATGTGAAGGAATCCTTGACTTAGTGGTTGGGTCAAGATAAGACCACATGCTTAGGGGAATATGCCCATGTGAATGGATATTCCTTTCTACTTTTTGACTTTACTTGACTTTTAGTCTAGTAACTTGAGTTACTATGGTAATTAGTAACTTTGGTACGTAACTATTTCACAAGTATATAAACAAGGGGTGAGGAGGTACTCATCATCCTTTCATTTGCAACTATCTCTCTCTCATTGAGTTCTCTAGTGAGCAATGTCTTGAGTCTTGGAGTGTTAGCCTTGGAGGAGTATGATGGAGTTGGGGTTCCTTGCCTTCTTAGTCCATGGTGCGCTACCATAATAGCCATCAGAGGTTCATCTTGAGTGAGAGACAGGCCGGCTCACAACTCATAGGCCAACCATTTTTATGTGCGGTACCTTCTTGAATGTCCAATCCCAAATGAAAGTTGCTACACTATCCTTGCCTCAAGTTGAGCACCCCTGAGACAAAGTCTCCTTACTTCAAGTTGAATGCTGACATGACAAATCCGAGTACTTTGTCTTTTGACAAGAAGTCACTTTACCTCGGTTTACAATCTAAAGACAACATTCTTCACCTTCTGATGGCATACAAGCGCAATGCAACTTTGTCCATGCCCTTCTTCTTCATAAATAAGAAAAAAAAAATGTGAGTACCACACTACACACACCCATCTTGCCAAACCAAATCATCTAATGTGACCTTAGATAGAATCATTTCACTCAATTCACACTGTTTCCTACAAACATGAGGTGGAAGAAAACTACATGCTGCTTTGTAACACAGGTGGTTTGCTCTAGCTTCAACATAGCCATCACAACCTTGATGATACTTTGCTCATTGGGTCTTTATAGGTTTCTACCTTATACCTATTCTTCATGCGAGGTTCATTGGAACTACTTTTTAGCTCCTCAATTTCCTCTATAGGATCACACTTCCAATCAAAGGTGATTCTTGTAGGCTCTCTTGCATCTCTATCCAACACAAGTCTCCAATCTAACTCAGTCCATCAAGTCAGATTTCCTCTATTCCCTTTTGCCACAGGACCATATAAAGTTGCTAGCTATGATTCAACCATGGACCCTAGAAAACTCAAATTCTAGTTCAGGCCAGAAATGTTATCCAAAGTCAAATTAAGAATTTGATCCTTGCTAACATGGATAATCTCTGAATTACCAGATTCTGGATAGAGAGTGCCGGAAACTATTTATTGCCCTTCATTAGCATCGTATGCTCACAAACTCTTGGTTTCACACAAAGCAATCCCGCAATTTGGCTCTAGATTCTAATGCTCTCAAGACAATTCTTTAAAGGGATAGCATATTGCTTCAACATTGTAGAGTTTCCTTGACAAAGTTTCAATTTATACTTCTCTAATTTGTAGTCATTCTTTAGTCAAGCTGTAGTTGAAACTCATGCCTATTGCATGCCTTACTCTTGTCACTCTTGAATTTATCCATTTTTTACGAATGTACCTTCTTGGTTGGTATGGCATGAGTCAAAGTGGTTAAGATATCTTTGGATTGTGTTGATCATTCCAATGCAAAGTATCCTTACTTTGGATCTACCGCCCATCCAATATAATCTGATTTCTTCTCTCTTTGACATGAAGTCAACTTCCTTGGGTCAGTTCAGATTTCCTTCTTTTGATCCAAATACATAATTCTTCTCTTCTTTTTTCCAATTTGGCTTCAATTCAACTTCAAAAAATACACTTCTTATCTAAAACCTTACAAAATCAAAAAATGTGGGTACCACAACATCCAACCTAAAGAAGAAGAAGAAATACCTTTGGAAGGGCATGATCTGACCAAGAAGGATAAGCATTGGAAGAATTGCAAGAAGAAGAAGAAATCAAGAGCTAAGAAGGTGAGGCCATTGGAGAAGCCAATGTATGAGGAATAAGTAACATGCTTACTCCTAAGCACCATTCACCAAAAGAACCCAAAAAGCTACCTATTCAATTATTGGGACAAGAATGTTACTTCAATGAAGATAAAGAAGAAGATAATCCAAAGAGGGTTGAGGTACCATTGTAGGTACCCAAGCAAGAATACACCTCCAAAACCATTGATATAGGAAGGAGATTGATTGGAAAACAAAACACTTTGTATTTGGGAGATACTTGGGATGAGGTATACTCAAGATATTTTGTTGCCTTTGATGATGATCTTGGATACTCACTATCCAATATACAAGGAGAAATTTCTACACAAATTGGACTATTTGACTATGATGACCAAGATGCATGTTGAATTAGAGCAACACAAGTTTGAAGTAGCTTCCTTGAAAAGCAAGGTACTTTATCTTTGAGAAGAATAGAAAAAGCAAGGTGAAAAGTAGATTGCTTTGTAGAAGAGTATAGATATTTTAAAGATTGCCCATGAAGAGTGATCAGCTGAAGGAAGAGCAAGTAGAGGAATTGAGAAAGAATTGACTATGCTACAAGGTTCTTTGCATGATTTGAGGAAGAGAAATATTTGGTAAAGTGTCAATTTGAACTCTTCAAAAGATAGAAGTGGATCTTTGGATGTAAGCAACCAAAGAGAAGGTGAAATTTGTGGAGCTGATCCAACAATTCATAGTGCAGGTGAGGCAATTTATGACAAATCAAGCATTGGTTGCCATCTAGAAGGCAAACAATGGGGAAAAAACAACCACCTATTGGAGGAAGACAATTCTTTGCCTCACAATTACCAAGAAATGGTGAAGAATATGTAGGGCAGATTGAAGTTGGTGCAAGAGGAGCTCATCACCATTACTGTAACAATATGGAGTTTAGTGACAAAGTTAGTCGGGCTTACAAAGTAGAGAATAAGACAAAATAGCCTAGAATATTCTAGAAGCATCTAAGAAGCTTCTTAGGAAGCTTCCCAACTAGTTAACTTGCGCCCTAAGCAGGTAGCTTCTAGAAGGAAGCTTCTAGAAGCTTCTAACTAGCTTAGCTTGCACGCCAAGTAGGCGGCTTCTAGAAGGAAGCTTCTTGAGAAGCTTCCTAGTTAACTTGGCTTGCACTCCAAGAAAGCGGCTCAAGGAAACTTCTTGAGAAACTTCAAGGGTCTTGTATGCTACCTATAAATACCAAGGCCGAAGCTCATGCTAGGCATTCGGAGTTTTCCCTCATTCAAGTGTCCCAATGTGAGCTTCCATTCTCCTATTTCTCTCCTTGGTTTCGGTCTTTTACATTGGTATCAGAGCAAGAATGGGATGGATGGAATTTATGGACCACCAAATCCACTTCCACCAAACCATTGGGACTTTCATGTCCAGATATTACCAAAGCATCATTTCACACAATTCATCACCTCACGCTTTGGGCAGGATTTTCTACATATGATCACCGTGTCAGAGGAACCCTTGATACTTCCAGTTGTAACTTATGGAGAATGGTGGACGTGTTGTATCTACGTGTTAATCAACTAGATAAATTGCGGGTAGTGGAATAGAGTAGTAGCGATGGCGGCAATACCGGATGTTATCCTTGCAATGCAACAACAAATCGAGCATCTTACTTGATTGTTGGATGAACGAGACCAGCAACGACGAGAACAGATAGACAGAGCGCCAGTTCGAGATGGAGAAGATCGCATTTGATTTCCGAAACCCAAGGTGTTTGAAGGCAAGAATCTTCCAAGCAGAGTGGAGAATTTTGTGTTTGATTGTGAACGTTACTTTGAAGCCACCAATCTTCAAGACAAGCGGAAACAAATTCTCTTGGCTTCTAGCCAATTGGATGGAGTGGCAAAACTTTGGTGGCGATTCCGAGTAGAAAGAGCTGAATGACAAATTGTTACACCAATTTTTACATGGGCAGAATTCAAGGATGCAATACTTGGTCGATTTCAGACTATAAATGCCACCCGAGCTGCACGAGATAAATTGGCGGAGTTGAGGCAGATTGGCTCAGTGAGAAGCTACATCACACAATTTCAGAATATCATCATGCAAATTCTAGATATCCAAGAAGGTGAAGTTTTGGATCGATTTGTGCGAGGATTGAAGTCACGAACCAGATTGGAGGTGACCATGCGAGAGCCACAGAATGTAGAACAAGCCATGCAATTGGCTGAGTGTTTTGATTCCTTAGTTGCGACAACTTGGTCTTGACCTTGACCTACACAAAACCCACCAGTACCACGAGTGGAAGAACCGGTACCAATGGAGATTGATGCTATCCAACGAAGACCACTTGGCACAGCAGATAGAGAAAGATTACGACAAAATGGAGATTGTTTTTATTGTTGCCAGTTGGGGCATCGCATTGCTGAATGTCCACTCAAGAATGGACGACCTCGACAAGTTGCCCAAGTGGAGGTTGTGGAGCGGAATGATCAGGGAAACAAGGAATCCCAGTAGGAGATTTCGAGCCGCCTACTGGGAGCTTGATTAGTTCCAATGGGATTGAAGGCTCGACCTATGCAAGTTTGCTTCACTTGCAAGGTATGATATCTAATCGGGGTTGTAGAATTTTGGTTGATTCTGGAAGTTCAGAGAATTGCATGTCTATGCAAGTAGCAAAGGAATTGGGTATTCCTATCAAGCCAGTGATTGGAAGTAGTTTGATGATGGCGGATGGTAGAAAGGGTTCTGCATTCCGCACCTTACATCCTGTTACCTTCAAGATTGGGAAGGAGTATTTGGAGTGTATGAGGTTTGTAGTGGCACCTCTACACTATGATATCATTCTGGGTCTACCTTGGCTTGAACGTCATAAGGTTCAATTTGATTGGACCCGACACCAAATTCAAGTACAACACCAAGGTAGGAATTTCCAATTAGGTTGTCTGGCACCTCTGAGTAAGACACCTAAGAATAGTCAGTCCCAAGATGGGAAGTTTGTCGAGAAGGTAGCCATAGAGCGAATCTGGAAGGGAGATGAGTCCCAAGATGGGAAGTTTGCCAGGAAGGCAACCATGGAGCAAGCTCGGAAGAGAGATGAGTCCCTAGAAGGGAAGTTTGTTAATGAAGCAGCCATAGAGCAAGCTTTGGAGGAAGATAAGTCTGTATTCGCGGTGTGGATCAAACCGATTGCACAAGAACAATCTGAGGAGGGCCAAGTGCTGCATCAAGCAACGGTTGATCGGATAGTTCAAGAGTTTGCAGATATGTTTCCGGATGATCTGCCAAAGGGATTACCCTCTGATCGAGGTATGCCCTTCAAGATCAAGTTATTGCCAGGGAGTACTCCAGTGAGTAGACCAATCTATCGGCTCTCACCAAAGGAGTTGGAGGAGTTGCGAACAACACTTACAGAGTTGTTGGAGAAGGATTTCATATGACATAGTACCTCCCCTTGGGGAGCACCGGTACTATTTGTTCCAAAGAAGGATGGAGGACTTCATTTCTGTATTGATTACCATGGGCTCAATAAGCAAACCGTGAAGAATGCATATCCCTTGCCTCGGATCGATGACTTGCTTGATCAATTAAGTGGAGCACGATACTTTTCCAAGCTAGATCTTTGTAGCGGCTATTGGCAAATTCCTATTGAAGGAGAGGACGTGAAAAAGACTGCCTTTCGTACAAGGTATGGACATTTTGAGTGGAGAGTTCTACCTTTTGGACTCACTAATGCTCCAGCAGTCTTCATGGATCAGATGCATCGGGTGTTGGAGGGGCTATTGGATCAGTCTGTGGTAGTGTTCTTAGATGATATCTTAATCTATAGTAAGATAGAGGCCGAACACATGAATCATGTGCGAGAAGTCCTAAGACGACTACGACAGTGGAAATTTTACTGCAAGAAGTCAAAGTGTGCTTTTTGGCAGAAGGAGGTTACCTTCTTGGGTCATAAGATCTCATCAGAGGGGATCAAGATGGAAGAAGAGAAGATCAAGGCCATTACTGATTGGCCTACCCCGAAGGATGCTATCGAAGTACAAGCGTTCAACGGATTGGCCAGTTTTTACCAGTTACGGTTCATCCACTATTATGCTCACGTGGCTGCACCATTGACTGACCTCTTGGGAAAGAACTTGAGCTTCCAATGGACCACCAAGCATGAAGAAGCATTCCAGAAGTTAAAGCATATGGTGTCTTCAAGACCCATTCTTCAACCATATGATCCTCAACTACCTTGTGTGGTTGATTTTGATGCTTCTAACTTTGCAATTGGAGCTGTGTTGCAACAAGAATTTCCAGATGGACTACATCCTATTGCCTTTGTGTCTTGCCGACTAAATACAGCTGAAAGAAATTACTCTGCTCGAGATCGGGAACAACTTGCAATGGTATATGCCACCAAGGTATGGAGGCATTATCTCTTGGGGAAACAAGTGATCATGCGAACTGATCACAAACCATTGTTGCAGACCTTACACCTAGAGCACATGAAGAGTCGACATCATCAATGGGAAGAGCAACTCCAATTGTTCAACATCAAACTTGAGTACAAACCAGGTCGGTTCCATGTCATCCCTGATGCTCTATCACGACGACCTGATTTGAAGTCTCTTCCTCTCATCGCGGCAGCAATTACGACGGTGTCAATTGATCCCAAGGTTCATAACGAGTTTCGGTTAGCCCTACAGCAAGATCCCTTCTTCCAAATGGTACACGGTTGTCTAACAGCACGCGACAAGGAATACAACACCTTCTCCTTCAAGGAAGGCCTTTTATTCCATGCAGACCAGATTTATGTTCCAACCAAAGGTGATCTTTGACTTGTGCGCCTTCAAGAAGCCCATGATTTACCAATAGCTGGTCACATGGGAGTGGACAAGACCTTGGGCACCCTCCAATGCCAATGGTGGTGGCCCAACATGACACGAAATGTTCAAGACTTTGTCCGATCATGTGAGAGTTGCCAACAGAACAAGGCCAGCAACCAGAAGCCGAGTGGACTCCTTCAACCACTCGCCATTCCATCCACTCGTTGGGAGCATGTGAGCTTGGATCTCATCACATCCTTGCCAAAGACAAAACAAGGACACACCGCAATTGTGGTGTTTGTGGATAAGCTTAGTAAGCAAATCCACTTGGCACCAACCTGTGATACCGTGGATGCTCCAACCTTAGCACAAATCTACTTCGACAATGTCTTCAAGCATCATGGGATGCCACGTGTACTCATCTCCGACCGTGATCCTCGATTTACCGGGAAGTTTTGGCAAGCACTCTTCCAGATACTCGGCACCAAGCTTGCTTTGTCCACGGCCTATCATCCTCAAATTGATGGACAAACCGAACGCGCCAATTGTACATTGGAGGATATGTTGCGGGCCTTTGTCAATGTCCACCATACCAACTGGGATGAATGTCTTGCAGCTGCAGAATTTGCCTACAACAATTCCAAATAGGCAAGCACTGGATTTTCTCCCTTCTTTCTCAATTTTGGCCAAGATCCGCTTGTTCCAGATTCTCTTCTTGCTCCCCCTCCCTCTCAGGTTCCTCATACTTCTACATTCTTGACCACTATATCCCAATCTCTCCAACAAGCCAAATCTCACCTCCTTGTTGCTCAGAATCGCCAAAAACAATATGCAGACCATCATCGTCGTGATCTCACCTTTGAAGTTGGTGATAAAGTCATGCTATCCTCTAGTAACCTCCCTCTCCCACTTGATACCCAAGTTCGTAAACTTGCTTCTAATTGGATAAGACCCTTTGATATCACCCACATTATCTCTCC
The DNA here is from genome assembly GCA_948567375.1 of Lunularia cruciata. Taxonomy (NCBI): domain Eukaryota; kingdom Viridiplantae; phylum Streptophyta; class Marchantiopsida; order Lunulariales; family Lunulariaceae; genus Lunularia; species Lunularia cruciata. Next base: position 15,499,027 of record OX419760.1, read on the forward strand.
TGTTGCTTATCATCTTGCCTTACCTTGTCACATGCGTATCCATCCTATCTTTCATATTTCCAAGTTGAAACCCTTTGTTCCTAACCCTTCTTCCTTTTCCTCTCAAGTCCAACCTCCCCCTCTTCCTGTCCCTATCAATGATCATGAGGAGTATAAAGTTGATCGTATCCTTGCGCGTTGCCATATTCAACAAGGCCGTCACCAACATACAGAGTACAAGGTCCTTTGGAAAGGGTATCCCCTTCATGATGCTACATGGGAACCTCTTTCTCACCTCCAAAATGCACAGATGGCCATCAAGGAATTTGAAGCTTCACTGGCGACGAGGACGTCACCAACTAGCGGCGGTGGAATATGTAACAATATGGAGTTTAGTGACGAAGTTAGTCGAGCTTACGAAGTAGAGAATAAGACAAAATAGCCTAGAATATTCTAGAAGCATCTAAGAAGCTTCTTAGGAAGCTTCCCAACTAGTTAACTTGCGCCCTAAGCAGGTAGCTTCTAGAAGGAAGCTTCTAGAAGCTTCTAACTAGCTTAGCTTGCACGCCAAGTAGGCGGCTTCTAGAAGGAAGCTTCTTGAGAAGCTTCCTAGTTAACTTGGCTTGCACTCCAAGAAAGCGGCTCAAGGAAACTTCTTGAGAAACTTCAAGGGTCTTGTATGCTACCTATAAATACCAAGGCCAAAGCTCATGCTAGGCATTTGGAGTTTTCCCTCATTCAAGTGTCCCAATGTGAGCTTCCATTCTCCTATTTCTCTCCTTGGTTTCGGTCTTTTACAATTACAACCTATTTGAACAAGGAGAAGCAAGAGAAGCTCCAACTCTTGGCTTTAGCTCCTACTTTTGCACCAACCAAGGCTCTTCAAGATGGTGAAGTGATGACGCAATTGTTGGTGAAGAGGTCAAAGGAAGAACAACACCAAAACTGTAGTACCTACATTTTTTTTCTTAGTTTTGAAGAAGAAGTGTACAAAAGAAGTCATATTGTGCCTGTATGGCATTAGAAGGCAAAGAAAGGTGTCCTTGGGTAGTAACTCGAGGTAAAGTGACTTTGTGTCAAAAGGTGAGGTACTCGGAATTGTAGGCAAGGTTAATGTAACAGCTTTCCTTTGGGGTTGGACCTTCAAGAAGGTACTACACACAAAAATGGTGGTCATACAAGCGGGGGAAAATTGATAGTGACAAGAGCATGCAGGAGGTGTGATTTCTTGGTGGAAACTCAAAGTGAAGAAAGACAGAGAAGGCATGCCACTATAAGACTTGGGATAGAGACTAAGATGACAAGTAATTTTCCATCACCGTTAAGTTGTCTGAGGGAGATTGTAAAAAGGGAAGTGTAGTAAGAGACGCATTGATGTGTTGAGAGGAAGTCAGGAGAGTAAGTCCAAGAATCAGTTGGAAGAGTAGCCATCAACCTAGAGTAGAGGAGAGTAAGATAGGAAGTGGAAAGAAGAACTCTGAATTCACAGTGAGAAATCATGCAATTTGGAGATTAGATGTGATTGCAAGAATCAAAGTCTTGAGCAGGCTTTGGATCACATTCTTGGCATGGAACTAGAACATTAGCTTCCTAAGTTTCATGATGGAGATCATCAAGAGTAGATGTCTCAATGGCCCCAAGGAAAAAGGGAAGAGAGGAAATTCGGCTTGATGGACAGAGTTGGATTGGAGATTAGTACTCAGAAGAGAGGTAGGCATGGAGCACGGAGCCACATTCTTGGGGAAGGGAGAAGTAGCTGAAGAAACCCAAGAAGTGAGAGATGCCTCCTCTTTGAAGCACACAGAAGAATGGCTGCAAGGTGGAGAGTTATAAAGATCTTGTAAGGAGAGGCATTGTAAGTGCACTAATGGTGATCTTGAAGCTAGAGAGAACCACTTATGTGATGAAACATCAAGCGGTGTTCTTCTACAAGATGTTTGCAAGAGAGCCAATCAATTGGGCAAAGTGTTTTCATCAGCTTGCAAGACAGATGGTGTGGAACTTGCAAGACAAGATGCCTCCAAACTACATTGTGCCGTTTGCAGCCCATTTCTATTTGGGGTTGAACTTGCTGAATGCGGTGGAGAGACACAAGATGGTGTTGCACTTCCATCCCAATTTGAGAAGAGATGCTGATGCGGAGGAGTAGCAGTACATCTTGCAAATAAGGACTAGTGATGAGTACTACAAGCAGACGGGGCAGAGTGTGCAGTTGAAGGTGAACACTACGAAGTTGAAGAAAAGAAGTCAACAAGGAGAAGAAGAAGAAGTAGCAGCGGCAAGACCTTGGAAGGCCAGAAAGTTGAACCTAGGGAAAGACTTAGAAGTAATTGCGTTGTTAGGAAAAGAGTCAGAAAGGGAGGCCAAGTGCAAGTCAAAAGACTTGGAGAAGGAAGAAGAACCCAAATTCACATTGCAAAGTGGGGACACAAGCAACAAAAGTGAGGATGGAGTGGAGATGCAATCAGTATTCAAGGAGGAGGAAGTAAAGATGGAGATGGAAGAAGAAGGTAACCCAAGACCTAAAGATGAAGTTCTAGAGCAGGAGGAGAAGAGGGTGACTATTTAGAGAGGAGTCTGTTCCAAACGGAAGGTGAAGTATGAAGTGGGACTGAGTAAAGTAAGAGAAGTGGAGAGTGGAATTTCAGGAGCAAAGAATCCATTCCCATAAGGCGATTGTGGCTGAGAAGACAAGTATCGAGTGAAGGAGAGGCAAAGATGGAGAAAATTCCGCAAGTTGAGGTAAACCCAAGTGAAGGAGTAGAGTATTTGTGGGAGGTTGTGTGTCCGTTGCTAGTAAAGTTGGAGCACAAGAAGAAGGAACTGCAATCAAAGTGTCTGGAGGTGAAGACTGTGTTGTAGGTGTTAGTAAGATTAGAAGAAGAGAACTTGAAGTTGAAGAAGAGTGTAGTCCGAGGTGAGGAGGAGAGGGAAGTACTACGAGTAGATGTAGTAGTATAGAATCAAGTAATTGAGAACTTAAAGAAGGAAGTGGGGAGTAGAGAGCAAGTAATAGAGCAAAATGACATAGCAAGAGAAAGACAAGTAGCAGAGAATGAGATCTTGAAACATCAGTTCACTAATTTGCGATTAGAGATTATTCATGCTATGGCAAGAATAGCAAAGAAGGAGCAAGAGCTCAATAGGATGATGGAGAGTGTAGAAGAGAAGAAGCAACTGTAGCAAAGGGAGTTGAGAGTGAGATATAGAGAGGAAGAAGGACTGAGAGAGTTACTTCATAGTCTGGAGGAGAAGATTGTTCAGCAGGAGAAGGAGAAGGAGACAGTGAGAGTTGAGTTTGAGGCAGAACTGGCAATGTACAAAGAAGATTGGCTTGCAGATCAAGAACAAGAGAGAAGAATGAGACTTGATCCATAAAGGGAGATTGTAACAAATATAAACGTGATGCTGAGTACAAAAGCTTGAGTGTGGATTGAAGAAACAAGAATGGATGAGTTGAAGTTGCTGGTGCAGGAGACAAGGAGGAGAAATGCAAAGGATAAGGACTTGAATGCCTTGCTGATTAGTCTCAGACCTAGTGTAGATATGAACATTGTGGTGCCCACATTTTTTGTTTTTTTCAAAATAAAGAAGAAGAAGTATATAGAGAAGTCGGATTGCGCCTGTATGGCCAAAGAAGGCAAAGAGAAGAGTCTTTGGGATGAAACCCGAAGTAAAGTGACTTTGGGTCATAAGGAAAAGTACTCCGAAATGCCTTGTTAGCATACAACCCGAAGTAAGGTGTCTTCGTATCAGGGGGAGCTCAACCCGAGGCAAAGACAATCTAACAACCTTTCGTCGGGGCAAGAAATTCAAGAAGGGACTGTTCAAAAATCTGCAGCCCATACTCGCGAAGGTTGATTGATAGTGACAGGTGCATGCAAGAGGTGTGATTTCTTGGTAGAAACTCAAAGTGAAGAAAGATGAAGAAAGCGCAACTCTATAAAAATCAAACTTGCAATGACGAAATGTCAAGTAATTTTCCTTTGCCGTTGAGAAGTTGTCTTGCAGGTGATCGTGGGAAGGGAAATAGAGTTGGAATCGCGTTAGTGTGTAAGGGAGAAGTCGCAAGAGTGAAATCGAGAGATAGTGAGAAGGCAGAAGAGATGGGAGGAGGAAAGACAAACTCTGAATTTGTAGTGAGAAATCATGCAATTTGGAGGTTAGATGTGATCGCTAGGATCAAAGTCTTGAGCCGACTTTGGATCACTTTCTTGGCATGGAACTGGAATGTGAGCTTTCCAGATTTCATGACAAAAATCATTGAGAGCAAGTGTCTCGATGGACCCAAGGAGGAAGGGAAGAGAGGAAATCTGGCTTGCTGGACAGAGTTGGATTGGAGACTCGTACTCGGGAAGGAAGCAGGCTCGGAGCAGGGGGCCACGTTTTTGGGGAAGGGAGAGATAGCTCAAGAAACCCAAGAAGTGAGAGATGCATTTTTGTCAAAGCGGACAAAGAATGGGTACAAAGTTGAGAGCTACAAAGACCCTGTGAAGAGAGGAATTGTGAGTGCGCTGATGGCTATCCTAAAGCCGGAGAGAACCACGTATGTGATGAAGCACCAAGCGGTGTTCTTTCACAAGTTATTTGCAGGAGAACCGATCAATTGGGCAAGGTGTTTCCATGGGAGAACAAGACAAATGGTGTGGAATTTGCGGGATAAATTGCCTCCACACTACATCGTGCCGTTTGCAGCGCATTTCTACCTTGGGCTGAATTTGCTAAACTCGGCGGAGCAAACTTGGATGGTGTTGCACTTCCATCCTGATTTGAGAAAGGAGGTCAATGTCGAGGAGCAGCAATACATTTTGCAAATCAGGAGCACCGATGACTACTATACGAAGACAAGGAAGAACATGGAGATCAAGGTGAGTACCCCAGATACAAAGGAGAGAAGTTGGCAGGGCAAAGCCAAAGACACAAAGAAACCTTGGAAGACCAAGAGAGGCAACCCGAGGCAAGGTATGGTGGTGATCGAGTCGGAGGATGAAGACTCAAAAGGTGATGCCGAGCTTAAGACCGAAGACTCAAAACATGAGGAGGAGCCTGAGCTAACGCTACAAAGTGGAGATACAAGTAGCGACAGCGATGAAGGAGGAGAAATGACATTGGCGCCGGTGGCTGTAGAAGAAGAAGAAGAAGTGCAGGCAGAAATCAAAGTTGAGGACAACACACAATTAGAAGATGAAGTAATTGAGCCCGAAGAGAAGAAGACGCAGTGCAGAGAGGAGTTTGCTTGAGACATAAGGCAAAGTACAAAGTAGATCTGAGTACAGTGAAGGAAGAAGCACCTGAAAGCTCGGGAAGTGAGGTGTCTATTCCAATATAATGACTGCAGAGAAGAAGGCGAGTATCCGGAGAAGAAGAGGTAAAGAAGGAGATCACTCCATAGGTTGAAGTAGTTGCCAATGATGGAGTGGAGTACCTGTGAGAAGTTGTGTGCCCGTTGTTGGTAAAGCTAGAGTACAAGAAGAAGGAGATGCAGTCGACTTGTCCAGAGGTGAAGACTGTGTTGCAGGTATTAGCAAGACTGGAAGAAGAAAACTCAGAGTTGAAGAAGAGTATAACCCGAGGTGAGGAGGAAAGGGAAGTACTGCGAGCGGAGGCAGTTGTGAGAAGTCAGGTAATTGAAGACCTGAAGAGAGAAGTGCATTATCGAGAGGATCTTGTGAAGAAGAGTGACATAGCAAGGGAGAGACAAGTAGCTGAGTATGAGATCTTGAAGCAATAGTTTGCTGATTCAAGAGTAGAGGTTATCCATGCTATGGTGAGAGTAGCTACAAAGGATCAGGAGCTTGATAGGGTGATGGAGAGTGTCGAGGAGAAGAAGCAACTTTGGCAATGAGAGTTGGCAGCACAATATAGAGAAGAAGAAAGATTTCGAGAGTTACTTCGTAATCAGGAGGAGAGAGTTGTACAGAAGGAGAAGGAGAAGGAGACGGTGAAAGCCGAGTTTGAGGCGGAGTTGGCAATGTACAAGGAGGACTGGCTTGCGGATCGAGAACGTGAAAGGAAGATGAGATTGGAGCCTTTGAAGGAGATTGTCCTCAGGATGAACGCAATGCTAAGTACAGAGGCCAACATTCGGATTGAAGAGACAAGGCTGCATGAGTTGAAGTTGTTGGTGCAGGAGACAAGGCAAAGACAAGCAAAGGATACAGATATGAATGCCTTGTTAATTAGTCTCAGAACTCATGTAGAAAGAAAGATCTTAGAAGTAGAAGATAACATTTTGATTAGATTAGACTTAGTGAAAATAGAGATAGAAAAACTTTGGAAAGATGTTAGAGCAAAACCTGAAGTAGATAACATAGGAGTGCAAATGTCTTCAGAGCTACCAGTGGAGACCTTAGAGAAGAGTGGGTTGAGAGATGAAGAGTTAGATAGATTACCCACTAGTGCAATTTCAGATCAGGAAAGAGAATTGTTGGATCTAGTAGAAGAGGTAGAAGATATGAAACCCGAGGACAGAATAGTAGGAAGTAAATTTACTTTAGGTTTGGGTTTGAAAGCCAATGATGAAGTAGACATTGGATCAAACTAGTATCAGTTTTGAGATTTGAAGAGGCAGATATGAAGAGGTGCATTGTCATTTTGGATCTGCAGGTTAGAAGAGTGGTTGTAGAACGGTATAGTTGTTAGAACTATCGATTGCTTCACTATTTAAGAGTGGCATTCGCAGTATCATGTTGTTTAGTGCTCATAATTTCTGAGAATAGATAAAGCAAAGTGCTGTGAAGTAGTGCTTGTCGCTTGAGCTTGATTTCGAGTATCAACTTTGTGTCTATGTTTGTGAGTGTTTGGAGAAATTTGAAGTGCAAGTTAGTGTGTTTGTTGGATTCCGTAGCCTTGATCTTCATTTTGTGTGTTTGATCTTGAGTGAAGTGCAATTGAAGCAATGCCTTGACAAATCTGAGAGGAATTGTAGTGTTGGTAGTATTCTGCATTTGTGAGTGCAGTGCGAGGTTGATGTGAAGCAATTTCAATCGAGGAAGTTGAGCCTTCAGTGGAGGGGTGGAACACAATTCTGAGGCAAAGTCGTTTTGCAGTGAAGTGCCGTTTTTAGGAGAGCCTGAATCATCACAATCAAGATTGTTTGGAAAGATTTGATGGAGTTATGATTAAGAAGTGTGAATTTGTGACAAGACTGCGAGTCAGTGCTTGTTACTCTCTTCTGGGTGTGGTTTCTACCTGAGAGATTAAAGACATAACCAAGAAGAACTACATGTTACTGTTTGACTTTGTATTTGGAAATTTCTGATTCGTATCTCTACGGGAACAAACTTTACTTATCCGATTACCGCAAAAGTGATATTTACCGGGTTGTCACAAAGATATTAGAAGTAGAAGATAAAATCATGATTAGATTAGATTTAGTGAAGCTGGAGATAGATAAACTTTGGAAGGATGTAAGAGCAAAGCCCAAAGTAGATGACATAGGAGTAAAAATATCTTTGGAGTTATCATTAGAGATATTAGAGAAGAGTGGGTCAAGAGATAGAGATTTAGACAGGTTAACTATGATAGGAATTGTAGACCAGAAAGAAGTAATAGTAGAATTGGTAGAAAATTTAGTAGTTGTGAAACCTGAGGATAGAGTAGTATGTGAGATTACTTTGGGATCAAGATTGGAAGCCAAGGAAGAGGTAGACATCGGATCACAGTAGGAATAGTTTTGAGATTTGAAGAGGTAGATATGAAGAGGCATATTGTCATTTTGGATCTGCAGGTTAGGAAAGTTGTTGTAGAACGGTACAGTTGTTAGTAACTATCAATTGCTTCACTATTTAAAGGTGGCATTTGTAGTCATATGTTGTTCAGTGCTCATAATTTTTGAGAATAGATAAAGTGAAGTGCTATGAAGCAGTGCTCATTGTTTGAGCTTAATTTTGAGTATCAACATTCTCTGTGTGTTTGTGAGTGTGTAGAGAATTTCAAACTGCAAATCATTGTGTTTGTTGGATGTTGGATTCCGCAGCCTTGATCTTCATTTTGTGTGTTTGATCCTAAGTGAAGTACAATCGGAGCAATGCTTTGATAGATCTGAGAGGAATTGTAATGTTGGTAGTATTCTTCATTTGTGAGTGCAATGCAGTGTTGATGTGTAGCAATTTTGATCAAAGAAGTTATGCCTTCAGTGGAGGGGTGGAACACAATTTTGAGGCAAAGTTGTTTTATAGTGAAGTGTTGTTTTTGGGAGAGATTGAATCATCACAATCAAGATTGTTTGGAAAGATTTGATGAAGTTGTGATTAAGTGTGACAAATTGTTGTGATGAGACTGCAAGTCAGTGCTTGTTACTCTCTTCTAGATATAGTTGCTACCTAAGAGATTAAAGGCACAATCAAGAAGAATTGAGATGGTTACTATTTGACTTTGTATTTGACCAATTCTGACCAGTATCACTACGGGAACAAACTTTACTTATTTGATTATCGCAAAAGTGATATTTGCCGGGTTGTCACAAAAACATAGGTAGGCAAGTATGCAGCATCATGGAGGAGATGATGGTGGAGCTTATGGAGACCACTACCATCATAGATGAAGCACACAAGCTCTAATAAGCATGTAAGAAACTCATAAAGCTGCTTGAAGACCAAACCTTGGAGAGGATTTCCTTAGGACTTAGGAATAGGTTAAAAAGGAAGTTTAAGGATTTGAGAGAGAGCTTAAGGATGAATTTCATATATATTAGAGCTTGGTTTGATAAGGTAGTGGAGACTTTATAGCTAAAAGGGAAGCTAGAGTAGATACCGGTGTCTTTAGTACCCGTAATGGAAGTAGTGGAGCATCACAATGTCATGGGCATACCATCTCTGTACCCCCTTAGAGCTACATCCCAATAGTGGCCATGATTGACTGTAAGGTTTTTCTAGCAATGACTATTTGTTAATGTTGTTAGTTTTGTAGTTCTTACTTCCAAGTGTCTGCAATTATTTAAGTGCAACATTAGAATTGTTGCATCATCCATTAGCAATTCGTGAATAAAGTAAGAGAGCTTCCTTGCTCTTAGTTGCTTTGCTCAAACTCTTTCATGAAATATTCTTGATTTGTGTTTGCACTTTGGTGAAGGTCAATAAACATTGCAGATTGCTTGGAATGTATGCTCACTACCTTTGGTTCAATCACATGATACAATGCCTTGAAGGACTTTGAGCTATAACAATTTAACTAACCAAAGTGCAATGATCAAATGGGTAGATTCTCATAAAGATCTTGTAGAGTCTCAAAGATCATACCTTCCAAAGAATAGAACATTAGGTTTTGGTGAAGATAATGCCTTGTGAACATTATTTTAGGAATATAGTGCCTTCCAAAGAGTAAGACATTGGGTTTCAGGCAAAGGTAGTGCTTGCAAAGGAGTAGAACATGGTCTTTAGAGAAGACCATGCTCTTCAAAGTAAAGAACATTGCGGTTTGTTGAAGATGGTGCCTTCAAAAGGGTAATACATTGACTTTGGTGAAGATAATGCCTTTTGCAAGAGAATTACATAAACTTTATGGGTTTTTTGCCTTTCAAAGGGGATCCACCTTTGAAAGACATCAGATTCTAGCTTTGGAAGGAGCAAGTATCTTTAGGGAGGTTAGTGCCTTCCCAAGAAGGGATGGTCTTCAATTTTGGAAGACCATATCCCTCATCTTTAGACATTAACAATCTTCAAGAGACCTCAAAGAAGAGGAGTACCTTGCTTACTAAACCATCACTTCCTAGAATTCATTGGAATTATGTACTTTTGTTCAAATGATTATTCCTTGTTGTTTCCACAATGCACCTTCTTGGTATCATTGTCCTTGTCTAAGAGTTGTCTTTGCCCAAGAGGTTAAATAGTAAATAGTAAAGGAGTCCATGTGACCCTTTCCTTTGTACTCCATCATTTCCAACTTGTATCCTCATGAGATTAACCTATTACTTACTAAAATACTTCAATGATGTTTTTATTGGGTTGTCAAACACATCAATAAAATTAATATCTTAAGCAACAACAGGTTTATTTTATTTATATCTACAATTGATTGCAACTTTTCTTATTCAAGCTCATAATTAAAAGAGTGATAACTTGCTAGAGAGTTTGGGTACTTAATTGAATCCAAAAGCAAGGACAAAAATTTAACAAGAACTAGTAATGGCATCTTGTTTAGAGTTTAGAGTCCCAAAATACAAACCAAGATACAAATATTGTCAATAGAAGTATAGTTGTTAAATTAAGATATATTATGGTGCAACATTGTGTTGTTTGGGCAAAGTGGCTATTGAGGGCTATGTTGACTATGGGTAAGTCAATATTTCAAGAATTGGAGTGCAAGACTTCTTTTATGGGTGAGTCACAATGGGAATCCAACAATATGATGTTCTTTTGAAGAGACTACGATTGGTTGCAAGAATTCACTCTACAAGATGAATGAGAGAATAGGTGGAGATTGCTACAGGTATGGGAGATAGTAAGATAAATTTAGGTAGATAATGAAGGTAGCAAGCTAACACACTTATTAAGTTTTATCTAGATTTTAATCAAGAATTAAGAGCCAATTAGCATTTATGGGAGGTGGCATTTGAAGGAGATAACAACCAAAAAAGAATTATCAAGGAGAAAAGTAAACATAAATTTAGGGTTTGATCCTTTCTATAGAAGGGAGCTTAGTTTACTATGGTGGGATTGGTTGGTGTTAGTTGTAGAGAGTTCTTATGAGTCAATGGATAGGCCATTTAGTAGAGATTGAGAGGTAACTAGCAAGAAGGAGGACTTGGCTAGGAGGAGGAAGTTTATGGAGTATCAAAGTATTCCTTGCAAGGTAGGTGATGACCCTATTTTGTAGGTGATAGTCCATAGCAAAGAGATATAAACTTTAAACATTGTGTCCACTGTTTGGCTCTCAAATCCTTGTATGGATACGTGCTAGTATCAATAAATGATCATGGAACTTATATGATGTGGTGTTCTTGTTAATCCTTGTTACTTGTACTCCCTTTATGGGATTTCATGTAGTCTTTATGTTGTTGAAGATTGATTAACAAAGAGTGACAACCAAGGAGGGCAATGGGCTTTCAAAAGTGACAAACCTACAAGCCATCTCCACTGTTAAGTGTCTCATATGAGATCTGGTCCCACAATACGGCTATGTGCATATAGGAAACCTACCCACTATTCCTTCCCAAGCACGGCAAAGGGCCAGCCATGTAAGGGTTATCTAACAATTCCCTTGTCTTGTAGTTCCTAGTAGCCCAAACTAATAGTTAGGTTATTCCCACCAACACTTTTGGCACCACTGCCAACTGACTTGCATATCATCTCCACTCCATTCTACAACTTGCACTAGCCATTGATATTCACTACCATCCCAAAAGGATGTGGTTGTTTTTTGTTCAAGGAAAGCATTCTCTCTTGTGTTAAGAATGATACCTATTTTCAATTCTCTCATATCTACAAGTGCCACTATTTTTGGTTTGGAGACCCATTACCTCTTAGTTCCATAGGAAACATAGGTGTGACACAAAGAGAAGTATCACATCTTGTCCATGGAAATACTAATACTTTCAATCAAGAAGATGCATTACCCTCTAACTCAACGAAAGAGACATTCTTAATTGGAGGAAGTATCACCTCCCATTTCACAAGTACATTGGTTTTCAAACTAGAGGAAGCACTACCTCCAACATTTTCCAACACCATTGCAAACTCCCAACTTCAGGCAATGTTTCCATTGATAGCAAGTACTTCTACCTAGGGATCCATCTTCTTCAGCATCCAATTCAATAGCACAACCCCTGAACCCCTAGCTTTAATGACTTCAACCTTGGGGAGCAAAAAAAATTACATACCTTTGGGTATAGTAACATTCAAAGGACAAGAAGATTTCAAGTCATTCTTACAAATTTTTAAGAATGTTTGTATGGCATGACATATTGTGGATGTGTAGCAATGGCTTAGAAAATTGGCCAATGATTTATTTGAATTGTGCAATACTGGTTTAGTGGGCTTGCCCTTGCCACAAGGACAAGTTATGCATTGATATAAGTAGAAGGGCAATGTGTACATATCTCATCCAAACAACAAGAACAACTAAGGGACAAAATAAATTAACTATGCAAAGGACACAATAAAAAGATGCAAGCATTTCTTCAAAGATTCCAATACATAGCATCAATGATAACCCCAATCCTAATTCCTAGACCAACCCTCAATTGGTTTCAGGATGCTCTACCTAAGGATATTCAGAAATTTCTACTCTACAACAAGGCTATAAATCTAACCCAAGCCTTCAAGGAAGCACATTGTTGGGCTCAAGCTAATAGAGGGGGATGTGGCCTTACCGGACCCTTGCTCCATCATCCCATGATTCAAAGGAAGTGTTATGCATAATCCTTATGCTGGTACTTAGCAATTCCTACAATCTGACTATTTCTATGGTGCAGTTGGGAAGCCTTCCCAACTACACCATGCTATATATGGTATCACAAGCAGTGCTTCTATACAACCAATTTTTGCAATTTCTCTCATGGTTCAACTCATAGCTCCTTTAGCCCTACCCATTATTGAAGTTACCTTGATTCTTGCAACAATTGCTAAAATGGAAGATATCTTAGTTAAGCTCAAACGTCTCAAGAATCTTCACTTAGCACAACAAGCCCAAGAGAGAAATATGGTTAACATTGCCACTTGGGGAGAAATCTCTTGTACTTGCTGCATGGGACTGGACCACACCAATCCTCAATGTGCTACTCTAGATTTTCCAAATTTTTGTGTCCATTGTGGAAAGTATGTGCTGTGAGCCGGCCTGTCTCTCACTCAAGATGAACCTCTGATGGCTATTATGGTAGCGCACCATGGACTAAGAAGGTAAGGAACCCCAACTCCATCATACTCCTCCAAGGCTAACACTCCAAGACTCAAGACATTGCTCACTAGAGAACTCAATGAGAGAGAGATAGTTGCAAATGAAAGGATGATGAGTACCTCCTCACCCCTTGTTTATATACTTGTGAAATAGTTACATACCAAAGTTACTAATTACCGTAGTAGCTCAAGTTACTACACTAAAAGTCAAGTAAAGTCAAAAAGCAGAAAGGAATATCTATTCACATGGGCATATTCCCCTAAGCATGTGGTCTTATCTTGACCCAACCACTAAGTCAAGGATTCCTTCACATGGGCTATCCTTGGACTAAAGAAGAATCCAAAACAAAAAGGCTTGCGGGCCCAAGAGTTCTCAACTCTTTCCTCAAAGCCAAACACCTAGGAATAATACCAAGTCAACACACTAAAATCCAAAATAGTGGTGCTCATCTTTTCTACCTCCTCTAAAGTAAGGTCCCCTCTATCTTAGCTATGACTAACGTTAGCTAACCATGACTAACATAGAACCATCCTTTATCTCTATATAAATAATATCTCTTAAGTTCTTGTAATACCAAGCTAAATATCACAATACCACACACATGCACAAATGGGTGTTACAGTGCATGTCATGGCAAATTGCATAACATACAAAGATGCCATAAGCTCCAAGATGAAAGGGCGCATGTTGTGGACATTTTTTCATAGCAAAACACCTTCAACCTGTATTTACAAGTATTTTCTTTGTTCACCTTTCTAAGGTGGACAAGGAAAAAGACTAGGACATTGACCACTTGGACCTGATATGTTTTATCACGTTTGCAGTGAGAATCACTTTGCAAATAATGTTCCAATAGGCCTACCATTATGCATTTTGCACTAGCACATACACTACGCTCAAACTTCCCAAAATTTATAACAAAAACACAATAAGCATCTATATAGAACAACCTGCACAACAATGCTTGTCCTAATGAGACTATGCATTTCATTGGAGTAAAAGATGCTTTCATTTCATGAGAATGACCCAATGGAAGTGCTACTATAGAAGCAACCATGTTTCTTATGACTTGATCTTGCATGTATGCCATGCTTAGTCCAAGAACTACCTCCAACTCTGTGGTGCCCACATTTTTTGTTTTTTTCAAAATAAAGGAGAAGAAGTGTATAGAGAAGTTGGATTGCGCCTGTATGGCCGAAGAAGACGAAGAAAATTGTCTTCGGCTCGGGGGGAGCTCAACCCGAGGCAAAAACAGTCTAACAACCTTTCGTCGGGGCAAGAAATTCAAGAAGGGGCCATTTCAAAACTGGCGGCTCATACGCGCAAAGGTTGAGTGACAGTGATAGGTGCATGCCGGAGGTGGGATTTCTCGGTAGAAACTTGAAGCGACGGAAGACAAAGAAGTGCAACTCTATAAAAATCGAAACTGCAACGAAAAAATGTCAAGCAATTTTCCTTTGCCGTTGAGGAGTCGTCTTGCAGGTGATCGGGGAAAGGGGAATAGAGTTGGACTCATGTTAGTGCGCAAGGGAGAAGTCGCGAGAGAGAAATCAAGAGACAATAAGAAAGCAGAAGAGATGGGAGGAGGGAAGAAGAACTCTGAATTTGCAGTGAGAAATCATGCAATTCGGAGATTAGATATAGTAGCGAGGATCAAAGTCTTGAGCCGACTTTGGATCACTTTTCTGGCATGGAACTGGAAAGTAAGTTTTCCAGGATTCATGATAGAAATCATCGAGAGTAGATGTCTCAATGGTCCCAAGGAAGAAGGGAAGAGAGGAAATCCGGCTCGCTGGACAGAGTCGGATTGGAGACTCGTACTCGGGAAGGAGGTAGGCTCGGAGCAGGGAGCCACGTTCTTGGGGAAAGGAGAGATAGCCCAAGAAACGCAAGAGGTGAGAGATGCCTTCTCGTCGAAGAGGACGAAGAATGGGTATAAAGTTGAGAGCTACAAAGACCTTGTGAGTAGAGGAATTGTGAGTGCACTAATGGCCATCCTGAAGCCGGAGAGAACTACCTATGTGATGAAACACCAAGCGGTGTTCTTTCACAAGTTATTTGCAGGAGAACCGATCAATTGGGCAAGGTGCTTTCACGAAAGAACAAGGCAGATGGTGTGGAATCTGCGGGATAAGTTGCCTCCACACTACATCATACCATTTGCAGCACATTTTTACCTCGGGTTAAATCTGCTCAATTTGGCGGAGCGCAATAGAATGGTGTCTCATTTCCATCCTGATTTGAGAAGAGAAGTCAACGCGGAGGAGCAGCAATACATTCTCCAAATCCGGAGCACGGACGATTACTACGCAAAGACAGGGAAGAACGTGGAGGTCGTTGAAAGTACCCCAACGAAGAAGAGAACTCGGCAAGCAGAAGCCAAAGAAAACAAGAAACCTCAAAAGATGCAGAAAAATAACCCGAGGCGAAGAATGGTGGTGATTGAGTCGGAAGATGAAGACTCAGAAGGCAAAGCCGAGCTCAAGACAGAGGACTCGGAACGTGAGGAGGAACCTGAGCTGACATTGCAAAGTGGAGATACAAGCAGTGACAATGAGGAAGGAGGAGAGATGACATTGGTACCAGGGCTGAAGAATACAAAGAAGAAATGCAAGCCGAAGTAGAAACCAAAGACAATGCGGCGCTGGAAGACGAAGTACCAGTGCGCGAGGAGAAGAAGATCGCAGTTTAGCGAGGAATTTGCTCAAGACATAAGGCGAAGTGTGAAGCGGGACCGAGTAGAGTGAAGGAAGAGGTAGAAGAAGCTCGGGCAGTGAGGCATCGATCCCGATACAAAGACTCCAGAGAAGAAGGCGAGTATCGGGAGAACACGAGGAGAGAAGAGAGACCACTCCGCGGGAGGACAAAGTTGCCAGTAATGGAGTAGATTACCTGCAGATGGTAGTATGCCTGCTATTGGTGAAGATGGAGAAGAAGAAGAAGGAGATGCAGTCTACTTGTCCAGAGGTAAAGACTGTGTTGCAGGTCTTATCAAGATTAGAAGAAGAAAACTCGGAGTTGAAGAAGAGTATAACCCGAGGTGAGGAAGAGAGAGAAGTACTGCGAGCGGAAGCAGTCGAGAGGAGTCAGGTAATCAAAGACCTGAAGAGAGAAGTGAGTTATTGAGAAGATCTTGCAAGGAAGAGTGACATCGCAAGGGAGAGATAGGTAGCGGAGCATGAAATCTTGAAGCAGCAATTTGTTGATTCAAGAGTCAAACTTATCCATGCTATGGCGAGGGTAGCATCGAAGGATCAAGAGCTCGATCGAGTGATGGAGAGTATGGAGGAGAAGAAGCAACTCTGGCAACGAGAGTTGGCTGTGAGATATAGAGAAGAAGAGAGATTACGAGAATTACTTTGTAATCAGGAAAAGAAGGTTGAATAGAAGGAGAAAGAGAAGGAAGCGGTGAAGGCCAAATTTGAAGAAGAATTGGCGATGTACAGAGAGGAATGGCTTGCAGATCGGGAACAAAAACGCAAGACAAGATTGGAGCCATTGAAGGAAATAGTCCTCAGAGTGAACATGATGTTAAGTACAGAGGCCAGTGTTCGAATTGAAGAGACGAGATTGCACGAGTTGAAACTGTTGGTGCAGGAGACGAGGCGAAGACAAGCAAAAGACACCGAGATGAACGCTTTGTTGATTAAATTGAGAACTCATGTGGATAGGAAGATATTAGAGGTAGAAGACAATATTGCGATTAGATTAGACTTAGTGAGAATAGAGTTAGAAAAGCTTCAGCAAGATGTTAAGGCAAAACCCAAAGTAGATAACATAGGAATCCAAATGTCTTCGGGGTTGCCCTCAGAGACATTAAGGAAGAGTGGGTCGAACGATGAAGAGTTAGATAAACTACCCATTAGTGCAATTTCAGATCAGGAAAGAGAATTGTTGGATCTGGTAGAAGAGGTAAGAGATCTGAAACCCGAGGAAAATGTAGTAGGAAGTAAGATTATTTCGGGTTTGGGTTTGAAAGCCGAGGAAGAAGTAGACATCGGATCGGATTAGTAACCGATTTGAGATTTGAAGGGGCAGATATAAAGAGGTGCATTGTCATTTTGGATCTGCAGGTTAGAACAGTTGTTGTAGAAACGGTATAGTTGTTAGAACTGTCGATTGCTTCACAATTTAAGAGTGGCATTTGCATGAAAATGTTGTTCAGTGCTCATTATTTCTGAGAATAGATAAAGCAAAGTGCTGTGAAGCAGTGCTCGTCGCTTGAGCTTGATTCCGAGTATCAATTTTGCAATTGTGTTTGTGAGTGTTTGGAGAAATTCAAAGTGCAAGTCAAAGTGTTTGTTGGATGTTGGATTCCACAGCCTTGATCTTCATTCTGTGTGTTTGATCTCGAGTGAAGTGCAATCGAAGCAATGCCTTGACAGATCTGAGAGGAATTGTAGTGTTGGTAGTATTCTGCATTTGTGAGTGTAGTGCGAGGTTGATGTGAAGCAATTTCAATCGAGGAAGTTGTGCCTTCAGTGGAGGGGTAGAACACAATTCTGAGGCAAAGTCGTTTTGCAATGAAGTGCCGTTTTTAGGAGAGCCTGAATCATCACAATCAAGATTGTTTGGAAAGATTTGATGGAGTTGTGATTATGGAGTGTGAATTTGTGACAAGACTGTGAGTTAGTGCTCGTTACTCTCTTCTGGGTGTGGTTTCTACCTGAGAGACTAAGAAGAACTCAAGAAGAACTGAAATTGTTACTTTGCTTCGTATTTGACCAATTCTGACTCGTATCTCTGCGGGAACAAACTTTACTTACCCGATTACCGCAAAAGTGATATTTGCCGGGTTGTCACAAACTCCAAGAGCTAGTCTGAAATTTTTGATGAAGAGGTCATGCAAGATGAAAGTATTTAGCCAGTCCTAGAAATGATAGGTAGCAATACCTACATTTGACACCCTAGCAAGACAACCACCCACTTCTATCATACACCACTATGAATTATGATTGACTTGGCTAATGTGCAAGCCAAAAATACTTTCAAATAGCTCTACAAAGTGTCTCCTATAGAACAAAAGAAACCTTAGAAATTTTTATTGAAAGAGTAGCCTATAATATCCTTCAAGGAACTATTGAGGAAAAAATCACATAGCCCTCACCAAGACCCCATAGATGCAACCCCAACTCCAACTACATGCAGCCCACACTGTCCAATTAAAGGACACTTACTGACCTTGACAAAAAAAGCACTAATGTTATTTTTGTAGACCTTAAGTCACAAGATCTCTAAGTATTGTACACCAAGGTCCACAATCTATAATCTTCCAAGGATAGGAGACCTTAATAGAAACACATGAGAAGAAACATAATATTTCACACCAAATACTCCATTGCCCCAAAGGAGCACATTGTCTTTATTATATAGCAAAAAGGATCTCCTCAAAGAAAGCTCCATCCTTGGATCACATACATGGATTGGTGATATAGAAGTGAGCTCTACCCTTAGATTAGTTGCATGCATGGGTGACATGTCAGTTTTGGTCCTACCTGGTTGGTCAAATGAGGTTTGACCAAAGAAAATCTTTAGGGAATTGTCTTGTAGGAATCTCCAAATTAGATGGGTGAGTACCATTAGAAAGCTCTCAATGAGACATACAAGAGGGAGGGAAAGCCACCTTTTTTTCCTTGGAGGAATCTGCACATTTTTTAGGCTTAATTCCTCTATTTAGACCTCCAAAATTGGCTCTAAAGTTCAGACTATTTTTTATTTTTTTCCCTATTAGTAGAAGTACTATTTTGGTGATACCTCTATCTGATCTACTTAGTCCATTATCTATAACATCGTTCCAGATGTTACCAAGACTATTTTCACCTCTAGATAATGTGTCTAGCTATTGATATTATATTTCTAAGCTATTTTAGGCTCTTGCTCTATTATTAGAAGTATTCTTTTGGTGACATTTCTATCTGATCTACCTACCCCATCATACTTAACATCCTTCTAGATATTATCAAGCCAATTTTCATGTAAAGATAATATGTCTAGTTATTGGTATTACATAATCCTAATATCCGCAAGACAATTCAAGGTAGTGTCATTTTAAATTATAGCATTGACTCAAGATCTTCAGTTAATATCATGAATAAGAGAGTCATGGAAACATTGGAGCTTAGTGGAATGATAAAGACTTTTACTCTCTTCAAAATTGCAGATGGGAGATGACATTACCTCCTCGGCTGTTATCAGAAGTCCCAACACTCATCAGCAAGAAGACCTTCTTAGTGAATTACCTGATTATGGACACACTTGCATTAGCACAATTCCCTCTATTTTTAAGTGTCACATGGTGGGTAGAAGTTGATGTTATCACCTCAAGGTGAAGAGGAAAATTGAACTTTGGAAGGAAATCAAAACACTCAATACTCCCAATGTACTCAATAGAATCAATTTCAAGCTTGGATTAGGAAGGAGAATTAAGTTTCAACATTGATATGTGGAGTCCTACTCATGTTAATAATAATGAAGAACTCATAGACACCATTGCTAATTGTTTGTTCATTATGGAGGTCAAGATGAGTAGCCTTGTCACACCCAAAGTCACATAAGCCTACTCCCTACTAACCTTCTAATTGGTTTTTTCACCTAGGTTCCCAAGACCGCAATGTGTTCTTGACATGCTTGCTTCCTTGACACTTGATGACACCTCCTTGGACTTAGAGGACAAATCCACTAACTCTAGCACACTACCTACGACCGGCTAAAGTTCCACTTGCCTTACACGCAAGAACATACTTGTGAAACCTCAATTACATCTTGATTCTACATTGAGGATGATGTTGATTTCCAAGAAGAGGAAATTGAAGAGGAATGTCTTTATCTTAATGACAATACCCTTATTCCACAAATAAAAGTCATCACAACCTTTACATTCCAAGATGATGTTTCTACTAAATCAATGAATGCCCATTCATCACTCCCACAGATTGACCCATCATTGACACAAAGACACCCTAGCAAATAAATCCACAAAACCCGCAAAGCAAGTGGTGAAGGAATAAGAATCCCATCACAAAATTCCCAAAAATATATTACAATGTTATTTCTTATTCCTCTTCACCTTCAGGTCATAGATGAGTTCCATGATCTAGATATGTCATGCCCAAACAAGGAGCCAAAACATGTGAAGATTAGCACCAACGTGCCAAAAGACAATCAGCTTGCCTATCAAAGTCTCTTTTGCAATTTCCAAGATATATTTGCCTATGAATACACATAGCTTTTGGGTTTTGATCCTTAGTGGTATCAACATCAGATTTTATTACATCCAAATGCTACCTCAATTAGGTCTTAAACCTATTGGTTGAACCTAATTTACCTCCAAAAGGTGCGAGGCAAACTTGATAAGCTACTCAAGTGTGGGTTCATATATCTCATTAGAGAAACAAAATGAGCTTCTTTGATCTTAGTAGTCCCAAAAAAGAATATAGGCAAGTTACAAAATTTCACACAATATCTTTGACCTCTTTCCAATCCCATTCATAGATACACTACTAGACAAGGTTACCCATAGCCAATTATTTTCATTCATGGATGGGTATTCTAGCTTCAACTTGATTGCTATTGCCCAAGAGGCCCAATGACTTTTGTCATTGAGTGTCATACCTATGCTTACCAAGTGATGCTCTTTAGATTACAAGACGCTCCAGCAACATTCCAATGCTACATGATGAGCTCCTTCAACCAAGTTAGGATGGTAATGGAAGTATACCTCAATGACAAGTGCATGCATAATGCCCACACTAACCATGCTTGGGCACTTCAGGCCATCTTAAACCTTTTCAAGGAAGTGCAGATTTCCCTCAACCCACAAAAATGCCTATTTATAGTCATTATGGCTCCTCCCTTGGCCACCTCATTTGTGAGAATGGTATAATGGTGGATTCCAAAATGATCATGATTATCCAATCATTACCCACACCAAAGACAATCCGTGTGCTTTGCAACTTTTTAGGCTATATAGACTATTTTTGGTTATACATCCATATGTATGCAAAGATTTCTTCCTTGTTATCAGCCCTATTACAATCTATAGTTGACTTTGTCTAGACAAACCAATGCAAAGATGCATTTGAAACCTTAAAATGCTAGCTACTACTCCAATCTTAGCTGCACTTAATTGGGATTTAATTTTTCATATCTTTGTTGACACCTCAAACACAACTATGAGTATAGTCCTCGCACAATATGATGAGGAACTCTAAGAACATCAAGTCTACTATGGTATCCACATTTTTCATTTTAGACAAGTTTTAAAGAAGAAGTGCATTACTGAAATCGAATTGAACCCAAATGGAAAAGAAACAAGGAGAAGCTTTTGTTTTGATCTTCTCACACAAAGTTGACCTCCTTGGGTCCCCAAGGAGGTCAACTTTGTGTGAGAAGTAAGGACTTGGATTGGATTGGAAGGATAGTAAGGAAAATTCACCAAGGAATGGAAGTTGGAGGGCATGATTATTGTGGGGCCGTATCTCAATGACCACAAGTCCAAATTGTGCATGCTATGTCTCTTCGGTAGCATCTTTTCTAGGGCTTTCTGTTGCCACCAAAATCGTAAAGTTTGGAGGTATGTAGCAGAAGTTACATGTATTGGAAGTTTCTATAGTAGATGTATGGAGTAATTGAGTAACTTTGTGTCTCTACAACTTTGGACTTATATGACTTTGGGTTTACACAACTTTGGGTCAAGAGACTTTGACTCAAGACAAAGGTGATCCAATCTGAGGTAGTGAGACATTGGAGTGTAGGGCAAGTGAATTTAGATGTCTTGCGAGAGTCATCTGAGGAACTTAGAGTAGGGAAAGAAGAGATAGTTAGGATACCCATGACTTTAATTTCAGTTTAGATTGAAGATAGTATAGAAATTGAAAGAGAAATAACAATATTGAATGAACCTGAAGTGAAGGATCAGACAATGAGTGTCTTTGGGTCAATTATTGGAGACATTAGGAGAGAGTGGGTTGCAAGATAAAGAGGTAGATATATTACCCATGTCTTTAATTGCAGATCAGAGTGAAGAAATGTTAGAAGAATTAGTGGTTGTAGAACCCGAAGTACATGAGGTGAAGGAAACTTGGGTTTAGAAGCCAAAGTAGAGGTAGACATTGGATAGGAGTAGTTACAAATATGAGATAAGAATCAACAGATATGAAGAAGTGGTTGCCATTTCAATCTGAAGATTGTTAAGAAATTAGTTTAGGAAGTTAGATAATTGTGTAATGAGGGCATTTGTAATGTATTGTTGTTCAATATTCATATTCTTGAGAATAGATAAAGCAAAGTGTTGATCTTAGTACTCATTGCTTGAGCTTAATTTTGAGTACTCTATGTGTGTGTTTGTGAGTGTGGGAATAATTCAAACTGCAATTCTAAGTGGTAGATGTTGGATTCTACATCTTTGATTCCATTTTGTGTGTTTGATCTTGAGTGGATAGCAATCAGAGCAATGCCTTGATATATCTGAGAGGAATTGTAGTGTTGGTAGTATTCTACATTTGTAAGTGTAATGCAGGATTGGTGCAAAGTAATATAGATCAAGGAAGTTGTGCCTTCAATGGGAGGGTGGAACAAAATTATGAAGCAAAGTTGTTTTGTAGTGAAGTAGGCATTGTTGTAAGAATCTAAATAATCACAATCAAGATTTGTTTGGACAAAATTGAATGAGTTGTGCTAAAGGAGTGTTAATTTGTGACAAGGCTGCAAATTGGTGCTTGTTACTCTCTTTTGGGTGTGGTTTCTACTTGAGAGATTAAAGATGAACTCAAGAAGAACTAATTGTTATTTTTTTCTTTGCATTTGACTATTTTTTACTTGTATCTTTGTGAGAACAAACTCTATTTACCTGATTATCACAAAAGTGATACTTATTGGGTTGTCATATCTGCTATGCAAGTTGGCAACTCAGCTTAGCCAAATAAAATTACTCTACTACAAAACAAGAATGCCTTTGGATGATCTTTGTAGTACAAAATTTTAGCATTACCTTATAGGCAATAGTTTCATGTTCCATGTAGACAAAGAATCCCTCAAATATCTAATCAAAAAGGCCATATTGTGTAAAAAACCAACTTATTGGATGTTATTTTACAATGGAATACCATCCCAAGAGATCCCATGATAATGCAAATTTCCTTTCCCATATTCCTAGTTATCTTGTAGATTGCTCCCTTAGCATGGATCCCATAGAATACCAATTGTTCTAGGTACATCAAAGTGTAACTACCTAATCATCTTGGATGATCCAAATTTGTCATTACCTCTTTATGTGCAACGTGCCTTTGATTACCAAAAACTCAACACAAATTGTTTCACATGTTAGCTCTTCTCTCACTATATTGCAATGAGACTTGTACAAAATGGGTATAGAGTGGATGCTCTAGTGGTGCATAAGCTGAAAAGAAGTTCTAGTAGTACTAAAAGCATGTCACTTGGACAACTTTAGTAGGCATTTCTTTGGTATGACTGGTGCACAAAAGTGTACCTTATTGGGTACTGGTGGCCATCTATCTCTTAGGAAACCAATAGGTACACCCACATGTGTGATTCTTGTTAGCATGTGGGTAGGCTTATATCAAGATATTGCATGTACCTTCAACCAAACTTAGCCGTTCAACCATTCCAAGAATAGGGATCAATTTCATAGGAGTTGTCAATCCCATAGCTTGTTGAATAAACATCATTACATCATTTTTGCAGTTGATTACATAACAAAATGGACCAAAGATAAGTCCTTTATCAACATTTCTATTGTGGTCACTATTTAGTTTCTCCATAAGAATATTATCTCTAGATTTGGTGTTCTAGTGTCCATTGTCATGGATAATGGATCAGACTTCATCAACAAAGGACTTGACCACCACTTAAAAAATTCATCACCATCACTCTACTACTTATCACCCACAAGCAAATTATCAAGTCGGATGAGTCAATGGTATTTTGTTAACCATCCTCAAGAAAATTGTGACCTTAAACCCAACCAATTGGGACAAAAAGCTTGTAGGCACATTATAGGCTTAGCATACCACAGTAATTCTCACAATAACTTAAACCCCATTCCAGCTTGTCTATGGGCAAGAAGTGATTTTTCCCATTGAGTTCTTCATTTTGTTGCTTAGAGTGCTTACAAGCAATTTGACTAGGATATCTTAGTTTGAAGAAGGGGAGATCATGGAAGAACAAATTCCCTAGAAAATTTGCAAAATAGTGGCTAGGCCTTGACCAGATACAATAATTTTTTGACAATATATCATTGTAGTTAGAGACATTGGATGGAGAAATCCTAGAATCTTACACCCATGGCATAAAATGTAGACCTTACAACCCACACTTCATTCCATTACGGAGCAAGGAAGAAACAATCCCATGGGAAACCAAATTTTTTCTTATCATAGAGGAGGATGGTGTGGGACTATCATTGTGGGTATGCTCTCCTCTAGGATCTGAAAGACCTCCAACATAATTATGGACCAACTGTGGGCTCCCATGGGTTATACAAGATAATTTTGCCCAAACTTGCAATCCAAGAAAGGGAACCACTACTAAACTATGTGAACCTTCAAAGCTCCATAACAATTGAAGGACAAACCACTCCACAATCAAGAGAAAAATAGTGCCACAAAAATAAAAAATTTCTTTAGTACTCAAATAGCACACAATTCATGACTATTGCTATCTACCCACCAAAAAATATCAAAATCATTGTAACACTTCAAATTCAAGGTAGACTAATAAAACATGCAAAGGGAATTGAATCCACTACAAGACAGTACAGATTTTCCAAGAGTTAATCTTGCTACTATAAATGCCTTGCATAAATCAATGGAATTTGTACTTTATAGACCTAAATTTGTGACACTAGTGCCAAGGAGTTCACTATTTGTAAGATTACCAAGAAGTTATGGAACTGTGCCAAGATTATCAAGAGCCAAAAAATCAAGGAATGGTGCTTAAATGTGCCAAGATTATAAAGAAATAAACAAGAAATTAAGATTGCTTTGCAAGGTGAACAGTACTTAGCTGCCAAAGTGATTGCAAAAGCAATCTTAGATAGATTAGATTGAACAAGCCAAAGAGCTATCATTCTACTAATTCACAATTTTCATCAAGAAGTAGAGACCCACCAAGTTGATGGATTTTTGCCAACAAAAATTTTGCAAAAAATCTTCAAAGAGTTGGGGAAGTCTGCCAAACACCTTGACACAAGAAAAACCGCAAGAAACCAAGAGCTCCTACCAAAAGAAGGAGCCATAGAACCAATCTACATACAGTTGGTGCACTTATGTAACTTTAGCAATGTGGACCCAAAAAGAAGGAAAAGCATGGAAGTAGGCAGAGTGTGGAACATCATGCCCCACAAATTTTACCTCTCAATAGATGAGGAGCTCAGTAGAGTACAGAGGATGGTGAAGAGTTCCAAGAGGACTCAACAATGATCCACTTACCAATTCCCATAGTTGATTTAGAGCAAAACTCCTTGCTTGTAACAAAGTAAACAATTCACATGTTGTTCTCTCTACCCAATAAGTCAACTAATGTCCCTTTAGCTTGGAGGGAATTTCAATTAAGCCCGGTCTCTTACTTGGGCTCTTCTTTTTCAGACCATCCAAGAATATGTTAGGAACCATGCATAAGAATTGGTTTCCCATGGTGGTGTTAACATACCCGCCATTATACTTTGCAATGAAGAATTTCCCTTGATTGACCAAAGGCCATGGCATTATATCATACTTAAACCTGTGGTAGTAGATGCCATCATCAAAAGCATAGTTTATGAGGAGTTAGATTATGCCTCACACACCTTACAAAACTATGGGAATGTTGTATTGGGTTCAAAATAGTGGTCCCCAATGAGAAGATAAAAGGAGGAAACCTTTTATTATAGGTCCTATTCATATGGCCATAGTGGAATTTTTATCTTTCGAAGCCTTTGAGTTAAAGTAGAATCTGGTTAAAAAGGTAGTTATGACATCATAGATGCCAATTTTCAAGAAGAGCTACAAAGAAATGAACAAATAGATTGGTGTGCAATAAGTGAGCCTGCATGTGACAAAAAATTTGGTCTCACACTTCACTAAGTGGACCAAGAAAGAACAAGAACACATCCCAAGACTATAGATGAGTATAATTTTGGGACCCTATGTGATTGAGCTACAAGAAGCCGTAATACTTGAACCTATAAGCAATAAGAGGAAAAAGGACCACAAGCTTGGAGAAGGGAGTCATGGTCTTGCAAATTTTGGTCAAAGAAAAGAAGTTCAATTTAATTTTTAGAAAACCAACCAATGATGGTGAGCAAGTAGAGTTTGTCCTATTAAGAATGAAAGGCTTATTATCAAAACAGAAAGGGGGTGTCATAGAAGAATCAATGGAAGATAATGATGTCATCACCATCAATGATGACTCTCTTGGGCCCCCAGATGATATATTATTCTTGTTAGAACCAAGTAGGACTTTAATAGAATCTCCCCATAAAGAAGGAGATATGAAGACTAGTCTAATGCTAATGGTGCAATACTACCTACACTTATTGGAATTAGAACTACCTTGCATACAATGTTGTGGAGGATGAGGCTATTTCCTATCTTGGAGAGTGCACTTATACTTCAAACTATACCATAGACAAAACCCAATGTGTCAATGGCGGCCAATGTGTTGGTGATGAGATTGTAGGAAGCTGGTCTTGTAGATTGTCACAAATCGGGATTGTTTGTACTGCAAAGATAGTCTCTTTGTACTCTTCCTTGGAGAACAAGCATTCTCACCAAGCCAAGGAAACTAGGAAGATGCAAGGTGAGTTGACAACACTCCTAGTTGAGCATGAGCAATACAAGAACGGAGACAAGGGCCAATTTCATGGAAAGCACTTAGGGTTGGAGAGCACTCAAATTACATTGAAACCCATGATCAAGTTGTAGTATAAGAATTTCAATTGTAGGAGTATCAAAAAGAGGTGGCATTACAACTAGATTTCCTAACAAAGGAATGGAGGAAGTGAAGGCCAATAGGAAAAGAGTACCTACTTGTAGGAAAAATAGAGGCAAAGTAGAATAACTAGAATCAATACATGGAAGAAGATTGGCTCAAGACAATTCATTAAATGGAAAAAGCCTTGAATTTCTTCATAGAGAAATTGAAAGAAGGAGGAAAAATTTGAGCACTACAAAAAAAACACCATGATTTGAAGTTCAAGGTTCAGAGATTAGAGAATCAGGCCTATAAGGAAGAGAAGATTAACATGTTGTCCTTGTTAAGAGAGCACATTGATACAAGTTCACAAAAACTTGCCAAACCTATATGTTACAAATAGCTAGATATCAAGCCCAAACTGATTAGTTAATTAGGTACCTTAGGGGCAATGTAGTCTATTGGCTCTAACAATCTAGGCCAAAGGCACTCCTCCAAAGGAAAGCCCTTTGCAGACATTGTCACTTTGCCATATCTAGCTAGATACTTGGAGTTTTATAGAAGCATCCACACTCATAATTATATATGCTTCATCTAGTGCACTCGGAATTGTGTAGGACTTTGGCAGTGTAGTTTAAAATTAGGTAGCAAAGACTTGACACCTTCTCTAACATGTGTTAGGCACCTAATCATTCTATAGGTGATTAGGATAAGACAAGATTAGGATCCTTAAGTGAGTGATGTATAGTATAGATTCAGATTCTTTGGAGATCCACTTAGGATCTTGATCCCTTTGGCTCAAAGCCAAAAATCTATTAAGGCTAAGGACCAAA
Source organism: Lunularia cruciata (assembly GCA_948567375.1). Taxonomy (NCBI): domain Eukaryota; kingdom Viridiplantae; phylum Streptophyta; class Marchantiopsida; order Lunulariales; family Lunulariaceae; genus Lunularia; species Lunularia cruciata. Next base: position 15,526,581 of record OX419760.1, read on the forward strand.
GGCACTTGTGTTTGTTTCTTCATACTTTGATTACAAGTAAAGAGTATTGTAGTATCAACATTTTTCATTTTTTTGAGTTTTAAAGAAGTGTGTTGGTAAAGCCAAAGGAGGGCTAAATAGGAAAGAAACATGAGTAATCGTGGGTTTGGCATAAACCCAAAGTTGATCTCAAGTTGGATACAAAGACAATGAATAGAGGATTTTGTATTGGGAGGCGCCACCTGATCCAAAGAACCTATAACAACCTTTCCTCATGTTCCGCCAATCAAGAAAGAAGAAAGTGGGAAGAAAGTGACTACCTAAGGACCAAGATATTCTTGATAATGATAGGAAAAAAACTCATATAATTGGTGAGTCACACAAAGAAGCAATTGAAGAATGACCAATCAATGAAGGACTATAAAATTGAGATTTCAAATAGGAAGTGCTAAAATTTAGATGTTATTTTGTCCCTATTCAAAGTTGACCCAAAGGAATGCAAACTGTGAGTAAGCAAGAGGACTAGGTTAGAGTCTCAGGTTTGATCTTTCATAAGTAGAGAGTGAGGAAGCACATGATGGCCCTAAAAGTGAATAAGCAAAGTGTGGTTAGAGGTCTTGCAATGCATCAATTCAATGTAGTGGTAAGGATCAAAGTCCTGTCAAGACTTTACATCACATTTTCCAAGGTTCATGGCAAAACTTGCCGCTAGCAATTGCAAGGACGGGCCTAAGCATGAAGGGCAGAGAGGAAATCCACCTTGATGGACTGAATTAGATTGGAGATTAGTCTTGGGAAGAGAAGCAAGAGAGGTAGGAAGTGTCACCTTCTATTGGAAGTGTGATGCTTTGGAAGAAACTACCAAGGTGAGGAATTCTTTTAGTAGACTTTGCATCAAGAATGGATACAAGGTGGATAATTTCAAAGATCCAATGCAAATAAGAAACATAAGAGCAATGATGGCTATGTTCAAGCTAGAGTGAACCACTTATGTTACAATGCAATAGGTAGTGTTCTTCCATCAGATGTTTTCAAGAGAGGCGATAGACTGGGCAAAATGTTTGCACCAACACTTTGGGTAGATGAACACCGGTTGGAGAATGGATATGCAGCCCCATTACTTTGTACCCTTTGCAGCTCACTTCTACTTTGGGCTATTGAGCTTGGAGGAGAGAAGATAGATGTGGTCCCACTTTCACCCTAGTTTACAAAAAGAAGCAAATGAGGATGAATGATATTACATCAAGCAAGTTTGTAAAGGCAATGATTACTACCTAAAGAGTGGAAAGGAGAAGATAGTGGTAGTGGATATCCCCATGCCAAGGAAGAGAAGTAGACCCAAAGGACAAATTATGCCGATGCAGCATTAAAAGCTACAAAAACCCAATCTAAAGCCCGCATTGGTAGAAGTGAAGGAATCTACTTTGGAGAAAGAATCAAAAGGAAACCGCATTGAAGGAAGAAGCCGCAAGAGAAAAAGAAGAATTTACACTACAGAGCAAAGAGTTGAGTAGCGGTAGTGAAGGAGAGATTGAAGTTTAGCAATTGAGAGAATGGATTGTTGAAGGAGACAAGCATGAGTTCCATGATGCCATCAACCGCATGGAAGGAGGAGACAAGATGTATCTAGAGTTGCCAACAAATAAGCTAGAATATGAGCAAGAAGAAGAGGGTGCCTTGGTATTTCCAAGGGCAGCAAGAAGAAAGAGAAGTACTCAAGTAGTGATTGTCGGACCGAGCAAGGCTACGGCCATGGAGGAGAGTTTGGATGGTGAAACATTGAAGATACAAAGATCACGTCTTTAAGGTAAGGCACCAATCAAAGGACTACCTGCCAAAGACAAAGACATAAGAGATGGCAAAGGAAAATATGAAGGAGTCAAGTATCTATCAAAGGTTGTGTATCCTTTGTAGGTGCTTCTATAGCAGAAGAAAGCAAAGATGAAGAGTTATAACCCAGAAGTGAGGGATGATTTGGTGGTCATAAAAAAATAGAGGGAGGAAATTGTAGAGTTAAGAAGTAAGATAACTCAAGGAGAGAAGAAAGCCAAAGAACTTTGGGCGGAAGCAGTTCTTTGGAGTAAAAGCTTGGATGCCTTGAAGGAGAACTTGGTGAAGTGCAGTAATGAATTGAAGGAGAAGATGGCATTGGTTGAGATAATGGAAAGTGAAATTGTTGATGCCTAAGTGGAGGTTATACATTCAAAGGTGAGTGAAACAATGATGGAGCAAGAGTTAGAAAGTTTATAGAAGAGCGCAATAGAGAAGGACCAAGCCTAGCAACAAGAATAAACAAATCATAGTTGGGAGGAGGACCAATTGTGGAGATTGCTGAGAGGAGTTGAGGATCAATTAGTCTTGTATAGACAAGAGAAGGAAGCATTGAAGGCTGAGTCTGAGGATGAGTTGATAATGCATTAGAATGAATTGGAAGTAGAGAGAAGTAAGGAGAAAGTAGTTCCAAGTGTGGAGACAGATGCAGTAAGAGCAATAGTGAAGGAGTTAAAGGTGATGCTCAATATTGAAGCCAAGATTAAATTGGAGGAAGCAAGACTATACAAATTGAAGTTGCTTGTGCAAGAAACTTGGAAGAGGAAGGTGAAGGACATTGAATCTGTTGATTCATTGAGAGATCAAGTTGATAGGAAGATGTTAGAGGTAGGAGATAATGTGAGCCTTAGATTAGAGTTAGTGAGATCAGATTTAGATAGTCTTCTTAGGTGAGATGAAGGAGGAGAAGAAGTCCAAAGTAACTGAGATAAGATTGCAAGTGTCTTTGGGTGAGTTACTTGAGACATTAGAGAAGAGTGGGTCAAAAGATAAATATGTAGATAGATTGGATATGAGTTCAATTGTAGTTTATAGTCAAGAGATAGTAGAAATAGAAGAGGTAACAGTAGTATTAGAGAGACCCAAAGAAGGGGAAAATCTTGAAGGAACATTGGGTTTGGAAGCCAAGATCGAGGTTGACATTGGATCAGAGTAGTAATAGTTTTGAGATTTGAAGAGGCAGATATGAAGAGATGCATTGTCATTTTGGATCTGCAGGTTGGTAAAGTTGTTAAGAAACAATATATTAGTTAGCTAATTGTCAAAGTGCTCAGCCTATTTAAAGGAGGCATTTGCAGCAAAATGTTTTTCAGTATTCATATTTCTGAAGATAGATAAAGTGAAGTGTTGTATCTCAATGCTAGTCATTTAAGCTTAATTCCGAGTATTAGGTTTATGTGTGTGTTTGTGAGTGTTTGAAGTGCAAGTCAGTTAGCTTGTAGGATGTTGGATTCCATAGTGTTGATCTTCACTGTGTGTGTTTGATCCTAAGTGAAGTGCAATCAAAGCAATACCTTGATAGATCTGAGAAGAATTGTAGTGTTGGTAGTATTTTGCATTTGTGAGTGCAGTGTGAGTTTGATGTGAAGCAGTTTTGGTCAAGGAAGTTGTGCCTTCAGTGGAGGGATCAAACATAATTTTGTGCAAGATCATTTTGTAGTGAAGTAGCTATCTTCAGGAGAATCTAAATCATCACAATCAAAGTTGGTTTGGAAAGATTGGATAGTATTGTGATTATGAGTGTGTAATTTATGACAAGACTATAAGTTAGTGCTTGTTACTCTCTTCTGGGTGTGGTTTCCACCTAAGAGATTATAGATGCAACCCAGAAGAACTAAGTATTACTGTTTACTTTGTATTTGACCATTTCTGACTTGTATCTCTATGGGAACAAACTTCATTTACCTAATTACCGCAAAATTCATACTTGTTGGGTTGTCACATGTACTTTGAATTCCTTGCAAGTTCTATGTCTCTCTATTTTATGTGTTATCAATGTGTCTAGGCAAGAGTAGAGATGAGGATTTTCACAATAAGGTCTCAAGTACTCAATAATAAGTAGGTACTTGCCTTTGATCAAGGTGTGCATTGAACGATCCAAAGGAGTAAAATTATGCACAAAATGGATTGGGATGCTCACTACATGGGCAATACCATAGAACAAAAAATGTAGATATTTAGCCAACATGAAGTATGTCTTGTACTTTATGGCTTCGAAGAAGGATGGATTGCACTCAAACAAGTGACAACTTTGGGATGGAGTGGCACTTAGAGTGAAGCAAGGTTTGCTCAATCCCATAGTGGAGGTGCAAGATGCTATAGGAGTGAGAAAATAACAAGACAATCCTTACCAAGCCGGTCTTTCAATAGGCTCAAGGAGAGAATACAAGCAAGATTCCCATACTAATCTTTGGTCTTCTAAGGAACAAGGTTCCTTAGAGTTAGGTTCTCTCACTCCTTGGACACTTAATCCATGTCGCAAATCCTTTGGCCTTTGTGATACATTCACACTTGAGCCAACATTTCAATGCTATGGGAAATGCTACGAGCACTACTATGATGCACTTTTGCAATTTAGACAATGGTACAACAAGTAAAGCAAGGCAAGGAGCATTGCTTCACAAATTAACACATTTACAACTTGAAATTGGACTGAAACAATCACAAGAATGTGTAGAATGTTTTTTCTTTTTAATATTAGTTGCTTGATTTTTCTAGTAGGAACTATCAATCTAAAGCACACAATTGTTGGTGGGTTAGTTCAATCCTATAGTTAAGGGTATGGTATGCTATGGGATAGAGGAAGTATGGGACAATCCCATCATGCACTATGGGCGGAAGTCCTATGCAATCAATGGTCAGAAGTCCCATAGCAATTTGCGGGTAGAGTTCCCATAATGATTTGTGGGCAGAAATCCCATAGCAATCCTAGCTCAACTATGAGATATGATTTATCCTTGGACATTTAACCCCAAGAATTGACTTGCAATTCTATCCTCTTGTGAGTCCTTTGGCTTCCTTAGAATTAATCATAACCAAAATAGAGGAAGTTTAGACCTTACTTTAGAGGAAATTGAATGAGTGAGCATAATTATTTTAGATTCTATTGTATTGACTTTATATTATTCCTAGGTATTTGGCTTTGAATAAAGAGTTGAGGACTCTTTGGTCCACTAGCCATTTTGGTTTGGATTCCAAATATAGTCCATTTGAAGGAATCCTTGGCTTAGTTGTTGGGTCTAAATAAAACCATATGCTTATGAAATTACTCCCATGTATATAGAGATTCTTTTAGAATCTAATTTTATATAAAAAAAATTCTTAATAACTTAAGTTACTCTAGTAATTACTAACTTAAGTGTGTAAATATTTAATAAGTATATAAGGATGAGGAGAGACTTATCATCTTTTCATTTGCAACTATCTCCCTCTCATTGAGTTCTTTAGTGAGTATTGAGTTCTTTAGTAATGGCTTGAATCATGGAGACACCTTGGAGGAGTGTGAGGGTTTGGTTCTTTGTCTTCTTAGTCCACGGTATATTATCTTAATAGCCATGAGAGGTTCATCTTGAGTGAGAAATAGACTGGCTCATAATGTTGCTTCCTTGAGGAGATCATCAAAGTGGTGATGAAGGTGCCCAAAAATCTCAATCTCCAAGGAGAGAAAGGCATCTAAGGATGGTCAAGCATAATGTTCTTCCTTGCTCCTAGACTCAATGGTTATTATTGCTCTTGCTTGTGTGCTTGCCCATACCAATGACTTTGCTTGTATGGGGTTTTCCGCCACCACATCATGCAAGGTGCAACAACCATCCATAAAAGTAATAATATTCACTTGCACCTGATGAATAGGTGGTCTTCGTAGATCTAACCATTACTCAATCTAAAATTAGGTTCTTGTAGCTTGCAAGATCTGAGTATCTCACAAATTGCATCATGGACCCCAGTGTGCTCTCTACTTACTACACATTCTAAAAATTTTATGCCTTATATGTCATATGTGGAACCATGTGTGCATTGGTCCAAAAGCCTATGAGAGCTAGATGTGGGAGACCAAACCTCAATTATAGAGCTATGGAAAATTTTTGAGAAGTAAATCAAAAGTCATCAATCAAGGAAGAAGAGGCTTGGAACTAAGCTCTAGAGCTTTTCTCCATCACAAGAGAGAACCCTAACTCTATCAAGTAGAGGCGCATCAATGAGGATGGTAGTAAATATATGAGTGTGTGTATGCTCACTAAGATCTACTTGGAGCTTCTTGGACTCTAGGGATACAAAGTCAATAAACTTGGAGAGTGACATACGTGCAAGGCCTAGCAATAAGTTGCAAGCCAAACAAAGATATGCTTGGTAGGCAAAAGTACATGACTCTACATTGTGATAGGACCTAAAAAAAGGACATCCCTCATGTAAGAACATGTTCCTAAAAAAGAGACCACTAGAACCTATGTTCCAATATATGTTGCTAGTATTATAGCCTCCTACCCTACCAACATCTGTCCATGACTATATGTAGAGCTATGTATTGCCTACACCACTCATTCAATAGTTGTAGGATCATGCATTGCCTACTATAATGGAGAAAGTATTGCGTATAAGATTGTCAAACATTCATAAATATAGCAATAGTGCCTCTATAGGCAAGAAAGTCCATGCTAATTGTGAGGCCCTAGGGAGGTAATATTATGTAAGAATGGAATAGGCCACCTGGGCATTCTCCAACCAAGGGAGGAAGTGAGCATAGGTTGTGGCTTGTACTAAGGTGTTTGAGATGAATAAACTACACAAATCCTCTTGTCCCAATGGAGAGCACAAAACTCTCAAACCACCTATGGGGAATTGGAATCCCAATGGGAACTCAAAGGGAGTGAAGATTGTGCATGGGCTCCATTCCTTGCATTTACAAGTCTAGACTTGTAAACCAAAGGCCTCTAAGTGGAATGTGAAGGCAAACACCACTCTAACTACATCCTCCACATGGCTCACAATATGAGTGTCATTCAAGATGGATGGAAAAGGACAAGAAAAAAAAAGCTACTACCACCTTGTCATAAAGTTGTGTAATGCATAAAGGCAAACAGGGTGCTCCCAAGGAGTCCCCCTACCGTGTACACTTACTTAATGTCAATTGTGTCAACTCCTCTATAGTGATATGGTGGCTATAAAATAGGGGTGCCTTGACACCATAGAAAGTAAAGAAAAATGGGATTGAGGAAGTGATTTGATCTCTAGATGAGCAAAGAGCATTGAACAATGTTGGAAGAGATATGGTAGAAGGCATTGGAGACATCAACGTGAACCACCACCCAATCTGGATGAATGTCCAAGGATGATTGAATGCACGTTATAACCATCTCTCATCCCTTGTGAGTAGCCACATTAAACTGTTGGGGAGACAAGAAGGAAGAAAAAGACTATCAAAATTATAAGCAAATAGTCTAAATACAAACAAAAAAATTGTCTCCTATGGCAACGGAGCACATACCTGAGTCTCCTTTGCAAGAGCTAGGAAACAAGAAGCTCCAAATCGTTGAGATGCTCCAAGGGGCATATGACTTGAGGCAATGTGGCTGATAGATAGCAAAGAGAGGAGGAAAACCCAAATCTGGAGCGTATCGGGAGAAGCAATGCCATAAGTGCTCAAAAACTAGCCCTAATAGCCCATCCATGGAGAAACATGGAGACTGGAGTAGAGCATGGGTGAAGCAAAACTCTATGAGTTGTAACTCCTCATCTAGTTGATAATCATGGAGGAACAAAGGAAGGTCCTAAATGGTGGATGGATGTAGGGTTTGTAAGTTTGATAAATGTAGGAATAGAAGTGGCTTCTACTTACATATGCAAACAATGAGATCTTCCTCCATGTTGTGCTAGGCCAATCCCTACCCATAGACAATTTAAACAAGATTGTGTAGTATGCTGAAGTAGGCTGATGAGGTAGGATATATAGATGTGCTAAGGGGCTCATGTGGAGGAGAATGATCCTATGGGGGTGCCAAGGCAGTAGGAATAGGAGGAAGCTCCAAATTATCCTATGGGGTGGTGTTAGGGCAGTACGGGTGGGAGGAAGGGTCCGAGGTGTAGAGAGGGTGTGGTGTCCATGACAAGAGGATGAGAGACCACCCCACTCGACTGTACCAGTTGAGCTAGCCACACCAACCACTCCTCATTGATTGGGTTTGTATGCAATATGAAGTTGCAAAGATATAGCCATCAACTAAAAACCCACCAGAGATCAAAGCGGATGTTTACAACTAGTAATATCTTCTGTTGATTGCCCAAAGCCGGGCTGTTCTACTGGTACCCGTCAGAAGTCCCTCCAGAAGAGAGATGCTATGATCTTGAAATTTTATATATATATATATATATATATATATATATATATATATATATATATATATATATATATATATATATATATATATATATATATATATATATATATATATATATATATATATCCTTCATAGGAACTTCGCGTTGTAGTAATAAGCTTGAAGCACATGTTTACAATCAGAAGACTCAAATTCTTGGATAGAAGGCGTCTTAAGAAACCCATATGGCAGATTTCCCCCACGTGGTGTCGTCAGATGACAGTGCACTGGAAAATTGTTATATTAGATTGCAAAGATTTACAAATATGTCGCGTGATACATGCAAGTTGAATGCTCGATTTAAGTAGATGAGAAGTCCTCGGAGAAGTGTTCCGGCAATGTTCAAAGGAGAACGGTCAATACAAGAGTTGCGTATTGAGTATTGAGCTCCTTGTCATAAGCTACGGTAGGATGCTCGTTGAAAATAATAATATAAGCATTTGAGATATGTTTCAAAAGGTGAAACTAAGGTAGAAACTTTTGCTTCTTTTCTGTTATCCTCATCACGTGTAGGTTTAGGCCTAGCAGTTTGTATAAAAAAAACTGCTAGCCTTTTTCTTTTCTTTTTCCTGGGACACACTGATCCGTTTTGAGGAAACATCAATTAATTACGCTCTTTCCAGTGTTAGGATTCTTACTTTTCTATCTGGAAAGCAGGGATTTTAGGTTTTCTTTCGAACTAATCCGACCTTTCCTCCAGCTCCTTAAACTCATGGGTGACCCATCACCTGCAGGCACAACGATATTATAATGTAGGAATGCTTTCCAGACGAGGACTCCGTATCTTAGAACAGGTCCGCAAGAAAAAAATGGATATTTTATCCAAACAGGTCAAAGGAAGTAGTTAAACTGCAACTGATACTTTAACACTACAGCCACAAACTTGAACTTACTATGCCCCGAAATTATTGTGAGCCTAAAATATCATGAGCGCTACGTGTTTTACGGTCAAATCCGACAGTCAAACGGTTACGTGAAGGGCTACTTCGTAGGTACGAGAAGAAGAGATCACTAATACAAGACTTATAGTGATGAAACAAACAAGAGTAGCCCCAGTACGCCTAATGCCCAACGACCAATACAAGAGTGAGACTAAAAATATGCTCTTGAAGCCACTACCTAGTTTTTATTGAAAAGTGGGATGACCAGCATGTGAAGTGGTGACAGAAGACTCAATCTATCTAAACGACTCTTTCCTCCACACTGACCTGACCACCTACTAATAATTTCCGACGGGACCAACCCACAAACGTGGGGTGTACTAGCTTGTATCCTCCGACTGCATAATGTTGACAGAAAGTCCTATCTTTAAGTTTAAAATCCTTCTTTAAGTTACAGACGTTTCCTAGACTACGTTCACCACAATCGTTATTGCTGACGCGTTTGGCTTTTAGGTAGAAAGTCATATTTGCGGAAAGGATTATTGAGTGTCCGACCTGGTAGGAACGGCATTTCAACTTGTCAATAGATATCACTTCGGCGAATACTCACACCAAAACATTCTGAAGCTACTTGCTAGTATATTCAACCAAGGATGTCAAACAACCATAATTCGCGGTTCCTATGATTTGGATGATGCAATTTCAAATCTTACTACTACTTCATGGTTAAAGTGATGCTCGGGGGGGGGGGGGGGGGGGCGGCGGTTCGAGATCTCATTTCCTGATTGAGAGAATCGCAGGTAGGTTGGAAGTCTACGAATGTGGTTCACACAGAGAATTGTGTAATTACCTTTCAATCGCCTTGACATGAATTTCAGCACCTCGTCCACAATAATTACCTGGACCCACAAAAATTCCAGGGACTTCAGTAGAAGTTGCATACTTTCACAGAACCCATCAGGTAACTTTAATCAACAAGAACACATGATAGGACATCAATCTGCAGCTGGTAGAAACGGATGACATTGTCGACGTCCAGAATAGATACAGGCCACAAAAGCCTTAACAAAAGGCCTGCAAACATCTGTCCAGGATATTACTGGAGTTTAACATAAAGCCTGTAACCTAGTGGTGAAGCACATTTATGCAATAGACCAAGTTTGAGGATATAATAACTTACAGGGAATGAAAACCACAGCACGGCTTTCCATTCCAACCACGTTAGTGAGGTGACCTGAACAAATCATGTAAACAGAGCTTTACGAGAGTACACAAAAGGCAAACCTCTCCCGTCATCAGAACGCTCGTTCTAACAGAAAAGTTATCAGAAAGCCGATCTTCGACTTAAGAGACAATATGCAAAATGCAATTCTGACAAGCCAACTCCGAGAGATGTTTGACTACAGCAATCACATCAAGGTCAAAGATATTTTAGCCGTTGCTCTGATGACGACTTGATCTCAGCCATAGCGATATTCGAGACGTTAGCTGCAAATTGCGACCGTAATTACCGAGAAAGTCAATGCTAGGGGATGAACGTAGAGAATGGCGAAGTGTAGCATCATTGAGACGGTGATTGCTCCAAGTAGCCATAAATTACTCCAAGGACGCAAAACCCTGTTTCAATCGTACAGTATCCGTTCCGTGTTAGCTTGCTATAAGAATAAAGTTATAAGCATGCCCTTTGGACAAAACGCTCGTCTTCAAAACCGTACAAACTAGAAGGTGCAAATCTACAACAGAAAATCGATACAAGTCAGCAATAGAATGAAGAAGTTTAGACAAATCTTACAGGAGGCTTTGATTTTCACTAAGGTTGTTTAGGGCATTGAACATCTCCACTACTACGAGGACGCTCATCGATATTGTTGATGGATGTCGATCTTGGAAAATCGAACACGAGTATCTGGCTTGACCTTCCACGCAACTGTCAAAAGAGACCTGCACCAGTTGCAAATTGAATATTAGCATTACAAAGCAAAATTATTCGACCACAACATGGTCAAAAGAGAGTTAGAAGCAATAAACAGGTCACAGAAATACCATTTTGTATGAGGGATGAGAAACCCAAGCGTGTTACTGAACGTCATCTCAAGCTAGGAAACTCAGCTCCTCCTCTTTCTATACAATAAATCTCACCAATTCCGACCACGTCAGGTTTGGGCCCTCTTCGCAATATAAAAACCACCAAGCGAAACCACCAACTGTGGCTAGGCCCACGTATGCTGTGAAAAAGACAGAAGTTGTTCTTAGAGCCAGGTCTTCATAGATAGAACACAAAGTATTTGGCAAAAGCACATGATTTAGTACAAGGAAGTTGTCGTAAGGTAAAGAAGGGCTTGCACCCCCTTATCATAAGGCGTGTAGAACAGACTAGTGAAAGTCATAAATTTCTTCAGAGAGGTCAAACTTCCTTGTGTGAAAAGAGAACAGGCATTCAAGAGGATCTAGTAGGCTCAAGAAAGCAACATGTTCTCTTACCACCAATAACAACGTAGCGAAAAAAAAGCCAGCCATTGACAATAGCCTCCTCCATCTGCAAAAGAAAGTCCAATGCGACGACATTAGATACATAATAGACATTGCTACTTACAAGACTAAGAATGTAACACTAGGAGCCAGATTATCAGAAGACGAATGCGTTCCTCAGACATTACTAGCCAAGTGTGGATAAACTAGACACAGGTGCGAGCTGCTCACGAATCATTAACCTCAACGAAAGGATGGCTCCTACATGTTATCCTATGTTTCATTTCTTTAACCCTTGTCATCATTGTCGTCATTGATAAGGAAGAGTTATCTTACGCACAGCTTACCTTGCGGGGACGAGTCATCATGACATCATGATCTTGCTTGTTGAATCCGAGAGCTGTTGCAGGGAGTCCATCGGTCACAAGGTTCACCCAAAGCAGCTGCACCTGCAACTCGGAATCGAAAATAAGTCGAGAGTAAGTATGTTAACTTTACGTGTATATCCTCCCGATATGATTTACAGTAGAACAAGCGAAAGGTTTGCGACAACATACAAGAACAAAGGCTGATCGATACGTACTGGTACAAGAGTCTCTGGCATTCCAACAGCAGCGGCTAAGAAGATGCAGACAACTTCGCCAATGTTAGAAGACACCATGTATCTTATGAATTGCTTGGTGTTGTTATAGATCGCCCTTCCTTCAGCTACAGCCTTTCATAACACGAAGTCTCAACCGTCATTATCTCAATAACTCAAGGAACCGCAAGACCCTAGCAGGGCAACTCTATTGAACCAAGCATTCTGTATTACCTAGTGCTCTCCAAAACGCTGCCCGTTAGCACGATCTTTGGCAATAATTGTAGTTCTTTGCTCCAAGCACTGATGCTTCAATCCACCTGACGTTCTGATGTAGAATTTGAAACTAAAATTTCAACCCATTTCCTAAGAAGCTTTTCGAAGTATAGAAATGAAATGTCCCTTTTTAAAGTTACAACAAGGACCAGCTGATAACTTGAAACACTGGAGACTTCACTTACTGCAACAATAGTTGAGAAGTTGTCATCAGCTAGCACCATGTCAGATGCCCCCTGCACAGAATAGAGGCTTATTTAAATTAGAGGCCCAATTTGATACACACTGCAGAAAGTAGGAAGAAGCGTACTACCACATTCATTGGCCCCTCGGGTACATGTCCGACACTTGGTCAGTGTGATGAGTTAAAAAGTCGTTGATCTTGTCAGATATTTCTCGAAAGATTGATAAGCCGTTGCCTCAATCCTAGACGGATGAACTTCAAGGACAAGTTAATGTATAGCAAATGAGTTGCAGTTTTGACAAGCAGTCAAATGCAAAGCATTTTCTGCGTACTATATGTGGTCCAGTAGGAAACAACATGGGGTCTAACCTTTGCCACGGCCGTGCCAGAACCCATAGCGATGCCGATATTTGCCCTCTTCAGGGCAGGTGCATCATTCACTCCATCACCAGTCATGGCCACCTGAATCAGGGCTCGTCAATTTTTGTATGATTAGTACTAAGAGTTCTTCTATGAGGCTTCAGATTTTGAGATTGACTCCAATGGGCGGTGGTTGGCTGATTGGAAACTGAAATCAACATAGAGAACTTAAGTTCTGAGGATACTAAGTTCTCTACGAATTCACCATTGATAAGTGAGTACGAGCCTTTTGTCATCCAAAAACCTGCCAGAACAAAGGAAGCAGGTGTTTGAATATGTTCATGGATTGCTTCAAATTGAGAGTGATCCATACCACTTCATGTTGATGCTGCAAAGCCTCCACTAGCATACTTTTGTGCGCCGGTTCAACTCTGCACAATATATGCATTGCAGAGTTTGTCACTAACAAGAGAGCTCTGCTTTGCAACTTCCCTTTTTGAATAAGATAAGTATAACAAGCAAAAAGCAGTACTTCTACAGGGCTCAGTATAGCAACTACATACTCCACCACGTGCGATACTGAAAGAAGTCTTTCAGCGATCACACACTCGTGGTCCTATCCTACTCGGTGAACATCACTGATATTTCTCCAACCCATCTCACTAACAGCCTACCTTAGTTACCATAACCCTGTGCTTCCCCCCGCCCACCACCCACCCTGAACCAACCAACACACACACACACACACACACCAAGACTGGTAATCCGTTTTACCTGGAAAAAAGTACCAGGTTCCTAACTGCTAAACTTTGTTGCATAGGAGGCAGATCTTCAAATTCTGATGCTGTATACGACCTCCCTGTCAAATCGTCGAGTGGATCGAATGCACCAATGAGACGACACACTGACTCAGCTGTCGCCTGCCATTTTCAAACTTAGTAATATCAATCTCATCGCCACGATCCTAGACAAGAAGGGAGCAGGAACAAAAAGTGACTGCAAAGGCAAACCTTTCAATCTGCTAAAGGCAGCAAAATACAAACCTTGTTATCACCGGTAACGACTATAACTCGGATCCCAGCCGACTTGCAGATAGCAATGGCCTGTCTAACCTCCTCTCGCGGAGGATCCAACATTCCAACCTGCAAATAACACGGCAATTGGATCGAAAGAGTTCTTTTTCTCACGGTTGAATGTCAGAAGGCTAACACTATCTTTGCAAAGCGACAACCATAGTTAGTCTATAATGTTCAGCGTATACAATCGCCAATAGCCAGTTCACATGTGCAAAACAGGACAACTTACCACCCCAACGAATGTAAGATTGATCTCATCTTCATAAGTCATTGTCTGAGACCCATGTGGGATAGGCCTTAGCGCCAAAGCCAAGCATCGCAACGTCTCTTTCTGTCCATAACTACACATCGGCAGAAACTGTCTGGTAAGTGGTAACCATGAATTCGTAATGAAGTCCCTGGAATCCACGCATTCTTCCGGAAATAAAACTTAGAAAGTCAAACTGATAGATTTGAGCGAACAGAACGAAATTCAGTACCATACAATCTGCAGAACTGTATAATCAAACTGGACAGAACTACACAGATCTCCCTGCTACTGAATTATGTACTCGAGCTCTCCAGCTGCAGACAAGCAATTTCTGGTCTTCACGCTATACAGGCATTCTTTCGGTGAACACAACAAGCGCAAAAGTCACAGATCAAGGAGCACGAGCAAACCTGAAAAGCTTTTCTTCTAGGTCAGCACGTATCTCCGCAGTCATGGGTGCGGCTGAACCATCGTCGTTGCATAACACACTGCTACATCGAGAGAGAATGCTCTCAGGGGCACCTTTGCAGAACATTATGTCCTGCTGCTTCCGTGTGCAGAGTACACTCATCATTTTTCTATCACGTGAAAAGTCCAAAACCGCGACCTGTTGAAACCAAAGTGTGAGATAAGACATGAAAAGATTCTCAAGCTAAAGATCACCTTTCGTAGGTCAACATATGTGCTAGGGCAGAACGGTCAGAAGAAAAGCAAGTCACAACCCAACAGCTCATCGTAACCGAAATTGATCATCAAACTGAAGATAGGCAGTCCTTTAAAAGAATCATGCAAGCCTAAGAAATATTTGAATATTCGGCTTCTGCTCCCAGAAGCCGTTTGAAGAACGACCCGGAACCCGCTTAGTAGGGAACTGATATGAACCGAAAACATGCATACGGAAGTAATGAAATGCAAGCATGAACAGATGCAAATTGAATTGAGGAAATGAGAGCAGAAATCCACACCGACTGAGGACAGACCCGACGCAAACTAAGCACATGCAAATCTAAGCAACGTCATATTGCATCAAAAACGTTTTTTATGAGCTCATACATTCCTGAAAGATTAATACTACATCCAATAGAAAGACCACTATGAAGCGCTTAAAGAAATAAGAATCCACTCCAAAGCAATGCAAAGCGACAGAGCAGGAAGGGAAGGTACTGTTACTATCTGGCAAAGGAGAAAAAGCGAAATGTGACAGGACTGCACAGTGTATATCATAACGTGCTCTATGAGGGCATGCGTCTTAAAACATTGGGCTAAGAAATATATGAGTAATGGGAGCAGAAGCCGTAACGGGGATAAGAGATAGTCCCTTCCTGCCTGTGCAGATGGACCACTTAGTAGCATGACTCGATCATTTCAAGATTTGGACAAAAAGCTGATATTAGTATGTATTTACCTTCTTAAACTCTTGTTCCCAGTAGTGATTGCAATAGGAGACCCGCTCCTGCTTGCTTAACATTGTTAATGCTGATGGCATGGAATCGAAACCCGGAAGTCCAACCTGAGCACAGAAAAGAACCCAAGATAGTGTGGCAACTTAAGTATAATTGACCCGCAGTCAACCAACCGTGGACCTCCAGATTTGCAGTAGAAAAAAAATGATTAGAAGACAAGGTACCTTTTCGACTAGAACTCGCAAAGCAACTTCCGTGGACTCGCCAATCTTGTCATATGCACCCTTCTCTGAGTTGTATTGAAGTTTGGAATCATTGCAAAGTGCAGCGCACATTGACATGTGAAGCAAGCAAGGTAAATCAGCAGGATGCTCCAGCTGTGCATGACACAAAGAGTCACAGGTCAGTCAAAGTCAAACAAACCAGCCAAGATCCTCTTAGTTTTCTACTAGGTCATGTGAATAGAGCATACTCCGGAAATCGGATACATACCTGCACTCCGGTAGCATCACGTATAACCCCGTCTGGTGCATACGTTGTTCCGGTGACATCGTATTCAGCTACGATAGGTCCCCGATGAGCGGATCGCACAACACACACCTGCCACTGAACTGTAAGACCAACCAACCTTGACAGTTGTAACTGCGCAGCCGGACGCTACTCTATTATCCATAAAAAGTTATCACGTTGATTATCACTGCACGCCACTTGAGCTTGACACTCAAGCTGGCAAAAAGTTGACGTGGCCCAGTTGAACTAATGCTCTGCAATAGGTGCCGAATACGGAATAGAAGTTGGATTATAAATAACGAATGTATACATACTAAGAAGATGCTCATAATTTACCTTTGAGATAGACATCATGTTTGTTGTAAGAGTGCCTGTCTTGTCACTGCAAATAACTGTGGTGCATCCCAAGGTCTCCACTGAGGGCAGAGAACGCACAATTGCATTCAACTTTGCCATCCTCTTGGTACCCAGTGCCAAACAGCTGCAGCCAGAGCCCGACGATTAGCATGGTTTTCATTCTAGAGTGCTTATACTTCGTATCCAGACGACTACTCTTTAGGACACAGGTATTGTGAATGTAGTCAGCCGCAATATCGACAAAACTAAACCAGATTTACGCACGTGGTCACCACAGCAGGAAGGCCCTCTGGTATCGCTGCCACCGCCAACGCCACAGCTATCTGATGTTAACATGTGGACAGAAAGGAGAAAATGTCAGGATGAATTCGGGGCTACGCCGCTACTTCATCTATCAATATCTGTAGTGTTCCATCATCGCACATCGACAGAGAAATTACAGACTCGATGAACATAGGGTATCTTGAACTAGAATTACACAGCAGAACATACAAAAGAGATCACTGAATCAGGATATACCTTGAAATAATAGATTGCTCCACGGAGAATTCCTCCATGTGCTGGATCTCGAAAATGACCAATGTTCACTATCCAAACCAGAATGCAAACAGCGGCGATAACCTGGCAAGTTGAAAGCAAACTTTATGCAAGGCACCCCTTGCAAGATGGAATTTTATCCATACTGCACCTCGTATGAATAACATGGACTAGAAAACGGGAGTAAAGTCCTCGAATTGATTACATCATGCAGTCTCGTGCAAGTTGTAGTCAAGGATAAAGTAGAGATATATCAAAATCCAAGCACATGTTGCATCAAAATTCTCAGGGTCCATAACTTAGATGCCTTTGCGCATTCCAAGAACGCTACAACTTCTCCTAGCACATTTTTGTTTATTCTCCAGTAGTAGTAGCATCCTCTTTAGTAGAAGTAGTAGTAGTAGTAGTAGTAGTAGTAGTAGTAGTAGTAGTAGTAGTAGTAGGAGTAGTAGTAGTAGCAGTAACATCCTCTTTGAGAAAGTTAAACATCCAACTTCTCGGTTGAGGTGCTTTATAGGATAGCAGCAACTCAATTAAGAGACAAATTTGCCCGAATCTGAGAGGAATGGGCATGCGAATTTGAAATAGAGCGCTACCTTAGAAAGGAAAGTACCAAACTCGTCCAGCTTCTTCTTCAGAGGAGTCATCTCCTGCAGTCAAGAAAGCGCGAAAAACAATTTCCGAAGTCATCACTGAGCTTTGAGAAAAGTACAACAATATGTCTTGTAAGCCAATGGTCAAGCACTGAAACCCACTTATCCTACAACATGTTTTATATACATTCGGACATGAGAGCAGAAGCCGTTCTGGGAACAGGTGATCTAGAACTCATGAAATGCAAATGATCGGTAACCAAGATGTACATGATGCACAATGCTAGAATAGTGATAAATCCATAAAGTATAATGCATCGAATGTACCCTGAAGGAAAGGCATAATTGCAACAAATTGAGAATAACATATATCTAAAGGACTAGTAAACAACTTGAAATCGATAACAGCTATGCAAACAAATGCGAGAAATGTAAAACGTTATGTAATAGACCACCAGTAAGCAGTGCGTGAACGATGAAAATTAAAACATAGGCTGGAGTCGGGTAGGAACACTGTAGACACGGAAGGTCGAACCATGAATCAGGCAGAGAGAGAAGGAAAAATAATGGGTGGGGAATGGAGGAGTGGAACAATGCGAGAGCTTATGGATGGTGTGGCTGCAGAGACATATTGAAGTGTAACAGGGTAACGAGAGCAAAGCGAAAGAGGACAGGATATAAAGTATATCGCAACAAGCTATATGGATGCTTGAGTCCAGAGACACTATATATATAGGTATATGAGAGCAGAAGCCGTTCAGGGAACAGGTTATCCAGAACTCATGAAATGCAAATGATCAAGAAGCAATATGTACATGATTCACAATGCTAGAGTAGTGTTAAATCTTTAAGGTAGAATGCATTAGGGCAGCAACCCAGCAAAGGCATAATTGAGTCCAAAGACACTATATATATATATATATATATATCTATATATATATATTGGTATACGAGAACAGAAGCCGTTCCCAGAACATATATATATATATATATTGGTATACGAGAACAGATGCCAGAACGGGTTTTATATATATATATATATATATATATATATATATATATATATATATATATATATATATAGGTAGGTATAGTTCACTAATACAAAGTTCAAACTATGAAACCTACCTCAGTCGCTTGTGACATGGCATCATGAATCTTCCCCATTGCTGTTCTGCTGCCTATGCCAACCACCACAGCTCTTCCGCGCCCCATAGTAACAACTGTGCCCTGTAAAATTAATGCGCATCATCCAACGTCGTGATGAGAGCCTTACAAGCTACAAATAAGAAGATGAACCGAATTTACAGCTTCGATCTCAAGCATGTCAATACAGAACAGTCTTAGAGGCACCTTCCCAGTAAAATTGTACTGGGTTATTTGTTTTAAGTGAAGGATTAATGCTCAAACGAAAAAAGCTTGTAACTCTTTACAGGTTTGCTACTCAAATACTAAATTAGTGTACATATGCTCTGCATATGCCGAGTGGAACCTACAGAGAATAAGATGTTTGTCTTGTCTTGGTACACCACTTTTTGAGCCGACGTTTCTTCGATCCCCTTTCCAACAGAGCAACTTTCTCCTGAAATTTTGGAAAACAACCGTTTGAGTTGATAAACGAATTGATCTGGCAGTGTAAACGTAGCTCGAAAGGTAAAACTTAAAGCCACACGCAAAGAGAATTATCGAACCAGTCAAAATTGCTTGATCAACTCGAAGTTGAGACCCCAAAATCTCCACCAGTCGCATATCTGCAGGAATCTGGCATCCAACTTTACAGCCACAACCACGGAGTCTTTAACTCAGATTCCAAGAATGGCATCTCGAAGAACAATAGTGAATATATCAATTAGACTCTGAAGAAACCTCAGAAACCAGATTGAGCTTGAACAGCAAGTTCGGCTCTTCAATATATCAGAAGCGGCAGAAACATTTGGTAATGCAAACCCAGGACACAGTAAAGCACCTGCAACTTCCACAAGGTCTCCAGGAACCAGCTCTGTAGCAGGTACGATTGACCACAGACCTGCATAAAAATGTTAATGCCACTAGAAGTATTACACTTTCATAAGGTTCCATCAACTTTGCCGTAACCGACGAAAGTTACTGGCTCAAAGGAAAATTTGTCTCATGAAACTAAAATTATCTAAATGGATGTGGGTTCGCTTCAGTCAAAAGGTGTTAAAGTAATCAAATATCCCGGAGTCCCATGCATAAATCATTTCATACTGCTCACCGTTCCTAAGAACTGTAGCAATGTCTGCCTGGTATGCTTTAAGTTCCTGCAAGGACACGATTCCGTAGGTAAAATCAAATTCAGGCATCCTGGCTCCGACAGATGTATGTTCCTCCCAATTTATCTACAGTATGTGCATCTATCCAACAGCAGTTGAACAAAATCTCAAAGTTTTAATTTTTTCTCAACTTCATTATCAAGGGGACAGTGAGAACTGTAGCAAATTGAATGAGGAGAAAACCTCACTTCCAGGGCTTTCTCTGCGTTTGTCTCAGTGATGACCCCTACGGCAGCATTCGCTGCAAGAATCAGTAAAATCACCTGCCATAAACCATAAAACTTATCAACAAGTCCTACAGGAAATGGCGATATACCAGTATTTTTTACTCATCCAGGTTCAAACAAATCGGTTCGGCACAGCAAACTGCAAGCATAAGAAGCATAAAAAGGGTCCACTTCACGAATGGCAAACTTACTGCAAGGTAAATTTATCAACTTACAGATGGTTCTACGAGAGCGGTGAAGCCTGTATCGCCGTTCATGATAGCAAGCAGGAATGATACTAGAGCTGCTGCTATTAAAATCTTCACTAATAAATCGTCAAACTGCTTTAGGACCAGTTTCCAGAATGGTGTGCCTGCATCACCCAAAATGCGTTACGCCGAACCATTTATACTTCTCTGTTCTTTTGAGAAACAGTGAAAATAACAATGGTCTCCGCTGAGACAACAATAAAGCAGCCTTCTGAGGTCTAGGAAAGAAGTCCATTCTCCCAAATATTGCTTCTGAAAGGATCATGAGACTTACCACTTTCCTTCGGTAATGCTGAAGTCCAAATCGGGGAGTTACACGCCGCGTGTCACCCATATATTCAAGAGATGTTAGATGTAACTAGACTAACCAGATTTCGTCATTCCTTACCTACCTCCCTAAATTAAAATATGACGGACGGACCCTAACCGCAGCGCTTAAATAGAACAGAAATTGACATACCGGACTAAGACATGAGGTAAGGGCGCATACCATTTTGGCCGTGAACAGCTCGATATTCTAGAACCTGAAGGATGACCAAAAATGGCGTTGCAACCAAGGTCAACGCTTAGCATAATTCAATCCAAATGCCCATAGAAAACTTCGAATTATTGACTAAAACCAACTCAGCGCCATCCGCGTACTTCTCTAATTTATATCAACATCTTGGTGTCTGTAACAAATTGTAAGCGATTTTTACCTGAATATCACTTAACCCTTGGGATGGGTCCACACCAAAGAATTGCAAAACCTGAAATTTCAGTACAAGTAAATTATTACATTGGTAGGGACACCACCTGCCTCACAACCAAATTTGAACACTTGACCCAAAACTTACACCAAAGACTTTAAGCAAGCTATATCTCTTATCTTCCAGTAGGGTGAGAGAGTTGAGACTAGCGGGAAAGTGACAACCCGCTGGCACCGGACTCAACACTCGATTCCGCTCGAGTCCGATCACAACTCACAATATCTGACTTCACAGTCGAATGACTTCTCTTAATCCCCTAATCTTATTTCGTGGGGAGAAACCAAGCGTAACGCCTTGCGCATTGCAGGAAGCTCTGCTTGCGAAATCTAGTGGTACATAAGGGAGGAAACATTTCACTAAAATTCGTGACTTTAGGCTTCTTCGTTCTTCGGAATATTTCGACCATTAGTTTATGTAGATGTTTCCAGGAGATTAAACGTGTACAGACCAGGGCAATAATTCCCTTATACGTCCCTAAATATATTGTACCATAGCATTGTCCTGGTTGGAGACTGTTGAGTGGACAGAGCAGCATCAATTGTCGCAAACATAGAACTGGCACAAAGTTTCGCGCGTTTCAGTAACGTTATGGATAAACCAACTACATGGACATGGTTTTCTCCTCCTCTTGTCCAAATCAGCATCGCGTACAACTTCTCCAGCGTCTTAAGAATTATTTGCGTTCTGTCTGTACGAAGGTCAGGCCAATTGGCCAGCTCGTCGATCTATTGAAACTCTGCTCAAGCGCAAGATGATATGGAATTCCCACCAGAGCCGACCTTAAACAGGAAATATATGATACATTCGGTGTTGTCCGAAGTGTACAATCCTAATCGTTACTCATGAAATGTACCGCTGATTGTTAAGATTGCCTGAAAGCACTGAAGCTCCATGCTTTGTCAGATGTAGAATTCTCCCAGCTTCGTGAGATGTAGATTGATTCCTAATCCGACATTGAATCCCGATGGGGAACATTTATAATCGGAAATTTTCATCCAGCTTCACGATAAAACAAACGAGACACTGGCGACTTAATTTTGTGACAGATAATGCTGCAGGTGATCTCAGCATAAGTTTCATCCCCAAAATTAACCTTTTTTTCATGCAAAATTGTCGAAGACCATTGATCCACGATTCAAAATTTTGTCTCAGATCCGGCACCTGAAAACCAAGATCAAGACCCGCAACAGATGAAATACATGAACAGGGAGCGACATACAATGTTTAGAATTCAGATCACCGACCTCTGACACAGATCTTGCATATGCGTTGTCCATAGCTCCCGGCCAACCCACCCCTCGGGGCCCAAGCTCGCGCTTGTGACAGAGGAACACCTTTTCCTTCTTCTCTCGTGTTTCTTCTCTGGGAGAGTTTCCTCTTTGCTCTTCTCTTCGTGTTTCTCTCGTAAAATCATTACTGTGTTCTTCATATCACATCCACAGTTCCGTCGGCGCGGCAACCTGGTTTCCGGCACCATTTTACCGCAGATTAAGGCTAACGGTCTCCGTTTTGGCACACAGACAATTACTGTACCCCAACCTGTGCTGGAGTAGACCCGTCAAGATGACTAACTTTCCCGGCATTTCCAGCTCTCCGCTTAGAATGTCAGAAGACGAAAGCATGAGGTGCCCCAGAGAACGTCCTCAAGATTCTGAAACGATCCCGAAAGTACAGTGAAAAGTTCAAGATTTTGGCAACCTAAGAATTTCCCTAAGACCACAGGGTTTTCTGAGCTGAAGTTCCCTCTTACCTCTCGTCCCAAAAATAGCAATGCAACAACGCTCCCGCCAAGTCATACGTGTCTTATCTCCCGAAAGTACATCTCGATTTTTCCATTCTTTCAGATGCACTTGGCAACGCTCAAATGGAGTCGCTAACATGATTAGAGAGTAATCTCCGTTCCTATTTCCAAACTAGCACATCCGTCTTTTCCAGTTTCCATACCCATGCAACCAGCTCGACTTACAATCGGCTGTCTAGGCCGTCGGTTGCGAGGACTACGGTGCAACTACCGGACGTCCGGAAGATCTTGCCACGACTTCCGGTACATGTCCTTGCTGTCACTGTACTTAAGCGTCTATTTCAACAGCTCTACCTCAGAGAGCCTGACAACCCACGACCAAGCCTGCAAGATCCGTGCACATCCGGCACCACCTTTGCTAATTTCCGTGTATTCCTTCCACTAATGTTTGTCTTTACTGACATGCAAGCGAGTTTCCGTTCACGTCTTTCACAGTTTCTTTCATCAATAAGTCGTCGACAGGACACGGTGATAACATGATGATATTTCACACTTGGCTGATTTGGATCAGAAACGGGAAGTTGGTGTTCGGTCCCAACATGACTCAGGGTTGTCCTTGGCCAAAAGTTTATCCTATCGAGAATCTAAGTGTTTATTTATTTATTTATTTATTTATTTATTTATTTATTTATTTATTTATTTATTTATTTATTTATTCCTTCGTGTTTTCTACGCGATCGTCATTTTCTCTTTTTCTTTATCTAATGCACTTACCCATTTGAAATCTTTAGTGTAAGAGATTGTGATTTCCGAATTAGTTCTGCCATTTCCTTTGCCACATACCAAGTTCTCCTTGTAAATTGAGTTCTGGCCCTTGTTTTATAATTGTCTTCTGGTTGTGGTGGGCAGAAAAGCGGGGACAAACTGCGTATACCCGTTTCAAAATTTCCGGCCTTATATTTTCGTCAACTCATCTTGAGCACGTGGTATCTAGATCATGCAAATTGTTCGTTAGTAGCTCCCATTGTTTTTAAAGTCAACAAGACCGGAGATAGAAGGGGTTTAATCCGGGTGTTGTGGTTTCTTGAGGATTCCGGTCACTTTCTATGCATAGGTGGCCAGTACAGTTTTATAAGGTGGGTTGCGATGGTAACATACCAATATTTGCAGTTATAAATTTATTCACCAAAAACATTTTATGTGATGGTCTCTAAAAGTTTTGTAGGTATTTTTGGAATCATCATAATAGAGGAATAAAATATTAAATATTCTAGAATCGTTATAGGAAAGGAGTAGTCATCATAAAAATAAGAAGATGTCCCATCATTTTACGTTCAGATTGAATGACTTATTAGTTTGTTTATGAAACCTCAAAGAAACTTGGATATAAATAAATAAATAAATTTACTAGAATGAACTAAATCCCATAAACATTAATGTTATTTATCTCTACATCTCATAAATTTGCATGGGACTGTCTGTAGAGTATTCTATTATTTCACTATAAAATCGGTAACATGTAAATTAACATCTTGTAGCATGTTTTTATCATTTACAGAACAGTATATGTATTCAAACCCAATATTCAGAAAAACATCTCATCATTAAGAAGGTTTTCCTTATTTTTTCTTCTTGTTTTTTCTTGTTTTCTAGAAAAAAATTTCCTTCGTTTAGTTTCTTTGTGATTTCCTTTTTTCTCATTTTCTTAACCATACTTACTTACGTCTAGTTAATACATAGAGTATTAACTAGATGAAAATCTTTAAAATGAAAATGTGAGATACTTATAATATCAATACTAGAAGATAAGAAAATGTCCATTTTGGAAGATTTTATTGAGATAATATATGTTGTTGAATACTAGAATTAAAAAATGACATGGTCTAAGAACGAAAAGGCCTGTCATAAAGTATTTGAATTGACTAGGCTCTGATTGTTTTAATACTCAAGTAGAATATATGATGTTGTCCGACTAAGTTCTGGTGGGTTTAATCTAAAATAATCATCCATTTCATACATGCAAATATACGAAAGAACTCTCATATATGAATATAATTAGTAATTTCATATAGAGTACATATAAATAGAGGATTTTATTCATGAGGAAAAAATTATATACTCTAGAATGCATTATTCTAATTTCATATTCACCTTTTGATTTGAAATAAAAGTGAGTTAGCAAACTTGTGAATAACCAGTTAGAATTTTGCTGACTCTTGTAAAACAAGATAGCTCATATAGATTCAATTAGTGACTGAACATGATTGCCTCTAGCACAATGAGTAACTATTGATGAAGAGACTTCTTTTAGTTGAAGACGTGATAGAACCGGAATCATTTATCTCGTTAGAGGTGAATGATTTTTCTTGTTATCTTTTTTCCAATTTTCTAGATTTGTGTGGTATAGAGCTTAATGAATTCCATATATATTGTTGTTGGAACATTAATTTTTAGACTTTTTGCTAGTATGTTTGGAAATATGTGTGCTATTATGTATGAAAAGATTTTACAATGTGATTTATGTGCCAGTATGCTAGGCTCATGTCATGACTTGTTCAAAGAAATACAATTTTTGCCCCAAGTTGAATATCTAAAAGATTTGGTATATTTAAAATATATCAAATTTACTTATAAGCTTTAGAAAATATTGGTTCTTAAAATCTAAGAATTTATTTAATTCAATCAAAAGTCACTTTATGATGTTCAAATTTATGTTAAATATCTCATATTGTTCAAAAATGGTAATTAATTATTGTTAAGGGATAAGTTACAATTTTCTCAAGTATATGAATTTATTCAAACGGATTCTGTAAGCTAAACTATAAGTTGATCAAATTTCTTCAAGTGAAAGATTTGTGTTTACTACGAGTTTTACTCAAACGTTTATACTTATGCCAGATAGGTTTTCTCAAGAGATTATCATAGGACTAGATCCCTTAAAATAAGGAGTTAGTGTTTGCTTATTTTTGTAGGAGGAAGAAAGAAGTTTTGTTATCTAAGAAAGATTGAGTAAATATTTTGAACGATGCTACTCATTGTTTTGTTCACTCATAAGGAGTACATTATCTATTTTTCTCCAATCATTTAGCATAAAATAAGACTACTCATGTGCTTTTGTAGCTTGGTCAAACATTGCTTTAGATGTTTAAACTTTTATTAATCTTTGGAAAGATATTAAAGGAACAAGATCTAAAATTTGGAACCTACATGTCTTCTCTAATCATTCATCTTGATATCATGTAAGGAGCAAAATGTATGTTAAGTCTTATTATGTATCTTCCCATAACTTTATAAGGCTACATTTCAATTATTGTATTTTTTGATAAATGTAAGAAGCTAATATATTAAATAAAAAAACAAATAAATAAAAACAAAATAAAAAACAAACAAAAAAATAAATAATGAATGCAATACAATTGGCCTAGCTTTATATTTTATCATCATAGTCTCTTAAATTTCTCATATTTTTATAAGAGCATATCATTCACAAACAAGTTAGAGCAAGCATTTTTCAAGATTTAAACACTAAAATGACATTATCTACTAGTTACTATTCTTAAATAAATGTTCAAATTAAACCACAGTATCAATATATTCTATTAAGATTCTAAAGAAACTTCTTACAAACTTAGGATTCAAGATATTAGAGATCACATGAAGAGATTGAGTATTTTAATTTTGAAATTAACTAACATTTGGCACCAATGTGGTATATTGCATTGTGCTCTCTAGGAACACACCAAATGCCTAGTTGTGAAGCTTATAGAGATAGTATTGTATCTAGAACTATCATTAGCAGTCTGTGCTCATTGTCATACCATTTTTAGTATCGCATCTAGATTGCTCAAACACTAGAGTTGCGGTGATAGTGGTTAGAGGTATTTTAGTAGTTACCCATAGACTACTTTCCGACGGTCAGATTTTGTATTGGTGTACTAACTTCATGGTGGGGCCCATTGTCACTTTTCACCATTCGCACCGTTGGGTGTGCCATCAATGGGACTGTTAGCAAGACCATTGAGACCTAGCTCAAGTCTAGGGGGTATACTTTTGCAATGCAGTTCTAGAGAGCTCACTTCTTCGATGTTGAGCCTTTGAATTCTTGGCTATGGTGGATAGAGGCCGGTGAGTGTCACTTGGATTCTATTAGCTAGAGTGGGTATGGTTTGATTGTAATTAGTGCCCAATTGTTGGCACTTTATACATAAGTGACAGATCAAGTACTGATCTGATTTGATCTGAATTGAGTTGATTTGAGTGGTGTAAACAAACTTATTACATCAAAGAAGTGAGGTCAAGGGGAAATTGGGTGTAGGAACTACGAGTATTGGTGGTATCTCCAAGCTCAATGGATCATTGGTAGCTTGATCAAAGTTCAAGCTTTCCTTGGTGTGCAAAAGCTAGTTCATTGATGCAAATTTGGCAATGAGGTAGATGGTGTACGGAAGCGCTAGCCAAATTTCAAGCAAAGAGAAGCAATTTTTTAGCAGTAGTTGTGATTTTGAGCTCAATAGGTGAAAGT
The DNA here is from genome assembly GCA_948567375.1 of Lunularia cruciata. NCBI lineage: Eukaryota > Viridiplantae > Streptophyta > Marchantiopsida > Lunulariales > Lunulariaceae > Lunularia > Lunularia cruciata. The sequence goes on from OX419760.1 coordinate 15,554,021, forward strand.
AGGACCAATTTGTTGCGGGTTGAGCTTAGAAAGTGAAATTGAAGGTGGAGTTGGGAACCTATCCTTGTGAATTTATGATTTGGAAAAACCTGTCATTTCAGTTTGGTCTGAGTGGAGAGTTAGTGGAGGATTTAGCTGTCAGCCAACTTTAGAGTTTATGTCAGATTTTTATTGGAGTTTATGTAAGATTTTGGCCAGATTTAGAGGAGTTTCACTCGAGTTGGAGGAATTTCACTAAATTTAGAGAGGGTTTGAAGTGGCTAAAGGAAAGGCCTCATTTGGCTAAATTTTGGCATTTTGAGGCTTTGAGGCATAGGGCTATCAAATATGAAGGGCTAGAAGGGCCAACAAGCTAGCTTGCTAACGTGAAGCTAGCTAGTTTAGAGTAAATCTGGTCATTGTTTGGCAAAATCTGCCCATCCTACTAGATTGTGTGCAACAGGGTTTGACCTTTGGTTAAGTCTTTGGTTCCTAGATTGGTGCTCTAGCCAACTAGTCCACCTTCACTTGTTATCCTAGTGATTGGCCCACTAGTATTTATACACTTATAGCTTTGGCTAGGAGAGGCAGTTTGACCCCATTCTTGGTGATCTTGGTAGCTTATGATGTATATAGGAACTTCTATTATGTCAAATACCAAATGGTCAGAGAGTCCGTCTTGTGTTGCTTTATGAGATGGAGTGTTTTTGTTTAGATTTCTTGTGATTGGACCCCTCCATTCTCTACTTCTTGTTTGTGCACCACATTTGTGTGAGGTGCCTTGAATTTAGAGCATTGGTGCTATGGTGTGCTCTTGGTGGTGAGACTGGAGTGATGAAAACTGCCTTTATTTCTCTTTGGTGAGGCATGAACTATGAGAGTGTGTGTTTTGATGGTAGGTTACAAGTCACCCTTTCTCCTAGTGTAGTTGTCTTAATTAGAGTTACATTAGTGGGTAGTGTTTGGTTGGTGGTGTTGGTTCTTGTTGGGGTACTTGCGATTGGGGTTGCGGTTGTGGTTGGCAATTTGTGGTTACTTTGTCATGATGAAGTTCTTTGGGGATTCCAAAGGAGATAGCCCTGTAGTACATTGTGGGTTTACTTGGAGTGGTGCTTGTTATCAGCTTGTATCTTGGGTCCCAATGAGCGAGGAGATTGACTCTAAGTTGGAGTTTGATATAGGAGCTGATTCAATTGAGAGTGCACTTGGCATGCCCGCACCATTATTGTGGGACATAAACAAGATTTATAGGGCCTCCAAAGGCCCTAGGTGTTACTCTGGTATAGTGGAGTTGGATAACTTCATCTAGGAGTTTGATAGTTGGTGTGATATGCAAGAGATGCGGACCCTAACTTGGTTCACACCTTTCATGGCATGGAAGGGATTATTTCAACACTTGGAACGCCCGCCAATGGATGATTACCATGAGTTCAAGAGAGCTCACTTGGAGGAGATTGAGTTATAGAGACAATATTGGTCTCCAAACTATGTCTCTATTACTTTAGGCTTGATTGCCAGGGGTAGATTGGCTATACCCACGAGTTCTAGCTTGAGTAGCATTGGTGGAGCTAGTCAAGATGCACTAGCTAGAGATAATGCCATTACAAGTAGAGGTTCCACTACAAGAGGTGGTGTAGTACCAAGATTTAACCCCGTGGTGGAGTTCTTCCAGTGTTTGAGGCAGAAATACCAAGGAGTGCGGATTGACAAGTTGAGAAGCTTGCAAGAGTTCTAACAAAAGGCTTGAGAGAGCCTATGCAAGGCTTACACTAGCATCAGGTGGCTGATCAATTTCATTCAAGGAGTTATTGAGGCCTAGATAGTCTAGTTTTGGTATGGGATATTGGATAGGAAGTTGCAACATAGAGTTTGTGATGCTACGTTGTTATAGGCTACTTCCCCTACTTTGGCGGCAATCTTTGGTTTGTCTGAGCGTATTGAGCTCAACATGGTGGAGGAGAGAGTGGTGACATTTGGATTTGGTAGAGAGACCTCATCCACAACTATGACTTCTTCTAAAGTGCACCATGCTAGTTGGTTTTCAAGGATAGGGTGGACAACATAGATCCTATGGAGCGAGTGGAAGGCCTAGTGGAGCTAGACCCTTACCTTCATTTTTGGGTCAATAACAACCAATGAGTGGTGGTGTTGCTTGTTGGACTTGTGGTGGACCTCACCATATGAGAGAGTGTACTCAAGGAAGTGGACCTACTACCTCTGGTGCATCACAACCAACATAGAGACAAAGTGAGCATCGCACTCTAGTGACCAATGCTTTGACCTACACCCGGAGTTATGAAGTGGTAGGACTGTTATGGTAGGTAGAAGAGGAGCTCTAGTTTGTGGAGGACAAGGTAGTAGAGGATCTACACCTAGTAGGGATGCAGTACCTACCCTTACTTTTGATACAACTATGGCTACTCAAGTTGAGCAGTTGGAGCAAAGATTGGTTAGTATGGCCATTGCTTAGAGGAGATCAGATTTGGTTGCTGAGGCTTCCATCTCATATGTTGTGATAGGGATGCCTTGGATTGCATGTGTAGAGTAGCACACGTGGATGCATCTGCCGTAGTGACTAGGAGTGCCGTACGTGCTTCGGAGCCGAGGGAAACATCAGTGGAGTTGGACCCATAGAGAGGGGAGGCTAGTAGATAGGTCAGACTTCCTTAGTCTTTCATGCTCTATGAGGTCCTATAAACATCATCCATGGCTCCTAAACATCTTAGTGCAGTAGTGGTAGGTAGTGATGGGATGGGATGCATGATGGACTACCAACTAGTCAACCACCTACTACTACACAAATTGAGTCTAACACAATGTTAGGGGCGACTAAGTTGATTATGCACTATCCTTTATTTTCAACCAATGATATATGTGCATTGGGAGTTGACCCAGCCCCAATGTTCCAATTAGCAACCATGATTTGTGAGGGTAGGGATGATGTGGAGTTACCAACTAGATTGGAGGAGTAACCAACTAGACCGGCTTTTGAGCAAGCGCATTTTACACTTGGGATTGTCCTATTGGATAACCAAAAGGAGATTTTTTGTTTGGTGGGACTTTCAAGGAAGGTCTATACACCACAAAGGGTCTTACTTGACTCTAGTGTGCAGCCCCTTATGTTGCGGAAAGCTACAATTGTTGGTTTGGAGTTACGGAAGTCCGATGTGAAGAGGTGTCCATTTTAGATCCAAACATCTCTAGGTGGTGGTTTGACACAATACATCACACATGGGGAGCTTGTTGTCCAGGTTAAGCCTGGTCACCTGACTAATAGCTTGGTGGTGAGAGCTTAGGCTATTGCAACAATAGCTAAGTCATATGATGTGCTAATTGGTGTAGTGTTATATCCCATGGGTTTTAGTATCAACTATTGGGAAGAAACAACCTCATATAGACCAGGTTGGCAGTCAAGTGAGGGACGAGTATGTCATCTACCGGTACGCTTTAGTAGTGGCACTCTTGGCTCACTATAGTCTTGGACCATAATAACATTAGTTTCAACTTTAATTGGTGCAATTAATTGGCCTGGTGATTTATTGGAGTGGAACACTCATGCAGAGGATACTCCAATACTAAAGGCGATCACTCAAATTTGGAGTACAAGTGGGATTATTCCATCCATCTTGGATGTTCCATTATGGAGTTGAGAGGAGGCATTGCAATAACATGCAAATTGGTTGATGTAGTAGGCTCAAAGTGGAGCCTTTGTACTACCAAGAGATAGGTGTGAGGATGAGCCTCCAGGGTCAATTACCTTGACATCTCTAGATACCACACTCATTTCTTGGCAATATCTAATAGAGGGAGTATATCTATTGGAGTTGTTTGGTGGGATTAGCACCGGACTAGCTACGGTCCTACCATGTGTATACAAGAACAAAAGTACTTGTATGTGGAGAGAGATGAGACTACTAGGCAAGTCTCTCTACATCATGTGGCACACTTGGCTTATTGGTATCTTGAGTTACTATTGATGTCAAAAGTCAAGGGTTATCAAAAGAACCTACCATCAGATATTTCCTTATTGGGGGCATAAGACTTGGAGAGACATGGTCCCAATCACTTGGTGATTGTTGGATGGCTATGTTAGGGATATACACATGCTGGCCAAGGTTTGGGTCTTTAGGATACCCATTCTAGTGTGTTTTGGGAGATGTTTTGCGTACTTCAACATCTCAAGATCCATCAATCTATTTCTCTAGCTTACCTTTTGGAGAATGTTCCATTGATGGGTGATTGTTGCACCCGGATGGTGGTGAGTACACATCAAATCCATTCTTGGATAGGACCTACTGTTAGATGCAAAAAGAGTGGGATCACAGGCTCATCATCTTTGTCTTTGGTGGGTGAACCTCTTACCTAGAGAGGTTCTATAGTGCGCTTATGATGGGATTCAACGATTAGACCACATCATTGTTGATGAAATCTTGGATGTTGGGCGTAAGTCTCAGATGGTGGTAGTAGCTAATAGGTCACCAATGTAGTGGTGAACCTAGTTGGACAACCTAGAGTCACTTTTCCTACACTTATGAGTTTCCCAAGCTCTCATGCTTTTTGAGAGAGAGGTCCTAGAATGGTTTGGGACTCACAATTAAAGCAACTGGTGGAGCCCAATGCCAATGAGACAAAGCGGGCAATGGGTTTTTGCACTGGTATTACCGTTGTTCCAACAGTGTTGGAGACATCTAGGCATTAGATCTGTGAGCCGGCCTGTCTCTCACTCAAGATGAACCTCTGATGGCTATTATGGAGCGCACCATAGACTAAGAAGGCAAGGAACCCCAACTCCATCATACTCCTTCAAGGCTAAACTCCAAGACTCAAGACATTGCTCACTAGAGAACTCAATGAGAGAGAGATAGTTACAAATGAAAGGATGATGAGTACCTCCTCACTCCTTGTTTATATACTTGTGAAATAGTTACGGACCAAAGTTACTCAAGTTACTAGACTAAAAGTCAAATAAAGTCAAAAAGTAGAAAGGAATATCCATTCACATGGGCATATTCCCCTAAGCATGTGGTCTTACCTTGACCCAACCACTAAGTCAAGGATTCCTTCACATGGGCTATCTTTGGACTAAAGAAGAATCCAAAACAAAAAGGCTTACGGGCCCAAGAGTTCTCAACTCTTTCCTCAAAGCCAAACACCTAGGAATAATACCAAGTCAACACACTAAAATCCAAAATAGTGGTGCTCATCTTTTCTACTTCCTCTAAAGTAAGGTCCCCTCTATCTTAGCTATGACTAACTTTAGCTAACTATGACTAATATAGAACCATCCTTTATCTCTATATAAATAATATCTCTTAAGTACTTGTAATACCAAGCTAAATATCACAATACCACACACATGCACAAATGGGTGTTATAGATCAGGCTATGGACCTAAACTATTTGACTTAGATTGTGAGCCTTGGGTTGGTAGAGCAATGTAGGATGCGCTTTATAGGCATCACCACTTGGACACTTGTGAGCCCTATGCATATCAAGCCAATTCAAGCACATGTTGGGGGTGATGGACCAAGTGTATAGTGTATTCTTAGGATACAACCAATAGCTACTTGGGAGAGTGGTCTACTTGGAGTCCATCTAGGTGAGCGTGGTCTACTTGGATTACCCTCTTGGTCTACTTGGGATGCAGCTAGAGGATGTATGGAGCTTGCATCCAAAGTAGAGGGAGTTTTTCACATTGAGGTTGGGACCTCTAGTGGTTGGGAGCATGACACTATTGCTCCTAAGGGCCCAATGTAGTAGCCAATCAATACATCTTCCACTCTTATGATAGTTACACAAGATACTTACGAGCCAAATCTTGGACCCAAGCTTACAGGAGAAGAAAGATGGAGAGTTTGGAGGTTCTTGAGGAGCTACATGAGTTGTTTTGCCTTTAGTATGAAGGATTTGGGTGCTCTAAAAGGACATGGTATGTGGATTGAGTTGCCTAGCAATACACTAGTTTTTTGACGTCCCTATTGATATAGTGACATGGAACAAACATTGATTTAGAGCCGGAGTAGTGACCTTTTTGAGGCTAGTTTGGTGGAGATTTCACATGGAGAGTATGCATCAACTATAGTGATGCCAACCAAGAAGGATATACATGGTAACTACATAGATAGGCAGACATGTGGAGATTACCGTCCTATCAACCAATAGACTAGGGCTGATCAGTATGCCATGCATAAACTAGAGGATATCTTTGATACGATTAGGCATGCAAAGGTCTTCAGTAATTTGGATCTTTGAGTAAGATATCATTAGTTGCCAATTAGGGAGGAGGATAAGTCAAAGAAAGCATTTTGGGCTATTGATCCTCACAACAAGGATGTGTTATATTAGTGGAGGTTCTTACCGTTTGGGTTAAAGAATACTCCTGCCGAGTTCTAGAGGGTCATGGATAGGATCCTAGTTGGATTGGAATTTTCTCGGTGCTATATTGATGACATTTTGGTCTATAGCACTACTGTGGAGGAGCATGAGAGACATTTGTTGGAGGTATTTGAGAGGTTGAGATCTCATGGACTCAAATTACATCTTGGGAAGTGTAGGTTCTTTCATGAGTAGGTTGAGTATTTAGGTCACACTATCTACCTTGGAGGACTTGGTGTTCAATAGACTAAGGTAGAGGCTATTACATGCATTTCTCAACCTACAAATGTGAGTAGAGTGCAAGCATTCTTTGGGTTGGCAAACTTCTATCACCGCTATGTTAGAGGATTTATTGCTATTGCCAAGGCCTTGACAAACTTGACAAGCTTACACAAGAGTGGTATTGGGGGGATGAGTATAATACCAAGAGCTAGCCATATGATCTCAATGTGAAATTTGGTTTGGTAACATCTTGAATGATGTTACATGATGAAAAAATAGATCAGATAGAAGTATCATCAAAAGGGTACTTCTACTAATAGAGCAAAAACCAAAATAGAATTGAAAACCTTAGAACCAATAGCTAGACATATAATTAAATGTGAAAATTGGTTTGGTAACATCTAGAAGGATGTTACACATGATGGACTAAATAGATCAAAAAGAAGTGTCACCAAAAGGAGACTTCCATTAATAAAGTAGGAATCAAAATATGCTTGAAATCTTTGAAGCCAATTTTGGAGGCCTAAATGGATGAATTAGGCATTGTCGTTGGGAAAATAATCTACACTTAGTATTGGTGCAATTTGGTGTGAGTTTTCATGTAAGTGAACTCAAGGGTTTATGTTATGGTGAAACCGGTAGTTGCTTTGTGTTCTTGTAAGCTCAAGGACTTTCTCTTGTGTTAAGGAAAGGAGGAAATTGAATGGTGGATTTTTTTTAATGTTACATAAGCTCAGGGTATTTGGCTTGTCACTTAACCGTTGGAGGATTACTATATTATTGGGGGTCTCAAGAATTTTGGGGAAGATGAAGAAGGGCTGATTAAGGATTTTTTGAGAGAAGGAGAATTTTGGAGAAGAGGAGTGAGCAATGAGAGTTTCAGGAATTGAGTTCTGACAGTGTGAATTTTCAAGAAAAAGATGAAGGGCTGAACAAAGGGCTTTTGGGAAATGACAATAGGGTTCTTTTCGGAAAAAGGATAGAGAAGTTTTGCAAAGGAGAGGTTTGCAGGATTTTTGAGAAAGATGAAGGGCTGAACAGAGGGTTTTCGGGAAATGACAGAGTTTTTCAACGGAGAAGTTTGTGGGAGTTGAGTTCGGACAGTGTGAAATTTTGAGAGAAAGATGAAGGGCTGAATAGAGGGCTTTTCAAGAAATGACAGAGGATTTTTGAAAGAGAAGTTTTGCAGGAGTTTGAGAGAGAAAGATGAAGGGCTGAACATAGGGCTTTCGGGAAATGACAATAGGGTCTCAAGAAAAGGACAGAGGAGTTTGCGGAGGAGAGGTTTGCAAGAGTTTTGAGAGAAAGATGAAGGGCTGAACATAAGGTTTTTTGGGAAATGATAGAGTTTTTGAAGGAGAAGGTCACGGGTTTTTGAAGGAGAAGGTCAGTTGAATTCTTACAGAGTGAATTATCAAAAGAGGAAGGGCTGAACAGAGGGTTTTCAGGAAAAGATAGAGTTTTTTGAAGGAGAAGTTTGCAGGAGTTTTCAAGAGAAAGATGAAGGGCTGACAGTGGAATTTTGTGGGATAACAAAGAGTTCAGTTTCGAGGCAGCAATGTTTTTTGTGAAGTTGAAGGGAAATGACAGGAGGAGTTTTGAGAGAAAGATGAAGCGCATACAGTAGGGTTTTTAGGAAAAGGACAGAGGAGTTTTTGAGAGAGAATTTTGCAAGAATTTTTGAGAGAAACAGAGGGCTGAGAATTGTAAAGGTTAGGATGAGGTAACAAAGAGGTAAGAATTGTAAAGGTTAGGATGTAAAACTTGCTTAGTTCTCCTCCTTTGTGTACATGTTTTGCCGTTGAAGATTTTAGTCGGCCATTGTATTGTTTGATGCTGCTTAAGTTCCCCTTAAAAATTTATAACTGCAAGGCTTAGGATTACGATAAATTTATACTTCCTTGATGAATGTGAATCTTTAGTCCGTGAAGAGGAATAAATGAGAGGACTCCAGTCTCGGAGCTCTCAGTCTTAGTCGAGCCGCATTTCCAAGACCTATCACTGACATGATCATGATTATCTGAAAGGCCATAGACTATGATTTGTTAGAGGAATTACATCACAACCCATTGAACACAACTTAACATGGACATAACTTTAACATTGGTGATGAAGCTTGAAGAATATGATTGCGCCAATGAAGCTAATCCAAGAAGCTGTTAACCACAAGGTTACGTTTAGAAAGATCGGTAGCAAGCTGCTCTAGCAAGAAGGACTGCCAGCCAAGCAAGTAGAAAGAGCGTCTGATTACAAAGGGCTTTGAACAGTTGACAAGCCTAGCAGTCTAAGCGCAAGCAGCCATGTGCCTGGCGCACTTCCAAGACCAACCAATCCCCATGACAGTGTAAAAAATGTGCAAATTCCCCTCCCAAAAAAGAAATGGCTAGCCTTCCCTCCCTCTTGGTTTGTCTTGTCAATAGCTTTCCAATGGTACCTCACCCATGTGATTCTGAGATTCTTATATGAATATTCCCTAAAAGATTCCCTCTAGTCAAAGTTTGTTTGACCAACCAAATAGGACCAAGACTTACATGTCACCCATCCAAGTACGCAATCCAATGGTGGAGCTTGCTGACATGTCACCTATAAAAGTGCCTAATCCTAGGATGGAGCTTCCTTGGAGGAGATCCTCTTTGTCATATAATAAAGAGAAGGTGTTCCTTTGGGGCGTTGGATGATTGAGTGTGAAATTTTTGTTTTCTCTCTTCTCTTGTCCTTGGAGTATTACAAGGTATCAGAGTGAGTGTTTTAGTCTAAGAGAGAGATCATCCTTCTTGGAAGAGCACAAACTACTAAAACCAAGTAATTTGAGGTGGAGAACATAGAGTAATTGCTAGACTTGGGAAGTGCTTTAGAGAGCGGATGGGATGGATGCATTGAGAAGATAATTTCCCACACTTAGCTTTCTATTCTTGAATCCATTCCATATCAAGGTTATGTACATCATGTGTGAGCAAATGAGAGTTTAGCTAGTTTATCATTTTGGAGCAGAATCATGGACAGAGTGATGAACTCACCAAACTTGGTGGTATACAATAGAGAGTGGGATTTGACAATCTATATTCTATTATGATGTTATGGATGTGAATGTCCCAAATCCTCTCCCTTTCAACACTCAAGTAGAAATTTGTTATGTAGTAAGACCAAAAGTGACGTTTAGAGATTTTGTGGTTAGGAATTTTGGTGAGGAGTATTATCAACAAGTGATAGCTTTTTAGGTCCCAATGGTAGTCTTGATAGTTCATGTGCCTTCTAGAATGATTATATTGACTTTGTATTGAAGTATACATTAGCAATTGAGTGTTACAAGAACCATGTATCCTTAATTGCAAGAGCTAGTGCAAGGAATGCAAGGGATGTTGAAATTTTTTTGAGAGATTAAGATGACCATGGAGGCATTACAAAGTCAAGTGCAGGTCCTTAGAAATGATCAAGCAATGCAAGAAGAAGAGCCGTCTAAAAACCCAATACTTGCAATTGAAGTACTTGGAGAGGCACTCGTGCCTACAAACCCTATCAACAATGAAGCCACATTGCTACTCCGGATGAAGAAGACTTGCAACATCGAGCCTTACAAGGGGCAACATACAATGGAAGTAGTGGAAAATTGGATCTCAAGAATGAATCAATATTTTAGATTGTTCTCAATAGAGATCATTGAGCATACTGCAAGCATGTTTTCACGTGGATACTTGACCAATAAAGCCCTTACATGGTATGATGTTTGGGAACAATCCATGTTGGAAGAAAGAAGGGAGGTCACATGGATAGTAATGCAAGAAAGATTGTTGAAGAATTTCCAATTGGTGGATTTTGTGCAAATGGCCCAAATTTGCCTATGGGGTTGAGACAAAAGAATAACATACAAGAGTATGTGGAAGCATTTTTGGATCTACAAGTCATAATAACTAACATGAGTCTATCAGAGGCTCTTGACAATTTCAAATAAGGGTTGAAGGAGCGGATTCACCAAGAAATCATGGTGCAAAATCCTTACACGATATTTGAAGCCATTGCTTGTGCAAAAAGAATAGCAAGAGTATTGGGTGGAGGTGAAGGAGTAGTTCTACCTTAACATTATCAAGCAGAAATGCCACACATGGATGGACCAATACCAATGGAATTGGGCAACCTTCAATTTTGAGATTGGAAAGCACGACCACTTCAAGGAGAGCATAGATGGGTAGAAGAACAAAGAGATGGAGTCCCACAAGGAGAAGGAACTCAAGGAGAACAACACTGTTGTTACAATTGTGGCCGTATTGGGCACATATCTACCTACTGTCATGCTTGTTTCCCTAGAGGCCCTTGGCCTTCATACAGGTGATCTTTGAACAACATGGAGAGGCACACTAAAGAGAAGGAGGTGGAAATCACTTTGGAAAACAAAGATCACTAGTAAATGTACCTTGTGGCCTTACTAGCTCAATAAGAAAGCAAGGGAAGGAAGAAGACAAATGCGCAAAGGTCCCGAAAGGCAACCTCACAATTGATTGTTGTGAATGGAGTCCTAGAAGGCAATCAAGTGAGAGTATCAACGAATTTGGGAGCAATAGAGAATTTCTTGTCTCGCTTTGTTGGAATAAGATTGGGAATGGATCTAGAGAGAAAGGAGAGTGAAGAAGTAGAATTACCTAACGGGCAAACAAAGAGGATTGCATCATTACCTAGATGGGTAACACTCTCTGAAGGAGAATATCAGGTTGCAATTGAGTGGCAAGTGATACAATTAGCTCATTATAATGCAATCTTAGGCATGCCATGGATGGAGCATTACAACCCTATGGTAGATTGGAGGAAGAAAGTAGTGAGAACCTACCAATGGTCGATCATTGGGGTTAAAGAAAAATCACACAGACAAGAACTACCTCTATATGTCATAGGGACGGCAATTGTCTGTAAGACCGATAGGAGTTTCATAGGTCTAATAAGAGAAGTCCAGAGTGCACAACTTGATGGACAAATTCTTAAGAAATTGAAGGATGTGGTGGATGAATTTCAAGATGTCTTTCCTGATGATCTACCCTTAGGATTACCACCAAAAAGGAGAGTAGATCATAAAATTGAGACACTCCCAGGAAGACACCTCCTTGTAAGGCCCCATATTGCCTATCATCTCATGAGTTGGAGGAGTGTAAGTCTCAAATTGAGGAGATGCTGCAGAAAGGGTTCATCCAACCTATCATATCACCATATGGGGCTCTTGTCTTGTTTGTGAAGAAGAAGGACGGTACAATGCACATGTGCATTGATTATTGGGGTCTCAATTAGCAAACAATGAAGAACAAATACCCCTTACCTTGCATAGGTGACCTATTTGATCAACTCCATAGAGCAAGATACTTCACCAAATTGGACTTGTAGAGCGGTTACAATCAAATCCAAATTGTAGAGGAATGTGTACAAAATTGCTTTGAATTAGGTATGGCCACTTTGAGTATCTCGTGATGCCTTTTGGCCTCACCAATGTACCTACCACTTTCATGAGTCTAATGAATGGCATATTTTGTCCATACTTGGATAAGCCTATTATTGTCTTCTTAGATGGCATCTTAGTATACAATTGCACGATGACAAAACAAAAATAACATCTATGAGAAGTTCTCTAGATTCTAAGACAGAATCAATTGTATGCCAAAATCTCAAAGTGCAAGTTTGGCAAGTCTGAAGTAGACTACTTGGGGCATAGAGTAAGTGCAGAGTGCATTCAAGTATTGACAAATAAAATAGAGGTCATTCAAAAATAGAGTGCCCTAGAAGATCAGACTCAACTCAAGAGCTTCTTGGGATTGACGGGATTTTATCATAGATTTGTCAAGGACTTCTCCAAGGTTGCACAACCTTTAAAAACACTACTTGACAAGTGGAAGAAGTAGATATGGAGAACCATACAAGAGTTGGCCTTTCAAGAATTGAAAGCCACCTTGCTACATGCATCAATTTTGAAGTGATATGACACAAAATGTCCAATCAAGTTGGCTATAGATGCATCAGGCATAGCAATAAGAGCAGTCCTACAACAAGAGTAGCATGACGGATGGCATCCAATTGCATATTTCTCTCAAAATTTATTACCAGAAGAGTGCAACTATCATACCACAAAACAAGAAGAGCTGGCCATTGTCCTTGCAACCAAGCATTGGAAACACTATCTAGGCAAGAACAAATTTGTAGTAGAGACAAACCAAAAACCTCTAGTCTACCTAGAGACACAAAAAGATCTATCTCATTGCCAAATTTTGTGGGCAAATTGGCAACAATGCTTCAACATGACAATCACCTATGTGGAAGGTAGAAGCAACTTGCAGATGCATTCACTTGCATGCTGATGGCAAACAATTTGGTGGCAGAGGTTAAGATTAACCCTGACTTTTGGCCAGAGATTCTGGCTACTACAAAAATTGATCCACAAATTATAGGAGTGCAATCATCCTAAGGTTTCACAAGCACCCAAGGACTCACCTTTTGTGATGGCAAATTAGAGATCTAGAATGTCCTAGAATTATGCACCACCATTCTAGCAGAATGTCATGATTTGGCCATTGCAGGTCTCTAATACCCATGTGTGTGGTATTATGATATTTAGCTTAGTATTATAATTACTTGAGAGACATTATTTATATAGAGATAAAGGATGGTTCTACATTAGTCATGATTAGCTAAAGTTAGTTATAACTAAGATAGAGTGGACCTTACTTTAGAGGAAGTGGAAAAGATGAGCACCATTATTTTGGATTCTAGTGTGTTGACTTGGTATTATTCCTAGGTGTTTGGCTTTGAGGAAAGAGTTTAGAACTCTTGGGTCCGCAAACCTTTTTGTTTTGGATTCTTCTTTAGTCCAAGGATAGCCCATGTGAGGGAATCCTTGACTTAGTGAGTGGGTCAAGATAAGATCACATGCTTAGAGAATATGCCCATGTGAATGGATATTCCTTTCTACTTTTTGACTTTACTTGACTTTAGCCTAGTAACTTGATTTACTCTAGTAATTAGTAACTTTGGTGCGTAATTATTTCACAAGTATATAAACAAGGGGTGAGGGGGTACTCATCATCCTTTCATTTGCAACTATCTCTCTCGCATTGAGTTCTTTAGTGAGCAATGTCTTGAGTTTTAGAGTATTAGCCTTGGGAGGAGTATGATGGAGTTGGGATCCTTGCCTTCTTGGTCCATAGTGCGCTACCATAATAGCCATCAGAGGTTCATCTTGAGTGAGAGACAAGCTGGCTCACATTTTTGGTTCCGTTGCCGTGACCTCTCTAGAAGGCAAGCTAATGTTCCAAGAACTATTCTTTATTAGGCAGAAGGAGGCTATGAGAGCTCACTTGGAGAGAACTGTAGGGGAGGAGAGTGCTAAACTTATGTTAGAGAACTTGGACCCATTTTTATACCCTGTAGTTCATTATGATATCTTTGAGGTGATTTTGTACATCTTGTACACTTGAGTGGATTTGGAGAGATTGGGTGAGGTGGATTGTAGATTTTGGGGATTAAGATGATTTTGGGCAAAATCTCAAGTTTGAGATCTGGACTTGAAATTTCTACACATGATAGCTTGGGTTATCCTTTAGTAAGCACAATTGAAATTATTGTGAGAGCTACTATGCATAATGGGCTAGAATATTTGAAAGTTGATAGGGTAAACTACTCCCACAACTACATGCTCTTTGGAAAATTGTATAGAGTCTGCCATTTCTTCAAGTTTAAGTGGATTGTGCTAAAAATTCAGTGCATTGTTTCCTACCTTTTGACACAAAAATTAGAGAGAGATCATTCTTCCACAAGGAGTTATGAGTTTTTAAAGTGAGGGGGTGGTTTTTAGACCAAATCTGAAATATGTGTGCTGAATAGAAAGGTGCCTAGGCCAAATGACTCAATAAAAAGATCTTAAATTTTCCAGGAAGGGAGACCTAGAGCTATAATCATGTGGAAAAAGTTTCAGAGGACTATGACATACCAGTTGAGAGATTTGAGTGACATTGTGAGGAATGATCAAATTTGGAGAGTTGAGATCTCATGCATGAGGAGTTTGAGAGCAACAAAAAGCATCTTTGAGTGTTTAGATTCATCTTGGGAACATAGAGGGCATCAAGAGTAAAAATTGAGACTATGAAATGTTCCCCAAGGGTTTGAAGTGATTCTAGGGGTGGATTTGAGGAAAAGAGAGTTTAGAATAGAATTTGAAGAGAGTGTTGAGAGGATCCAAAAACCTACACCACTTGGAGGAAAGAGTGAGCCTAAGTGCTTTCTATGTAGAGAGAAGGGACATAAGGCAAGTTCATGTCCATTGACCTTTGAGAGCAAGAGATTGAGGGAAATGAGAAGCTTACTTGACTTGGGTTTGAGGTGATTGTACTTCTTACACTCCTCATGCATGAAATCTAAACTCTGCAAAATTGACCCTTCTTCATAGTGTTAGTCAAATCTTGCAGTTGGTATGTCATAGTCCTTTGAAAATTTTCAAACTTGATCATAACTCCAGGGTGTCCCTCTTTGCAAAATTTCAAATCTTTTCATTAATCCATTTGGCCTAGCGATGTTTTTATTCAGCACACATATTTCAGATTTGGTCTTAAAACCACCCCGCTCACTTTAAAAACTTTTTATTGTCTGCTCAAGAATGATCTCTATCTAATTTTTATGTCAACAGGTACGATACAATGTACTGGATTTTCTTGGAAAGTTTCACTTCAAAACACTGAAAATTGAAGAAATGGCAGACTTTGTACAAGTTTCCAGAGAACATGCAATTGTAGAAGTAGTTTACCCTATTAATTTTCAAAAATTCTAGCCTAGTGCGCATAGCAGCTCTCACAATAATTTCAAGTATGATTAATGAAAAATAACCCAAGCTATCATGTATATAAATTTTAAGTCTAGATCCCAAACTTGAGATTTTGCCCAAAACCACCTTAATGTCCAAAATTTGCAATCCACCTCATACAATCTCTCCAAATCCTCTCAAGTGTACAAGATGTACAAAATCACCTCAAAGATATCATAATGAACTATAGGGTATACGAATGGATCCAAATTCTCTAACATAAGTTCAACACTCTCCTCTCCTAAAGTTCTCTCCAAGTGAGCTCTCATAGCCTCTTTCTATCTAATATAGAATTGTACGCGGAACATTATCTTGCCTTCTAGAGAGGTATTGGCAAGGGAACCAAAAATGTGAGCTAGCCTATCTCTCACTCAAGATGAAACTCTGATGGCTATTATGGTTATAGAACATGGACTAAGAAGGTAAGGAATCCCAACTCCATCATACTCCTCCAAGGCTAACACTCCAAGACTCAAGACATTGCTCACTAGAGAACTCAATGAGAGAGAGATAGTTGCAAATGAAAGGATAATGAGTACCTCCTCATTCCTTGTTTATAAACTTGTGAAATAGTTACACACCAAAGTTACTAATTACTGGAGTGACTCAAGTTACTAGGCTAAAAGTCAAGTAAAGTCAAAAAGTATCAAGGAATATCTATCCACATGGGCATATTCCACTAAGCATGTGATCTTATCTTGACCCAACCGCTAAGTCAAGGATTTCTTCACATGGGCTATCCTTGGTCTATAGAAGAATCCAAAGCAAAAAGGCTTGGGGGCCCAAGAGTTCTCAACTTTTTCCTCAAAGCCAAACACCTAGGAATAATACCAAGTCAACACACCAGAATCCAAAATAGTGGTGTTCATCTTTTCCACTTCCTCTAGAGTAAGGTCCCCTCTGTCTTAGCTATGACTAAAGTTAGCTAATCATGACTAATGTGGAACCATCCTTTATCCCTATAAAATAATATCTCTCAAGTTCTTGTAATACCAAGCTAAATATCACAATACCATACACATGCACAAATGGGTATTATAGGCCTGTCTCTCACTCAAGATGAACCTCTGATAGCTATTATGGTAACGCACTATGGACTTAGAAGGCAAGGAACCCCAACCCCATCATACTTCTTCAAGGCTAACACTCCAAGGCTCAAGACATTGCTCACAAGAGAACTCAATGAGAGATAGATAGTTGCAAATGAAAGGATGATGAGTACCTCCTCACTCCTAGTTTATATACTTGTGAAATAGTTACACACTAAAGTTACTAATTATTATAGTAACTCAAGTTACTAGACTAAAAGTCAAGTAAAGTAAAAAAATATAAAGGAATATCCATCCATATAGGCATATTCTACTAAGCATGTGATCTTATCTTGACCCAACCACTAAGTCAAGGATTCCTTCATATGGGCTATCCTTGGACTATAGAAGAATCCAACACAAAAAGGCTTGCGGGCCCAAGAGTTCTTAATGCTTTCCTCAAAGCCAAGCACCTAGGAATAATACCAAGTCAACACACTAGAATCCAAAATAGTGGTGTTCATCTTTTACACTTCCTTTAAAGTAAGGTCTCCACTATCTTAGCTATGATTAACTATAGCTAATCATGACTAATGTAGAACCATCATTTATCTCTATATAAATAATATCTCTCAAGTATTTGTAATACCAAGCTAAATATCACAATATCACACACATGCACAAAATCAGATCAAAGATAGAAAATCAGAAGGAATTGAAAGGAAAGCAGAGAGGAAGAAACAAAGAAAGCAAGAAATCTTTGAAGGTGGAGTATTATTGGAAGGCATGATATAGGAGGAGAGCAAACAATATAGCTTTCATTTGTGGGTGTTGAATGTATTGTTGAACTGCTATCTGTGCATTGTGGAGCAATGGACAGAAAGCTTTTTGCTGCAGTTGTGTGATGTTGTGATACTGAGGTTGCCAAAATCCTTGGGTTATTTTATCTAATGGTTGCTTTTGTGTGTTATTTACTTGAACAAAGGAAGTCTATAGGGAGTAATAATATGTGTTGAATAGTGGGGAAGTAGTTGTTGAAGAAGTAGTGCCCCATGCAACCTGGGTGAGGAGAGGAAGAGAGAAGAGAAGAGGAGACTGAATATCATGAGGAGTGGAGGGATTTTGATCTTTGGAGATAGTATGATTCACGGGCTCCGTGTGGAGAAAAAATTGTTGTCTTAAATACTACATGAATGTTGCAAAGAACTGACTTGAAAGCGGTGGTTGTTGTGGGTGGTCGATTCTGCATACATAGCAAGCAGCTACCTATTGGCTCAAGATTGACTGATTGTGACATTGGCTCAATGCTATAGAATGCCATGAAGGAGATTTTGGCACAAGTCAGACACTGAAGTTACATCAAACAGTTGGGAAAATTTGTCAGTCAACATTCTTCTCCACATGGCATCTCCTATTGGCTGCTAGTAAAAGCCTATTACTTGTCTCTATCTACCACGAGAAATTCTTGATCTTTCTCATTGTACAGAGCACTTTCTTCAAATGGCATTCAGCGGGTTCAAGTTTTTGGACAAACAGTTGATCAATCGGGTTGAAAGAGACAAGGAGGAGGTTGGCTTGAGAAAGAGAAGGGAGAAAGGAAGAAATAGAGTAATGGTAGTGAGGACTTAATAACAAAAAGAATGAAAAGAAGAGAGAGGAAGGGTTTTTGGGAGAGTTCAAGAAAGGAATACAAGAAGACTATCGAAAGGAGAAGAAAGGGAAAAAGGAGTGACATATTGAAGGTGGGCAAGGAGAGCTATCGAGGGTTGAAGGAGAGAGGGCTTAGGGAAATTTGGGCTGGACAATGGACTCTCGTAGGGTTTTGTCCAGACAAAAAAAGAAATCTTGAAGGAGAAGGTTTGGGACCTGTGATAGGAGAAATGGTAGAGTATGGAAGAAGAGGACTTTGGGACAGAAGAGAGGATTTGAAGGAGAAGGGTTTTGGTATGGACAGAAAAGAAATCTTGAAGGAGAAGGATTGGCTAGACAAATTGTTGTAGAGTCTTGGGCAGAGCAGTGAGAATCAAAGGCAAGACTAGACAGGTATGGAAGAGAAAAAGAGACAAGGGTATATTGAGGGTATATTTTTCTGAAAAGATGAGAGATTTGGGCAGAGTAGTGAGAATCAAATGAGAGTGACACTGGACAGGAAGAAATATCAAGAGTTGGGGTCTGGACAGGAGAAAATCTCAAGAAAGAGTTGGGTCTGGACAGGAAGGGCTTTTGAAGGATAGAAAGGATGGAGAGAAGAGTTCAAAGAAAGAGAAGGTGGTCTTGAGGGAATACTCAAAGGACTGAGCCTAGTTGTACAAAGGAGTAGAGAACTTATCAAGAAAAGAGCTTGGTTGGGCTTGGACTGTGAGCCGGCCTGTCTCTCACTCAGGATGAACCTCTGATGGCTATTATGGTAGCGCACCATGGACTAAGAAGGCAAGGAACCCAAACTCCATCATACTCCTCCAAGGCTAACACTCCAAGACTCAAGACATTGCTCACTAGAGAACTCAATGAGAGAGAGATAGTTGCAAATGAAAGGATGATGAGTACCTCCTCACCCCTTGTTTATATACTTGTGAAATAGTTACGTACCAAAGTTACTAATTATCGGAGTAACTCAAGTTACTAGACTAAAAGTCAAGTAAAGTCAAAAATTAGAAAGGAATATCCATTCACATGGGCATATTCCCCTAAGCATGTGGTCTTATCTTGACCCAACCACTAAGTCAAGGATTCCTTCACATGGGCTATCCTTGGACTATAGAAGAATCCAAAACAAAAAGGCTTGCGGGCCCAAGAGTTCTCAACTCTTTCCTCAAAGCCAAACACCTAGGAATAATACCAAGTCAACACACTAAAATCCAAAATAATGGCTCATCTTTTCTACTTCTTCTAAAGTAAAATCCCCTCTATCTTAGCTATGACTAAATTTAGCTAACCATGACTAATATAGAACCATCCTTTATCTCTATATAAATAATATCTCTTAAGTACTTGTAATACCAAGCTAAATATCACAATACCACAAACATGCACAAATGGGTGTTACATTTACCCTCGGACTAAGTTTTCACTTTGTCCTCAAAGTGAAGGTCTCTCTACCTTCTATGGTACATCTTCAACTTATCATGGTTAATCCTATCAAAGTGTCTTCCTCCTAACTCCTTGAGATCATAGGTGTAGTTTCCCCACACCTTCTCTACTATGAAAGGTCCAAAGTACTTAGGCAAAAACTTCTTTTGCACTCTCTTGAATCGAATGGAATCAAACAACATTACCCAATCACCTTCTTTGAAAGTCTCCACCTTCTTCTTGCCTTGCCTCTTGTCATAGCTCTCCTTTTGTTTCCTTTGGGCTTGCTCCACTCAAACCATAGCAACTGCTCTTGCCTCTTCCAACTCCATGAGTTGATCCTTCCTTGACTTCTCTGCATCACCTCCTTGTGCTTTCTTCAATCTCCTATGAATGCTTTGGAAGGTAGGAAGATCAAAGTGAATAGGTAAGGTAGACTTAATAACTTACACCAATTGAAATGGAGAATATCTGGTTGAAGTCTTCATGGTTGTCCTATAATCCCACAAAACTGCATGAATCCTCTTGTCCCAATGATGTTTAACCCCTTCCATTTCTGCATCTTTGGCCAACATCATGCACAAGGTCTGATTGGTTCTCTCTACCAAGCCATTGGAATTTGGCTTATAGGATGTAGTTCATATATGGGTGATAGAGAAATGTCGTAGCATGGTTGTAGTAATGCTTCATGTAAACTCTCCTCCTCTATCAGAAACCAACTCCAAAGGGCATCCAAACCTAGTGATAATGCGTTCATAAAGAAATCTACCCACTTCATCTTCATTCTTGTCCCTCAATGGTCTAGCCTCAACCCACTTGGTAAGGTAATCAGTAACTACCACAATGTACCGATTGTTCCTTGGGGTTCTATTGAGAAGACCTACAAAATCAATTCCCCACTTCTCAAAAGGTCCTAGCAATGGAATTGATCTAAGTGGTGGAGTGGATGTAGACTTTCTAGCAAAAGCTTGACAAACATGACAAGTTTTGCAATAATCAAGACAATCCTTGAAAATCCTCTCCAATGGTGACTTGCATCTAGAATCTTGAAAGCAGTCCCTTTCCTGCAAAGTGTCCTCCACATACTAAACCTTCATGAAACTCCTTTTAGAGTAGCATAGACTCTTCCTTACCCACTACTCTTCAAAGTAGACTATCTGGTCCTTGGTGAAAAAGAATATCCTCCACCATTGTGTAAGGTCTAGATCTTGCTGCAAGGGCCTTCCTCTCCCTAGCATGCATTCCTTTTGGATAGTTACCTCTTGTCACAAAATCCAAAATCTCCTTGTACTCCATTGGAACCTCTTGAGTGATTGAGATTGTCATGAGCTCCTCATCCGGGAAGGAATCATCCATTGGCTCATCTCCATCATGATCATAGGCTCTTGATAACAAATCAACATTTGCATGTTTCTTTCATGGCCTATCCTCAATGGTGTAGTCATACTCAGATAAGAGTATCATCCACCTTGCTAGTCTCCCTTCAACATTAGGCTTGTTGAAGATGTACTTTAAAGCCTTGTGATCAGTGACAATGGTGGCTTTCCCTCCAATCAAGTAGTGTCTAAACTTCTTGAGACCAAAGATCACTGCCAACCCTTCTCTCTCCGTGAGAGAGTAGTTCTTCTCTGCTGAAACCATCTGCCTACTAGCATAAGCTATTGGATGATCATGCCCATCTTGGTCTAATTGACTAAGAGTGCATCCTATAGCTACATTAGAAGCATCAGTATAGAGAATGAAAGGCTTACTCCAATCAGGTTCAGCAAGAATTGGAGCTACAACAAGGGATTGCTTGAGCTCCTCAAAAGCTTTGAGAGCCTCCTTGTCCTCCAAAATCACCATGTAATCTACACCCTTCTTCATGTAGATGGTCAATGCATAAGCCTTGTTGGAAAATGAGAAGATGAACCTCCTATAGTATCCAACCATCCCCAAGAATTGGCGTAACTTTGTCAAACTTGAAGGGAATGGAAGGTATGAGATTTTCCTCACCTTCTTAGGATCAACTGCTATTCCATCCTTGGAGATGATGTGCTCCAAAAGTAGACCTTCTTCACATCCAAAAATGCACTTCTTTGGGTTGAGTGATGCATTTGCCTCATCCAAGTATTGCAAGACTTTGATAAGGTTCTCAAAGTGCTCTTCCTTGCTCCCATAGACACAAAAGTCATCAATGAAGTCTCTCACAAATTTCCCAATGAAAGGTTCAAATACCTTGTTCATGAACCGTTGGAATGTGGCTGGAGCATTGCAAAGCCCAAAAGGCATGACCTTGAAAGCGTAAGTTCCCCAAGGTGTGGTGAACGTGGTGAGTTGTTGATGCTCTGGTGCAATCTTGATTTGGTTGTATCCACTATAACCATCTCCAAAACTGTACCTCTCATGACTTGCAACCTCCTCCAAGATCTCATCAATGAATGGCAATGGGTAGTAGTCCTTCTTGGTAACAGCATTGAGCTTCTTGTAATCCACACATACCCGAAGCTTGCCATTCTTTTTCTTCACAATGACAATTGGAGACACCCATTATGAATTCTCCACCTCAAAGATAAATCCAGCCTCCTTGAGCTTATCAATCTCCTCCTTCACAACCAAAGATATTGGTGGGCTAATGCGACGTTGATTTTGGCGGATTGGTCTTGCATGTGACTCCACCTCTATCTTGTGCTCCTCCAAGGTGACTTCCTTCAAATCCTTGTAACTAAAAGCAAACACATGGATGAACTTGCGGAAAATCTCCTCAAATCTCACCTTCTCCTCCTTGGTAACATTTGGACCATACTTGAGGGTAGATAACCTGCTCTCTACCTCCTCAAGTGTCAATAGTGATTTATCTGGGTCCTTCAAAACCTCTAGCTTAGGTGCAAAATCCACATCACACAAAGGATACACATTTGAATCAGATTCAGATTCATCCTCCTCCGTGGAAGTCTCCTCTTCCATGCTTGTGTCCACACCTAAAGCTCCTTCTTCAGAATCTGATTCCCAATAATCAGAAGATGGTGTATCTGAATGTGAAGTGTTGGTGGTGTTAGTCATAGGAATTGTGACTCTATGGTTTGATGACCCAATCCTCAAGTACCCTTTGTGCCATCGATCATTTGTGCGTGCTGCTCTCAACCATGGCCTCCCAAGAAGTAAGTCATAGCTTGAATCCTTCAAGACTTGGAAGATCATGAGATTTTGAACTCCCATAACTGAAACTACCACTTTATCCATCACCCCTAATGGTCAAACTTGTTGCTTGTTTGCCATGCTCACCACAAATGTTGAAGGTCTTGAGTGTATCATACCCACCTTCTTCATCAACCTTTCTGACATGGCATTCATTGCTGATCCTCCATCAACCAATGCATCCTTGATGTTGTGACCATTCACTCTCACATCAATCTTGGAGGAATATTCACAAGCCTCCCATGGTGCTGGCTTGGCATCCACCACCCCCATTGATACCGGAACTTTTGCCTTCTTCTTCCTCTTGCTCCTTGTAGAACTCAAACCACCTCTAAGCTCCTTTCTCAAGGTAGGGTTCAAAGCAATTGATTGGCCCACTGTGATGTTAGCCTTGTGACTACCAACATCCTCCAACACATTGTAGTTCCATTGTTGCTTTGAAATCAAGAAATCCTCCATCCCCAACTTCTTCCTTGGAGTCTTTGTTGTTGATGGTGTTGAGATGCGAGTGCTCCTAGTAGACATAGGAGTATCCTTGCTTGAAGTAAATCCTTGAGAAGAGTGAACATCCTCTACAAAACAAGCTCTCTTCTTCTCTTGTGCCAAAAGCTCCAAATTAAGACCCTTGGAGTTTGAGCACTCTCCCTTCTCATACTTGCTCTCAACCACATCTATGGATGCTATTCCCTTACCTTTGTTGGATTAGGAGCCACTTGGGTTTCACTACCTCCCTTTTTCCCTCTATTGGCTCCCTCATAACCCCTTCCTCCATGGTAAGTGGAATTTGGGCAATTCCTTTGGATATGGCCTCTTCCTCCACAACCAAAAAAATTTCTATCATTGAAATTGTTGGCTGGTTGGCCTCCTCTATATGGATAGTTTCCATAACTCCTAGGCCCTCTCCCTACATTCTGATCCACCTCTCTCTTCTCCCATAGTTGCACCACATTGATCTTGAGATCCGCAAGTTGTTCTGTGATGGTTTGGAGTGGATCTTTTGGTGGAAGTGCAAGAACTGGAGCTACTACTACTTGTGGTGCAACCCTTGTCACCAAAGTATCAGAAGTTTCACCATACTTGTAGCCTTGAGGAGGATGCACAACCTCTTTCACCACCAAATCACTCTCATCTCCTTCCAAACTCTCCTCCATACGAATTGCAATCTTGATAGCTTCAACCTTGGAAGAAGGTTTCTCATATCTCACCTTGCTTCTAATTTGTGGTCTCAACCGTCCCACAAAATTCTTGGTGAGCATGGCCCCTATGCCAATCATTGTAGTCTCCACATCATCCACACCCTTCCTCAACACTATGCAAAATCTAGACTCCAACTTTTCCACTCTTTCCACATAGACTCTCACTTTCTCTCCATCTCCTTGCTTGAGAAATGTAACCTCACTCATCAATCTCTCATGACTCTCATCAGGAAGAAAGTTCTCAATGAGTGCTGAAGTCAAAGTCTCCCAAGACTCCTCTTCCCCATCTCTCCTCTCTCTCTTTTGGTATTCTGACTCATACCATGTAAGTGCTGCATCCTCAAAGAAATCTGGTAATAATGAGGCCCACTCATTCTTCCTCCTCTCATTGTTTCCTATGCAAGCTCTCTTGAAGTCTCTCACAAAGGCCTCCACATCTTCTCCATCCTTGCCAAAGAAAACTGGAAGTTTCCCCATCTTAACCTCTCACTATCTTTCTTTCTCTCCATTTTCTTTTTCTCTTTTCTTTTCTCTCACTCTATTACTAATAGAATATATACATGACTAACACCATCTGAGAATAATCCACCCTAGGGAACACAAAAGGTTCAGGTTGCTCCAAGATTTCTATAGCAATATCAAATCCTAGAGTGCATATTAATCTAACTCTCATGGATAGTTTATCCATAAGTTGAAAGATTATCTCCATCACTAATCTTGAGAACTAGCTGATGAAGGTGGTAGTATTTTTGTAGCTGTACTAAGACTCTCTCCAATATCCTTCACCAAAGTCTTCCAAAGTACTTTTACTCCACTACACTCATGTCCTTTTGGAAGTCCTTCCACTCCACAAACCTCACACAACTCCTTGGTCTTAGATCTTCTCCCTCCTAATCTTGGTGAAGAAGGTCCAACATGCAAACCCAAGTCAAGTATGCCTCTCCTTTCCCTCAATCTCTTGCTCTCAAAGGTCAATGGACATGAACTTGCCTTATGTCCCTTCTCTCCACACAGAAAGCACTTAGACTCACTCTTTCCTCCAAGTGGTGTAGGTTTTTGGATCCTCTCAATACTCTCTTCAAATTCTATTGTAAACTCTCTTTTCCTCAAATCCACCCCTACAATCACCTCAAACCCTTGAGGAACCTTGCATAATCTCAATTTCCACTCTTGATGTCCCTCCATGTTCCCAAGATGAATCTAAACACTCAAACATGCTTTTTGTTGATTTCAAACTCCTTATGCATGAGATCTCCACTCTGCAGAATTTACTCTTCCTCACAATGCCACTCAAATAGCCCAACCTGCATGTCACAATCCTCTCAAATTTTGCACACTTAATCTTAATTTTAGGATTTCTCTCTCCGCAAAATTTCAGATGTTTTCATTTAGCCATTTGGCCTAGACACCTTTCTATTCAGCACACAATTTTCAGATTTGGTCTGAAAACCACCCCCCTTACTTCAAAAACTTATAACGCCCTACAAAAAACCGATCTCTCTCTGATTTTTGTGGCAGCAGGTAAGATACAATGCAATTAATTTGCTTGGAAATTTTCAGCACAATTCACTGAAAATTGAAGAAATGGTAGACTCTGTACAATTTTCCAGAGAGCATGCAGTTGCGGGAGCACTTTACCCTATCAACTTTCAAAAATTCTAGACCAGTGCGCATAGTAGCTCTCATAATTATTTCAAGTGTGCTAACTGAAAGATAACCCAAGCTATCATGTGTAGAAATTTCAAGTCCAGATCTCAAACTTGAGATTTTGCACAAAATCACCTTAATCCCCAAAATCTGCAATCCACCTCACACAATCTCTCCAATTCCTCTCATGTGTACAAGATGTACAAAATCACCTCAAAGACATCATAATGAACTACAGGGTATACAAATAGATCTTGGTTCTCTAACATAAGTTCAGCACTCTCCTCTCCTAATGTTCTCTCCAAGAGAGCTCTCATAGTCTCCTTCTGCCTAATGTAGAATTGAACACGGAACAGTATCTTGCCTTCTAGAGAGGTCCCGACAACGGAACCAAAAATGTGAGCCGGCCTGTCTCTCACTCAGGATGAACCTCTGATGGCTATTATGGTAGCGCACCATGGACTAAGAAGGCAAGGAACCCGAACTCCATCATACTCCTCCAAGGCTAACACTCCAAGACTCAAGACATTGCTCACTAGAGAACTCAATGAGAGTGAGAGATAGTTGCAAATGAAAGGATGATGAGTACCTCCTCACCCCTTGTTTATATACTTGTGAAATAGTTACGTACCGCAGTAACTCAAGTTACTAGACTAAAAGTCAAGTAAAGTCAAAAAGTAGAAAGGAATATCCATTCACATGGGCATATTCCCCTAAGCATGTGGTCTTATCTTGACCCAACCACTAAGTCAAGGATTCCTTCACACGGGCTATCCTTGGACTATAGAAGAATCCAAAACAAAAAGGCTTGCGGGCCCAAGAGTTCTCAACTCTTTCCTCAAAGCCAAACACCTAGGAATAATACCAAGTCAACACACTAAAATCCAAAATAGTGGTGCTCATCTTTTCTACTTCTTCTAAAGTAAAGTCTCCTCTATCTTAGCTATGACTAACTTTAGCTAACCATGACTAATATAGAACCATCCTTTATCTCTAAATAATATCTCTTAAGTACTTGTAATACCAAGCTAAATATCACAATACCACACACATGCCCAAATGGGTGTTACAGGACAGGGGTAGAGGAGAAACCATCAAAGGATAGATAGGATTTGCTGCAGCAGGAGAATTCTTGATGTGGGTTTGGCAGAATAGAGAGTTATCATGTTGTGAAATATTGTTAGAACTTATTTGTGCTTGGTTATATTCTTTCCTGCTTGAGCAGTTGTAGAAGCTCAGGTGTTTCATTGTATAGTTTGGAACTGTTTGGCTTCTCCAAGTGTGTTTACAAATTGCAAAGCTTGCCATTGTGGTGAACACTATGTGGTCCTTGGTGAGTGAATCCATCCATTCTATCCTATAAAAAGTGTTAGGGGAAGAGGACTCCATTTTTGGAGCTACCAATCCAACTTATGCAAATGGATCAAGTCACTGATTTGGTTGCATGGATTTGAGTTTGGCTGTACAATTTGTGGCCAGTTCTATAGTTCCAACCAAGCCTAGTTCTACAAACTCTACCAGGCCAGAAAATGATAAACCCAATAATAATAGACCATGAACCTTAGCTAGTGAGTGATACATGAAGGACATTAGTAATCCAAGAAACTCAACACAAATAGTCATTGAGAAGAGTCTACATCCAAGATCAACCATAGGCAAGTTGCTCCAGAAAAAAGGCTAATGCTATCAGATCTAAGAGTAGAGCCAGCGTCAAATTGCCGGAAAGCTTCCGAGTCACTGACAACTAAGGCAGCCCAAGTGCAAGCAGCCAGGTGCCCGGTGCATTCTTGAGACCATACAATCCCCATGACACCGGAAACACATCTGCAAACTCCTGAACTATCTGATCAACCATTGCTTGATGAGGCTCTTGACCCTCCTTAGGTTGTCCTTATGCAATTGGCTTGATTTACACCGTGAAAACAAACTTATCTTCCTCCAAAGCTTGCTCTATGGCTACTTCACTAACAAAATTCCCATCTAGGGACTCATCTCTCTTCAAAGCTTGCTCCATGGCTACCTTCTTGGTAAACTTCTCATCTTGGGACTCACCTTCCTTCAAGGCTTGCTCTATGGCTACCTTCTCAACAAACTTCCCATCTTGAGACTGGCTATTCTTAGGTGTCTTACTCAAAGGTACCAGACAACCTAATCAGAAATTCCTACTATGGTGTTGTACTTGAATTTGTCATCAGGTCCAATCAAATTGAACCTTATGATATTCAAGCCAAGGTAGTCATAGAATGATATCATAATGTAGAGGTACCACTACAAACCTCATACACTCCAAATACTCCTTCACAATATTAAAGGTAACAAGATTTGAGGTACGGAATGCAAAATCCTTTTTACCATCCGCCATCATCAATCTACTTCCAATTATTGGCTTGATAGGAATACCAATTTATTTTCTACCTATATAGACATACAATTCTTTGAACAAATCAACCAAAATCCTACAACCTTGATTAGATATCATACCTTGCAAGTGATGCAAACTTGCATAGGTCAAGCCTTCAATCCATCAAAACTAATCAAGCTCCTAGTAGGCGGCTCACAATCTCTTGTTGGGATTCCTTATTTCCTTGATCATTTTTCTCTACAAACTCCATCTAGGTGACTTGTCAAGATCATCCATTCTTAAGTGGACATTCAACAATGCAATGTCCCAATTGGCAACCATAAAAACAACCACCATTTTGTTGTAGTTTTTCTCTATCTATAGTGCCAAGTGGTCTCCGTTGAATAGCATCAATCTCCATTGGTGTTGGCTCTTCCACCTGTGTGTAATGCATCGGTAGATTTTATTGAGGTGGAGGTCAAGACAAAGTTGTTGCAACCAAGGAATCAAAACATGTGGCCAACTGCATGGTTTCCTTTAAGTGTTGTGGCTTTTCCATGGTTACCTCTAATTTGCTTCTTGACTTCAAGCCTCTCACAAATTGATCTAGAGCTTCACCTTCCAATATATCTAGAGTTTGCATGATGGTGTTCTGGAATTGTGTGATGTAACTTCTTATAGAGCCAATCTATTTTCAACTTTGCCAATCTATCCCATGTAGCTCATGTGGCATTTATAGCTTGGAATCTACTAATTACTGCACTCTTGAATTTTCCCACATCAAGATTGGTGCAACAATTTGTCATTCAACTTGCTCTACTTAAAATTGTCACCATAGCTTTGCTACTCCATCCAATTGGCTAGAGGCCAAAAGAATCTAGTTTTGCTCATCTTGAATATTGGTAGTTTCAAAATAACATTCACAATCAAACACAAAAATTCTCCACTACTCTCAGGAGATTCTTGCCTTTGAATACCTTGGATTTAGGAAATTGGATTTGATCTTCTCCTTCTCAAATTGCTACCTTCTCTACATAGATATCATGCTCTTGTCATTGATGATCTCATTCATCTAACAATCAAGTAAGGTGCTTGATTTGTTGTTGTATAGCAATGATAACCTTGGGTATTGCCGCTATGGTTGCTACTCTATCACACCACTCCTAATCTATCTAATTTATTAACACATAAAAGCTGCACGTCCACAATTCTCTATATGTTACATCGGACGCACCAAGGGTTCTTTAGATAAAGTGATCATGTACAAAAAATCTTGTCTAAAACATGAAGTGATGGATTGTGTGAAATGATGCTTGGGTAGTACTTGGACACAAAAATCCCAATGGTTTGATGGAAGTGGATTTGGTGATCCATAAATTCCATCCATCCCATTCCTACTTTGATACCAATGTAAAAGACCAAGACCAAGGAGAGAAATAAGAGAATGGAAGCTCATATTGGGACACTTGAATGAGAGAAACTTTGAATGCCTAGCATGAACTTTGGCTTTGGTATTTATAGAGAGCATACAAGGCTCTTGAGAAGCTTCTCAAGAAGCTTCCTTGAGTTGCTTTCTTGGAGTGCAAGCCAAGTTTATTGGAAGCTTCTCTAGAAGCTACCTACTTGGGGCATGCAAGCTAAATTAGTTAGAAGCTTCTAGAAGCATCCTTCTAGAAGTTACCTACTTGAGGTGCAAGCTAAGCTAGTCGAGAAGCTTCCCAAAAAGCTTCCTAAATACTTTTGGAATATTCTAGGCTAATTTGGCCTATTTGCTACTTTGTTAGCCCTAACTAACTTCAACACTAAACTCCATATTGTTATAGTTGTGGATGAGGTCTCCTTACCAAATCCAGATGCCATTACTCTCTCCTCCACCATGTTGAGCTTATTAAGCTCAGCCAGACCAAAGACCAAAGTAGGCAAAGTAGCATATAACAACGTAGCATCACGGACTCTATGTTGCAACTCCTTGTCCAAAATCCCATACCAAAATTGGACTGCTTGGGCATCAATAACTCCTTGAGTAAAATTAATCAGCTTAAAATGATGGAGATATAATTTGGAGACCAATACTATCTCCATAGATCAATCTCATCCAAGTGGACTCTCTTGAACTCATGATTGTAATCCATTGGTGGACCCTTCAAGTGTTGAAAGAATCCCTTCTATGCCATGAAGAGTGTGAACAAAGTCAAGTTCTACATCTATTGCAAATCACACCAACTATCAAACTCTTGGATGAAGTCATCCAATTCAATGGTACCTATTGTACCAGAGTCATGCTTGGGATCTTTGGAGGCATCATAAATCTCATCCATATCTCACAATAATGGTGCAGACGTACCAAATACACTCTCAATTGAATCAATTCTTGTGTCAAACTGCAACTTAGAGTCAATCTCTTCCCTCACCAAGACCTAAGATATAGATTGATACCAAATGTCACTCTAGGTAGACCCATTGCATACTACAATGCTATCTCCTTTGGAATCCCTAAAGAACTCTATCATGACAAACGAACCATAAATTGCAAATTGCAATCATAACTACCACAAATACCCCACCAAGAATCACCATCAAGTACCAACACCGCCAACCAAATGTCACCTACTAATGTAACTCTAACTAAAATAACTACTCTAGGAGAAATGGCAACTTGTAACCTACCATCACAACATGTAGTTTCATGATATACAGGTCATCACTTCTTGCATCACCGGATGGTAATATAGGTAGTCTGATTGATCATCACTCCAATTTCACTACCAAAAGCACACCAGAGCACCAATGCTCTAAAGTCAAAGCACCTCACACAAACATGGTGCACAAACAAGAAGTAGAGAATGGAGGAGGTCTAATCATAAGAAGGCTAAACAAAAACCTTCCATCTCATAAATCAACACTGGACTATAATACCCATTTGTACATGTGTGTGGTATTATGATATTTGACTTAGTATTACAAATACTTGAGAGATATTATTTATATAGGGATAAAGGATGGTTCCACATTAGTCATGATTAGCTAAAGTTAGTCATAGCTAAGATAGAGAGGACCTTAATTTAGAGGAAGTGGAAAAGATGAGCACCAATATTTTGGATTCTAGTGTGTTGACTTAGTATTATTCCTAGGTGTTTGGCTTTGAAGAAAGAGTTGATAACTCTTGGGCCTGCAAGCCTTTTTGCTTTGGATTCTTCTCTAGTCCAAGGATATCCTATGAAAATGAATCCTGGACTTAGTAGTTGGGTCAAGATAAGATCACATGCTTAGTGAAATATGCACATGTGGATGGATATTCCTTTATACTTTTTGACTTCACTTGACTTTTAGCCTAGTTACTTGAGTTATTATGGTAAATAGTAACTTGGTGCATAACTATTTCACAAGTATTTCACTAGAGGTGAGGATGTGCTCATCATCCTTTCATTTGCAACTATCTCTCTTATTGAGGTCTCTAGTGAGCAATGTCTTGAGTGTTGAAGTGTTTGCCTTGGAGGAGTATGATGGAGTTGGGGTTCTTTGCCTTCTTAGTCTGTAGTGCACTACCATAATACCCATCAAAGGTTCATCTTGAGTGAGAGACATGCCAGTTCACATTCTCAAGAGGTCTTGGTCCGTTGTTGGGACTTCTCTAGAAGGCAAGATAATAATCCGCATTCAATTCTACATAAGGCAGAAGGAGGCTATGAGAGCTGACTTAGAGAGAACATTAAGGGAGGAGAGAGCTGAACTTATGTTAGAGAACCAAGACCCATTCCTATACCTTGTAGTTCATTATGATATCTTTGAGGTGATTTTGTACATCTTGTACACATGAGAGGATTGGGAGAGATTGTGTGAGGTGGATTGCAGATTTTGGGGATTAGGGTGATTATGGGCAAAATCCCAAGTTTGAGATCTAAACTTGAAATTTCTACACATGATAGCTTGGGTTGTCCTTTAAAATCATTGTGAGAGCTACTATGTGCACTAAGCTAGAATTTTTGAAATTTGATAGGGTAAATTGCTCCCGCAACTACATGCTCTATGGAAAATTATAAAGAATCTACCATTTCTTCAATTTTTAGTGGATTTTTCTGAAACTTTTCAAGAATATTTAGTGTCTTATATCCTACCGTTTGACACTAAAATTAGAGAGAGATCATTCTTGCGCAAGGAGTTATGAGTTTTTAAAGTGAGGGGGTGGTTTTTAGACCAAATCTGAAATATATATGCTGAATAGAAAGGTGCCTAGGCCAAATGACTCAATCAAAAGATCTTCAATTTTGCAAGGAGTGACGCCCTAGAGCTATGATCACATGTGAAAAGTTTTAGAGGACAGTGTCATACTTGTTAAGAGATTTGAGTGACATTGTGAAGAAAGATCAATTCTATAGAGTTGAGATCTCATGGATGAGGAGTTTGAGAGCAACAAAAAGCATTTTTGAATGTTTAGATTCATCTTGGGAACATGGAGGGACATCAAGAGTGGAAATTGAGGCTATGCAAGGTTCCCCAAGGGTTTGAGGTGATTGTAGGGATGGATTTGAGGAAAAGAGAGTTTAGAATAGAATTTGAAGAGAGTGTTGAGAGGATCCAAAAACCTACACCACTTGGAGGAAAGAGTGAGTCTAAGTGCTTTCTATGTGGAGAGAAGGGAAATAAGGCAAGTTCATGTCCATTGACCTTTGAGAGCAAGAATTGAGGGAAATGATAAGATTACTTGACTTGGGTTTGCATGTTGGACCTTCTCTACCAAGATTGGGAAGGAGAAGATTTAAGACCAAGGAGTTGTGTGAGGTTTGTGAAGTTGAAGGACTTACAAAAGGACATGAGTGTAGTGGAGTAAAAGCACTTTTGGAAAATTATGTAAAGGATCTTGGAGAGAGTCTTAGTATAGCTACAAAAATACTACCACCTTCATCAGCTAGTTCTCAAGATTAGTGATGGAGATAATCTTTCAACTTATGGATAAACTATCCATGAGGGTTTGATTAATATGCACTCTAGGATTTGATATTGCTATAGAAATCTTGGAGCAACCTGAACCTTTTGTGTTCCAAGGATGGAATACTCTCAAATGGTGTTAGGCATGTACATACTCTATTAGTTATAAAGTGAGAAAAAAGAAAAGAAAAAGAAAAATTGAGAGAAAAGAAAGATAGTGAGTGATTAAGATAGTGGAACTTCCGGTTTTATTTGGCAAGGATGGAAAGGATGTGGAGGCCTTTGTGAGAGACTTCAAGAGAGCCTGCATAGGAAACAATGAGAGGAGAAAGAATGAGTGGGCCTCATTATTTCCAAATTTCTTTGAGGATGGAGCACTTACAGGTATGAGTCAAAATACCAAAAAAGAGAGAGGAAAGATGGGCAAGAAGAGACTTGGGAGAGTTAGACTTTAGCACTCATTGAGAATTTTCTTCTAGATGAGTGTCATGAGAGATTGATGAGTGAGATTACCTTTCTCAAGCAAGGAGATGGAGAGAAAGTGTGATTTTATGTAGAAAGACTGGAAAAGTTAGAGTCTAGATTTTGCAAAGTGTTGAGGAAGGGTGGGGATGATGTGGAGATTACTATGATTGGCATAGGAGCCATGCTCACCAAGAATATTGTGAGAGGGTTGAGACCACAAATTAGAAGCAAGGTGAGATATGAGAGACCTTCTTCCAAGGTTGAAGCTATCAAGATTGCAATTTGTACGGAGGAGAGTTTGGAAAGAGATAAGAGTGATTTGGTGGTGAAGAAGGTTGTGCATCCTCCTCAAGGTTACAAGTATGGTGAAAATTTTGATACTTTGATGACAAAGGTTGCATCACAAGTAGTAGTTGCTCTAGTTCTTGCACCCCTACCAAAGGATCCACTTCAAACCATTATTGAACAACTTGTAGATCTCAAGATCAATGTAGTGCAACTATGGGAGAAGAGAGAGGTAGATCAAAATGTAGGGAGAGGGCCTAGGAGTTATGGAAAATATCCATATAGAGGAAGCCAATGTGCTAACAATTTCAATGATAGAAATTATTTTGGTTGTGGAGGAAGAGGCCATATCAAAAGGAATTTCCCGAATTTCCCAAATTCCACTTACCATGGAGGAAGGAGTTATGAGGGAGCCAATAAAGGGAAAGAGGAGGGAAATGAAACCCAAGTGGCTCCTAATCCAAACAAATGTAAGGGGATGTCATCCATAGATGTGGTTGAGAGCAAGTATGAGAAGGGAGAGTGCTCAAACTCCAAAGGTCTTCATTTAGATCTTTTGGCACAAGAGAAGAAGAAATCTCATTTTGCAGAGGATGTGCACTCTTCTCAAGGATTTACTCCAAGCCAAGATACTCTTATGCCTACTAGGAGCACTTGCACAAGCACTTCAACACCATCAACAACAAAGACTCCAAGAAAGAAGTTAGGGATAGAGGACTTCTTGATATCAAAGCAACAATGGAACTATAATGTTTTGGAGGATGTTTGTAATCATAAGGCTAATATCATAGTGGGCCAATCGATTGCTTTAAATCCTACTTTGAGAAATGAGATCAGAGGTGGTTTGAGTTCTACAAAGAGCAAGAGGAAGAAGAAGACAAAAGCTCCAATATCAATGGGGGTGGTGGATGCCAAGCTAGCACATGGGAGGCTTGTGAATATGCCTCCAAGATTGATGTGAGAGTGAATGGTCATAACATCAAGGTTGCATTGGTTGATGGAGGATCAGCAATGAATGCCATATCAAAAAGGTTAATAAAGACGTTGGGTATGATACACTCAAGACCTTCAACATTTGTGGTAAGCATGACAAACAAGCAACAAGTTCAACCAATAGGGATGATAGATAAGGTGATAGTTTCAATTATGGGAGTTCAAAATCTCATGGCTTTCTAAGTCTTGAAGGATTCAAGCTATGAATTACTTCTTGGAGGCCATGGTTGAGAGCAGCATGCACAATTGATAGATGGCACAAAGTGTACTTGAGGATTGGACCATCAAATCATAGAGTCATAGTTCCTATGACTAACACCACCAACACTTCACATTCATATCCATCATCTTCTGGTTATTGATTATCAGATTCTGAAAAAGGAGCTTTAGTTGTGGACACAAGCATGGAAGAGGAGATTTCCACAGAGGAAGATGAATCTGAATCTGATTCAGATGTATATCCCTTGTGTGCTATAGATTTTGCACCTAAGCCAGAGGTTTTGAAGGACCGAGATAAATCACCATTGACACTTCAAGACATAGAAAGGAGGTTATCTACCCTCAAGTATGGTCCAAATGTTACCAAGGAGGAGAAGGTGAGATTTGAGGAGATTTTTGCAAATTCATCCATGCGTTTGCTTTCAATTACAAGGATTCAAAGGAAGTCACCTTGGATGAGCACAAGATTGAGGTGGAGTCACATGCAAGACCTGTGCACCAAAAGCAACATCTGTGACAACCCGACAAATATCACTTTTGCAGTAATCAGGTAAGTAAAGTTTATTCCCGTAGAGATACTGATCAGAAATGTCCAAATACAAAGTCAAAAGTCACCATGCAATTCTTCTTGGTTGCATCTTTAGCTCTCAAGTAGAAACCACACCAAGAAGAGAGTAACAAGCAATGATTTGCAATCTCGTCATGAATTAACACTCCTTAATCACAACTCCATCAAAACTTTCCAAACAATCTTGATTGTGATGATTCAGGCTCTCCCTAAAATAAAAATTCATTGCAAAATGACTTTGCCTCAGAATTGTGTTCTACTCCTCCACTTAAGGCATACTTTCCTCAATCAAAATTGCTTCACATCAACTTTGCGCTGCACTCACAAATGCAAAATACTACCAACACTACAATTCTTCTCAAATCTGTCAAAGCAATGCTTTGATTGCACGTCACTCAAGATCAAACACACAGAATGCTTGAAGATCAAGGTTGTGGAATCCAACATCCAACACACTCTGACTTGCACTTCAAAATTCTCCAAACACTCACAAGCACATACATAAAGTTGATACTCAAAATTAAGCACAAACAACGAGCACTGCTTCACAACACTTTGCTTTATTTATTCTTAGAAATAATGAGCATTGAACAACATTTTCCTCCAAATGCCTCCTTTAAATAGTGAAGCAAATGATAGTTACTAATAACTACTATGACAACTCAACAATATCACTTTTGTGGTAATCAAGTAAGTAAAGTTTGTTCTCGCAAAGATACTAGTCAGAAATGTCCAAATACAAAGTCAAACAGTAACATGTAGTTCTTCTTGGTTACATTTTTAATCTCTCAAGTAGAAACCACACCCAGAAGAGAGTAACAAGCACTGATTTGTAGTCTTGTCATGAATTAACACTCCATAATCACAACTCCATCAAATCTTTCTAAACAATCTTGATTGTGATGATTCAGGCTCTCCTAAAAACGACACTTCACTATAAAACAACTTCACCTCAGAATTGTGTTCCACCCCTCCACTAAAGGCACAACTTCCTTGATCAAAATTTCTTATCATCAACTCAGCGCTGCACTCACAAATGAAGAATACTACCAACACTACAATTCCTCTCAAATCTGTCAAGGCATTGCTTTGATTGCACTTCATTCAAGATCAAACACACAAAATGAAGATCAAGGTTGCAGAATCCAACATCCAAACACATTGACTTGCACTTCAAATTTCTCCACACACTCACAAACACACACACAAATTTGACACTTGAAATTAAGCTCAAGCGACGAGCACTGAAAACAACATTTTGCTTTATCTATTCTCAAAAGTTATGAGCACTAAACAACATTTCACTGCAAATGCTCCCCTTAAATATTGAAACAATTGACAATTACTAACAACTATATTGTTCTACAACAACTCTAAAAACCTAGAGATCCAAATTGACAATGCAACTCTTCATATCTACCTCTCCAAGTCTCAAAACTATTTCTAATCTGATCCAATGTCAATCCTTGTCATCGGCTTTCAAACCCGATGATCTTCCTATCACTTCTCCTTCTTTGGATATATTTGATTCTACTAATTCCTTCACTATTTCTACTATTTCTTCACTAAGAACTACAATTGAGGTCATAGGTAATCCATCTACTTCTTTATCTCTTGATCCATTCTTCTCTAATGTCTCCAATAACAAGTCCAAAGTACCCTCTTCCGGCATTTGACCTCCTTCTTCTTCTTTTTCTTCCTTTGATACAAAGTAAGCTTCTTCGGGTTTGATCCAATCCAAGTTCTTCTTCCTCCAATACAAAGTTGACTTCCTCAAGCTTGATAAAAACACAGGTTTCCACTCATTTCTTCTCCATTTGGTTTCAATTTGGTTTCAACAAGGCACTTCTTCTTCAAAACTCGTCCAAAATGAAAAATGTGGGTACCACAACTATACCATTTCCTAACAACTCTTATAACTTGAAGATCCAAAATGAAAATGTACCTCTTCATATCTACCTAGTCAAATCTCAAATTTGTTACTACTCCAATCCAATGTCTACTTTTTCCTTGGCTTCCAATCCCAAAGTAACCTCCTATTACTTCTCTTTCTTTGGGTCTATCTTCAACTACTAAATCCTTCATTATTTCTACTACATCTTCACTATGAATTACAATTACACTAGAAGGTAATCTATCTAACTCTTTATCTCTCGACCCACTCTTCTCTAATGGCTCAAAAAATTGATCCAAAGATACCTGCACTCCTACCTCTTACTTTGGATCTAACTACTATCAATTCCTTTGCTAATTCTATTATATCTTCATCAAGAATTGTAATTGAAAGCTCATATGAGTGCATTATCTATGTCTTCAATTTGTAACCCACTTTCCCCTTATTGCTCATGAAACTGACCCGAAGACACTTACAATTAGACCTTGCACTTTGGGTTCATTCACTACTACTATTTCTCTTCTAATTCAATCCTCTCTTCAATCAGAATTGAAATTGAAGTCATGGGTATCTTAAATATCTTCTTTACTTACTCTAACTTCCTCTAATACCTCTGGCACAATTCCCATAGTCACTTTCAATGCAATCCGAGGTCTGACTACCTTGGATTTAGTCACCTTCATTCTGAGGCAAAGAAGTTTCTAACCCAAAGTCGTAGAGACCCAAAGACACCAACCCGAAGACACTAAACTACTTTGTATATCTATAGGAGAAACTTCAAATGCTTGTAACTTCTGCTCCAAACCTCCAAACTCTACAATTTTGGTAGCAGTGGAAAGCCCTAAACAAGAAGCTTCCAACGAGATGTAACATGCTTGATTTGGACATGTTGTCATTGAGATACAGCTCCTGCAAGAATCTTGATCTACAATTTCCATTCCTCTTTTGGGTCTGCACTCCTTCGGGTCTGATCCAATCCAAGTACTTCTTCCTCTTACATGAAGTTGACTTCCTGGGCTTGATCAAAACACAAGTTTCCCTTCATTTCTTCTACATTTGGTTTCAATTTGGTTTCAACAAGGCACTTCTTCTTCAAAACTTGTCCAAAATGAAAAAGTGGGTACCACAACATCGCCTTAGCCCACCAATAGCTTTGGTTGTAAAAGAGGAGATTGATAAACTCAAGGAGGCTGGATTTATGTTTGAGGTGGAAAATTCAGAATGGATGTATTCAATTGTGATTGTGAAGAAAGAAAATGGCAAGCTTTGGGTATGTGTGCATTAAAGGAAGCTCAATGTTGTTACCAAGAAAGACTACTACCCATCACCATTCATTGATGAGATCTTGGAGGAGGTTGCAGGTCATGAGAGGTATAGTTTTGGAGATGGTTATAGTGGATATATCTAAATCAAGATTTCACCAGAGCATCAACAACTCACCACATTCACCACACCTTGGGGAACCTATGCTTTCAAAGTCATGCCTTTTGGGCTTTGCAATGCTCCAACCACATTCCAATGGTTCATGAACAAAAGATTTGAACCTTTCATTGAGAAATTTATGAGAGACTTCATTGATGACTTTTGTGTCTATGGGAGCAAGGAAGAGCACTTTGAGCACCTAATCAAGGTCTTGCAACGCTTGGATGAGGCAAATGCATCACTCAATCCAAAGAAGTGCATTTTTGGATGTGAAGAAGGTCTACTTTTGGGGCACATCATTTCCAAGGATGGAATAGTAGTTGATCTTGAGAAGGTGAGGAAAATGTCAGACCTTCCATACCCTTCAAGCTTGAAAAAGTTACGACAATTCTTGGGGATGGTTGGGTACTATAGGAGGTTCATCTTCTCATTTTCCAACAAGGCTTATGCATTGACTATCAACATGAAGAAGGGTGTAGATTACATGGTGATTTTGGAAGACAAGGAGGCTCTCAAAGCTTTTGAGGAGCTCAAACAATCCCTTCTTGTAACTCCAATTCTTGCTAAACCTGGTCTGAGTAAGCTCTTCATCCTCTAAACTAATGTTTTTAATGTAGCTATAGGATGCACTCTTAGTCAATTAGACCAAGATGGGTATGATCATCCAATAGCTTATGCTAGTAGGCAGATGGTTTCAACAGAAAAGAACTATTGTGTCATAGAGAGAGAAGGGTTGGTAGTGATCTTTGGTCTCAAGAAGTTTAGACACTACTTGATTGGAGGGAAAGCCACAATTTTCACGGATCACAAGGCTTTGAAGTACATCTTCAACAAGCCTAATGTGGAAGGGAGGCTAGCAAGGTGGATGATACTCTTGTATGAATATAACTACACCATTGAAGATAGGCCAAGCAAGAAACATGCAAATGCTGATTTGTTATCTAGGCCCTATGATCATGATGTAGATGAGCCAATGGATGATCCTTTCATGGATGAGGAGCTCATGAAAAACTTAATCACTCAAGAGGTTCCAATGGAGTACAAGGAGATTGTGGATTTTGTGATAAGAGGTAACTAGGGAGAGGAAGGCCATTGCAGCAAGATCTAGACCTTACACAATGGGGAAGGTATTCTTCTTCACCAAGGAGGAGATGGTCTACTTCAAAGAGCAGTGAGTAAGGAACCGTCTATCCTACTCATAAAGGAGTTTCATGAAGGTTTAGTGTGTGGAGGACACTTTGCAGGAAAGATGACTACTTTCAAGATTTTAGATGTAGGTTACTATTGGAGAGGGATTTTCTTGGATTTTCTTGATCATTGCAAAATTTGTTATGTTTACTAAGCTTTTGCTAGAAAGTCTACTTTCACTCCACTACTTAGATCAATTCTATTGCTAGGACCTTTTGAGAAGTGTGGAATTGATTTTGTAGGTCCTCTCAATAGAACCCCACAATTGGTATATTGTAGTAGTTACTAATTATCTTACCAAGTGGGTTGAGGCTAGACCATTGAGGGACAAGAATGAAGATGAAGTTGGGAGATTTCTTTATGAACACATTATCACTAGGTTTGGATTCCCTTTGGGGTTAGTTTTTGATAGAGGAGGAAATTTTATAGGAAGCATCACTACAGCCATGCTATGACATTTCTCTATCACACATAGAGTAACTACATCCTATAAGCCAAATTCCAATGGTTTGGCATAGAGAACCAATCAGACCTTGTGCATGATGTTGGCCAAAGATACAGAAATGGAGGGGGCTAAACATCATTGGGATAAGAGGATTCATGCAATTTTGTGTGAGTATAGGACAACCATGAAGACTTCTATCAGATATTCTCCATTTCAGTTGGTATATGATATTGAGTCTACCTTACCTATTCACTTTGATCTTCTTACCTTCCAAAGCATTCATAGGAGATTGAAGAAAGCACAAGGAGGTGATGCAGAGAAGACAAGGAAGGATCAACTTATAGAATTGGAAGAGGCAAGAGCAGTTGCTATGGTTTGGGTGGAGCAAGCCCAAAGGAAACAAAAGGAGAGCTATTCTCTTGAAAGGATATTTCTTTATACTTGTTGACTTTGCTTGAATTTTAGCCTGGTTACTTGAGCTACTATGGTAAATAGTATCTTTGGTGCATAACTATTTCACAAGTATATAAACTAGGGGTGATGAGGTACTCATCATCCTTTCATTTGCAACTATCTCTCTCATTGAGTTATCTAGTAAGCAATGTCTTGAGTCTTGGATTGTTAGCCTTGGAGGAGTATGATGGATTTGGGGTTCTTTGCCCTCTTAGTCTATGGTACGTACCATTATAGTCATCAAAGGTTCATCTTGAGTGAGAGACATGCAGTCTCATAGGATTAACTCTACTACCATTTGGCATTTGACATAATAGGGGTTTTTTTTATCTACTTTGTAAGCTACAAGGATCACCAAGAATGAGATGAAATATTCTCTTGCCAAAATATGATGTAAATCCTCCACAAAATCTGACATAAAATCTAACATAAAATTTGACATAAATCTCTAGAGTTGGCTGACTGCCAAATCCTTTGCTAAATCTTTACTTGAGCCAAATTGGAAAGGTGGGGATTTTCATATCTCTAATTTGTGTGAATGAATTCTCAACTCCACCTTTGATTTTACCTTTTGAGCTCAATTTGTACCAAATTAGTCCTTCTTTCACCTCCTGAGCTCAAAACAAACACTATTGCTTGAAATTGACTCTCTTTGACTCCAAATTTGGCCAATGCTTCTACACATGATCACACTTAGTGAAAACTGAACTATGATCAAGGTACCACCATCCACTAGGCTTGGTGATACCACCAACACCCTCATTTCCTACACCCAAATTCCCCCTAACTCTGACTTCTCTAATGTAATCAGTTTGTTTGCAACTCAAATCACACTCAATTAGATCAATACTTGATTTATCACTCAAAAATCTACCAACAACAAGGCATTGATTACATTCAAGTCACATCCACTCTAGCTAAGAGATTCTAGGTGATGTTCATCGGTTTTCTATCCACTCTAGACAAAAACTCAAAGGCTCAACATCAAAGAAGTGAGCTCTCTAGAGCTACACTTCCAGGGTATACCTCTGATCTTGACCTAGATCTACAACTCTAATGGTCCTACTAATTGCACACCCAATGGTGTGAATGTACAAGTGATGGTGAGCTCCACCATGTAGTCAAATAGGAAATCTATCTGTCAATCAGTAGTCTATGAGTAACTGTAACACCAATAGGATGATAGATGATCTAGAGATGAAATTTGGTTTGGTAACATCTAGAAGGATGTTATACATGATGGACTTAGTAGATAAGCTAGAAGTAGCACCAAAAGAGCACTTCTACTAATAGGGCAAAAACAAAAAATAGCCTAAAAACTTTAAATCCATTTTTGGAGGCCTAAATGATGACTTAGGCCTAAAAATTGATAGGCTTGCCTTCTCCCACATGTTTTTTCTTGTCAAGAGCTTTCCAATGGTACCTTATCCATATGATTCTGAGCTTCCTACAAGAAGATTCTCTTAAGATTCCCTTTGATCAAACACATTTGACCAACTAGATAGGACAAGGACTGACATGTCACCCATCCAAACAACTAATCCAAATATGGAGCTCACCGACAGGTCACCAATCCATGTATCTGATCCAAGGGTGGAGCTTCCTTTGAGGGGATCCTCTTTGCTATATAATAAAGAGAAGACGTTCCTTTTGGGCATCAAAGGATTGAGTGTGAAATCTTTGTTTTCTCTCTTGAAGAGTTCTCTTGTCCTTGAAGTGTTACAATAAGTGCCAAAATACTCATGACTACCAACATTACTACTCTAGAGTTAGAGCAATCTAGGTGTGACACTACAAATAGCATGATATATTAGATCTTTATGTGCTTGGTTCTCTTTTGGAATTAGGGACTATGCACCAACTTGTAGCACTCTGATTTTTTGTGTACATTAGAGTTGGACCATCTTGTCAAAACTACAGTTCCTTGAGTGACCTATAGAGCCATATAGCTTCTTTGGTAGCTAAACATGTTGCTCTATACTTTGCCTCTATGGTAGAAGCAACATTGCATGGTTGTTGTTGGCTACTCCAACCTAATGGCCCACCATTCATCATGAATATGAAACTACTAAATGGCTTTCTATTGTCTAAGTCATCCACAAAATCAGCATCACAATATCCAACTAGTGTATTAGAAGCATCAAAACCTCCACTATATTCTAATACATAATCCAAAGTACCTTTGAGGTACTTGAAAATTCTCTTCACATTGTTCTCTAGTGTTGAGATGAAGGATAAGAACTGAATTTTGCCACTATGCTAACAACATAAGCCATGTCAAGTCTTGTATTTAGCATAACATACATTAGACATCCTATCTTGTATTTAGCATAACATACATTAGACATCCTATTGCTTCTTGGTAGGGTGCTCTAATTGGTTTTCTTTCTTCCACTTGTAATCTAACATTCGGATATGCAAGAGTAGTGACTCTATATGCATCTCCAAGATTGAACCAATTTATAATTGACTTTACATTTCTTTCTTCAATCAATCTAATTTTGAGTTTCTCTATCACAAAAAATCTGAATTCCTACATAGCATTTCTTTTCTCCATGTGTAACTTCAAACTTCTACTAAAGTGATCTAACATAGTAGCAATGTGAGATTTATATTTCTGCCAAATCAGTGCATTGTCTACAAAGATAATAACAATTACTCCAAATTCATAATACACACAAGGATCAAAAAGTGATTCTTGCACCTCAGCCTCACTAGGAAGACATCAAAATTCTAGTTCTAGTTCATTAAGGTTTGCTTCAAGCCACAAACACTCTGGCAATCTGCAAACACTCTTCTCCTTTTCAACTTCTATGTATAATTGTGGTTGCTCCTTGTAAATTTCCTCCTGCAAATTTCTATTAAGAAAAGTTGTCTTGAGGTCAAATTGTGCAAATCTCTATGTCTTTCACTATAGCTAGTGAAAGAATAGATTTGATGGAATCAGACTTAATTATAAGAGAAATTTTTTTCCTCATAGTCAATTCCTACAAGCTACGTATCTCCCTTGTCGATAAGTCTAGCCTTGTGCCTTGAGATGTTGCCATTAGCATCAAGCTCAGCTCTTATAACCCATTTATGTTAGTTTTTATAACCTATTCTTTTACTATTTTTTTCCCTTCATGTTAGATTCCAAGTC
Source organism: Lunularia cruciata (assembly GCA_948567375.1). Lineage (NCBI taxonomy): Eukaryota > Viridiplantae > Streptophyta > Marchantiopsida > Lunulariales > Lunulariaceae > Lunularia > Lunularia cruciata. The sequence goes on from OX419760.1 coordinate 15,597,876, forward strand.
AATGGTACTCACATTTTTTGTTTTGGTTTCCTTTGATAAAGTTTTGAAGAAGAAGTGCGTTTGTAAAGCCAAAGGGGGGCTAAACAAGGAAGAAATGTGAAGAATTGTGTGTTTGGCATAAACCCAAACTTGACCTCAGGTCAAGTCCTAAGGACTAGGGTGGACAAGAGAAAAATATGAAGACAAGGACTTCATATTGGGTAGTGCAACCTGATCCAAAAAAAACTATAACCCTATAACAAACTTCTTCGGGGTCAGCTAATCAAGAAAGTACACGAGAAGAAAGTGACTACTTTGGGATCAAGAAGTTCTTTATAGTGATAGGAAACAACTTTGTAGAATCAGTGAGTGACATGGAGCAACAACTGGAGAATGGCCGACCAGCGAAGGACTAAAAAAGCAAGATTTCTACAAGGAAGCACCACAATGTCCTGTGAGCCGGCCTGTCTCTCACTCAGGATGAACCTCTGATGGCTATTATGGTAGCACACCATGGACTAAGAAGGCAAGGAACCCGAACTCCATCATACTCCTCCAAGGCTAACACTCCAAGACTCAAGACATTGTTCACTAGAGAACTCAATGAGAGAGAGATAGTTGCAAATGAAAGGATGATGAGTACCTCCTCACCCCTTGTTTATATACTTGTGAAATAGTTACGTACCAAAGTTACTAATTACCGTAGTAACTCAAGTTACTAGACTAAAAGTCAAGTAAAGTCAAAAAGTAGAAAGGAATATCCATTCACATGGGCATATTCCTCTAAGCATGTGGTCTTATCTTGACCCAACCACTAAGTCAAGGATTCCTTCACATGGGCTATCCTTGGACTAAAGAAGAATCCAAAACAAAAAGGCTTGCGGGCCCAAGAGTTCTCAACTCTTTCCTCAAAGCCAAACACCTAGGAATAATACCAAGTCAACACACTAAAATCCAAAATAGTGGTGCTCATCTTTTCTACTTCCTCTAAAGTAAGGTCCCCTCTATCTTAGCTATGACTAACTTTAGCTAACCATGACTAATATAGAACCATCCTTTATCTCTAAATAATATCTCTTAAGTACTTGTAATACCAAGCTAAATATCACAATACCACACACATGCACAAATGGGTGTTACAGACCAATACCAATGGAATTGGGCAACCTTCAATTCTGGGATCAAGGAGCACGACCGCTTCAAGGGGAGCATGGAAGGGTAGAAGAACAAAGAGATGGAGCCCCACGAGGAGAAGGGACTCAAGGAGAACAACGCCGTTGTTACAATTGTGGCCGTATTGGGCACATATCTACCAACTGTCGCACTCATTTCCCTAGAGGCCCCTGGCAATCGTACAGGCAATCTTTGAATAACATGGAGAGGCACATTGAAGAGGAGGAGGTGGAAATCACTTTGGAAAACAAAGATCGCCAGTAAATGTACCTCACGGCCTTACTGGCTCAATAAGGAAGCAAAGAAGCAAGGGAAGGAAGAAGAATAATGCACAAAGATCCCAAAAGGCAACCTCACAATTGATTGTCGTGAATGGAATCCTAAAAGGTAATCAAGTGAGAGTATTAATAGATCCGAGAGCAATAGAGAATTTCTTGTCTCGCTCTGTTGCAATAAGATTGGGAATGGATCTAGAGAGAGATGGGAGTGAAGAAGTAGGGTTACCTAATGGGCAAACAGAGAGGATTGAATGATTACTTAGAAGGGTAACCCTCTCTGTAGGAGAATATCAGGAAGCAATTGAGTGGCGAGTGATATAATTGGCTCGTTATGATGCAATTTTAGGCATGGCATGGATGGAGTAGTACAACCTTATGGTGGATTGGAGGAAGAAAGTAGTGGAACCCACCAATGGTCAATCATTGGGGTTAAAGAAAAATCACATAGGCAGAAATTGCCCCTATATGTCACAAGGATGGCAACTATCTATAAGACCGATAGATGTTTCATGGGTCTAATAAGAGAAATCCAGAGTGCACAACTCGATGGACAAATTCCTGAGAAATTGAAAGATGTGGTAGATGAGTTTCAAGTTGTCTTTCCCGATGATCTACCCTCAAGATTACCACCAAAAAGGCAAGTAGATCACAAAATTGAGACACTCCCAGGGAAGATACCTCCTTGTAAGGCCCCATATTGCCTATCACCTCATGAGTTGGAGGAGTGTAAGACTCAAATTGAGGAGATGTTGCAGAAAGGGTTCATCCAACCTAGCGTATCACCATATGGGGCCCTTGTCTTGTTTGTGAAGAAGAAGGATGGTACAATGCGCATGTGCATTGACTATTGGGGTCTCAATCAGCAAATAGTGAAGAACAAATACTCCTTACCTCACATGGATGACCTGTTTGATCAACTCCATGGAGCAAGATACTTCACCAAATTGGACTTGTAGAGCGGTTACAATCAAATCCAAAATGCATAGGAGGATGTGTAAAAACCTACCTTTTGAACCAGGTATGGCCACTTTGAGTATCTTGTGATGCCTTTTGGCCTCACCAATGCACCTACCACTTTCATGAGTCTAATGAATGACATATTTTGTCCATACTTGGATAAGTCTGTTATTGTCTTCTTGGATGATATCTTAGTATATAGTAGCATGATGACAAAACACAAATAACATCTACGAGAGGTCCTCTAGATTCCAAGACAGAATCAATTGTATGCCTAAATCTCAAAGTGCGAGTTTGGCCAGTTTGAAGTAGACTACTTGGGGCATAGAGTAAGTGCAAAGGGCATTCAAGTATTGATAGATAAAATAGAGGTCATTCAAAAATGGACTGCCCCAGAAGATCAGACTCAACTTAAGAGCTTCTTGGAGTTGACGGGATTCTATCGTAGATTTGTCAAGGACTTCTCCAAGGTTGCACAACCTTTAACCGCACTACTTGGCAAGGGGAAGAAGTGGACATAGGGAACTGCACAAGAGTTGGCCTTTCAAGAATTGAAAGCCGCCTTGCTACATGCACCAATCTTGAAGTGGTATGACCCAAAACGTCCAATCAAGTTGGCTACAGATGCATAAGGCGTAGCAATAGGAGCAGTCCTACAACAAGAGTGGCATGAAGGATGGCATCCAATTGCATATTTCTCTCAAAAGTTGTTAACGGCAGAGTGCAACTACCACACCATATAACAAGAAGAGTTGGCCATTGTTCTAGCAACCAAGCATTGGAAGCACTATCTGGGCAAGAAGGCATTTGAGTAGAGACAGACCACAAACCTCTAGTCTACCTCAAGACGCAGAAGGATCTATCTTGTCGCCAAATTTGGTGGGCAGAGTGGTGACAACACTTCAACATGACAATCACCTATGTGGAAGGTAAGAAGCAACTTGCAGATGCATTCACCCGCATGCCAATGGCAAACAACTTGGTGGTAGAGGTTAAGATTAACCCTGAATTTTGGCCAAAGATTCTGGCTGCTACAAAAACTGATCTACAGATTGTAGAAGCGCAATCATCCAAAGGTGTCACCAACACCCAAGGACTCACCTTTCGGGATGGTAGATTATGGATCCCAAATGTCTCAGAATTACACACCACCATCCTAGCGGAATGTCATGATTTGGCCATTGTAGCTCATGTCAAAGTGGACAAGACCTAGGATGCAGTCAAGCGCCATTACTATTGGCCCAAGATGAGCAATGATGTGATGGACTACGTGCGTAGCTGCCTACTTTGTCAACAAAACAAAGCTTCTAATCAAGCTCTTGCATGGCTCCTTCAACCTCTCCCCACTCCTACCCAATGTTGGGAACAAGTGAGTATGGATCTCGTCTGTGAATTACCCAAGACCACCTCATGGTTTGACTTCATCATGGTCTTTGTGGACCGGCTCAGCAGAATGATTCATGTACGCCCTACCACCAAGGAGGTGACCGCTCCACAACTAGCTCAATTATACTTAGATGCAGTCTTTGCTCACCTTGGCTTGTCTAGAGTACTCATCACTGATAGAGGCACCCAATTCACTAGTTTGTTTTGGCAAACACTCTTTGGTTTCTTCAAAACCAAGTTGACCATGTCCACAGCTTACCACCCACAAACAGATGGCCAAACAGAGCGGGCTAATCACATGATTGAAGACATGTTATGCGACTTCACCTTAGAAGAACAAGAGAGGTGGGACACCCTTCTCTCGTTGGTGGAATTTGCTGACAACAATTCAGTGAATGCATCCACCCAGGTCACTCCGTTCTTCCTCATGTATGGTGAGCATCTCTTCACACCTTCTAGCCTGATGAAGATCCGTCTTGTGGCTACCAAGGTTGATGCAATCAACACATTTGTTTCTAAAATCCAACAAGGTGTAGAGAGCGCCAAACACAGATTACAGATTGTGCAAAATCGACAAAAGCAGTATGCTGATGCACACTATAGGCACATGGATTTCAATGTTGGGGATCAAGTGTGGCTATCAACAACCAACCTCACATTACTTGGACCTCGTAAGCTCAGACCTCGTTTTATTAGGCCTTTCTCAATTCTTTGTTGTGTCGGCACGGTGGCCTATCACCTTGAGCTACCACCACTATGACAACCCGGCAAATATCACTTTTGCGGTAATTGAGTAAGTAAAGTTTGTTCCCGCAGAGATACGAGTCAGAAATGTCCAAATACAAAGCAAAGTAACAATTTAGTTCTTCTTGAGTTCTTCTTTAGTCTCTTAGGTAGAAACCACACCCAGAAGAGAGTAACAAGCACTGACTTGTAGTCTTGTCACAAATTAACACTCCTTAATCACAAATCCTTCAATTCTTTCCAAACAATCTTGATTGTGATGATTCAGGCTCTCCCGAAAACGGCACTTCACTGCAAAACAACTTTGCCTCAGAATTGTGTTCCACCCCTCCGCTGAAGGCACAACTTCCTCGATCAAAATTGCTTCACATCAACTTTGCACTACACTCACAAATGTAGAATACTACCAACACTACAATTCCTCCCAGATCTGTCAAGGCATTGCTTCGATTGCACTTCACTAAGGATCAAACACACAAAATGAAGATCAAGGCTGTGGAATCCAACATCCAACAAGCACTCTAACTTGCACTTTGAATTTCTCCACACATTCACAAACATAAACACAAAGTTGATACTCGGAATCAAGCTCAAGCGACAAGCACTACTTCACAACACTTTGCTTTATCTATACTCAAAAATAATGAGCACTAAAAAACATCTGACTGCGAATGCCACTCTTAAATAGTGAAGCAATCGACAGTTCTAACAACTACACCGTTCTACAAAAACTCTTCTAACCTGCAGATCCGAAATGACAATGCACCTCTTCATATCTACCTCTTCAAATCTCAAATCTGTTACTAATCCGATCTGATGTCTACTTCTTCCTCGGCTTTCAAACCTGAACCCGAAGTAATCTTATTTCCTACTATCTTTTCCTCGGGTTTCAGATCTTCTACTTCTTCTACTAGATCTAGCAATTCTCTTTCCTGATCTGAAATATCACTAATGGGTAATCTATCTAACTCCTTATCTCCCGACCCACTCTTCTCTAATGTCTCTGATGGTAACTCTGAAGACATTTGGACTCCTATGTTATCTACTTTGGGTTTTGCTCTAACATCCTTCCAAAGTTTTTTTTACTCTATTTTCACTAAGTCTAATCTAATTGAAATGTTATCCTCTACCTCTAAAACCTTTCTGTCTACACGAGTTCTTAGTTTTATTAACAAGGCATTCATCTCAGTGTCTTTTGCTTGTCTGTGCCTCGTCTCCTGCACCAACAGCTTTAACTTGTGTAGTCGTGCTTCTTCAATTCAAATGCTGGCTTCTGTACTTAACATCACGTTCACCTTGAGGACTATCTCCTTCAATGGCTCCAATCTTGTCTTCCTTTCTTGATCCCGATCTGCAAGCCATTCTTCTCGTTACATCGCCAACTCTGCCTTGAACTCGGCTTTCACCGTCTCCTTCTCCTTCTCCTTCTGTACAACTTTTTCTTCCTGATTACGAAGTAACTCTTGTAATCTTTCTTCTTCTCTATACCGCGTAACCAACTCTCTTTGCCAGAGTTGCTTCTTCTCCTCCATACTCTCCATCACTCTATCGAGCTCTTGATCCTTTGCTGCTCGCCATAACATGGATTACTTCTACTCTTGAATCAACAAATTGTTGCTTCAAGATTTTGAATTCAGCTACCTATCTCTCTCTTGCTATGTCACTTTTCTTCACAAGATCCTCTCAATAATTTACTTCTCTCTTCAGGTCTTCAATTACCTGACTTCTCTCTACTGCTTCCGCTTGCAGTACTTCTCTCTCCTCCTCACCTTGGGTTATACTTTTCTTCAACTCCAAGTTCTCTTCTTCTAATCTCGATAAGACCTACAAAACAGTCTTCACCTCTGGACAAGTCGACTGCATCTCCTTCTTCTTGTACTCCAATTTCACCAACAGAGGACACACCACCTCTCGCAAGTAATCTACTCCATCACTGGCAACTACTTCCGCCCGCGGAGTGGTCTCTCTTCTGTCCTCGTGTTCTCTTGATACTCGCCTTCTTCTCTGGAGTCTTCGTATCAAGATTGATGCCTCACTTCTTGAGCTTTCTTCTACCTCTTTCTTCATGTTACTCGGCCCCGCTTCACACTTCGCCTTACATCTCGAGTGCACCCCTCGCTGCACTGCGATCTTCCTTTCCTCGGGCACCGGAACTTTGTTTTCCAATGGCAAGTTGTCTTCGGCCTCCAACTCAGCTTGCACTTCTTCTTCTTCTTTGTTAGCTGTTGGCACCGATGTCATCTCTCCTCCTTCTTCACTGTCGCTGCTCATATCTCCACTCTGCAATGTCAGCTCAGGTTCCTCCTCATGTTTTGAGTCCTCCGTCTTGAGCTTGGCCTCGCCTTTTGAGTCTTCATCTTCCGACTCAATTACCACCATACTTTGCCTCGGGTTACTTCTCTATATCTTCCATCTTCTTTGTCGGGGTACTCACTATGACCTCCACGTTCTTTCCTATCTTTGCGTAGTAGTTGTCGGTGCTCCGGATTTGGAGAATGTACTACTGCTCCTCAACATCCACCTCCTTTCGCACATCAGGATGGAAGTGCAACACCATCCGAGTCCGCTCCACCGAGGTCAGTAAATTGAGCCTAAGGTAGAACTGTGCTGCAAACGGCACAATGTAGTGTGGAGGCAACTTATCCCGCAAATTCCACACCATCTGCCTTGTTCTCCCGTGAAAACACCTCGCCCAATTGATAGGTTCTCCTGCAAACAACTTATGGAAGAACATTGCTTGGTGTTTCATCACATAAGTCGTTCTCTCTGGCTTCAAGATTGCCATGAGAGCACTCACGATCCCTCTCTTCACTGGATCCTTGTAACTCTCAACTTTGTACCCATTCTTTGTTCTTTTCGATGAGAAGGCATCTCTCACCTCTTGCGTCTCTTGGGCTATCTCTCCTTTCCCCAAGAACATGGCTCCCTGCTCCAAGCTTGCCTCCTTCCCGAGTACAAGTCTCCAATCCGACTCTGTCTAGCGAGCTGGATTTCCTCTCTTCACTTCTTCCTCGGGTCCATCGAGACACTTACTCTCAATGATTTCTGTCATGAATCCTGGAAAACTCACGTTCCAATTCCATGCCAGAAATGTGATCCGAAGTTGGCTCAAGACTTTGATCCTCGCTATCACATCTAATCTCCGAATTGCATGATTTCTCATTGCAAATTTGGAATTCTTCTTCCCTCCTCCCATCTCTTCTACTTTCTCACTTTCTCTTGATTTCACTCTTGCGACTTTGCCCTTGTGCACTAACATGAGTCCAACTCTATTCCCCTTTCCCCAATCACCTACAAGGCGACTCCTCAACGGCAAAGGAAAATTGCTCAACATTTCGTTGTTGCAGTTTTGAGTTTTATGGAGCTGAGCTTCTTTGTATTCCGTCACTTTGAGTTCCTACCGAGAAATCACACCTCCAACATGCACCTGTCACTGTCAATCAACCTTTGCGCGTATGAGCCGCCAGTTTTCAAACGGCCCCTTCTTGAATTTCTCGCCCCGACGAAAGGTTGTTAGACTGTCTTCACCTCGGGTTGAGCTCCCCCCAATCCAAAGACAATTTACTTTGGGTTGTATGCTGATAGGACATTTCCGAGTACTTTGCCTTATGACCCGAAGTCACTTTACTTTGGGTTTCATCCCAAAGACTCCTTTCTTTGCTTTCTTCGGCCATACAAGCGCAATCCGACTTCTCTATACAACTTCTTCTCCTTTATTTTGAAAAAAAAAAATGTGGGCACCACAACCACACATGAAGATCCATCCAGTGTTCCATGTCTCCCTACTATGTAGATATGCTCCCCGATCAGGCCAGGGTCATTCCACACAAGACATTCAACCTTGTCGGTCACTCATTGATGGCACAAAGGAATATGAAGTGGAGCGGATTCTCCAAAAATGCATGCGTGTTACTCACCATCCACGGGTGGAATATCTAGTACAATGGAAAGGTTACCCCCTCTATGAAGCAACATGGGAGCCCACTGCCAATTTGGCACATGCACCGGTGTTGGTGCAAGCATTTGAACAACAATTGCACAACGAGGACATTGCATCTTAAAAGGAGGGAGGTCTGTAATACCAAGAGCTAGCCATATGATCTAGATGTGAAATTTGGTTTGGTAACATCTAGAATGATGTTATACAGGATGGTTTAAATAGATAAGATAGAAGTATCACCAAAAGAGTACTTCTACTAATAGGGCAGAAACCAAAATAGACTTGAGAACCTTAGAACCAATAGTTAGACATATGATTTAAAGGTGAGAATTGGTTTGGTAACATCTGGGAGGATGTTGTGGCTTTCCCTCCAATCAAGTAGTGTCTAAACTTCTTGAGACCAAAGATCACTACCAACCCTTCTCTCTCCATGACAAAGTAGTTCTTTTTTGTTGTAACCATTTGCCTACTATCATAAGGTATTGGATGATCATGCCCATCTTGGTGTAATTGACTAAGAGTGTATCCTATAGCTACACTAGAAGCATCAGTGTAGAGGATGAAGGGCTTACTCCAATCAGGTTTAGCAAGAATTGGGGTTACAAGAAGGGATTGCTTGAGCTACTCAAAAGCTTTGAGAGCCTCCTTGTCTTCCAAAATCACCATGTAATCTACACACTTCTTCATGTAGATGGTCAATGCACAAGCCATGTTGGAAAATTAGAAGATGAATCTCCTGTAGTACCCAACCATTCCCAAGAATTGTTGTAACTTTGTCAAGCTTGAAGGGAATGGAAGGTCTGAGATTTCCTCACCTTCTCAAGATCAACTACTATTCCATCCTTGGAGATGATCTTGTGGTACCCGCATTTTTGTTTTTTTCATATTTCTGAAGAAGAAGTGTACAGAAGAAGTCAAATTGTGCTTGTATGGTAGAAGAAGGCAAAGAAAAGTGTCCTCAAGGTGTAACCCAAGGTAAAGTGACTTCATGTCAGAAGGTGAGGTACTCGGAATTGCCCTGTCAGCATACAACCCAAAGTAAGGTGACTTTGTCTCAGAGGTGCTCAACGCAAGGCAAGGATAGTGTAACAACTTTACTTTGGGGCAAGACATTTAAGAAGGAACCATTCACAAAACCGGTGGTCATATGCATGAAGGACAATTGATAATGACAAGAGCATGCAAGAGGTGTGATTTCTTGGTAGAAACTCAAAGTGAAGAAAGACGGAGGAGACACGCCACTATAAAATTTGGGCTAGAGACGAAGTGATGACAAGCACTTTTGAATCACCATTAAGAAGTCATCTTGCAGGAGATTGTGGGAAGGCACACTAGTGTATCAAGAGGAAGTCAAGAGAGTTAATCCGGGAATCCATTGGAAGAATAATCCCCAACCCAGAGTGGAAGAGAGAAAGATGGGAGGTGGGAAGAAGAACTCCAAATTCATAGTGAGAAATCTTGCAATTTGGAGGTTAGATGTGATTGCAAGAATTGAGGTCATGAGCAGGCTTCGGATCACATTCTTGGCATGGAATTGGAATTTTAGTTTTCTAGGTTTCATGACTGAGATCATCAAGAGTAAGTGTCTTGATGGCCCTGAAGAAGAAGGGGAGAGAGAAAATCCGGATTGATGGACAGAGTCAGATTGGAGATTAGTACTCAGGAGAGAAGCAAGCACAGAGTAGGGTGCCACGTTCTTGGGGAAGGGAAAAGTAGCCAAAGAAATCCAAGAAGTGAGAGATGCCTTCTCTTTGAAGCGCACAAAGAATGGCTACAAGTGGAGAGCTATAAGGATCCTGTCAAGAGGGGGATTGTGAGTGCTCTAATGGCAATCTTGAAGCCGGAGAGAATGACTTATGTGATGAAGCACCAAGCAATGTTCTTCCATAAGATGTTTGCAGGAGAGCCGATTAATTGGGCAAAGTGTTTCTATCAGAGGACTTGATAGACTATGCAGAATTTGTGAGACAAGTTGCCGCCACATTACATTGTGCCATTTGTAGCCCACTTCTATCTAGGGCTGAACTTGCTCACTGCAGTAGAAAGACACAAGATGGTAACCCATTTCCGCCTAGACTTGCGAAGAGATGTTGATGCAGAGGAGCAACAATACATCTTGCAAATCAAGAGTAGTGACAAGAACTACGAGCAAACGGGGCAGAGTGTGCAAGTGAAGGTGAGTACTCCAAAGTCAAAGAAGAGGAGTCAACAAGGAGAAGAAGAAGAAGTAGAGAAAGCGCGACCTCGGAAAGCTAGAAAGGTGAACCTGAGGAGAGAACTGGTGGTAATTGCATCACCAGACAAAGAATCGGAAGGGGAGGCTGAGTGCAAGTCTAAAGGCTCAGAGAAGGAGGAAGAACCCAAGTTCACACTTCACAGTGGGGACACAAGTAGTGCCAATGATGAAGGAGTAGAGATGCAGTTGGTACCCAAAGAGGAGGAAGCCAAGATGGAGACTAAGGAGAAAGGTAACTCAAAACTAGAAGACAAAGTTCTAGAGCAGGAGGAAAAGAGAGTAACAATTCTATGGTGCCCACATTTTTTGTTTTTTTCCAAAATAAAGGAGAAGAAGTGTATAGAGAAGTCGGATTGCGCCTGTATGGCCGAAGAAGACAAAGAAAATTGTCTTTGGGGTGAAACCCGAAGGAAAGTGACTTCGGGTCATAAGGCGAAGTACTCTGAAATGCCGTGTCAGCATACAATACGAAGTAAATTGTCTTCGGCTCGGGGGGAGCTCAACCCAAGGCAAAGACAGTCTAACAACCTTTCGTCGGGGCAAGAAATTCAAGAAGAGGCCGTTTCAAAATTGGCGGCTCATACGCACGAAGGTGGGGTGACAGTGACAGGTGCATGCCGGAGGTGTGATTTCTCGGTAGAAACTTGAAGCAACGGAAGACGAAGAAGTGCAACTCTATAAAAATTGAAACTGCAACGATGAAATCTCAAGCAATTTTCCTTTGCCGTTGAGGAGTCGTCTTGCAGGTGATTGGGGAAAGGGAAATAGAGTTGGACTTGTGTTAGTGCGTAAGGGAGAAGTTGAGAGAGAAAAATTGAGAGACCAAAAGAAAGCAGAAGAGATGGGAGGAGGGAAGAAGAACTCCAAATTTGTAGTGAGAAATCATGCAATTCGGAGATTAGATATAGTAGCGAGGATCGAAGTCTTGAGCTGACTTCGGATCACTTTTCTGGCATGGAACTGGAACGTAAGTTTTCCAGGATTCATGATAGAAATCATCGAGAGTAAATGTCTCGATGGTCCCGAGGAAGAAGGGAAGAGAGGAAATCCGGCTCGCTGGACAGAGTCGGATTGGAGACTTGTACTCGGGAAGGAGGCAGGCTCGGAGCAGGGAGCCACATTCTTGGGAAAAGGAGAGATAGCCCAAGAAACATAGGAGGTGAGAGATGCCTTCTCGTCGAAGAGGACGAAGAATGGGTATAAAGTTGAGAGCTATAAAGACCCAGTGAGGAGAGGAATTGTGAGTGCACTAATGGCCCTCCTGAAGCCGGAGAGAACTACCTATGTGATGAAACACCAAGCGGTGTTCTTTCACAAGTTATTTGCAGGAGAACTGATAAATTGGGCAAGGTGCTTTCACGGAAGAACAAGGCAGATGGTGTGGAATCTGCGGGATAAGTCGCCTCCACACTACATCATACCATTTGCAGCCCATTTTTACCTCAGGTTAAATCTGCTCAATGTGGCGGAGCGTAATCGAATGGTGTCTCATTTCTATCTTGATTTGAGAAGAGAAGTCGACACGGAGGAGCAACAATACATTCTCCAAATCTGGAGCACAAACGATTACTACGCGAAGACAGGGAAGAACGTGGAGGTCGTTGAAAGTATCCCGACGAAGAAGAGAACTTGGCAAGCAGAAGCCAAAGAAAACAAGACACCTCGGAAAATGCAGAAAAATAACCCGAGGCGAGGAATGGTGGTGATTGAGTCGGAAGATGAAGACTCAGAAGGCAAAGCTGAGCTCAAGATGAAGGACTCGGACCGTGAGGAGGAACCTGAGCTGATATTGCAAAGTGGAGATACAAGTTGTGACAGTGAGGAAGGAGGAGAGATGACATCGGTACCAGCGGCTGAAGAATACGAAGAAGAAATGCAAGCCAAAGTAGAAACCAAAGACAATGCGGTGCTGGAAGACGAAGTACCAGTGTGCGAGGAGAAGAAGATCGTAGTACAGCGAGGAATTCGCTTGCAATGTAAGGCGAAGTGTGAAGTGGGACCGAGTAGAGTGAAGGAAGAAGTAGAAGGAAGCTCGGGCAATGAGGCATCGATTCCGATACAAAGACTCCAGAGAAGAATGCGAGTATCGGGAGAACACGAGGAAAGAAGAGAGACCACTCCGCGGGAGGACGAAGTTGTCAGTAATGGAGTAGATTACCTGCAGATGGTAGTATGCCCGCTGTTGGTGAAGATGGAGAAGAAGAAGAAGGAGATGCAGTCTTCTTGTCCAGAGGTAAAGACTGTGTTGCAGGTCTTATCAAGATTGGAAGAAGAAAACTCGGAGTTGAAGAAGAGTATAACCCGAGGAGAGGAAGAGAGAGAAGTACTGCGAGCAGAAGCAGTCAAGAGGAGTCAGGTAATCGAAGACCTGAAGAGAGAAGTGAGTTATTGAGAAGATCTTGCAAGGAAGAGTGACATCGCAAGGGAGAGACAGGTAGCGGAGCATGAAATCTTGAAGCAGCAGTTTGCTGATTCAAGAGTCGAACTCATCCATGCTATGGCGAGGGTAGCATCGAAGGATCAAGAGCTCAATCGAGTGATGGAGAGTATGGAGGAGAAGAAGCAACTTTGGCAGCGAGAGTTGGCTGCGAGATATAGAGAAGAAGAGAGATTACAAGACTTACTTTGTAATTAGAAAGAGAAGGTTGCACAGAAGGAGAAAGAGAAGGAAGCGGTGAAGGCCGAATTTGAAGAAATATTGGCAATGTATAGAGAAGAATGGCTCGCAGATCGGGAACGCGAACGCAAGACAAGATTGGAGCCATTGAAGGAAATCGTCCTCAGAGTAAACGTGATGTTGAGTACAAAGGCCAGCGTTTGAATTGAGGAGACGAGATTGCACGAGTTAAAACTGTTGGTGTAGGAAACGAGGCGAAGACAAGCAAAAGATACAGATTTGAATGCCTTGTTGATTAAATTGAGAACTCGTGTAGATAGGAAGATCTTAGAAGTAGAAGACAATATCGCGATTAGATTAGACTTAGTGAGAATAGAGTTAGAAAAGCTTCGGCAGGATGTTAAGGCAAAACCCAAAGTAGATAACATTGGGATCCAAATGTCTTCGGAGTTGCCCTCAGAGACATTAGAGAAGAGTGGGTCGAAGGATGAGGAGTTAGATAGATTACCCACTAGTGCAATTTCAGATCACGAAAGAGAATTGCTGGATCTGGTAGAAGATGTGGGAGATCTAAAACCCGAGGAAAGAATAGTAGGAAGTAAGATTACTTCGGGTTCGGGTTTGAAAGCCGAGGAAGAAGTAGACATTGGATCGGAGTAGTAACTGATTTGAGATTTGAAGGGGTAGATATGAAGAGGTGCATTGTCATTTCGGATCTGCAGGTTAGAATAGTTGTTGTAGAAACGGTATAGTTGTTAGAACTGTCAATTGCTTCACTATTTAAGAGTGGCATTCGCAGTATTATGTTGTTCAGTGCTCATTATTTCTGAGAATAGATAAAGCAAAGTGCTGTGAAGCACTTTGCGTCGCTTGAGCTTGAGCTTGATTCCGAGTATCAACTTTGTATTTGTGTTTGTGAATGTTTGGAGAAATTCGAAGTGCAAGTCAGTGTGCTTGTTGGATGTTGGATTCCACAGCCTTGATCTTCATTCTGTGTGTTTGATCCTGAGTGAGGTGCAATCAAAGCAATGCCTTGACAGATCTGAGAGGAATTGTAGTGTTGGTAGTAATCTGCATTTGTGAGTGCAGGGCAAAGTTGATGTGAAGCAATTTTGATCGAGGAAGCTATGCCTTCAATGGAAGGGTGGAACACAATTCTGAGGCGAAGTCGTTTTGCAGTGAAGTGCCATTTTCGGGAGAGCCTGAATCATCACAATCAAGATTGTTTGGAAATAATTGATGGAGTTGTGATTAAGGAGTGTGAATTTGTGACAAGACTATGCGTCAATGCTTGTTACTCTCTTCTGGGTGTGGTTTCTACCTGAGAGACTAAAGAAGAACTCAAGAAGAACTGAAATTGTTACTTTGCTTCGTATTTGAACATTTCTGACTTGTATCTCTGCGGGAACGAACTTTACTTACCCAATTATCGCAAAAGTGATATTTGCCGGGTTGTCACAAATTCAGAGGGGAGTTTGTTCTAGACGAAGAGCAAAGTATGAAGCAAGGCCGATTAAGGTAAGAGAAGTGGAGAGTGGATGTTTGGGGAGCAACAAATCCATTCCCATAAGGCGATTGCAGCTAAGAAGGCAAGAGTTGGGTGAGGAAGAGAAGAAGAAAGAGATATGTTTGCAAGCCAAAGTAATCCCAAGTGAAGGAGTAGAATATCTACGGGAGATTGTGTGCCCGTTGTTGGTGAAGTTGGAGCACAAGAAGAAGGAGATGCAGTCAAAGTGTCTGGAGTTGAAGACAATATTGTAGGTGTTAGCTCAACTAGAAGAAGAGAACTCAGAATTGAAGAAGAGTGTAATCTAAGGTGAGGAGGAAAGGGAAGTGTTACAATTAGATGCCGTAGTATAGAATCAAGTAATTGAGAACTTGAAGAGAGAAATGGGGAGTAGAGAGAGAATAATAGAGCAAATTGTCATAGCCAAGGAAGGACAAGTAGTTGAGTATGAAATCTTGAAACATCAATTTGTTGATTTGAAATTAGAGATTATCCATGCTATGGCAAGAGTAGCAAAAAAGGAGCAAGAGCTTGATAGAGTGATGGAGAGTGTAGAAGAGAAGAGCGGCTCTGGCAAAGAGAGTTGACAGTGAGATGTAGAGAGGAAGAGAGATTAAGAGAGTTACTTTGCAATCTGGAGGAGAAGATTGTGCAAAAGGAGAAGGAGAAGGAGACTGTGAAAGCCGAGTTCAAAGCAGAATTGGCAATGTATCGAGAGGATTGGCTTGCAGATCTAGAATGGGAGAGAAGAATGAGACTGGAGCCATTGAAGGAGATAGTAACAAAGATGAACATTATGTTGAGTACAAGGAGGAGAAATGTGAAGGATAAAGATTTGAGTGCTTTACTTATCAGTCTCAGAACTTGTGTAGATAGGAAGATATTGGAAGTGGAAGAAAATATCACTATTAGATTAGACTCAGTAAAATAAGAGATAGATAAACTTTAGAAGGATGTAAAAGCAAAACCCAAAGTAGATGGCATAGGAGTGCAGATATCTTTGGAATTACCATCAGAGATATTATAGAAGAGTGGGTCGGAAGACAAAGAGTTAGAAGGATTACCCACTAGAGGAATTGTAGATCAGGAAGGAGAAGTGTTAGAATTAGTGGAGGAATTAGTAGATGTGAAGTTAACCCGAGGAGAACCCGAGGAGAAAGTTGTAAGTGAAGTTACTTTGGGTTTGGAAGCCGAGGAAGAAGTAGACATCGGATCGGAGTAGAAACAATTTTGAGATAAGAAGAGGTAGATATGAAGAGGTGCATTGTTAGTTCAGATCTACAGGTAGGAAGAGTTGTTAGGAAATGGTATAGTTGTTAGTGACTGTCATTTGCTTCACTATTTAAGAGTGGCATTCACAATATTATGTGTTTAGTGCTCATAATTTCTGAGAATAGATAAAGCAAAGTGTTGTGAAGTAATGCTTGTCGTTTAAGCTTGATTCTGAGTATCAATGTTGTGTTTGTGTTTGTGAGTGTGTGGAGAAATTTGAAGTGCAAGTCAATGTGTTTGTTGAATGTTGGATTCCGCAGCCTTGATCTTCATTCTGTGTGTTTGATCTTGAGTGGAGTGCAATCGGAGCAATGCCTTCATAGATTTGAGAGGAATTGTAGTGTTGGTAGTATTTTGCATTTGTGAGTGCAGTGCACTGTTGATGTGAAGCAATTTCAATCGAGGAAGTTGTGCCTTCAGTGGAGGAGTGGAACACAATTCTGAGGCAAAGTTGTTTTGCAGTGAAGTGCCATTTTTTGGAGAGCCTGAATCATCACAATCAAGATTGTTTAGAAAGATTTGATGGAGTTGTGATTAAGTGTGACAAATTGAAATAACAAGACTACGAGTCAGTGCTTGTTACTCCTTTGTGGGTGTGGTTTCTACCTGAGAAATTAAAGAAGAACTCAATAAGAACTACATTGTGACATTTGACTTTTTATTTGGACATTTCTGACCAGTATCTCTGCAAGAACAAACTTTATTGACTTGATTACCACAAAAGTGATATTTATCACTTCTGTGGTAATCTTTGCCAAGTTGTCACAAATGTGGACAAAAATTAGACCTTCTTCACATCCAAAAATGCACTTCTTTGGGTTGAGTGATGCATTTGCCTCATCCAAGCGTTGCAAGACCTAGGTGCTCAAAGTGCTCTTCCTTGCTCCCATAGACACAAAAGTCATCAATGAAGTCTCTCATAAATTTCCCAATGAAAGGTTCAAATACCTTGTTCATGAACCGTTGGAATGTGGCTGGAGCATTACAAAGCCTAAAAGGCATGACCTTGAAAGCATAAGTTCCCCAAGGTGTGGTGAATGTGTTGAGTTGTTGATGCTCTGGTGCAATCTTGATTTGGTTATATCCACTATAACCATCTCCAAAATTGTACCTCTCATGTCTTGCGACCTCCTCCAAGATCTCATCAATGAATGACAATGGGTAGTAGGCCTTCTTGGTAACAATGTTGAGCTTCTTGTAATCCACATATACTCAAAGCTTGCCATTCTTTTTCTTCACAATCACATTAGGAGACACCTTTTTTGAATTCTCCACCTCAAAGATAAATC
Source organism: Lunularia cruciata (assembly GCA_948567375.1). NCBI lineage: Eukaryota > Viridiplantae > Streptophyta > Marchantiopsida > Lunulariales > Lunulariaceae > Lunularia > Lunularia cruciata. The sequence goes on from OX419760.1 coordinate 15,615,254, forward strand.
TAGCCTCCTTGAGCTTATCAATCTCCTCCTTCACAACCAAAGCTATTGGTGGGCTAATGCAATGTTGCTTTTGGCAAATTGGTCTTGCATGTGACTCCACCTCTTGTGCTCCTCCAAGGTGACTTCCTTTAGATCCTTGTAACTAAAAGCAAACACATAGCTGAACTTGTGGAAAATCTCTTGAAAACTCACCTTTTCCTCCTTGGTAACATTTGGACCATATTTGAGGGTAGATAACCTCATCTGTATCTCCTTAAGTGTCAATGGTGATTATCTGGGTCCTTCAAGATCTTTGGCTAAGGTGCAAAATCCATAGCACCCAAGGGATACACATCTAAATCAGATTCAAATTCATCTTGCTCCATGGAACTCTCCTCTTCCATGCTTATGTCCATACCTGAAGCTCCTTCCTTAGAATTTGATTCCCAATAATCAAAAGATGGTGTATCTAAATGGGAAGTGTTGGTGGTGTTAGTTAAAGGAATTGTGACTCTATGGTTTGATTGCCTAATCCTCAAGTATCCTTTGTGCCATCACTAATGTGTGATGCTCTCAACCATGGCCTCCCAAGAAGTAAGTCATAGCTTGAATCCTTCAAGACTTGGAAAGTCATGAGAGTTTGAACTCCCATAATTGAAACTAACACCTTATCCATCACCCTACTGGTCAAACTTGTTGCTTGTTTCCCATGCTCACCACAAATATTGAAGGTCTTGAGGGTATCATACCCAACTTCTTCATAACCTTTCTGACATGGCATTCACTACAGATCCTCCATCAACCAATATATCTTTGATGTTGTGACCATTCACTCTCACATCATTCTTGGAAGCATATTCACAAGCACCCCATGGTGTCGTCGGCTTGGCATCCAGCACCCTTGATATTGGAGCTTTTTCCTTCTTCTTCCTCTTGCTCCTTGTAGGACTCAAACCACCTCTAAGTTCCTTTCTCAAAGTAGGATTCAAAGCAATCTATTTTCCCACTATCATGTTAGCCTTATGACTACCAACATTGTAGTTCCATTGTTGCTTTGAGATCAAGAAGTCCTCTATCTCCAACTTCTTCCTTGGAGTCTTTGTTGTTGATGGTATTGAAGTGCTTGTGCAAGTGCTGCTTGTAGGCATAGGAGTATCTTGGCTAGGAGTAAATCCTTGAGAAGAGTGCACATCCTCTACAAAACAAGATCTCTTCTTCTCTTGTGCCAAAAGATCCAAATAAAGACCTTTGGAGTTTGAGCACCCTCCCCTTCTCATACTTACTTTCAACCACATCTATAGATACTATCTCTTTACCTTTGTTTGGATTAGGAGTCACTTGGGTTTTACTATCTCCATCTTTCCTTCTATTGGCTCTCTCATAACTCCTTCCTCCATGGTAAGTGGAATTTGGGCAATTTCTTTGGACATCGCCTCTTCCTCCACAACCAAAAAAATTTCTATCATTGAAATTGTTTGTTGGTTGGACTCCTCTATATGGATAGTTTCCATAACTCCTAAGTCCTCTCCCTTCATTCTGATCCACCTCTCTCTCCTCCCATAGTTGCACCACATTGATCTTGAGATATGCAAGTTATTCTGTGATGGTTTGAAGTGGATCTTTTGGTGGAGGTGCAAGAATTGGAGCAACTACTACTTGTGGTGCAACCCTTGCCACCAAAGTATCAGAAGTTCCACCATACTTGTAGCCTTGAGGAGGATGCACAACCTCCTTCACCACCAAATCACTCTCATCTCCTTCCAAACTCTCCTCCATACAAATTGCAATCTTGATAGCTTCAACCTTGGAAGAAGGTTTCTCATATCTCACCTTGCTTCTAATTTGTGGTCTCAACCTCCCCACAATATTCTTGGTGAGCATGGCCCATATGCCAATCATAGTAGTCTCCACATCATCCCCACCCTTCCTCAACACTATGTGAAATTTGGACTCTAACTCTTTCACTCTTTCTACATAGACTCTCACTTTCTCTCCATCTCCTTGCTTGAGAAAGGTAACCTCACCCATCAATCTCTCATAACTCTCATCTAGAAGAAAGTTCTCAATGAGTGTTGAAGTCCAAATCTCCCAAGACTCTTCTTGCCCATCTCTCCTCTCTCTCTTTTGGTATTCTAACTCATACATGTAAGTGCTGCATCCTCAAAGAAATCTGGTGATAATGAGACTCACTCATTCTTCCTCCTCTCATTGCTTCCTTTGCAAGCTCTCTTGAAGTCTCTCACAAAAGCCGCCACATCTTCTCCATCCTTGCCAAAGAAAACCGGAAGTTTCCTCATCTTAACCCCTCACTATCTTTCTTTTCTCTCAATTTTTTCTTTTTTTCTTTTTTTCTCTCTCTATAACTAATAGAGTATATACATGACTAACAAAATTTGAGAGTACTCCACCTTAGGGAACACAAAAGGTTTAGTTTGCTCCAAGATTTCTTTAACAACATCAAATCCTAGAGTGCATATTAAATGATCTCTCATGGATAGTTTATTCATAAATTGAAAGATTATCTCCATCAATAATCTTGAGAACTAGCTGATGAAGGTGGTAGTATTTATGTAGCTGTACTAAGACTCTCTCCAAGATCTTTCCCCAAAGTCTCCAAAAATGCTTTTACTCCACTACCCTCATATCCTTTTGGAAGTCCTTCCACTCCACAAACCTCACACAACTCCTTGGTCTTAGATCTTCTCCCTCCAAATCTTGGTTAAGAAGGTCCAACATGCAAACCCAAGTCAAGTAAGCCTCTCCTTTCCCTCAACCTCTTGCTCTCAAAACTCAATGGACATGAACTTGCTTTATGTCCCTTCTCTCTATATAGAAAGCACTTAGACTCACCCTTTCCTCCAAGTGGTGTAATTTTTTGGATCCTCTAAATACTCTTTTCAAATTCTATTCTAAACTCTCTTTTCCTCAAATCCACCCCTACAATCACCTCAAACACTTGGGGAACCTTGCATAGCCTCAATTTCCACTCTTGGTGACCTTCCATGTTCCCAAGATGAGTCTAAACACTCAAACATTTTTTTTGTTGCTCTCACAGTCCTCATGCATGAGATCTCAACTCTACAAAATTGACCTCTCCTCACAATGTCACCCAAAATATCTCAACTGGTATGTAGCAGTCCTTTGAAATTTTGCGCACATGATAACAAGTCTAGGGCATCTCTCCATGCAAAATTTCAAATCTTTTCATTTTGTCATTTGGCCTAGGCACTTTTCTATTCAGCACACATATTTCAGATTTGGTCTGAAAACCACCCCCCTCACTTTAAGAACTCATAACTCCATGCGCAAGAATGATCTCTCTCTAATTTTTGTGGCATAAGGTATGATATAATGCACTAAATGCTATTGAAAATTTTCAGAAAATTCTACTAAATTTGAAGAAATGGTATACTCTATATAATTTTCCAGAGAGCATGCAATTGCAAGAGCAGTTTACCTTATTAACTTTCAAAAATTCTAGCTCAGTGTGCATAGTAGCTTTCACAATAATTTGAATGTGCTAATGGAAGGACAACCCAAGCTTTCATGTGTAGAAATTTCAAGTTTAGATCTCAAATATGAGATTTTGTCCAAAATCTCCTTTATCCCCAAAATCCACAATCTCTCCAAATCCTCTCATGTGTACAAGATGTACAAAATCACCTCAAAGATATCATAATGAACTACAAGATATACAAATGTGTCCTGCTTCTCTAACATAAGTTCAGTGCTCTCCTCCCCTAATGTTCTCTCCAAGTGAGCTCTCATAGCCTCCTTCTGCCTAATGTAGAGTTAAACACAAGATAGGCAAGATAATGTTCTCTAAAAGGCAAGATAATGTTCCTACGGAACATTATCTTGCTTTTTAGAGAGGTCCAAGCAATGGAACCAAAAATGTGAGCCGGCCTGTCTCTCACTCAAGATAAACCTCTAATGGCTAGTATAGTGGCACACCATGAACTAAGAAGGCAAAGAACTCCAACTCCATCATACTCCTCCAAGGCTAACACTCCAAGACTCAAGACATTGCTCACTAGAGAACTCAATGAGAGAGAGATAGTTGCAAATGAAAGGATGATGAGTACCTCCTCACTCCATGTTTATATACTTATGAAATAGTTACACACCAAATTTACTAATTATTGGAGTAACTCAAGTTACTAGGCTAAAAGTCAAGTAAA